>CM020060.1:463399-1063399 GCA_009769605.1 Bucorvus abyssinicus | reverse complement strand
GCTATTGTGAATAATGTCCCCACCTAACCACGGTGCTGGCCAATGTCTGACTCCAGCCAAGTTTGGAAGAAATGTACGTAAACACGACCGTAAGTCAATTACCTTCCTCCATAAATAGTGGACAGCCCAGGGTCTGTTGGGTTGTCCTGCACGGCAGCAGGCTGCACGCCAGGATCTCTCCGTGAGTAGGGACACCTCTCTAGGTTACCCTCAAGGCTGGGAGATTCCTTGTGACAACAGATTCTTGGTAAGAGATTAATAGCATGCTAAACTTCAAACTCTTAGCTAAGTGATAGAAAGGATTGGTTGTGTGTATATAATCCTTTAGACATAAACTGTTGACCATGTCTGGGAATAGGATTGGATCTAGCCCCACTTAGACTCCTCTCTGAGAAGGAGTTCAGAAAGCAAGGAGGTCCTTTCTGAACCTTGTGACTCAATGGGAGTTCCTTGACAGTCTTGTCTGACCCTATCCTCTAAAACCAGAGATGCAGTCATTTATTTTGAGTTCTGCAAAGAGTGAAAACAGGATAAAAAGTCCTTTTCCAGTCCTTTTCCCTATCATATTCACAGCACAGGCATAACAAAACTAAAGCCGAGACTAACCTTCCTATCCCATCCCCATTCATTAGATTCACCGTCAAGATCGGCTTTCTTGCACATTGTGCAATAAGTTTTTTTCTTAAGTCCACTGAAACGCTCACGGTTCATCACCATGGACTTGTTATGTCTTCCAATTACCGTAAGATTCAACTTGTTCTGCTTTGTTGATGCATCACCAAAAACACAACCGTTGCACAAATTAGTATTTACTGTGCTATCCCTGAATAACGCAACAGTTCGTGTGCTCAGCAGTGGCTCAAAACATAGAGTAGGCTGCTTAGCTAGAAGCGTGCATTTTATTTGAAAGACGCAAGTTGGAGTAAACCTTGGACAACATCCAGCTCTCCACTTGACTGAAATTCCGCCTTTGAACTCTCTCTCGCCGTTCCTCACAACGGAAATGTGTTTCTCACTATTAATTCTGCTCAGTGTATCCTTGGATTCCTCGCATGATTTTTACTGCTTGTATCTGCTCTGGACTGAAAAATTTTGCTGCCTTTTTACACAAATTATTGGAATACTGCGCAGCAGCTCCTCTGTAGGACTCATAAATAGGAAAAGAGAATGAGTGCTTGAAAGCTTGAAAATCAGCTTCGTAGCATTAATGACTAAGTTGTGGGGAGTCATTAAGAAATAAGACTTCATTTTATGAATCATAATTACATGATATACATGAAAGAACTGCTGTGAATGTCTGTCTAATAAAGACAACAGTTTGTAGGATCAGCCCCATCCTGTTGGTTTGGGAAGAAGCATGACCACTGCGATCTGCCAGCAGATGAGATGTTCTGTAAGAACAGGCTATATACTGACATAAGTATTCATGCAGCCGGTTGAAAGAATACACCCCCCCCCCACACAACTGAATTCATTAATTGCAAGAAATCCTTTGTTTCTACCGGCACTGGGGTGGGGGGGAAACAGACGTGGACAAAAAGCCATTCTTACCCTGTGACAGCTAATAAGACAGAACGGTGCGGTCTGTCAAACTGACTAAGAAACCCCACGATTAGACGAGCAAGAAGCAAGCTCAAGGAGTAAGAAAGGAGCTGGTTGTTAGCGAAAAGTGTTATCACTTTATTATTGCTTCTGGAAAGAACAGAAGTCATTTGTCTTTCCAAACACAATCGCTATAAATAATGAAGGATGCTCTGTAACGGGGATAATAAACTGTCAGTTGTATTTTTACGGCAGCAAGTCACATATCAGGATTAGCCTTATGGAAATATAACTATGTAGAACAGCAATAAATATTGTTCCACATGTTTGCATGATTTATTATTCTTGGTTTTAGTTGCCACAAACAGCTACAACACAGCACAGGAGAGCTTTGGCATTCAGCAGGGGTTTGGGAGCCCTCTGTGCTTTCCAAGCTTCTGGTTGCAGGATTTTAAAACCCCAGACCCGGTGCAGAAGTGCTCCAGTTCATCCTCAGGGACTGGTTCCTTCATTTTTCTGGGAAGCTGGTTTTTGTCCCCCTGCTCATACAAGTACCACACTGTAGCGTTCGAGAAGTACTACTGCGTTTTCTGCAGCGGCGCCAGACGAAGGCACTCGTTCCCCGGCATACAGTTTTACAACGAGAGAACATGCTTCCTCTACACAGGGCCAAGACTGTCCAAAAAGATTTCTAAGTAGACTCTGAGACATGATGTGGACTTTCTGAGCCAGATGGTCCCTCATCTTGTCATAGCTCAAACCTCCATCATCCAAATAAAGTAATCCTCAATTCTATTGACTTCAGAAAGATCCATCCCTAAAATAATTAATAATTAATGAATAATTAATGAGTAGGATTTAGGCATTGTCCATGTGACTCCACATAAAAAGTAAAATGTATAAACACAATTTTTTCCCTCTCCATCTTTAAATACACCTTCGGTAGGCTCATCAGGCAAACAGGGACCACAGACTGAAAGCAGCGCTCTAAGGTGAACAAGAGAAACACCAATCAGATCTGGTTTTCTGATGGGAGGAACGGTAGCAAGTAGGCTGAGAATATCAGAGAGCACCGACTTCATTAAGAATATGTCCTGGTTTGAGCTAGAACAGAACTCATCCTGTTCAGTGATTTCACTTTCCAGCTCAGTCTCTTCTAAGTGTCGGCACTTCCTGAAGTTAACGGCGTGTTTTTGCAGACAGTGGCTGCTTCTGGCAGTGATAACGCTGGATGTTCACAGTCACTGCCAGGGACTGGGGTGCAGAAAGGATCTGGCTTATAATTTGCTGCTGCGCAGCCCAAGGTCACCGCTAGATCCTGTGTGCCACGTTGGGGGTGCAGTGAGAGGCTGCACCTGCGGGGAGGAGCTGCAATAAGCATCTTCGACAAAATCAGGTTGCTCAGAGCCCCATGCAACATGACCCGGAACATTTCCAGGGATGGGGCATCTAGCACCTCTCTGGGCAACCTCTGCCAGTGTTTCACCACCTTCACTGTAAAAAATTTCTTCCTTATATCTAGTCTGAACTTCTCCTCTTCTAGTTTAAAACCATCATCCCTTGTTCTGCCACAACAGGCCCTGCTAAATAGTTTGTCCCCCTTTAAGTACTGGAAGGCTGCAGTAAGGTCTCCCTGGAGCCTTCTCTTCTCCAGGCTGAACACCACCAACTCTTTCAGACTTTGCTCATAGCAGAGGTGTTCCATCCCTCTCATCATTGTTGGGGTCCTCCTCTGGACCCAGTCCAACAGGTTAAGGTCCTTCTTTAGTGTGAGGACTCCAGAGCTGGACCCAGTACTCCAGGTGAGGTCTCCCTTGGGCAGAGTAGAGGGGGAGAAGCATCTCCCTCCTCCTGCTGGTCACGCTCCTTTTGATGCAGCCCCGGACACAGTTGGCCCTCTGGACTGTGAATGCACATTGTTGGCCTATGTCCAGCTTTTCATCCACCAGTACTCCCAAGTCCTCCACAGGGCTGCTCTCCATCCCTTCATCCCCTGACCTGTATTGATACCGGGGCTATGTGGTGAAGAGTTACTGGAAGGTGCTTGCTCCACCAAATATTTCCATTTCGCTTGAGTTACATATTTTTCTATCTTGCAGTTCTTTTGATCCGTAAAGTAGCAATAGTATTCCCCTAAAGAATGTTACCCTCCTTAGGCTATCTGCAATATAAATGATTTGGACGCCAAACTCTATTTGATATTTCAGTTTCCTTGTTATTTCCATTATTTCTTAAGCTGGAAAAAGATTCATCACACTGATACTTTGTCTGATGACGCTCAGAACAGCATGTCTGAGTAAGAGACAGAAACTGCCACAGCCTGAAGAAAAAAAATTGCCTCTGGATGGACTAGATGTAAAAATTAAGAATTTTGAAGAATTTACAACTTTGAGCACACACAAGTATACATGCACACATGCCTCCACATAGCAATGTGTTATTACTGCTTAAATAATTTGCTGAAATAATAACTGTATTATTACAATAAAAATTGATTACTTTTCTGGCTAATTAATGAGTATCGATTGTGAAATATTAAGTATGATTTTAAGATACCTTTGAAAATTTCTATTCTGAAAAGCCACCTACAAACAATTCTACAAGACATGGAATTTTATCTCTATTCCACGATTTATGTAAACAACGTGACTGAGGCAAACATTTGTGAGAGTTAATAAATGTACAAGAAGCCAGTGTTGGGTCTGCTTCTTCTCTCTAGGGAAGCAGATGTACGAACCAAAAAATATTTCAAACTATGTGCTTTTAAGTCTTTTTAGCACTAATTCTGTTGTTTGACATGGACCTTTTCTTAACGATTCTAAGAGAATGGCAGGAGGCAGATGGGATGGGAAAAATACTAAACTAAGCTCTTTGTTAAGTTTACCAAGTGAGTGAGTTCAATATCAGTTGCTCATCACTACTGGAGACCAAAGATCTCACTTGATCCCATGAAAAAATAAGCCCAAATATCAGGTCAATGTAATTAACTGCTCTAGGAGATCCCAAATACCCTAGAAGATGGAGGGAGATTTAAAGCCTAGAATGTCAGCCTTTATTGCAAATTCTGGAGGAAAGGAAAATCTCTCACAGTTCACTAGATCTCAGAGGAATAGTGCTTCTTCCGTGCCTTTGGATCCCCACATTTACGAACTTCGCAGTCACACCCTGCAAATTGGACCAAACTTCTCTTCCTATAGCTAAGTAGACACTTCCACCTTACTTTCCGCATGAAGTTTCAAGTATACTTTCTTCCCCCTCACCTCGTGTTTTGAGCTGTAAATAATTGCTATTTTACAAACTACACCCAATTCCGAGCAGCCCTAAGGAGTCCCGTGCTCCATCAAGACAATCTGTGAACAGGCTAGCGACACGTGCATTAAGAAATGGGCTTTAAAGTCTAACCTTGGCAAGGCAGCCAGAGAGTAGGAGGTGACACCAAGCGGATGCACCTTGGATCTCACCACAGGGTACGAGTGGTGGGCAGTTTTCTGAATTCCTATTCTGGTACCACACTAAAGGCTTTCTCTCTGTATCGCTAATCTAAGGAACTTCTAATTACCGACTGCTGAAAAGCTGAAAACCAAAGTATTGCTATAGTTAACGGAAGGTTCTACCTGTCATCACTGTGGGATAATTTAAACCAGAGTGTTAGGCATGTCTATTTCAGACAATAATCAGCAAAAGAACTTAGTGAAATATTTTATGTCAGCATGCATATTTAACGCACACAGAAAACATTGTATTGCCTGTAACAACTCTAGCAAACCATTCCTAAGGATTCAGTCACTGAATTTTTTTCTTCTGTATCTATTTCCTCTCTCCCAAATCAGACCTTTCTAGTTCGCCCTAAACCAGATGCTGCACCCTAACTCTAGTAAGTCCACTTCTCTGTGCCCAAAGAACTTCAATTCTATCCTACATATCCCTGTTTTTCAGTAGGCGTTATGAACTGACCATCATCCCAGATCTGCGGGATGAAGTTACACCAAGGACAGGGGGAAGAAAGAAGCAGTAGGGGAGCATCGCCTTGCTGATCCGTCTGTTAAATTTGAACCTTACTGGGGTGTCAGGACATGATCCTGAGCTCATGACCCAGGTCTTGCTGTACAAGCGACTTGAGCAAACCCACCAGGGGTTCCCATTAAGACAGGAAAATCTTTTAGCTGCACTCCATCCTTTTCTCCTCTTTTGCATTAAGACTTGCCTCACTACGGGCTGGGATTAAAATGCAGGGCAGCTTGCGTATAGCAGAGAAACACGCGCTTATTCTAATCTGAGCTGAGCCGCGTTGCTCTCAAGTAATGGGAAAGAACGCCTCTTAACAAGGCCACCGGCTTTAAAGCCTGGCTCTGCACCCACCCAGCTTTTCCCACCAGATGCCCTGCTCTAATTCCACGTGTCTGTCTGTGTTTCATTCAGACTTCCAACAGTCAGGGGAACGTGTGCTGTTTGTCTCTGGGTGTTCCATCCTTGCTAGGTTAACTGCTGGGTTATAGCGGCGTACCATGGTACTGACGGACTGGCAGGTGGGTCATGCTGCACTCCAGGGGCTACTGCAGTTTGGCAGCTGAAATTTCCAGCTTTGTGAAGAACCAGGTTTCTGAGAGCTATTAGGAACTAAATTTAGAAAAAAATGAGGTCATGAGAAAGCAGACTCTGGGGGAAGCTTCTTTCTTTTAATGGTGAGTTCTATCAAGTCAGCAGTACCACAAGGGATAGTGATGCACGAGCAGTGACTGGAGTCTGCTGAAAAACCCAACTAAAGGTCTCTTCTTACCAACTCCTGAAAGTGAGAGGGCAATGCAGGGGACGGATGGGAAGGACGCTGGATTTCAGTTATGGAGGACACCTATTCATTTGCCTGCAGAGACAGATCTTCCCATCCGACCGAGTACTTTTGTGATTTGTGAGAATTATGACCTGCTTACATAGCTATTTTTCTAGGTTGTCTTTTATCTCTGACGCTAACCAGCTTTCATTTCTAAGAGTGTTGTAACCTGTATCACAAATACATCACTGCATTTGAATCATGACTCAAGTCTGTGTAAGTCCTACACCCATACACCTTATGTGAAACGAAGACATAGCAGTGAAAATAATTCTAAGGTTACAAAATTCAGAGCTCAGACATCAGAAAGCAACAAAATCAAGGTGCCTGAGCGATATGGCTTCCACTCTCGTATTTATGAATGTTTAAACAGTTTGTGATTACTTGATCATTCAATACACGTGGTGCAACACTCACTTTGCCAGCAGAGATTCAGTATTTCCGTTTATCAACATTTTTAAACGGAAGGCTTTGTCCGTCTTTGTAGACATCATTCAAATCCTGAATCAAGGACAAGATAATTAATTTTTTCAAGGTTTTTCCTCAGGTAATGTCTTTCTAACTTTTTAATACTTTCTACATATTGAAAAAAATCAATCTTCAGAACACTTCTGCAGGGTGAGATAAGGTGTGCTTCTCTACTTAATAGATACTTGCTGGACTAGAACTGTCCCTGAAACTTATTTGTCCTAGGCAGATACAGCTTGGTTCCTGTGGAGTGAAAGAAAAATATAAAAAAAACCCCTCAAGACACTGTAATTAATGTCAGGAACTCGATTTGCATGGGCTCTAGTCATAATGCCGGCATATCCTAACATTGAAGAATGTAATTTAATGAGACTGACACTTGCTTTTGGAAGTAATTTCCTCCTTTTTTTTTAATTAAAAATCTCAGAAATATATCTTGTACTGTGATATGAACTTTTTGCATGAGTCCTCTTCAGGGATTAGATCTTTACATCTATAGCACAACCCTCTAATCATTTGAAAACTAAATGATTAAACAATGAAGCGGATTCAATTGCATTTTTCTTTCGAACTGTTTGTAAGCAACGTGGACCTGTCAGTCCAGAGGGCAGACAAACTTGCTTTATCAGAATTGTAACCATTTGCGAATAAAAATGTTGAGACTCAAGTTTCCCAGTTTTCTCTGCAGAATCTGTACAGAGGCACAGCTAGAAATTTCTCTCTAGTTCTGCTAGACCATTTTGCGATTTCCCCCCTCATAATGGTTGTGCGTGTGTCTCTGCGTGTGTACAAAAACCTGAGCAGCTCTTACAAAGAGAGTCCTTTTGAAAGTGGGAGAAGCCCGTGGGCTGAGATCCTCGGCGAGTGGCTCTGTGACGGTGGAGGAAATGCGTTGCCCAAGCGAGCTGAGCCCAAATTGCCGACAGGATCTTGAGGACTTGGGAAAAATTAATCAGTGGAATGTCTTTGCATATTTTTAACATTATCTAGTTTTCTATTCTCACACACACACCCCCGCCCCCACCCCTCATCTTCCTAAACTCTTTTTTTTGCCCTTCTCCTCATCCTGCCACTTCTTCTTTTAGATCTACAGGATGCCTTCTGTCTTTGGAAGCTTCTGGCTCCTCCTCAAAAAAGGCTGAAGAGTTTTACCCTAATTTAAAGAAAACAACCAACCGTGTCAACAAAAGAGCCACAGATGCTCCTTCTCCGAAGCAGACACTCACACCAGACCACTGCTGAAAGCAGTGAGCTACACGCTCTTTAGTTTCACCTGACGCAGTCATCCTTACGTTCTAATGAAATTTCAGCCTACCTATTTTAAGCATGGCAAACCAGATCCCGGCGCTCAGGAGCTCAGAATGCGTTACGAAGCCTCAATGCTTGACAATGCACTGAAATACTGAGCTTTTGTAATAGAGTCAAGCAATGCTCCCTTCATCCCCGCATTTCTCTGTCTGACATCAGCTTGCTATCTTAAATTAATACCTTTCCACTTCTAACAACCTTTACTATTATGACAAAGCTGTCACTACCGTAGCAGCAGATGGCAAGCAGACTGCAGTCTTTCCAGGCATATCAACGCTGAAATCACTCTGCCTGTCCGAACTCAAGCGCATATTTCATCAGAGAAAGACAAGAGGCAAGCATCAACAGGAGAAATGCTTAGAAAAGTGTGCACATCCCACTGGTGTTCTGCAGGGTGGAGAGCACTCAGGCTTGAAGGTTGTCAGAGGTCAGGAGTCCTCTCAGGGCTGGGATCCTGTGTATGTATTTAATTTGGTGCGCACTGAGTAGTCCCAGCCCCAGGCACAAGCCCTCAGCAGAACACAGAGCTCAGGCCAGTCAGTCTGCAAACAGTACAGAACGCCTGCGGATATTGTACCCTTGATGCCCCTTATTAGAAAGTCTGTTTAAACCTCAAACTCAAACAGTGCTGGGGAAGATGACAATCCTTCTGCTTTGTCTCCACTGGGAAAAGAACCTCTCATGGTATGGCAGTTTGTGCAGAAAAAATTAAACGACATTTGCCTGGAAAGACCCAATTTCCTATCTGCAGGAGGTGTTGGGATGTGCGAAAAAATAATCTAATACACTGGACACTGAGTAGTTTCAAAGCTTCACAGTTCTAGGAGTGTGAGGAAGAAACTTCCCAGAGAGTAAACAAAAAGTTTTCAAGACAGAGAAAGGAAGAGCGTGGCTTTTCATGCTTATTTCTTCATTAAATAAGCAAATGGCCAATCCGCAATTAAAGGCCCAGACTCAAAACAAATTTCAAAGCAGTCTGTTACCACAGTTAATCTCAATAGACTTGACAGAAGTTTATGAAATAAACAGGTATACCAGTTTGTGGCAAACGCTGAAGGAAACCTAACCTGCGTGAAACTGAGGAGTCCAGAAATACGCCTCAGGGTTACAAGCCGCTTGGTGCTCGTTTGCAGTAACGCATGAGTGACTAAGGTATAAAATTTGGGTGAGGCATGCTGCTGATGAGGAGATGTAGCTGCAAGAGTGGTCCATGGTCTGAAATGCAATGTTCAAGAGCCAGCCACGCCAGCGCTGTGATGAGCCCGTAGCGTCTCGAAGTACGAATGTGGTTAGACACGTAACGCCAGATGTGGTCCGAGCTGCAAAGACATTCCTTATCAGCATCATGTGAAATGGTACTTTTCATTTTTTGTTTTATTTATGCTTATAAATAACAATGTGGCCCGTTTCACAGCTGAAGTTACTTCTGGAAAGTTACTTTCTGCAGCAGGACATAAAGAAATGTTCTACCACGATCCACTGTGTAATACAACCTAGATCAACGTGTTTCTGCAGCAATTCTGAGCCATTCAGGGAACCGTGGGTAAATGAGCTTCTTCTCATTTGTACTCCACCTCACAATTCAGTAAGCCCTTCCAGAGTACAGAAGGAGGTAAAAAGACATTTCAGAGCAGAATGGACCTCAAGCAAATTATTTCTTTAGTCAAACTCCGGTCTTTCTTGCAGTCCCTCAGACTGCAACCTCTATTAGTATTCTTTGGAAGGAGAAACAGTTTTGTAGGTATGCAGGTGTCAACGTAGGAATAAGAGAATGGCTAGAAATCTCGAAAGGAAAGACAGTGGTGACAGGACAGGCAGGATTCTGGTTTAAATTAATGACAGCCATAGGAAAGGCAACACAAAGGGACTAAAAGATTCCACCTCACACCCCCCCAAAAAAAGAAAAGGTGAAACCATATTGGAAGGTAATTTCTTCTGTTGTTACATATACAAAATTGTGCAGATTTGATGCTTCCTAAATTTACATCCTTCATGACAAACAGAGATGAGTAGCTTTTGTAGTCATATTACAGAGGCAGAATTCACGCTGAGTATTGCAAATGTATAAATGGCAAGTTTCTACACAAATACACCTGGAACCTACAGATTTTTTTTTTTTTTTTCCCTCCCAATGCCTTAGACTCATTATTTTGTCAGGACCAGCACTGCAGAAGTGATACTACCACTCAGGCAGAAGAATAGCATGGGGTACAGGGAGTGTTCTTACAGATGAGAAAAAACACTGAAATAAAAAAGTCCCACAGAGAACTTGCGTGACGAGAAAGGAGGATAAAAAGGGAGAGTATTGTGATTTGGGAAGAAAGGCTTTTCTTTCTTGCCACAGAACCTGCAAGTATTGAGGAGAAATGATCTTGCACATCCAAATTACGTGTTAGAAAACCACAGGAATGTATCCCAGAGGGAACCCAGTTATCTCCTGCAGAGCGTCTCCCCTCAGTGCTGCACTACAGCCTCTTACAGACCAGCCCCTGGTCACAGTTGGCCTGACTGGCACTTGGGATGCGCTCAAAAAGGGAAAAAGCGATGCTACCAATGATAACGCTGAGCTGCTTCTATCACTCAGGAACTCATGACAATTCAGCCTCAGGTATGGTACCTGAGAAAATCATGGAGCTCTTTTGCTCTGACTAGAGGAATATATTCACACACATCCACTGGTATCTGTGCTGTTCCACACAGAAAATCACAGCTCAGGAAAAATAAACCGAAGGGAGAACGAGGAACTCCAGCTGCACGGAACGGATCACATAAAGAACACCGACGACTTGGGGATACCGTTATAGAAGCGACAGTATATAAAAAAAATTCTTGTAACCTGCCTATTTAATTAACAAAGTGACATTATAGCTCAGTTTTGGTAAACTAAGCGATTTATCTCGGTGGCCAAAGCACTATACAGGAGTTGTTATTTTTACCCGTGGAAAAACTGCAGGTTCATCTGTGAAACAATGCAGACTCAGAAGGTCTCCAAGTACGAGATTTCCAATTGTTAATAGTGAAAGATACATTGCTGCCACCCAGGACCTACTTCACAGCTCTTAAACATCGACTAAAATAAAAGGGTTTCCAACACTTAATTAAGAGACTTTCATGGCCCAAGGTCCTCTGAATTCTCAATATTTCTGAACAAAACCAGTAAAACCATTTTCCACTCCAAAGGTTCGTAGCACAGATTAGGATCAGGGAAAGCTATCTTTGAAAGATTGCTGGGAAACTTTATATTACAAAAGAAAGTACTGAAGTAATTTCCTCATAAACCGAAGTCACCAAGTGCCACTGCAATTCCCGTTTCGAGCTCTGCCAGGGACGATTCCAGCACGCACGCCCAGATACCACACGCGTCACTGAGATTAGCTTTTCCCAATTCTCATTTGTAACTCCTCCTGGAACCTAAAAGGTAAAAAACTTTAATTCCAATATCAGTTTTCCGGATTTATTTTGCAACTGTTTCTTACCGGTTGATATAACTTCTAACTATTATATGGGTATAATAAGCGTAGATTTTCTAAAAGCGCCTTGTCTGGCATGAGACAATAGATCAGTCAGACGGATGTGAGGGTCTAACAAAGTCGGAGGCTAAACGAGGGCGAGCTCACGTGCTCCTGGCAAGGATTCTCTCGCGGATAAGTTAGAGCCGTCGTGGTACTGAACACAGCAGGGCCTGCCTAGCGCCATCATTCCCACAGGAAACGTGAGCCTACGGACTTGTGGGGAAGACGATGACATAAGCCGGTGTACAACTCAAAGCCCAGTTTCCATTTGCCACAGTATACTTAACGTGCCCCACTGGGGGAGGCCGTTGGGAAGGCGAAATCTAGTGAAGGTGCTCAGAGCATGAACATGAAATCCGGCAGCTCGGTATGGATCTTGTGTGGAGACGATTTACACGTCTTTCTGCACTGTTCACTCTCACCATTACTGAAGGATAGGATAATCACGGGGAAGTTGCTTTTCAGCTTTTGAATAAAAAGAGGATTTTGCAAGAGTCGATTTTAGATTATTATCACTGTACACAAACTTTGATGCTTTTTGTTCTGAGGAATTTAGGTGCGCTGGGAAGAAAAACATATCTAGGAGGCCTTTCTGCTTTTCACAGGAGTGCTTGAGGAACACTGCTTTGCTGATTGCCGAGTAGAACACTGACAGGTAACTCAGCTGCAGAGGGGTGGTGGCACACCAGTAGGCAGGAAACAGTAGCTGAAATAATGGATTCATAGAGTTCAACACCGGCTATGACTAGAAAATAATTTATTCTGAACTTCTGGACACCACAAATCATTTGGTTTCACCATGTTATCCTTCAGCAGCTCAGTTACCGGTGCTTGATAAAGAATTGGATGCCTTTCAATAAAGCACAGTTTCTGACATACACCCAGTTTTGAACAGGAGAAATGAGAAACAGGACTCTTTTTTCTCCTTTTCCCATTGATCCAATCCATCTAGCTGTTGAAAATGCTTTTTTTCCCCCCTTTTGAGTTTTTCTGGCTCCAGTTTCTAGACATTGTCTCTGTATTTTTTTTCCCCTAAAGAACCCTTTCCTGATGAGAAAACGGCTAGAGAGAACAATCTAGCAGAGTGGAACACTGAAAAGCACTTTATCTATTATATTCACAGCATAGAGAGAACACATTTCAGAGAGGCAATAACATTTTTCACATCAGCGGGGCAAACCCTGGTGGCGACACTGCTTACAAACGGCACCTTTTTATTGTATTCATATTTGCCTTCACTTTGATACTCAACAGCTGTAATCAAACAACGGAGAGCTTTAAGTATCTCACTCAAGTATTCTCCAATTCCTTAATAAATTTCATAATTTCATTGTAGTTTTTAATAATTTGCTAGTAACTTCACAACGTCTCATACTGAATTAAATCACCTTGTACTCTCACCTCCATTTTTATATAATAATTTATATCTTACTTACGTTTCCCAAATATCACATTCTGGGTTTATGTCTTCTCTTCACCTATTCTTAACACTTTCTTCTTTTCAGAGTCACTGATTCAGAGACAAAGCCCCAATTTTTTAAGATGTGGACTGAGTATCGTATTCCTAGGTATATACGTTTGCCTTAAACTGTAGCAAGCAGTCCAGTGTTTGAAAGAACTTAGGCTAGCAAGTCATCAGGAGGACTATATGACCCATCCTCACTGCTCATTTGCCACTGTACTAAACTTTGTGTCACCTTGCAAATTAGTTTTGGTTTCATCTTTCTTCTAGACCATTGATGAAACTGTAGAGTAGACCTGATACTTCACGTAGTTCATACAGAAGCCAAGTAGCTCCATTGCATGATAATACTATATTAGTTTTTGTGATTTATCAACCTACTCTTGTTAAATTAACTCCTCGTTAATACTCCATTTTTTGTTTCTGAATGATAGTACTAATTTCACATACTTGATGTTGTGCAGAACTCAGGTACTTAAGAAAAAATTTCCACAAATGACTGCACGTACATAGTTATTTTTTCAAATGATAAATGACATGAGGCTTGTTTCAGTCATGATAAAAGCTCCCTGTTGATTCATTTTTGATTTGGCACCCATCGCCCATCCAGGTCCTTTACACAAAAGTTTCTCTTCAGTTGGTTTCCAGGCAGCGCTAGGGAACGGCAATGTTCCTCTCACTTTGCACTTCTCCTTGTTGAATTTCATGACATTTTTCTTGGCCCAGTCTTCCCGCTGGATGATGTCGCTTCCACTCAACATGCCAACTGCTCCCCCTAAGCTAGTCGAAATCTGTCAGACTCTTACTACTCCTCTGCATTGAAATTATTCAGTAGTCTTTTCTCTTTTTAGACTTTACAAGAACTGCACTGGTATAAAGGCAAGGTGTAGAAATTATTTTTGATTATCCTATTTACTAGGCTTAACTGTAATCCTGAGAGAAAGCCTTTAGGAAAAACAAGAAACTCTAGGAGAAGCACAACAGAGGACGACACATCCTATGAGCAAAAGAATGCCTGAATAAAGTTTGATAAGTTATTATCAGAAGGTTGAATGTGATTAATATAGTGTGGTAAGCATTTTTTGTGCAGAGTTGTGAAAGAATGAACAGGATATGTTATGGAAACATATATGAGAATGCGTAATTCCGTGTGTAATGGAACTTTCCCAATCAAAACAGGATTGAAATGCTTTTGTTTCTAACTTTCTTGATGAAAACCATACTCTCCATTTACTGGTGAAGGTACAAGTGAATTTCCGGAGTTATCCCTTTCTATGTTATTCTTCAGACAGTGCTAACTATCCAAGAGAAAACCGTCTTAAAAATCATACATAAAAAACTCAAATTAATTGTTTTTTTCTTTTCTTCCAGCTACAGCGACTGTGGTTTACCACACCCTCCAGAACTCACCACAGCAATGGAATTTCCTTTCTTTAAATGTTTATGGACTTGAAAAAGTCGATATATGAGAGCAATCCTATTGAACTCAGCCTGAACTAACCTAACAGCCCTCAGCAGATCTGCAGGAATAAGTACTGATACGATGAAGAAAAATAGCTTTAGTCCCTTTCCATTGGCAAAGTTCCCATCCAACAAAACATACCACTATGCATTGAACATGAAGCACATGTTCCAAATCTCTCCACAGTCATAGAAGCATTTAAGAATGTGCTTTGCTTAAGTGCTGCTTAAATCAGACTGACAGCAATTTGACTTAAGCGTATGCTTAACTGCTCTGCTGGATTGGGATGGGATAACTAATGTGTTTAAGACTGGAAATGGGTTGCATATGGAGCGAAGGCAACGTGATACTATCACAGAGAGTTTTGGTCCTGCCCAGACTCCACCGTACGCTTCCGTTTCTTCACAACCATTGTCAGTGAAGTTCCAGTTCACCACAGCACCCAGGCGAATGACTTGCCATGAAACAGATGTAGGAGGATCAAAGGTTACATACCTTTCTGTATTACTCCAAAAGCAGAGTAATGTTGAACCTGGGTCTTAACTAGGTCCCAAAATTTGGGTCCTGGAAGAAGGACTCCATAGAGATAGGTTCTTTGGAAAAATAGAGAAAATGGCTGCCTTGGTACCACTGGTGAAAAACTTGGCGTGTTCATCCCATTTTGGCTTTTTAATCTAGATTTTTGTTCCAAATCAGTATTCCTACAGAAACACAACTGTAAAAATTTACTGTAAGTTTGAAGAATTAGGACTTCTTTTCTTTTGATTTTTATAAAAGTTTTGTTAATAAAACTACCCCATCTGTTTAAGTTCTAAGAGTCCACAGCAAAATAGAGGGCAGAAGAGGGCTTTTAGGACTTTCAAACTCTATGCCACATAAATAGAAAACGGCTTCAAGCACAGCTCTTCCCATACGTTCTTAGATCAGCAGGAAACCCAGAAGTGCTGGAATTCACAGTCACGCAGCAATTTGCCAACAGGGTCCCTCTGGAGCAAAGCGCTCACAAGCACGTACAACCCCGGACCCAGACACCACGTACATATTGCGACAGCTGCCCAAAGAACCACACCATCGATGCTCTTGTGACCCTGCAGCTTGGCAGTCTCACCTGGTAGGTGTCATTGGACCCCTCCTTTGGAGGAAACTCGCAGATACAAGAAAGAGTATTTCTACAGAACATCTTGCTTTCTGACAAATCTTTCTGAAAAAGAAATTGTGAGGCTTCCAGCAAGCTCTAATCCTCAGGAGAAAACCTTCACTACTCAGCTGAACAGTGGCAGCTGCCCAAGAGGAAAAGATGTACGTTTGCAATGGGTTGAGATACTGTCACTTAAGTATAGCAGTAATTCAGGGAATAAACCGCTGGCAATACGCAGCTCTGAATTACATCATCTTTAACCTACAACAAAAGTGATCCCAGCGAGTAAAGGAGAGACCTGTGCCACTCCTCGTTTCTGCAGAAGAAAGTCACCATGGCCCTAGCCTGTCAACCCCAACACTTGCGCTCCCCTGTCTTCTCTGGAGGGAATCGTGGCTGCTGCCCAGCTGCCTGCACCAGCGCCACAAATTCTGACAAGGTTACGCGCATCAGTAAATCAGAGGGTGCCTGAACTCTCTTACTCCAAAAGAAGCTCTGCACAATACAGAACTCAAGATAAAACACACTCATGCAATACAATGAAATAGTAGAAACTGTCTAACAAGGTAGTTGAAATGGGTAATGGGCATTTGATAATTTAATTTTAGGCTCCTGCTTTTTGCTACCCTGTGCAGAGGCTGCTCTGCTGTGTACCTCCCACCCTTTGCTCGGCAGCGCCGGCACTGCTTCTGACCAGGAAATATCCTTGGAAAGATACTGTTGTTTTAAATCTAACCTTCACCGCGTCTCCTGCAGGGATCCATGTGAGAATACCACAGAATTATCCTCGATAACTTTTGCTCTCATGCTGGAAGCAGACACATGTATCAACCGGTGTTAGCATGTGGACAAATACATTGCAAGGTCTACATGTTTTCAGGGCTGATAAAAGTTTATAGAGCCAGAGGCTGCTAGCAAATGTTTCACGACCATCGGATGTTAGTAAACCTGATGGAAGCATTTGGTTTTTGTTAACTCATGGAGAACTAGCCCAGAGCCTCGTCTGCAATGACGGCAAAGCCACCTCCTACTCCTGATACACCGCTGTCCCCTTCAGAAATGAAGGTGAGTAGGCATGTGCCCAGCACCGAGGTGAGCCTGCCAAAGGGCACAGCCACAGCTGGACAGAGGAGTAGGAGAGCCATCGGCGTGCCATAGCCACTGGCCTCTGCAGAAGTGCCCACGGGAGGACTGACGCGTGGACACCAGCCAGCTGCGCAGGCAGAGCATCACAGTGCAGGGCTCAGGAGCAGGATGGGAGACCATCACGCCTTCAGTCCACCGAAAAGGGTGCAATGAACACCCTGAGCCCAGAGTGCTTTTACCCCTCAGTCTCATCTGAAATCAATGACCTGATTTCAAATCAGGTCAGGGAGAAACCACCTCAGTGTTGCTGTTGCAGCTGCCTCTGCCCTTGCCATGCTCCCAGCGGCCCCTGCACTGCTCCCGGCAGGTACGCAGCTGCCCGACGGTAAATGCGGCTCCTTCGTGGGGATCCTCAGCAGTTCCACGACCACTCACGGGGAGCAGCGCCCCGAAACGAGTGCACTTTCAGCAGCTCAAAGTCTAATATCACACCAAGTGGAACGCCTTTTTCCTCTGCTTACCACCCGCTACTCAGCGCTGGAAAGCGCACACCGTTTCTAATGCAGCTCACAAACTGTTCATCTCTTCTCAGGTCTTTTTCTGTCGACTGTGACTGAGACCAAGGCGAAGATTAGGCAGCCTTTTAATCTTTTACTAGCCATGATTGCCATCAGTGGAGTAAAAGAGCAATCGCCTGACAGTGCAAGTCACAGACCAATAAAAGGTTCTCAGAGCAGAAAGAAGTCATACACCAAGTTAAGCTTGCAGCTTATTCAAGACCACGATGCCTCCCTTTGAAACTGCATAACTTAATGATAGTTTCCGGAAGGATTTCTCATGAGCTTTTATGACAAAAGCCCATATTTCTTGTTAATAGCATTCCTCTACCAAAGGGAAAAAAAAAAAAAAAAGAGAAAAAGAGAGAGAGAAAAGAGAAGAAAAGAAAAAGGTTCGGCTAATTTTTTTTAAAATTGCAAACCTGAATGTAATTCTTTTTATCTTAAACATTTCAATACCTTTTTTTTGATCTGGAAAGACTTGCATTTGTATTTAAACAGATTATGAGACAGTCTGAATGAAGAACAACTAATTTCCAGAAAACTGGAACAACTCACTAATTTTCGGCAGCTACCTGAAACACTTGCAGCATTAGGCATGCTCCCACAGAGACACTTACACAGCACTGACTAGATGAGCACAGAACAGCTTGATTAAAGAATAAAACCAGACCTCATTTCCCCGTTACATCGACAGGGGTAACACTGATACCACTGACGTCACAGCTCCGTTCGGACCGAGAGGAGGCGTATCATCTCAGATCACGGAATTTGGGTTAGTGCCAACCCCCAGAACAAGTGCAGTGGCCCAGGTTTCTGCGTGGATCAAGTCCTTGCGGGCGCACCCCTCAGCTCTGAACAGTACCGCAGAGGCGTCTGTCACCCTTGTCTCCAGTGCGCTCGCTATACACAGCTCCTGAACTAACCCCGCGTGTGCTTTCACGTGCTCACGCCAACCTCTCCGACACAGCATGAGCATCGCTTGTCCAGACTGAAGAGGAAAACTGTTTTGAACAGGTGAGTATAGGTACCAAAACCTGATTTTCAAGGCTAACCTAACCTGTTAGCAAAAGGTAACCACCAGGTAGTAATGACAGAGGCAATATCCAAGTGGGTGAAGTCTGGGTTAATGTTTGAGTCACCCACACCTTTCTCAGCCTTACAGGCTATCTTCTGTGGGTTAAACTCAAAATGCCTTCTGAAGCAAACAGAGCTGATGTGACGCGGCTCTGCAGTTTCTTTTTCATATACAGTGATTCTGTTTAAGTATTCATTAGAAGCACCTTGCCCATTTAGATGGGCACTTGTCATACTATCAACCTAAAAAATGCAGCAAAACTGGCTTTCAAAAATCTGTGATATCAAAGTAAAAATGGAACTAGCAATCCCTAAACTAAATGTGACTGACTACAGTGTTTTCACTCCAGCAGTCAAGAAACATGGGTAGTAAACAGTAAATTTTTCAGCCACAGACATCATCAGAGGGGAAGGAACAACCTGACCTTATATGTGGAAATGTAAGAGATCATAGTAGTAGAAAAGTCTTAAAATTAAATCCCCTTATACCCTCTCTCCTATTAAATCTGAATGCTATTTGTTCACACAGATCTAAGGGGGAAGACCACGTCATGCCGTTGGCGACATTATTTCTGTAGTATCTGAGATCTAAAGTATAAAAATAGATAAATCACACACAATATAATTAATAGGCACCATGCCGGAACTCATCTGCTTTTTCAGTCATTGCTGACAAACTGTTCTCACCCAAAAAAAGCACAACGAGAAGGGTCAAGTATTTGGTGTTCTTTGAAAACTCATCTTGAAATTGAATCGTTCAACCTTGTACCTTCCTGAGCTGTCCAAAGGGGCTAAGAGACGTAAATGCATGTGTAACTGAACAGCACGCTTTTCAGCACGCAAAGATTACAACTGACGTGGTACTTCTTCCCAGCTCCTACAGCCCGATACAGAGCTGAGCCATCGCTGACAGGGACACTCCTCTCATCTTGCACAATGAAAGAAATGCCATGCCTCTCGCGCGCGCGTGAGTACAAGCTTATTTCTCTCTAACCTACAAACTGCTTTTGAAGAACAGCTCCCAGCGTTCCTTAGAGAGTAAGATGAGTTACCTTTTTTTTACACTAAGCACATCTGGACAAACTCGGTGATAAGTGTATTTGAAAACTGTGGCTTCATCTGCGTAATGTAAGCTCCATGCACCAGACCGATAGAAGTTCCAGTACTTTGTGAGTTCTCCAGCGTTTTGAATGATTTACATTAAATGGGAGAGAAAGAGATTACTGCAGGCACCAAGAACAAGCAACCATCAACTAAAGAGTCTCCTGCTGAGAAGGTTGTACCTTCCAAGGGTTAAGGGTAATGGAGAAAAAGCAGATGCATGTGCTATCCAGCCAGTAAACAGCAAAGCAGAGGCTGGATGAAACAAACTGTGATTTTTTTTTTTTTTTAATGAATTATTTCAACTGCAATTAAACATTTATCATAAGTTTACTTATTTGCCTAGCTCTGAATTGCACATGCTTTGATATCCCTAAGTGAGAAGTAGCAGCCAGGCAGCATCACTTGGAACTGCAGTCCTGTAATGACAGGGTTTGTTGCAGGTTCACTTGTAATTGTACAGAGATATTCTAAAACCTTACCAATTTTTAGGCTACTACTGGACAGGAAAGAAGCAAACACTCTTAGGTTTTTTTTTTCTTTCTTTCTTTCTGTCTGTCTGTCTTTCCTAGTAGGGCAGAAACAAATAAATGCCATATAATCTAGTGAACATAGGTGTGGCCTTTCTTCTTGCGCTCAGTCACGTGAAATAGCTACTGACCTCCTAACTCTAAGTACTTCCTCATGACAAACTACAGAGCACTTCTAGTGCCTCTCTGGAAGATGAAGCTATTCTTCGCTTCACGTATAATTGCACCTCCTTTCATACATACAACTCAGGCATCAGAAAATAGAAATTTTCTCCACGAATGTCTGGAAGCGCCCCCAGCCTATCAGATAACTAACTCCTTTCCCTGGTTACCATTACGCTCCCAAACTGACGTGCAGACGTACACCTCCACGGTTACACAGGGTACATCTCAGCGTCACACAACCGTTAACGGTATCTCTGCAACGTTCAAAGTGCTCTGTCTCTTCTCCAAGATGAGACACTGAGGCAAGCTTCCAAGATTTTCTGCAACTGCTTCAGCGTGGCTGTAACCGGTTTCGTCCCAGAGGTCCTCATCATTAAATCGCCCTCTCGGGCTGACTAGGGAACGGCAAGCCTGGATCTCCCAACACCTCATAGCAAGAGGAAGCAGGAGAGGAGAACGGACTTAACCGCAAAGACCGATAAAAGCCTGATGCCTTCTAAGTCTCAGCGCAGAAACTCCAGTCCCAAGGGCCTGAAGTTAATGCCTCTTTTGTACCTTTAGTTAGCTCTTATTTTCCATATGACCCGCTGATCAACTGTTCCCCTGGTGACACCAGACAGGCATTTTAATGTTCTACTCTGCAATCAGTTCGCCACTGCAAGCTGACCCGCTGTCTCTGACCTTTTTGCGCCCCCCCCCCCCATTTTCAAACATCTTCTCTGCTGATGAGGTCTTTTTAAAAGACTTTTTAACATTTTTGTTTGTGTGTTTTATATCGAGACACATTTCTGTGGAAGGTCATTCCTTCCCTCACACGCAAGTTGCTTCTTAAATGCGTTTTATACCCTTCAAACAGACACACCATTTTTTAATTTTCACATTAGTTTTCCATAGAGAAGTCTCTGCACGCTTCCTTCTTTGTAAATAAACTCGGTGAAAAATGTCCCTCGGTCTCTGAAGGTGAGGCAAAAAAATTAATTCCTACCCACCCTGATTAACTTGTTTTGCAAAGCAGTTTTAGCAGATATCCCCTTTGGAAAAAATTCTTAATTGCTTCCTGAAGGCAGAATGCCCGTGACTAGTCCTTAACATTATTAAGGAAATACTTGACTGTGATTTTTGCTGTGGTGCATACACTGTACTACTTAGAGAGAAACAAATCTCAACGCTCTTATTTCTAATTTCCTGAAGTTTAATAATTAAGATGGAAAGAAGCAGTCAACTGCCAATTAGCTGCATTTTCATGAGGTTCTTAAGTAACAAAAACTTGCATTCTGGCATGAGCCAAAAAAATCCCCCTACTATGCAGGCCTTCTACCCCCAGAAGATGAGAGATGTTATACACCAGCAAATTCAGTTTTCCTACAAGCATGTGTAAGTAAATATGAATATATACTTGCATTTTTATATATATCAAAAGGGAGCTGTTTTAAGACAATTAAAAAATTCTGGGTTGCAGATATAAAAATATCCCAGAATGTCACATATCGTGTAATGCATATTTAGGAAAAAAAAGCCCCACCAACTGATAGGGACCTCGCAACGCCAAGAGATTTCTAAGTACAGAGAGCAAAGAGGAAAGCATCAATAACAAGACTTGTCTTTCGTAAATCTCTACCACCTGACCCACTCGCTGCACCTAACAAATGGCAAAGTCAGCTCAAGAAAATATACTTCACGAGGCTACTGTGACCTACTGAGCATATCACTTCTGCAGATAGGAGCTAAAAAAAGAAAAAAAAAAAAAGACTGTCCCACAAAAGATGGTAAAGTGCAACAAAAAAAAAAAGTCTTATAACTTTTAATGTCAAGAGCACCTCCAGTTATGAAAGGGAATCTTTTCAAACAGATAGAACAGAAGATAGATAGATAGATAGATAGATAGATAGATAGATAGATAGATAGATAGATAGATAGATAGATAGATAGATAGATAGAAGAACATGCTATGGTCTAGTGGCTCGTTAAACTATGGCGCACGGAACCCGCTGGGTATAACCACTGGGCTGCAGTCTACTTCACACATTATGTGTCGTGCAGAGTAAAAGACTGCACTAATGATGTGCTGCCTTGCATGGACACCTATATGGTTTAAAACAAGTATTTAAAGCAATGAAGATAAGTGTTCTGGCCTCCCTCACACTCACAATGACGGACTACCTATGCAGACTACAAGTTGCTATCCCACTTAAGGAGAAAAACAGAGATCTGTGTCTCTGAAGTTCTATCATTAAATCTGGCTTAATGAGGTAAGTGAAATGTCGGGGGAAGATAGCTCATCATTTATAATTTATCAAAATACAGAGCGTGTATGTACTCACCGCCCCTCTTCTGCTCTCTGGTCCTTCTCACTTGATAAAGCATTTTTATTCCCACCTCGCCTACTTTCATGTTCCACCTCCTGCTGTCAGATGAAGACTGCAGCAGACACAAAGCAGAAAAAGTCACCACACAAGAGGAAGAATCATACGTCTTTATGAGAACTGGCAATAATGACAAAGACAGGTTGGACAGAAAGCTGAATCAGTTGGGCTCGAGTGCTTTGTTCACTGGGAGAGCAGGAGAAGAGGCTTTCAACTTCCAGGATTCAGCTTTCTGCAGAACTTTTGCAGAAAGATTCTATAGACAGATTTTATTTTTGGTTGGCCATCCTCACTGTTACCAGCAGCTTCAGAGTCACACGTGCTGCAGCCAGGGTGTGGAGCAAGCATCCCACCCTTTCAGCTTGTTAAGGGTCGGGCAGAAACAGAGAGTTTTAAAGTAGATGAATGTCGCTTTATATGCCACAGTGGTCCTCCTTAGAAAACACGTCCAAGATAGATAACCCCTGTTACAGAAAGGTGCTAGCAACTTCCCATTCTGTATTGGGTGTGCGTGTCAATGTGTTGATGGGGGGGCGGGTGGAGGTGGAGGAGGGAGGGTGCTGCAGGGATGGTTGCTGTGAGAAGACATCAGGAGCTGCCCCCCTGAGGGACACAGCCAGTTCCAGCCAGCTCCAAGCCGAACCTACCACTGGCCAAAGATGAGCCCATCAGGGATGCCCGTGGCACCTCCGTGATAATAAATTCAAGCAAGGGCAGAAAAACACTGCAGAGCAGCTGTGAGAGAGGAGTGGGAATACGTGAGAGAAACAACTCTGCTGACCCCAAGGTCGGTGAAGAAGGAGAGGGAGGAGGTGGTCCAGGTGCCAGAGCAGAGATTAGCCTGCAGCCCATGGAGAAGACTATGATGACTTGGGCTGTCCTCCTGCAGCCCATGGAGGACCATGCTGGAGAAGATATCAACACTGCAGCCCCTGGAGGGCCCCACGCCGGAGCAGGACGATGTGCCCTGGAAGAAGCTACAGCCTATGGAGAGCCCATGCTGGAGCAGGCCCCTGGCAGGAGCTGTGGCCGGTGGAGAGGACCCTGTGCACGAGCAGGTTTTCTGGCAGCGCCTGTGGCTCCTGGGTCCTTCACGCTGCAGCGGTTCACTCCTGAAGGACTGCACTCCCATGGCAAAGACCCATGCTGGAGTAGTTCTGAAAGAACTGCAGCCTGTGGGAAGGATCCATGTGGGAGAGGCTTGCGAGGGACTGTATCCCACGGGAGAAACTCCACATTGGAGAGGTGGAACAGTGTGATAAGGAAGGAGAGGCAGAGAAGCGCTATGGACTGACCACAACCCTCATTCCCTACCCCCTTGTGCTGCGCAGCGGGGAGGAGGAAGAAGAAACAGCAGTGAAGCTCAACCTGAGAAGAAGGGGGGACAGAGGGAAGGTGCTTTTAGATTTGCTTTTGCTACTCACTATCCCACTCTATTTTTAATTCGCAAGAAAGTGCATTAATCTTCTCCAAGTCCAGTCTCTTTTGCCTGTGATGGTAACTGGTGAGCAATCTCCCTGTCCTTGTCTCTGCCCACGAGCTCTTGAGCTTGTTTTCTACCCCTGTCCTGCTGAGGAGGGAGCGTGGAAGGGCAGCCGGGTGCGTACCGGGCAGCCAGCCACGGTTAAGCCACCACACATCGTTACGTGGCTTCTGAGGGATCACAATGCTAACATCCATACTGAGGGTGACTACACTGTGTCACGACTGTTCCAGATGGAGCTTGGTACAGGAATAATTCGTCTTGCATTAACCGAGTTAATATGACTAATGGACCATAACTGCAAAGTAGCAATTGTGGATGCGGTTTTTTCCAGGGGGCGAATTAAGAGATATCTCCTTTCAACCATTTTGCTAATAAATAAAACAGGGAGGTGGTATCAATTGCTACAGATCAAGGATACTTAATATTCTTACTTCTGTAAATTAGCCCTCATCACTGTTCCCTCCCCTTGCTTTTCATTTTATCCCAGAGAGGTTTCCGTAGCAACTAAGCCATGTGCCCAGTTTAATCTTCAAAGCTGTACCATTACAGTGGATTCTTGTTGAAACTGAAACAAACAAAAAAGGGCACTTTCTATTCGTAGCCTCTTAGCTAACGAGGCTCTACAAAAGGATCTCTGGCAGTGAGGGGTGTGAAAGCTCACCGTTTTTGTCAAGTGCCAAACAACTGGCTATGGACACTGGTATGAAGACCTGAAAGTAACCCTCCTCTGGAACCTGTGCATTGTAAAAAGTCTGGACCACCCCAGACTCCACCAACATTTCTGGATGTGAACAAGTGACCTGTTACTAGTCCTCCACAATCCCTTTCAACTGGGCAGCGCTCCCGTGTTACTGCTTCTTATGTTTTTGAAAACTTGGCTGATATGGTTGGAGGGAGAATCTCAACAGCTTGAGCAAATCAAGTATTATTTATAATTTGCAGTGTGTTCCCATCCAGAACAATTACAGATGCAGAGGATAAATCAGGTGAAAGGAGCCAAGCATGTTTCACTTTTAAGCACAAGCTTAGGCTACAAGAGACAGCTGGATTTATGGGATTTCTGGTCATAAAAGTTAACATCTGAATACAAAACTAATAGTTTCTAACATGAGCTTTATATGGCAAGAGAAAAAACAAGTGACTTGTTTCAAATGACTGCCCCCTCCTACACTACCCCTGTTAAAATAAACTACCTGCCAAAATTCAGAAAACCACAGAATCACAGAACCAGAGAATGTTTGGGGTTGGAAGGGACCTCTGGAGGTCATCTAATCCAACTTCCTTGCTAAAGCTGGTTCACCTAGAACAGGTTGGACAGAATCACATCAGGCAAGTTTTGAATATCTCCAGAGACTCCACAACCTCTCAGGGCAGCCTGTTCCAGTGCTGTGTCACCCTAAAAGTAAAGAAGTCTTTCCTCATGTTCAGGTGGAACTTCCTGTGTTCCAGTTTGTGCCCATTGCCCCTTGTCCTGTTGCTGAGCACCACTGGAAAGAGCCTGGTCCCATCCTCTTGACACCCTCCCTTTAGATATTGATGAGCATCAGTCCTCTCTTCTCCAGGCTAAACAGACCCAGGTCTCTCAGCCTTTCCTCATAAGAGAGACGCTCCAGTCCCCTCCTCATCTTCGTAGCCCTCCGCTGGACTCTCCTCAGTAGTTCCTTGTCTCTCTCGAACGGGGAGCCCAGAACTGGACAAAATATTCCAGGTGTGGCTTCACTAAGGCAGAGTAGAAGGGGAAGAGAACCTTTCTTAACCTGCTGGCCACACTCTCCTAAATGCACCCCAGGATACCACTGGCCTTCATGGCCACAAGGGCACGTTGCTGGCTCATGGTGAACTTGTCCATCAGGACTCCCAGGTCCTTCTCCCTAGAGCTACTTTCCAGCAGGTCAGACCCTAACCTGTACTGGCACATGGGGTTATTCCTCCCCAGGTGCAGGACCCTGCACTTGCCCTTGTTGGACTTCATTCAGTTCCTCTCTGCCCAACTCCCCGGCCTGTCCAGGTCTCTCTGAATGGCAGCACAGCCTTCTGGTGTATCAGCCAGTCCTCCCAGTTTTGCATCACCAGCAAACTTGCTGAGGGCACACTCTGTCCCTTCTTCCAGGTCATTGATGAATATGTTGAAGAAGACTGGACCCAGTACCACCCCTGGGGAACACCACTAGCTACAGGCCTCCAACAAGACTCTGGGCCACTGATCACAACCCTCTGAGCTCTGTCATTCAGCCAGTTCTCAATCCACCTCTCTGTCCACTCACCTAACCCACACTTCCTAAGCTCTCCTAGGAGGATGTTATGGGAGACAGTGTCAAAAGCCTTGCTGAAGTCAAGGTAGGCAATACCCACTGGTCTCGCCTCATCTACCCAGGCAGTCATGCCTTCATAGAAGGCTGTCAGATTGGTCAAGCATGATTTCCCCTTGGTGAATCCATGGTGTTCACTCCCAATAAACTTTTTTTTCCTCCACATGCCTGGAGATCACATCCATATTGATCTGTTACATCACCTTCCCAGGGATGGAGGTGAGGCTGACTGGCCTGTAGTTTCCTGGGTCCTTCTTCTTGCCCTTTTTGAAGTCTGGAGTGACATTGTCTTTTCTCCAGTTCACGGGCACCTCTCCTATTCTCCATGACCTTTCAAAGATGATGGTTAAGTGGTTTAACAATAACATCTGCCAGCTCCCTCAACACTCATGGGTGCATCCTATCGGGACCCATGGATTTGTGGGTGTACAGTTTGCCTAAACGATATCTAACTCTGTCCCTCCTCAACTGAGGGAAAGTCTTCCTTTCTCCAGACTTTCTCTTACCTCCAGGGACTGGGATTCCTGAGGGCCAGCCCTAGCAGTAAAGACTGAGGCAAAGGAGGCATTCAGTAACACCTCCTTCTCTGTATCCTCCATCACCAGGGCACCCCATCATGCAGCAGCGGGCCCACATTTTCTCTAGTCTTTCGTTACTGATATGCTTGAAGAAGCCCTTCTTGTTGTCTTTGACAGCCCTTGTCAGATTTAATTCCAAGTGGGCCTCAAGCCTTCCTTGTTGCATCCCTGCATACTACGACAACATTCCTATATTCCTCCCAAGTGGTCAGTTCCTTTTTCCACATTCTGTAAACTTCCATCTTCCCTTTGAGTTTTTCCAGAAGCTTCTTGCTGATCCATGCAGGTCTCCTGCCTCCTTTGCTTGATTTTACTGATAGGCATGCACTGATCTTGACCTTGGATGAAGTGGTGCTTGAACATTAACCAGCTCTCTTCAGACTCCCTACCTACTAGAGCTCTAACCTGTGGGATTCTTCCAAGCATGTCTTTGAAGATGTCAAAGTTAGTTCTCCTCAAGTCCAGGGTTGCAGTCCAACTTATTGCCCTGCTTCTTCCACGTAGTATCCTGACCTCCACCTTCTCATGGTCACTGCAGCCAAGGCTACCCCCAACCTTCACATCCTCAACCAGGTCTTCTTAGTTTGTTGGTACAAGGTCTAGTGGCACAACTCTCCTCATTGGCTCCTCCTCTACCTGTGTCAAAAAGTTTCCATCAATGCTCTGCAGGAACCTAGACTGTGTGTGTCTAGCTGTGTAGACTTCCCAGCAAATATCAGGTGGTTGAAGTCCCCCCTGAGAACCAGGGTCTGTGATTGTGTCACTACTTTCAGCTGTCTGTAGAAGGCTTCATCAACGTCCTCTTCCTGATCAGGTGGCCTACAGTAAACACCCACAACAGTGTCACCCATATTAGCCTACCCCTTAATTCTTATCCATAAGCTCTCGAGTCGTTCATCATACCCCCCTAGAAGAGCTCAATACATCCCTGTTCCTCTCTCATATAAAGAGCAACTCCACCACCTCGTCTTGCTGGCCTATCTTTTCTAGAAACTACATAGCTATCCATGCCAGCATTCCAGTCATGTGAGCTATCCCACCGTCTCTGAAAATTGCTTCCTTATTCTCTTAAGCAGACGGGCTTACACCTTCTAAGTGCCCTCACACCCCTGAGCACTGCCTTCCAGCATTAGCTGAGCAAAAGACAAAACCAATAACTCTGCTGTTGTGCAGAATTCCCTGTCATATTCCTCATCCTACGAAGAACCCAGTGTTCTATTTGCCCACTTTTCCACCAGTTACCATCTGCCCGAAACCAACATTTTATATTCTTTAGGTAAAGAATATGAAGAGTTTATCAATAGGGGGCAGTTCCTTGTCTTGACTCCAAGGAATGGGTGTCATGGGATTAATAAGCAAGCCTGAAATAGTCATAAGAAAATACATGATTGGATGGGGTGGAGTTTTTGCCCTTTTTTTACCAAGGACTTTTACGGTTCCTAATGGGACAAAGTGCAGTAATCAAAGCTTCTGGTTAAACCACTCATTTCCAAAACCATTCCAATCAATGCAAGTTCTTGTACCAGGACTTCTACAAAAAAATTGCAGGACTGTATGTATCATAGAATATTAGTAACAGTTTAAAACACTGTGTGTGCAATCATGACTCTGTGGGAGGCTGAACTAATTAAACATGACATCATTCCAGAGCCTAATTAAAGTGAAATATTAAACTCATCTTTCATGTACAAGAATGAGAAAGTGAATTGAGTTTAACACAGAGGGAAAATTCTAAGAAATGAAAACATCTACAGACTTGGCATATTCTCCGTCAAGAACGCTTAGTGAAACAGCCCACTTCTAGCATATGCTCTCATTTTAATGTTTGTTACCTAACACAGCACTGCATGCTGGCCTCTGGAAAATTCAGGCTCCAATTTTGTGTACATCATATTCAGCATCACGTAGGAAAGCCCTGCAAAAGCAGAAAAAGTTGTTTAACCTCATAAAAACTAACCCTGAGTCCTCCATAATATCATCCAGCTATCCAAATCACATCATGGCCCCGATTATGGGCTTCATTGGTTTTAAGAAATACTTCTTATCCATTCTGTTTGAAATTCATTCTTACATGACTGGCAAGCTAAACGCCACCTTTCACTTCCCTCTCAGGCTTTTCTCACCTTTTCACTATTATCACAGGATCTCACTGGCTTTTTAATGAAGGATTAAAAAAAACCCCTCAAACACCGATATAATCTCACTCCACACCTTTCTTCTTTCTTCTTTCTTTTGCCTCCTCTCCCCCTCCTTTTTCTTCCTTATCCTTTGTCACCCGTGCAGACCCGAACATGTCTTGTCTTTCAACTCTTCTCACCTGGCTGAATTTTCTCCTGATATTGTACCCCTCACACCTCCTTTCTCTTCCATCTCCTCTTACCCTTCTACAGCACAAACATAAGCATACTGCATCCATCAATAAAAAACTGATTCCCGGTAGTATTTCCTAGATTCAGTTGTCGTGATGCATGTGCCACCATCAGTTGATGTTTTCAGTTCTTTCACACTATCTCACTAATTACTTGTGCTCCTGTTCCCATGTTAAAATGGACCTGTCTTGAACAGTGCCACACAGGAAGAAACTGGCCTGCTAAAATGATGTATTCAGCCCACAGCCTCATTTCTTGATATCCCTCTCAGCGATCGACGTGTGCCTGTCCAATACTCCCTGGCCGGAGTACAGCTAATCGCAACAGTTAGATGAGAAGACACACATAGTCAAGACACTTCCGCCCAGATGTAGTCCTACTATAAGCCTTTACCTGGGTCATGTGAGAGGGACGTATCTCGACTGAATGCAGGACAAATATGCATATATATAATTTCCCATTAAGAGACCAGTAAAGTACATAGGGAGTTAAAGCACTGGCATTGGGAGAAGTGGTTGGAAACTAGAAGAAACGGCAAATTACATAAAATAAATGCGACAGATTGTGCAAGTTCCTTAAAACTGGATGGAGATGGATGGAGAATTCATGGGAACATTTTGACAGCATAAAGCAAGGAAGATGCCAGAGATGTTGTCTTCCTTAAACTACTAAAGGTCCTCGATCAATTTTAGAGATAGCAGTACCTCTTTCTGCAGCTATTTAGCGAGAGAGAGAAAACATAGAAAAGGGGTCAAAAATAATAGACATGATGAAAAAGAAGCATGATAAGATGAGAACAAAATATAGCTTAATTTTTAAAAGGTTAAAAGTTCTATGAAAACTTCATTTTAAAACGTATTTTCATCATGTTCATCCTGTAACCGTAAGCAGATCGTAATGGACAACCATCAGAGATTCTCATTGTTTATTGGGCTTTGTCCATTCTTACCTTCCCTTGATGAAGAGGTATTGTGGCTGTGAGAGGCAGAAGCTCAAGAGTGAAGTAACAAGCACAAAGATATCACCGCTTAAGGCCATTTCTTTTTATTGCAATACTTCTGTATTTATTGAATTTCCCCAGTAAATCTTTGTCAATGTAAAAAAAAACCTGATTAGTCCATGCCATAAAAACGCCTCCGTGAGCTATAAAGTTGGAAACAGAGGACAACCCTGAGTTTGAGAATTTTCCCTGGGAAAATACAGAACCACTCCAGGAGTTATTAAAGGCAAGTCTTTGTTGGCATGCATGACAGAAAAGGTCACCTGCGAATGACCCAAATGTACGTATCTTTTGATCAAAAAAGCGAGCAGCCTATGTTTAGCTAGGAACTCGAGAGCGTGTAACTAGCCACATTGTGAGAAGTTCTGCTCTGCCTTTCAAAAGTCGCATCGTTTGATTACTGCTTAACAAAGAAATGTCACAAATTCTACGGTTTTGTTCATCAGGTGCACACAAGTACTTTTCTTTAAAAGTATGACAGAGCTTTTCCCTTTCTCCAACCTTTCAGTAAAAAATTAACATATGTTTAGAAAGATGTGTAAAAATATGTTCTTAAATGTCTTCACTTTTCAACTAGAAACACCCAAATATTCAGCTTGTAGATTAAATTGCTGAAAATGCTTGGGGAGGCAGCTGACGAACAAAATGTTTAGTATTTAAAGAAACCCATCAAATCACATTTTAAAATGTCTCTTATTGAGAAATGATGGGCACTATAACGGCTCAACTGTGCAATTTTGTGCCCAGGTGACTCCATCTCCATTTTCTCTTCTGTGCTGCATAGCAATTAATACCATTTATTTATTCTTCTTAGAGTCTTTCAAACAATTGCATAACAATGCGGGGAGGTCTGTACTTCATCTGTTGCTTAAGAAACCAGCAATTGCTGGCAGCTCTTCCTCATGTGGTGTCCCGTATTCGTTAATCTGGAAAACGATGTCGTGTTTAGGTTCAGTAAGCTAGCAACGAACAGCTAGATGATTTCGACCCTTGAGTCTCTTTCCTGTATGTGGGTGTTAAAGATTGATGGCAGTGGAACAGGAACGAACTGTGAGACGCAAAGGAATGTCAAGTATCAGGAAGGCCCTCCTTAACCACGCCCAAGCCAGTGTGGATACTGGGAACGTGACATTAAATGGAAGAAACAGCCCTGGAGGCAGTTGGAAGCTGCTGTTGTGGTCAAGGAGCTAGGGCACGCGTCCTGCTACCTTTGCACGGGTTAGGCACAGGTTTATTCCAGTAGCTGTGGCACTTCGATGGGTCTGATCTACTTTCAAGACTTTCAAAACCTGTGGTCTGGCTTAGTAAAACCAAATAAAATTCCTGCTTTGGTCAGTAAAAACCCACAAGTTCTGACACACAACGATCCTTCTGCACTCATGGGCGTAAAAGCAGGCTTCATCCCTCAGAAGTGACTCAGTTCTGTGCAGAGGCACTTTGTGATTGCCTTCCATGCGTGCCAGTTCCTTCAAGAACGAACACGATTACTGGTTTGTTTTCTGGCAGGGATCTGTTCACATTTACCCTCTTGAGGTCCTTTTTCCTACCTTTGGCACCTTCAGTGGATCTGTGATCCCAGCAAGCTTTTGACTGGGGAGAGCGCTTACAGGCTACACAACAGTCTATAAGCTTTCCCATGAATTTCTGTTCTGAATATGAAAGTCACTCCTGTCAAAACGTAAAAAGAAATCACAGAGGTGTTCTAGGGCTGTGTCAGGTCACCACCAAAGCACAAATGGCATCAGCAATGCATGGCACCAGCTAGGAGTAAGATACAAGAAACCCAAGCTGCCCTATGAGCTTGCCCATCTCTAGATACGGTGTGCTGCGTTGGCACAATGGATTGGGAATGTTTCATTCAACCAACGACCAAAATCACCTGTTTTGGTTACCAGACAACTAAGTGTGTCCTTCAACTCAAATAAAAGCAGTGTCTGCTGATACACATAAGGGTTCACGTTCTTCTCACTGAACATGGGGGGTTTGATGAGTTTCTTGCTCTTTGTTAAAAGCATTTTGGAAATGGCATACAACCGTTTTAAAATAATATTATTTAAGATGAAAAGTGAACTCAGCTGAAGAAATGTTATTGTGGTCCCTCGTGCATCTGCATTAAGCCGTAGTGTTTGCTTCTGTGATTATATCCGATTCTTTGTAGAGTCACTATCTCATTCCGTACACAAGTTAAATGAACAAGGAAGCAGAATTGAGGGCTGGGGGGGTAACTATTGAACAAGTATTTTTGCAACTCTGGAATGTCTTAATTTGACACCTACATAAAATCCTTCTCAAACTTTTCAAAATCAGGTAAACAGCGACATTCTCTTTTTTTGTAGTAAAGACTGGCAGTGCTGTTGCAGCTGCATGATAGAAATTTGTCAGCACAGTGTGGGGTTGTAAAGGGAGTAATAACCTGATGGATGGGGAGATAGCTCTTCTTAGAAGAGCCTTAACTTGGGCCTTGGAAATGAAGGAGAGCAGTAACTCATTCAATCCCTTGGGTGTCACGGATGGTACGGATTTGATTTTCTATTTGCAGGGTTGTGACAAAAACCAGGAAGGTGCTGCTGGTGGTGGCAAGCTAACAGATCCAGTCAATGGAGAGGATTGGCTTGTTGTACAGGAAGAAATGAGTTCTACTTAGGTCCAGGCGGAAGCACTGCAAATACCAAAATGAAATAGCACAATATGCAACTCATGTACTTCAGGACTTGTCTTAAGAACTTCTGCTACAAGACAGGAGTTTATTAGCTGGACAAGTCCAAGAAAGTGAAAGACTGCTGCACTGGCTAACTGGAGGATAAACACCCGTAAAGCTATAAGACACTTCCGATAAGAGAACGTTTTTCTGTTTTCTGTGATCTCTGCTGACAGCATGAAACTTACCTGAGACAGGACTTTGGATGAAAGATCAAGCTCTTGAGAGACAGGCTGTGTGCAGTCTGACAAACATTCTCTTGTTGCATCCCATTATGACAAGGTGCCAGGGTGATCCTTGATAAGATTTGGGGTTGGTTTTTTTTGCTTTTGCCTTTTTGTCGTTTTTTTTTTTTTTCTTTGCAGTTTCCTGACTTACAATTTTGTATTCAGGTAATCATTTCAGCAGAAGAATCCATGAGGTACAAGACAATTCTAAAAAACATCTCTAGGTCTAGATGCAAGGTCCTCTGAAGCAAATGGAAATATTCACATTAACTTCAGTGTGCTTTAGTTACAAAATATAAAACGTAAAGGTCATTCTCATACATATTTTCTGTCTATAATTAGGTGGTTTTGATGGAAATTTAAGAGAGGAAAAGCAGGGAGGGATAAAGATATTATTTAGGCAGCTGTAATGTAGGCATCCTGATAATCTAACGGCAGCAAGTTACTGAGCCAGACACACCACTCAGTGCTAGTCCAAAAGATTACTCAGTCTCTGGGTAAAATTCATTAACCTTTAAGTACTACTTAACTAAATCCTTCTTTACAAGCGTCTACCTCACTGTGACAGCTTTAAGCTGTTTATAGTCCTAAGAGGGAGAGAGAGCTGAAAGCCTCGTATGCCTCTCTCCACTGATAAAATGTATGCTGTGTGTTTATTGACTTGCAAATTTTGACAATAAAATAAACATGAAAGTGGAGGTCGTTACAAGGTTTTGTTGTACTTTTGTAGTAATTTACTACGCTGCTATGGTGTTCTTGCAAACAAATCACTGGTTGCCACAGCTATCAATGAATTTACCTCTGTTTTATAAAGAAAATGCTCATTTTACTTCTTAACCAGTTGATTTTTTTATTAGAATATGGATAACCCAAGAAATCCAGTTTGGAAAAACTATATTTGAGAATTCTGAAAACCCTGCTTAGATAAAAAAGTTTATGTTGGGGGTAGGAAGTGTGATTCAGCTTTCAGAGAGGAAAACCCAGCTTAGAGCAAATGCTCCTTTGACTCTGAACGGAAGAAATAATGAAGGATTAGAAGGAAAAGTGGCTGAATCTGTAAAGCTGAGGACAAAAGGAGGCCAGTCAAAGCAAACTGCAAAACACAGCAAATACAAAGATTAAGGCAAGGTCAACAGTATTCCCAGGATTTCCGTCTGCAGAGGACTGCAGCAGTCCCAGCCTGGAACGGCAAAATGCACTGAAGAACTGGAGCCCTAAACAACTTCCGGAAGGTTTTCCCAGGAAACAAGGGAAACGAGGAAGGGTGAGTTTCCTTGTACCTTGATAAAGGGTTGTTACAGTACATGTCTAGTGCTACTGCACTAGAAGGACGCTTCTGCGTCACTGAGGCGACCTGAGAAAAGAACGGCACTGTTTTAGGAAGCAGAGACGAGCATCACGCAAAGTGTTTGTAGGAGATTACCTGTACCTTGGTCGTCTGCAAGTAAATCTCAAAGAGATTAGAATAAATAAGGATTTTATTAAAAAGATGAACAAATACACAAATTAGCATAAGCCAAGCTGCTGTATACGTTCAGGAACCTAATTAAAGAAAGAACTTTTTCTTTCCATAGCAGAAAACAAGGTCATAAGTAAAGACATGATGAATATGTCCAAATCATCAAAGCACTGGATATTCAAGGCAGAATTTGCTTTTAGCAAACTAATCAAATTGAACTATGGATGAGAAAATTACTTTGTCAACTTAAATCATGTAAATTTACAGAGAAATCAGACTTTTTCTCTTTGAGATAGCCAATGTTTCAAAACATGCAGTGCTTTTTCTTTTTACTGAAGGACGAAAAGACCTGCAGCATGTGAGTGCCTGTGGGCCAGAATCTACCTTGGTCTCAAATTCTTGCAAAAATAGTGTCCAAACATATATATACCAAGTCATGGTACTTCAGCTCTCTTCCAGAAAGTATATTAGTACTTATAAAACCCCTGTTTTATCAAGTTCTCCTCCAGCTTCTTACTATATAACCCACTTTATTTCACCCCTTCTGACAATAACACATCATCTTTCCAAAGACACCGTGCAAAGGTGGGACCGTTAAAATTACACGCCAGCAGCTTCTGAACAGCACCACTTCTAACTCCAAAGCATCTACAGGCTGATAAGAGGGTAAATGGGATTTACTTTTCAGAAACTAAAGAAGTAGTTCCCGCACACAAGCACCGTAGGCACATACGCAAAATCAGAATTGAAGGAGACCTTCATTAAAACAACTATTTCTTTACCTTTGTGGGCAAGGCTGAGAGTTCGGAAACTTCGAGAAGAAGTAATGTGGGCAAACACGGGATCTATCAGAGCTCTGACTGGTCTGGTCTAAGACCAAACTCTTGCTTGCTTATTGCATGTCTTTGACAACTAACACGGTGAGAACAAGCACATTGTACACGGCCACTTTTCCCCCCGGCCATTACTGGCTCCTCACGGGTAAACACACACATGGCAGCCGGCACACAGGAGAGCAGGTCTGGGTACCACTGAGACGGAGAAAATAGAGCAGGAAGCATGAGTGAGTGCCACAGCTTGTGCTGATCTCCTCCCACCCACTATGGCTCTTGGAAGAACAGGGGTAAACAGACCCGGCTCGGAGATTTTCCTAATAGCTGTGAGGAACAGGTTTCCTCATCCCGCAGGGATACGGGGCTGCCTGGGAACAGCAGACCCACTGAGCAGACAGCTTTGTGCTTTACCAGTGAGAACGGGAGCAGTACGGAGCAGTCATGTCGCGGAAGCACGAACAACCAGCTCTCGGACCTTGCTCCTGATTCTGGTAGGAAAAACTTTAAAAAGTCCCTCTGTTAGCAATGCTGCGCTTTGTGTGGATCACAGAAATGGACCATTCCGTTTTAAGGGGTTTTGCACATCACTTCCAATAGATTACACCTATGGTGTTGGCGCAATTGCCATCTGACTCGCCCTGTTTGACCTTAAACTGTGTTTTGGCAGGATGTAACAAGGTGAAGCCTGCGATAATTTAATGAGATTGCTTCTGGCTTCTGCACAAAGAAGCAGCCAAAGGCACATCAGTTCCAAGTTTTGAGTCCTGTCTGGTGTCTTAAGGACATTAAGCACCCAAAGTATGCCTGTAGCATCAGAATATCCAATTTTAAAGAAACGCTTCCTCACAAAACAATAATCCCAGCCCCTACCCAGTGTCCTCCATCCTACTGTCATTCAGAGTCCAAGAAAACCCGCAAGGCCGTGCAACACTGGGTTCCCAACTTGGTGTATATCCAGGCCTTGCATTAGGGACCACTTGCTGGCACCTACCTATGCCTAGATTTTCCACAGACCCCCAAAGCCCCGAGATTTGAGAAGCACAACACCAGCTCTTCAGGTACACCGGCCACCCTGCACGTACGCCATCTGCCATGCAACAGAGCGATGACCCACGCCCATGCAGAACACACACGTGCCCTCTGTCCAGGCAGATCTGAACTCTCCAGGAGTAAATCTCCCACGCTGAAATGCCCCCCGAGCTGCCCTGTGGAGAGCACGTCAGATTGCCTCAGGCCAGCACTAGCAGCAGCTCTGCTGGGAAAAGGAGAAAAAGCAACAAATATCTGGGCACATTCCCCTCTGCCAGCAGCTCCTGAAGGCAGGTGGAATGTCACAAAACCCAAGCTCAGTGTTAGTAAGGAGAAGGAAAGGAATAACAAAGGAATAACTTAGCCTAATTACAGAAACTCTATGATGACCTTACCTATAGAGGAGATGGAAATCACTTGGTAAAGCTGGAAAGAAAAAATGCCAGGGCAACGCTGTCAGAGAAGGAAAATCCATCCACAAAGTAGAGTTCTCGTTACAGCACAGTGACCGAGTGCAAAATGTTGACGGTTGGTTTGCAGTGACCTGTGTCTGACCCATTAAAAAAAAAAGAGAAAAAAAAAGGTTAGTTTATGCAAGCATCTTACAGTACAAAGGGCTTGTAGATGTAGGTCTCAGAGTCCTACTTTTCAGTGACTAGGGACAGTACGTCACCCAGGACCATGATCCACAGCAGGAAGCACTGTAAAGTGGCACCCCCTTTTTGTATGAGTCATAATTTGCTTTACCTAAATTACTGTGGCTCCTAGTGAGCCAAAACTCAGCCAGGTGAAGAGAACTGATAGACTTGTAGGCTTTACCTAAATGACTACAGCTCTTAGCAAGCAAAGACCTTGCCAGGTGAAAGGAACAGATAGAGGCAATACCACTAAAACGTCCCTAAAAGTCTTTTATTCTTCCTCTATGAAATTGCTTTCCAAAGTGTGCAAGATAAACAAAAATCCTGGGTTGTTTGCTGTAGTAGATGGTTTTATTTTACATTTAGGACAAGCAAAATAATTCATTCATGGCTTTACTTTTAGCGGATCAGCCAGCTGTTCTGTGCTTGAGCCAATAAAAATGTTGCTCACGTATCCAAGAAGAGCAGCGAATGCAATGTGAAGAACCATCCAACACAAGTACCTAGCAAAAGTAGGTTGCTTAGTCTCTTGGAAATTGTATTAAACAGTGATTTGAATGTCAAGTTAATAAAGATATACAAATTCATATCTGCACGGTAACTGACAACCTCCGCATTTTTCCACATTTAAACCACAACGGATTAAGCTGTCTTCTGGTGGATGTAGCTGTGGGGAAAAGTTCTGGGACAGAGATTACAAAAAAGCCCTTACTAATTAGTTTATGAATGAAAGATGCATTCATGTTTTATAATCATGAAGTCTACCACGGCATTTGGAAATCATCTGCCAACATAAATCTTAATGACAAAATAAAATTAATCCCTTTTACTGTTAATTTTTCTCCCATCTGCACTGACCCCAGAGAGCCATCAAGGAAAGATCCCCATTATACTCTAAGTCAGCGTGGCTTTAGAAAACAATGCCGTAAAGCTTCTGTGGCTGCTTTCCAGCCACCTCGCTTTACAGGAGCTTGATGAAAGATGTATTACACTAGCTCATCACTAGTCCTGGTTCCTGCTCTGCAGTTGCAGAATTCGCATGTCATAAAGCTTCTGGAGGGGAGTTCATCATCCTGAGAAGCCCTAGAAAAATTACCTGTTAAAGGAACAGATTGACCCATTAAGGGTATGTTCAAGGTCTTCTCTCCTTTTACCATTCTGAACAACAATCTAGGTTTTGCCACTGACATCTCCTAGTGTTACTTTAAGATATTGCATATGACTGCTTCAGCTACCACGTGGAAGACCACCTCTTTCCCCTCCGCCGAGGATTTAGTTTGTACTTGGCTCTCTGTCTTTCTACACTCAGGGGAGCACCTCTAGGATCTCCTTCGATTTTCTGTTTTTATTTTTTTGTTGTTTTTTTAACCCCTTGCCCTCCTTCACCAAAGATGGTTATGGATAGTAAAATGCCAGACTGTTGGGACCCAACCTTGGATCTTGTTTCTTCTCACAGAATCTCTCACTAAAAACCATCTTCTTTCCTTCACGTGCGCATTATGAACTACGCAGACATGCATCACGTGCAGTCCCTTCAGAGGTTCTCTGATTGTTGTCCCAAAACTGGAGGGATCGCTTAGCTGGTGTGCACGGCAATGGCACCCTACATACCAGATTTGGGGTCAGGAAGAAATTTTCTCCCAAACACTGGTGGAGAGTCTTTGCTTTCCTCTGGAGAAAAGAGTTGGGCATGGCCAACCTGAAGACCCCAGCCCAACGTCAACACCATGAACATTCAGGTGGCAGGGTGGTCATGGGTGGGGGATGCTGTGACAGCTGTTGGCTAAGTGCTAGTGCTGTGTTTACTAAGTCATCACCACTAAGCTGCAGATAACAAGCAAATAAGAGCAGAGGGACACAGAGAGGTAGCAGTTGGTCAGAAAATCGGGAAACCATATCAGCTGTTTCTGTTGTTACCAGGAAAGGGAGGTAGAACGAGTAGCATTCATCTCCTCATTTCCCAGTAGTGCCTGATGGGACAAGCTCCCCTCCCTTCCAGCCTTCTACAGTTAGACTAATGCAACGGTGCAGGCTGTGGAGAAGCTAACAGGACTGTCAAACTACCTGTCCAGCAGCCACAGGGAAACAGGTCTGCAGGACATTGTCATTTCTCAGCCTGTGTTCACTGAGGGTCACAAATAGGTACTAGCAGCCTACAAGAGAAATCCACAGGCAGAACCCTCAATTCTAAAGTGCTGCAAGAGGCGACTAGAAGATACTAAGACCACTGTCACTGCCTCGGTCCCAATAGGAAGGACCTGTTGAGTGAAACTCCCAGGCAGTTGTATGCAGTGGTTCCCACCCCGTGTGCCAGAGGAAAGCACCCCAAAAGGTTTTTAGTTAAAACTGAGGCCTTACTAACACCCTGGCTGTTTTCTCCTGACTGAAATACACTCAGGGCTGAATCAGGAAGCTGTGGGTTATTCTCTCTGATGAGCATTGAATGGATAGATAATGCCTAGCGTAGTTTTCCATTTCAAATCTTGTCAGATATACAAAGGGATGTTCAGGTTCCCAGGCTGCGTGGGCTCATGAGAATCTGCTGAAAGCTAGAGTCACTCAGACCTGACAATTCAAGCACCTCCAGGCTTCGTTCTCTGACACCACAATTCACAAAGTTCCCTCTAGAATACATCTCAGGGAAAAGGAAACTGTATAGAACTCACACTGACAGATGCAGAGGGGCTGTTTGGTGTTTATGGACATATGTTTGATTATTGCTTTGGCCGTGAAACTTATAAACTTCAATTACCACTCAAGAGAGCTGTCTCTTCTAATCAAATCATCTCTTAAGCAGCCTGGACCCTCGCCAGTCACAGACACTTTTTTTCTTTCCTTTGTGGGATGACTAAGCTGTTCTTATAAGTTTTCCAGCTTACGTTTAAATTGAAAACAAGTACTTACACAGCACAAGCAGATCTAGCTGAGAAAGGCTTTCACACTTCACAATGTCCTAAAACACATTCTCAGCGTTAGTCAGAAGAATACAAATGCTAAACAAGAAGAGTTTGGGAACAACTTTGAATTCTGATTGAATTTCTGCATTTAAACTCTCCCTTAATGGAAAAAAAAAAAAAATCATGAAAGTGCCTACTTCTCCTGAAAGAGCTTTTCCATTTACATACACACCAACATCCTTTAGGCTGCAAATAAGTGTATAAAAATACCTCAAGAAATCTACTTTTCATCTCAAAAAAAACCCCATTCCTTCCTTTAACAGAAACTAGTTCATTAAATTAGGTGGACACTGTTGACACAAAAGATGTCACAAAACACCAGTTTTCTTTGGACAAAAAGGGAGCTTGATTAGGACACCAGAGAGTGGGATATATCCACAGACATCTACATCCGAGCTAATCTCTCTAGGCTCCCTTTGGTGCCAACTGAGAAAATGAGGTCCTTCGGGGCTCTAACTCGCCCGTCACTGAAGCGGGTGGCTAAACCAGACTGGATGAATGATGCCCTGAACGTGTCTGTGGCTGACTCTAAATTGTCTGTCTATATTGACTCCAAAGGAAGCCTGGGGCGACGAACTCAGGGGTCAATTTTCTACACTGTAGATGGCAAAGTCAGATGAGCTGGAGTGCACCCTATATGTAGAAGAGAAGTTAAACTAAAAACTAACTTTTCTGTTCCTTTCTTTTCAAAGCCAAACTCTGCAGCTGGGCATCATTTTTGCAATGAAATAAAGAGGAAATAAAGATGTCACCCCTGGGGCGTGAGCGTGGCTGTACGGTTTGTACTGGAAGGCAGAGTTTCATGGTGTCCTGGTTTGAGTTAGGATAGGACTAATTCAGTGGTTTCACTTTCCAGCTCAGTCTCTTCTAAGCGACGGCACTTTCTGAGGTTCACGGCGTGTTTTTGCAGACGGTGTCTGCTTCTAGCAGTGATAATTCTTGATGTTTGCCGTTACTACCAAGGATCTGCGCACAGAAAGGCTCTTGCTTATAATTTGCTCCTGTGCAGCCCAAGGTCACCGCTAGATCCTGTGTGCCATGTTGGGGGTGCAGTAAGTGAGAGGCTACACTTGTGGGGAGGAGCGGACAGGACAGGTGACCCTACACTGACCAACAAGCTGTTCCATCCCATAGACCTCATAGTCGGTATAAAGCTGAGGGGTCACCAGGGTCAAGCTCTCTTCAAGCATCATTGGTGATGACGGGTTCAATACTAGTTTTGTAGACATTGACAAATTTTTAATTTCATTATTATGGTTTCACTTAGTAAAAAAAACTAAAGCAGTTTTAATTTCCCAGTCCGTAAGTCTCTCTCTCGCATCCCCTTTCCCTTCTGGGAAGGGAGGGGGGTTAATAGAGACCATCTGCCATTTGTCTAGTGGCTGGCCCAGCCCTAACCCTTGACACATAGCTGTTGATGTTCTCTTGATTGTTCTCTGGGGTTTTTTTTTGGTTTGGTTTGGTTTGGTTTGGTTTGGTTTGGTTTGGTTTGGTTTGGTTTGGTTTGGTTTGGTTTGGTTTGGTTTGGTTTGGTTTGGTTTTATTCTAAGGCAATTAGCAAAAGAAAGTATTTTTGCAAGCACTGCTCTTAAAATGTTTTCCTTTGAAACGTTACCACACTCAGCATAATGTTTTTCTGCGCTTGACTCAATAGTTTAGTTTCAAAATCTGGTGAAATGTCATGAAACGCTTTGACTAGACTTTGAATAAAACCTTCAGTGTACAATGTGATGGCACTAATTAGAGATGATTCATAACAACAAAAAAGGAGGATATTATTTTTTCTCATACTCAAGAAGATCTCTCCAGCACTACATGGAAAGGAGATTTTTCTGAAGTAGCCAACATGTTCCAAAAGCATTTCTTTCCCTATTTTCCATATATTTCAAAGCTGAAGAGACATTCTAGCCTTTATTCTGCTTACGAAGAAGCTGATTCTGCTTTATGCTAAACCATGTTACATTTCTAGGATCCTCTTTTCAGATCCCTTTTCGCTATGAGGAGAGTAAGGCCCAGGAGTAAACAGTTAGGGACAGACCTTATGGACATGTTGATGCACAGATTTTTTTTTTTTTAACATTAATACTCAATATGTTGCCAGTAAATTCTTTTGTTAGCAATTGATACATGCCACGTGCCATGTCAGTGGAATGTGGCTGATCACCTGCTTTGTATCTCCCTCCTGTTAAACACAAAGGAGTGAGGAAAAGGATAGGAAGAAGCATGTGAACTTTGAATTTCTGGAGTACAGATAAATGAGTAAAAATATATAAGAAAAGGATCGTTATTTCCCCATCTGAACTCCACAGGGTAATCGTGCTTCAGATACTTATTAAAATGTATTGACTGTATGTAGTACCTAAATCTAGTCGTAACTTGCCATCGCCAGGGACATCGCGCACAGTCTGCAACAGCCCCTCTAAAGGTCACAGGCACTTCTTTATCTTGGGCTTTCTGTGTCTGGACACATTCAGAACTGCAAGGAGCATTAACCTCCCCACTCACTGCAAATACGGAGTGAACAAAGAACTCTTCCTTCATTCACAGGTAGGTTCCTTCCAAACTGAATTATTCGGTGACTGAATCTGAATTACACACGTTCTAAAAAGAAATAAACAAAAAGGAAGCACAGGGGGAAGCCAAATCCATTTCTTTATTTATTTCCATTCAAGGAAATACTTTTGGAATATGTCACATGTTTTGCTGCCTAGATACCCTCAGAAACTGGATCCTTCATAGCTACTCAGAAAAAAAAGGAAAAAAAATTCAAATGCCGATGTTATTCATGTTATATAGCAAAGCCAGAGCACAAGCAGCAGAAGTATTCAAACCTGCCGCCCTTCACCTAATGCTGTGTCCATAACACGGGTTATTCCCCATGGCAGGTGAAAAGGATTGTGTGCAAAAGTTGTCTTTGTTCATTTTTTTTCCGCCTCATGAAAATCTAATGCATTTCAACAAGAATTAGCAAATATTTTTAAACTTAAAGGATTAAAATAACTATAGAAATAGGTTTTATTTTTGCGAAGTTATAATAAATAATAAATATATTTCCCAATCCAAAAAGGTACCCAAACAATGAGAAGTAATTAGTACTTAATTGTCAGACTCTGCGTAGTGGTAGTAATTTTGAAAGGGGTATAGTTTCTAATTTACTATATTTAAATTATTTCTTGTTTTTGGTTTGGGTTGGCTGGATTTTTTTTACCTTTTTTTTTTGGTCAGGTTCTCCTGATTCCCTAGGTAAGTAACAATGCAACCAGGACATCCCGTTCTGCTATTTATTTTTCTGTCATTTGGCATCTGGGTTTGAATTATTCTTTTACAAATCACTTAGATTCTGCAGGACGTCATCAGATCAGAAGCCCATGTGGTATGAGCTGGAATTCCCATTAAGACTTCTGAATGTTACCCTGAAATTTGACGTATCTAGCCATGTTCTAGCAAGACCAGCTCAGTCACGTAGCAAGGAAGTCTCTGCAGTGCAGAGGTTCCTTCTACACGTAAGGACTTTGGCTTGATTTCACACCACCCCTCACCCTTGTGGTTTGTGAGTTTGAGTTTTTGGAAGGAAAAAAAACCCCAAACAACAACAAAACCCAAACCACCCAACCAAAACCCAAAAAACCTCCAAACCCAACAATAATAAAAAGAAACAAAACAACAATAACGGAACATTCCTGACGAGAAAGGTGAGATTGGACACAGTCTCCATTTCTCTTTCTAAAGAGAGAACTCCAGAAGGCTCACAAACAGTGAAGCCAGGCAAATTGGCTTGTTAGAGGTGAAACGAGCTGACCAAAGGGTGCAGGGAGCAGAAAGGCAGCTGCACAGAAAGATTACCCGAAGTGTTCAACAACCACTTAGGGCCAGAAGGGCTGCTCAGGCACAGCTGCTTAGAGTCCTGATAAAGACCCACGTGCCTCAAGGTTTGGGACAAAACTTGGCTGCATACCCAAGACTGTGCCATTAAACACATATGGTTTGTCAAACTGGGCACCAGCTTCCTTCCCAGTGGTATTCGGAGTGAAGAAAACAGCACCACAATTGTATTTATCTAGTAGCAAACCAACTTGCTCCTCACACGTGGTCAGAAAATACTTGATTTTTTACAAATGTAAGGATTTGAAAAGAATGGATTTGGAAGAGTGGTGGCACTCTGCCCGCTTCTGAGTAACAACTCCTGGTAAACACAACCAGATTCTCATCAACCTTCATTTGGGTCTTGTAAGTCAGTAAGTCGACAAACAGCTGATAATCTCTACAACGATCTGGAGTCTGCGCAGCTTAGTGAGCTAGAAGGCAGATTTCAGATTGCCTCATTCCAATCAGTATAGCTAAAATTACAGCGTTGATAAACGCAAAGGAACCCGAACGTTGAATAAGCAAACCTAACTGTCTGAATACAACGGCAGCCTTCACAGCACCTGTTATCAATAAGGAAGAGATTTTGGAGCCACTGAAGATACTTGTCCGAAAATATCATTGTTGCATCTGTGGTGTCAAAGAATAAATGGAATTGCAGGAATCACCAAGACAGAAAGAGAGGACAAAGAAACTACTAAATGCCACTGTATCCATCCATGGCATATCTGTGCCTTGGTTCCTACAGGGAGTTCCGGTCGTCTGTTTCAAAAGAGATGCAATACAAGCACGAAAGGTGCAGAGAGAAGTGGAAAAGTTGATCAAAGGTAGGTCATGACGTCTGCATGACGAGAGATTAAATTAAGTAGAATTGTTCAGGTAGTGAAAGAAAGGCCCGCGGGTGGGAATTTGGTAAAGGTGTGTAAAATGATGAATGGGTGAAGAAGAAACATTATTCAGATTGTCATAATGTCAGAACAAAGGGGCATCAAATTAAATTATCAAACTGCAGGCTTAAGGCTGAGCATGCTTAAACCACAGAACCATCTGGAGGCCAAAACTCTAAGTGGGATAAAAACGTAATTAGATCTAAGGAAGAAAAGGTAACGGCTACTAAATGGAAAAAACTACCTTGGGTTCAGGAAGTCCCTACACCAGGAGCTGCAGCCTGTGAGAAGGCAGAATCAGCGAATCCTTGCCCTGAGCCTGCAGTCCGGTCCAGGCACCTGCTGCCAGTCGTGGTTAGAAATCTCCCTAAGCTAGGCAAGTCCAGTGCAACCGTTTTACAAGCCAGGCTAGACGTGGAGGATTTCTCCCCATAGTTTTTCCAGGAAAGCCTAGAAATCCCAGTTCCCTGCTGCTTCTGTGAGTCCATTAAACCCTGGGCTGTGAGGCAGAATCTAAGAGTAGGAAGTAGTTTAACTCGCCTACTCGTCCAGTTTCATGAAGACCTCTAGGAGGCAAAAGCTGCAGAGATGCTCCTCTCCGGAGTGTTCCAGTGCACGTGCCACTGTGCTCGACACGTCATCGCGATGCCGAGAACCGGATTTTCACTCTCCCCATAATAGTGTCGGGCCTCTCTTTGTTCCTAGGTCAACCTCACTGGCTCTGCCCACAGAACCAGCACCTACTGTTTAGCACTACTAGACCTTACAGTGCCCAGAAGGGTTTGGTGAAGCCGGAACGGAACTTCCTCGTCGTGACTGTCAAACGCTCAGTTTCGTTGGGCTACAGACGATACAGGCAGGGTGAGAGGAGCTGCGGCAGAGCAGAGGGCACAGGGTGAGACCCCAGGCTGAGCAGCACCTCCTTGTACGCTAACACCCGGTGATCCACCTGAGCAGATCTCGCCCTGCCGTGCCAAAGCGACTGGGACTAGAGAGGGAAGAAAGCAAGCAGGCTCCTGAGAGCAAAACAGTGGAAGCAGGATGGCACAAAGGAGTCTGAAAAGACATGAAAACAAGTGCAGCCATCAATGAATAAAACGGGAAGAGCTCCGATTCCTGCGCAGCTTTGCTGTGAAAGGAGCCCTGAAACAGGCCATATCCAGAAAAACAAGAACTGGATTAAGATTTCTGTTCCAGCTTTGAGAGGTTGCCCACTGTGAGCAGACGCTGGCCACCTCTGTCAGTTCCACGAGCACTTGAAAGAGAAAAAGGTAGAAGGGTGGAAAAGGAAGTCAGAAGTTGAGACCAGTGGTGGTGCCTGACGCTGCTGCTCTCGGTACCTCACTCGAAGCTACATACCTGAGTACATGAATGCGCTTCCAGAAAACGGGAAAGCCGAGCTGTGTAGAAGTTCACGGGTTAGAATGCTACCAAGAGAAAGGTACAGGGCCGTGATGCACAGAAACGGATCCTGCGTGCATAGCTGCACAGAGAGACGGTCACCTCAGTACCTCCGGAGAGCAGAAACAGCAACAATCCCACGTCCTGTCCTATTTCAGACTCCTGGAGTCTGGAAGTCTGGCTCTTCTAAACTGATGCACTCTTCAGGTGCTTATGAGTCCTGAAGACTCAACGCTATCATTCCGTCAATGGTCAAGCAGAGAGAGACGTCTGCCAAAGCAAGCACTGGGACCTGTATTCACTCCCTGCTGTATTAATACATTTAGGAAAGAATACTGACCCTATACAGCCTTGGGGACAGGAACAAGGCAAGGATTTTCGGACCCAAGACCAACAGCAGCATATCAGTTTGTTCCTCACGCTCCCCTCGCGTTGGGCTCCAAGCAGCGGCGATGGGAGCAGCCAGTGCTGACTCTCAGTTTCACAGCCGTTGGTAACCTTAGAGGAAACCTTGGTCAGATTGCCGTTCCAGGAGCCCTAGAGCAATCAGCTTGTATGTTTGCTCAGTGTATGAAAGCAATTTTCTGTGAATTCTGCCCATATACGAGAAAATACTACTGGGCTGGGGTTACCGGCGCGGTTCTGGACCTCTCAAACTGTCCCTTGCTAACAGAGCAGGAAGCAGAGAGTGGAAGCTCCGCTTGGATGGATAAGAAGGATTTCAGCGCAATAAACTTGACCGGAAGAAATCATCGCTTGCCAAAGCTGTATGCAAACATTTGTTACTGCAGCCCCCTCAGTTTCCAATTCTGCCACACGAAAGGCAAAGCCACACATCTGCCTGCACAGCAGAGCACAGAGAGGCTCTGCTGGGAGCGCGTGACCACAGGCAGCAAGGCAGGCAGCAGGAGCACACGCAGCCGGAAAACAGCGCTGCTGAGGGAATTTTGGCCCCTTTATGGACGCCTCAGGAATGTGAGAAGAGTGTGTGGAAAGAGAAGCAAGAGAAAGAGAAAAAACAGTAACCACACTCAAACCAAACTGGTGAAGAAGCAAAGGAAAAGACTTTGTTTGGCTTCAGCTGGACTGCCTTGTGAAATGCACCTTGGACGTTCACGCTAGCCAGGAAGCAGAGAAATGATGGAGCAATACCTCCTAGTTCTCTGCAAACACAAATTCAACCCAAAAAAAGTACAGCACTAAAGGCATCTAGGAAAAGGAAACAGAAGATAACCTTGCTCTTTCTTTTTTCTTTTTTTCCCCTTCAACAAGGCTGTCTGGCAAACAGTTGCATACAATGATTTTAAAAAAAATGATGTCGAAATAGCACTAATGCCTTCAGTGAAAAATATGAAAAATTTAAAATCCGGATAATAAAACTCTTTGAGATGTATGAGAACCGAGCTCAAGTTTTGCTCCCTTAGAATCAAAAGCAAAGGCTTGAGCCTTGTGTCCCCACAGCCCAGGCGGATCCTACCTTTGGGGCTGTTCTCTAAACTACATTTGGGAAAGGTATCGCCTTCCTGCCCATGGAGGCCTTTATACCACCACTCCCAGCTACACAAGTCTCTCTGCACGCGATGGAAAGCCACGCAGCGGTTAGACCACGTAGCACATTTGATCATGTTGCCAAGAAACAGCCAGTCCTGCAGAATTATTCCACTTTCGTGACTGGAGCAAGCAAGCCTTTTGTACATGTGGCGAATGCCACCTCGTTAAAAGAGAAAGCTAAACGAGTTTTTCAAAAGCATGCATGTACCTACCTTGCAAAAGTGGCCTCTAATTTTCTGCGTAGTTGCAGAGGCTTCACTTGCTGAAACGCTGAAAACACCAACATCTTGCTGCAAATACACCATTTATAAACAACCATTTATAATTACACTCTGGATTTCTAGTTGTCTATCCACACAGAGATCAGGTGAGGTCAAGAGGCAAGGAAGAATTTAAAGTTGCTGCGGCATCAAACAGAACCTGAAACAGACACAGGAGATAATAAGCTAAACGTCGCAGACACAGTACTCAATCAACAGGAATCAATTCCAGCTAAAGAAGCAAACACAACCCTTTTGTTTGCTACTGTAAAGGAAGTGATTTCATCTGGGGTGTTTCACTTGGGCGAAACGGTAGCTGAAGCACATAGGACAAAGCAAAATTTACTACGCTATCAGTACGAGAAATATTCATGAATGAAAAAAGAGTCACCTTTGGTATTCGCTCTGGGTCTTGCTGAAGCATGGCTCAGCTCACGTAAAGGCTTTGCCAAAGTGCCGGGCAAAATGCGCCTGCAAGGAGCTATTTACCACCCAAACCCCATCAGCTCTGATGAGCTTGAAGGTCAAAGGAGAATAGTGGAACATGCAGAGCCCAGTAAGGGAGAGAAGGTTATTGAGCAGAGGATGGTCAGACGATGTATGGACATAGCATGAGCGTACCGGTTTGACCTCGGTTACAGCCATCGGCGGGAGGGCGGGAGGCAGTGGCTAATCGACTTTGATCTCCGTAGCACGTATTGATCAACGTCTGAAAGAGAAGTTGGAAAGCACACAGCTCTTTATCGGATCATGGGGTGTGATTTGGTGCTAATACCCGGTCGTGGCAATGTTAGATAACGCCTTGCCAGGATTAGCTCCTTGCTGACAATAAACTTGTCTCAGTCTTTGCTTCCTAACTGAGCTTGAGGTCTTTATCTGTGGACCAAAGTCCACCACGGAGTCTCCATACAGCTGGCTTCGCTGCCCGAGAAGTGCTGAGACCACAGCGATGTTAGGGCGTTCTTCAGCACCGATTATTTCAAGCTCTGCTGTGCTTTCCACCAGCCGGTGCACTCCTGGAGCTGCTCTGTACTTCAGCAGTCAGCCAGGAGAAAGGAAACGGAATTGGTGATTGCTCTTCCAAAGGCCAAAGAGCTGTGCCCTAACTCTTAAGGGGGACAAAAAGTGTTTGTAGGGAACAAAAAGGAGGGAGGGGAACAATATAAAGTTTTCTTCCAGTTTGATTTCCCACCTCCCCAGTCAGCTAAGAGAGGACAGAGATCTTACTCATAAACCATGTCTTCAGGCAGACAACTTAGAAAAACACATCCTGCATCTCGTTCACAAGAGAGACGAGAACAGATGCTATCATCACTATACCAGGACAAGGGTAGGTCTAAACTCACATGAACATTGGTGGTCTCTGCTGTCCCGATACTGTTGCTGGCCTGCAGCACGAAGAGCTGCAGGTCCACTGAAATGCTCACGAGGAGACAAAGCACTGCAGGAAGAGGGAACGCTGGAGAGGCGACCCTGGAACGCTAGCACACCTCAGCACAGCTTTTTCCATTACCTATCCAAAGAGGCACAGCATGACGAGTAGTCTTAACTTCAAAGCTGAATGGCATTTAGGGAGAAAGTTACCCCCTCAAATGAGGAAAAAGACTGAGCTGCTGGTGGGGCAGCAAAAGTAGTATGCAATAGTGGGGGTGTGGTGAAATACGCGTTGGGAAAGGATATTCTTAAAGGGAGGACTGGACGGCAACGCTCCTCTGCTTTTCTTCCTCCATAGGTTCATGGATGCGTATGTAATATCCTGGACACCAACTCTTGTACCTGAGGACTACAGGAGCATATAGCTCGTTTCTCCTTTATTCTGAATTTGCTTACCTGACTTCTCCCTTTATTCTTGATCGCCTTTGCCAGCTGTGGTTCTGTGACTCCGCGTCAACAGTTTCCCCTATCTACCTGCTGCAGATTGCTTCCAAAGCTAACTAAAACTTTATAAACTCCTTAATGTATTTGTTCCAAAGTACCTTTTCAATATATTGTGACACCTTTCGGATCCATTAGGGATTTGATACAATGCCTTTTTATTTGCGTATTATTTCAGTGCTTTTGAATACCAGTAGAATATTACGGAAAAAATAATAACTCGATGCCAAGAGTGAGTCTTGGAGGTGGAATTTCTGTTTACCAGAAAGCAGCTGCTGCAGGTACTAATGAAGAGTTTCTTGAACAAAGACTGTTTCACGGTTTTAGGCACAGAATATTCTGTACCTCCATGTTAAAAGAAGTGTTGCAATTAAAAATGAGTACTTGCTTTAGTATCACACTATCACATTTTATATGATTTTTTTAACAGAAAGGAGGCACCACGACCAACAAAGGGGAGTCATTCAGTGATGAAGATTCCTGCATTAATCCCTGTTAACCTCAGAGATCCTTTCAGCACTGCACATAAACACATTTCCTATTCGTTGTCAGCACTGCTGTGGATTACATGACATACGGTCATTCCATCTAGGGACAGGAGTGCTTGGGATTTCATGTTTGCTCTTTACATAAAGCACTTTGCAGCTCTGGCAGCACTGACGGCTGCCCTAACCGAAGGGATGTGACACCCTGACACCCGTTTTACGCTCCCAGATTATCAGGAGCCAGAGCAGTGCTGTTTCTAGGTACAAATGCATGCCCCACTTTGGCGCGTGAAAGTAATTTACAGGCTCTTGAACGTGATAATATTAGCCACAGTCATTACGAAAGGCTCTTCTTTGTAATAGCAAGTAACATGCACAGCATACGGGCTGGCTAGTTTCTCTTAAAGACTGCTTCTGCAAGGGTTATTTATAATTTATCCTTGCTGCATGAAGGTGAGCGGTTTAAACAACATCCATGGTAGAAACACCCATGATGTGGTACCAGAAAAAAAGAAAAAACGGGCTGAGGATACTGTCTTCCCCGCTTTCTCATTTCTGCAAGTGTCCATACCATGTGAACGTCAGCCCGGTTGCAGAGCTCCAAACCCGGGAAGATGAGATGTGTTACTGAGTCAGGGCTGGTTTCTTTTTTGAGTAAATGAAGCAAGCAATCTTCAACTTAAAGTGCCCTGGTTACAGCACTCGCCACTGGTCCGAGGATCTGAGCAACACAGAAAAGCTTTTTGCAATACCGCTTCCATCCTGCTCATCTCGGGCACAACCGCAGACTCAAGAACCTTTCACTCAGGCAGCTTTCAGCCCCTTGGCCCTCGCTCCCGTATCACAACTAAATGAACTGCTCCTCCCACGCGAGCATCTCCGGGACCTGAAAGCTGCCCATTAGGCCACGCTCCGTAAGAGCAGCTTGGGATCCGCCGCAGCCTCTGTGTCCGGCACTCCCGGCTAGGCGGCTCGACCCGGCTTCCCGCTGTAAGCAGCACCTTACCTGGGCTGCCCGAGTCACGCCTCAGAGCCTGTCAGATGCTCCCGGCACTCGCTATTCCTCAGCTAGGAGCAGGGACAGAGGGCAAAGGCGGATCTTCGGCTCTTCCAGCCCTGCTGCTCGCAGCTCGTGTCTGTAGCGGATTCCCCTCTGCTGCAGCTCCTCTGTCGAGCAGAACTCCAGCTAGCCTCAGGGACTCAGCACTGCCGGACCCGGGCGCAGCCCCTTTAGAGGGTCAACAGTGGATTTCCTGATTTCTTGGTCTTAAACGTAACACTTATTTTGCATTCGGAGTTTCAAGTGGCAAGGTGCTGCTTCTCAGGTGAGCAAATCACCACGCCGGGGTCGTGGCACCAGAGGCCGGTCTGCACCAGCGCAGCCTTCCCAGCCGGTATGGGTCATTGCTGGCAGGCAGGATACACCAAGTACCTCCGCATTCAGAGTAATAAAGTTTAACACGACGCGGGTTTTTTCCTTTGGCAGAACCTTCACCCTCGGCTCATTTCTGCACCCCTCCTCTGATGCCAACTTTTCTGATATTCTTACAAAAGCCTGGTGTAAAATTATTTCTCTTTCACTAACGTAGGATTGCAACAGAAAATCTTCGGTGAACTGAAGCGGAACTACAACTTCCCGGTCACTGGCTTGTACACAAGGTAGGTGTGTTTGGAAACCCACCTTCCAGTTCGCAGTGATGCTGCAATGACAGAAACAGGCAGCGTGGCCGCACCGCGGCGGGCGCTCGAGCCCCACAGTGTCAATGTCCTTCTGCTGCTGAGACCACTCCCGCGGCAGCATCACGCTGCAACACGGCGATCTCTGCTTTTGGCAGATGTTGGCTACGCAGGTTTGTGTTTCATTCCTCGTTGCGTGCGCAGTTTCACCTGCCAATTTCATCACTGCCTCCACCCACACCCAAACATACGCTCCATGGTGCTCAGGACCAGCCCTTCTGTAACACGCAGGCCAGCTTTCTGAGCCTCGGGTCTGGGGTCTGTCCCAGACCTGTATTTAGGGTCTCATAAAGCTCCTGCTATCTTCGCATGAAATAGAGTCACTCCTGAAGAACTAAAAGAGCGGACGTCACCTTTTAGTTCCTATTCTGTTCTTGTATCAAAAGTATGAAATTTATCTTTATCAAGACTACTAAAACTAATTGGCGGTGAACGTAAAACAGTGATTCACAGGGCTTGACTCAGTACCTCCCTCCCGGTTCAGCTGCCTTGGTTAGTACCCCGTGAGCCCTGGATCTTATCGACTTGCTCCTTGCCGACCCCCACTTGTTCCTACAGCTGCAGCCCCTTTCTCAGCACAGGCAGCCAGCGCACGAGTGCCTTATTCTGCTACGAACCGTCACTACATTCTTCCTACAAATTGCTTCTTACGAGCACTTTGTAACAAAACCGTCACAGAATGTAGGGCTTGCTGCAGCCCAGAAATTGAAAATCATACTGAATATTGTCTGCTTTTTAAACGTCAGCATGCCGAACAGCATTTGTCATCTCTAGCAGCGCTCTGACTCGATGCATAGTTTTGATGCTAGAAGTTGTTTTCTTAGAAAAGACCCTACCATTACGTATCTAGTCTGCTTGCATCAAACCATACTCCCTGCAGATGATCAAAAGTCTGAAGACAACCCAGTCACCTCAAGTATTTGCCCATAGCAGCTACATCTCTCATGACTCACTAAGGTATGGTAGAAAAAAGTTCCTGTCTTTCTGGGGGAAACTACTGTGGCTAACTAAGCCACCATTTTTTACTCTTTGGCTTAAATGTGTCTGTACTTTTCCCTTTTAAAAAACCCAAACAGCTCAGTTCAGAGGAGGAACATACGAGGGACCACCTCAAAAGACTGTCCTCCACTCTGCAGGAAAACGTGCTCTACTCCACAGAGATAGGCCAGCTCTTTCCGCTTACAGAGATGCCATCTACTTATTATTTCTCCAGGAAATTATGTTTTGACTTCAGACCCAAAAGAATAAAGAAGATTTGCAACTAGCTTTTATAAGTCAAAACCACTGAAGCATCAAATCATATTGGACTCATAAAAGTAGAAGAACTCTGTAAGATCAAAAGCTATGCAAATGCTGCTTTGCAGATCAGGTATATGACATCAGGAGGACCACAAGAATACAGTCTTCAAATTATAATAAAAAAGGTTAAGTGTATGAACCATTTTCTCTTCTTATTACATCCATGCATATTCATTAAAAGATTCTTCGGGGTTTTTTTTTTCCCAGCTGTCTACAGCAGCAGTACAAGAAATCAGAACTATTTTGCCTAACAACATTTCTTAAAGGTAGTTATGAAGATTCTGGACTGATGTAACCTTTTCAATATCTTGTAATTTTGACTAGCTGGCCTCCTGCCCCTACCTCACAGCTGAGAGGCTGAAGCCACCCGTGTTAAGAAATCAGCTGAGCCGCGGAAGAGCTTTGAAAAGGTCACTGCGGCACATTCAGCTGCTGCCTTTCACAGCTTGCGTGGGGGCTTGGAACCACCTTCCTGTGCCAAAGGCAGCAAGCACAAGTCCTGAAGGATGGGTATGCCTACGCTCTGCTGTGGAGGCAGGCACAAACTCGATCTGCCCACGCTCCGAGGTGGCTGGGCAGAAGCCAGCTGTGATCTGGAAGCTGTACAGGGACGTTCGCACAGCAGCACGGCCCCGTGTTTGAACCAACGTGTTCCCCCGGGGCACATACGCGACACGCGGAGGTCAAACCTTTCCCTGCGTTCTCCATCTAGCTGAAATACAGGTCTCGGGCAGTGCAACTTTTGGAAATGCCATCCCCACAAAACGCCTTGAGAAAGAGGTGGAAGTATGATCAGAACCTTCTCTGCCGCCCTCCTCTCATTAATAACACAAAGTCTCCAGAAAGGCACCAGGTAACTCCAGCGAGCACGGGACCGGTTCTATCAAAGCTCCTCTGATTTCGCACCATGGCACGCGATAGCAAAGGCAGGGAATCCACTTCTGAACTCTGACTCCACGTAACAGGCGAGCGTGGGGAGCAGAAAGAGAGCCTGGGAGGTGGAGCTTTGCAGCATTTCCAGAAAAGAACAACTCCAGTGAGGATATCTGCAAGGACAATGTTGCCCTTTTCTGAACACTGCTATCAGGAAGAACACTCAAGCATTCCCTGTTCGCTGCACGCCGGATTTCAATGCTTTTTCCCAGGTTTAACCAGAGAAAAGAAAGATTCCTTACTTCTGAGCTCTATATTTACATCAGGGCAGAGATGAATGCTCTGGTCTTCTACCCAGGCTGGTTAGAAGAAAGGGCACATGGGACCGACAATCACAAACGCATAGACGGAATTTTAAACAGAAGGTGGCACCTTACTGTCTTCTAGTTTTAATACCAAGCCTTCTCCATCTCAAAAACCTGTCAGTCCTTGAGCCAACTGCCGCACTAACGGAGCCTCATGCCAAGCAGCAACTTGTGAGATTGGCCTGTTCATCCTTCTCAGTCAGCTCGTGTTTGCCTCGGACTCTTCTCACCTTCTTTCTGCAGGGAAAAATGTGGCGCACAGGAAGACAGCGGGAGCAGAATCTCTTCTCCACCAAATTTACAGAACCAGGGGTTATTTCAAAGGTTTCATTTTCACCTGTGGGAGCTGTTTCCTTTGAACTTCCCTCTCGCTCTGGACAAGTTTAAACAAAAAAGCAAACGCCGCTTTAAGTGTGAAGATTTTAAATTTTTTATTTGTGCTTTTTATTAACTAAAACTGGCATTCTGACAGAATAAATAGGAAAAAACTACCTTGTCCTGAATGGAAAGAACCAGTCCTTCTGAATTCCAGGTTCTAGTCATAATGCGTGATTAAGCAGTGTCAGAAATTCTTGGAAATGCAACCCAAACACCGTTTGGGGGCAGGAAGGGTAAAATGCATCCAGAGATTTCTTACTGTGTAGACGGATTTTGTGCACAGGCAATCAATTCTTCCTCCTTCCTGTCTCACACCTCAGCCAAAGGCAGCAGATAGAGCCGGTGGAACCTTGTTTGTCACCAACACCAGAAGCAGGACTGATCCTGGTCGCTCTCAGACATTCTGAGGAAGGCGAGAGAGGAGGAAAGAGCCCAGGCAGCACAGTCTGCCTCTCCACTCAGAATCCTGTGGGTCCACCAACCTCAAACAATCTCAGCAAATTTACCGCGCTGCTGAGACAAGGGCTATGTTGTCCTCCGGTCTGTCCCAGCGGAGCAGTGGTAGCAGCTTCTGGAGGCAGCAAACCCCCCGCAAGTGATCGCTGAACGCAGTTCCGATACAAAACCCTGAACAAGACCCTCCACTCTGCGCTGAATTCCCAAGCCTCCTAAAAGCATCCGCCAACAGCTTTATTGCATCGCACATCACCCTGGTGACGGGGCTTGACTGAAAGCGGCTCTGTGACACAGTTAAGCCGAGCTAGCAGAGACAAGCGGAGTGCCCTCAGATTCCCCACCATCCCCAGGCCCGAGACACAGCCAGGTTTTCATGTCCTGCTGACCAAACCACGAGTGCACGAGCTGAGGAAAACAAAGAGATTCTTTCAACCCTTCAGCAAAGATAGCCACGTAATAAAGGAATAAAAAAAAAAAGCCGGAACAAGACAGGCGGCAACATAACTTCTATTCAACCGACATCTGTTTTGAAATCTGGGGTAAATTCAGGTCCAGTGCCCCTGACTAACACCTCCTCTAATGCTGATAGTGACCAAGGGCATCTCGACATAAACTCAGTGCTGGTTTGCCTTAGAGCGTAGAGTTCAAGAACACGATAAAGCAAACCGGAACGGAGTTCTGGTGTACTCACAGGACCTTGCTGTCCACAGAGGTGAGTTGATGATTTTTTTTCTTTTTTTTAAGCGGCTCAAGCACACCGTTACATTTATTTCAAAGATAGCGTGTGCCCTATTTGCTCTTCTGTTTCTAGAGCCCTCCTTCTTAATAGCGACAGGTACTTTGACCTTCCAGATTCTGTGCACCTCAAGATATACGTTAATGGCAAAATACCAAGCAGATCTTATCCTACTCTGCCTTTTTCTTTGCTTTTCATCCCCTGTAGTTCCCAACAACGTTACACAGCTTAAGTTCGTGAGGAATACAGCGCTCCCCGTGGCATAAGAAATTTTGAAAATATGAGTACAATGCAAAACTTTTCTCAGGTGCTGGACTGCACGCTATCTGCACACTGCAGCAAGGAAGTCCATCGTGATACTTATTAGGATATGAAAAGCTCTGTATTAGAAGACACCCCTTTCATTTCCATCCTGCTCTCTACTGTCACCGTTTGACTTCACGAAACTTATCTAATCATTACTTCTTGGAATGGGGCGTATAGGTATTTTCTTCCTCTTCTTTTCATAAGACTTTCCACTGAGCCAAGAACTCCTGAACATTCATAATTAAATGCTATTTTACTTTTAAATCAGGTATTAATGGTATATATGATTCATGCTCTGCAAATTGCAGATTGCAGGGGGAGGGACTTCACTTACAAGGCACAATAAAGTGAGTATCTGCATAGAAGAAGATCTGCCTAACAGACGGAACAAGAAACAGACAGCCTGAGGAGCTTTTCAGGTAGAGATGAAAGTCACAAGTGTGTGTGTGTGTGTGTGTGTGTGTGAATTGAAAATCCATTTATCTCTGTCTTTTTACACCTGGGCTGAATGCGAAGAACCATCTTCAAAACTGCATGTGAGGCACTAGGAGCGCTTTGTTTATCTGCGAATACATTAAGAGCCTCAGACAGGACTTCAGCAGAAGCACAGTTAGTTAAGTTGACTCTCTCACTATCCGCTCTGGCAGCTGTCCTTCCTGAGGAACCCCAAGAGGGCTTTTGATGGATTTGCTCAGAGGCAGAGGGGGAAAATATCCAAGACATTTCAGAGTCAGCTCTTCTTTGAGCATTGTCTTTCTGATCATCACTGTTCTCCTTTCAGAGCTGACAGAAATTATTTTTCTTAAGCAAGAGCAGGCTCACCGGAGCTACTAGAAACTTCTCCGGACTGTCCCACTAAGGGATGAGTGATTCTGGGAAGCAAAGCGGCTGCCGGATTTGAAGCACCTGAACATCACTGTGGCCATCATCACTGATGGAAAGAGTGCTTCTACGTATAAAGCCAAGGCATCTAATATTGGAAAGATCCAACCTGCTCCCATGTGTGGGAATCCTTTATTAGTCCAGTTAGGCCTCAGAAGAGGACCAATTAAATTCCATTACTGATGGCTAGAACCACAGGAACTATAAATTAGTCATAACCTGTGCTGGAAATGATGTATGAATTTGGGAAAGTGATTTATCCTTCATCCTTCTGTAAGGAAGCAAGTAGGAAAAATAGTTTCTTTATTGTTTAGAATATATTCTACTAGTCTATCATATTTATCTGCTATATTCTTTAGTTTATATACTAGGGATTTCTTCAATCAGAGTTACTCAAAATGGCAACAAACTTTAAAATAATCCTGAAATCTATAAACAAGCAATTCCTGTGTATCAAAAGAAAACTTTCCAAACCTTCAGAATGGATCCAGGACCAGTAAAAGACCAATAAACTTTGTAATAAGAGAGATGAAGGTGGGAAGAGAGGGGGGAGTTGCCTGGAGAGAGAACAGGAGACGAAGAAATGGCTAATAAAACGTTTGGTGTTCACCCTGTTGGAAGCACGACCTTACAATCACAGTCCTCTGAGAAGGTATCAAATGAGCCAAGTCAGGTTCCCACCTCTTCCAGAGTCTTCTGGCACAGCCCTGGCTGATCGACCAAAGCCCTTTGCAGCACAGAATAGGCAGGCGTAACGGCAGCCCTCCCCAGCGCCCCGTCCTGTCTAGTTACGCTGTTGGAGTGAATCGCTGCTTACAAGGTACGAGTTGTTCCCTTTTACGCTTTTGGGAAGGGCACTTAGCGCAGCTGGAGCAAGGGCTTTAAGTTCCACCAGCGAGAAACAAGGGAGGGAAGGAATTCATTGTTTCTCGTTACTATGCAAGCCTCCCTCTGGAATGAGTATAGGAGCTTTTCTTCTCAGGGCAGGTTTTGCAGAATGACACCGAGTTCCCAGAACTACTGATCTTGGATCTCAGCAACGCAGATGAAAAGCAGAGGATTTGCACGCGGACCCTCCGCGGAGAAGTGGCAAGGGCTGAGGGTACCCTGGCACCCTTGACCTCTTATCCCCTGTCTGATTTTGAGTACTTCTAGCAATCCCCTCGTGGGAGGCAGAGGTTGAGGTGTCGTCTGGCAGGTGATGGTAGGGATCCCAGCACACAGCATTAACACAAGCGAGGAAGCGTGGATATTGAGCACAGGGAGAGGGAGAGTAAGGTTCCCTGCCTCATAAAGCTCAGTGATGAAATTTTCCCAGTGCGAGCTGTAAGTAGAATAGATCTGACCCTGCTAACACTACCTTAAACGTTTTTTCAGACTGACTTAATTAGCCTGACCCTGCCTGATGTGCTCACACTGTCCCACAAATTAGTCGTACCCTCTGCTTGTGTGACCCACACACAACTCCAGTAGGGTAGTTTGAGCTGTCATTCTGCTTTTCCTCTTTACAAAATACGTGCCTTTTGGAGCCTCTGCAGGCATGTAGTGGCTTCTTTTCTGTTCTCTACTCAGCAGAAAAGAGCCCCAAGAGCATGAAACTCTGTGCACGTACCTATTTATGTGTCTCGGCAGTACTGAATCATGCAACGTGGAAGAACACCCTCTACTAGAGGAAGCACTTGGTGGTGCTCTGATGTCTACGGTCAACCAATACAGATCACGATATTAGTAGTCTACAACCGGCACATTTTTCACTGGTCCTGTATGTGTTGTGACCACAGATACACAGCCAATTTTTTTATTTATTGCTTTACTGACCGTGTCATCTGCCTTCTTACCACAAGATTGAACCCCATGGAATTCACTTTAAGATTTCAGGTCGGAGCAACTTCATATGAGGAGCCTTAAAAAGACTGACCTGTAAAAGAAAAAGTTTAATTTTCTGAATTTAGAATGCAGATTTAACCCTGTTGATTCCCCCCTGCATTGAGTACTTGCCATGGATTACATGGAATTATGTCAGTCTGGGACAAGGAATTTCTGTTGCAATAGTCTCACCTCCCATCACATTTCAAAATGCACTTCTGCCTCCATCTGTCAGGGTAGATGGATGGTTTACAAAGGTGAGTGCAGGAGATTCCACAGTCCTATCTCGACTGAGTGCTGAGACTTGAAATGATTAATTATACACGAGAAGAATGAGTGTCATACTTTTCAAAGAAGGTTCATTTTTTTTTCCATTTACTTTTTTTCTACTATTGAATCTCTTCCACATGGCTTCCTGGCAGGAATAAGACCCATGGTCAGAAAACAGCATACCAACTTAGGAATGGGTATGAACTTAGCTGTAGGACACCTTCACCTGTATGCCTTTTCAGCCCTGGTCTGATCCAGGAGACAAGAGGTCCCCGGTGATGTTTAGAAAAGCCCATGTAAATTGCAATGGCCAGCCTCTGGCTTTGGTGTTACAGTTCTCCTCACAATAATAGGCACTGCATCACAGCTCCTCCTATAGTCTCAATTCTTCATCAACGAGAACCTCAGCTGCGGTGTTCAGCTCTCAGGTGTCGTTCTGGCCACAACGCTTTCCTCAGGGAGGCTGAAGCAGGGCATTTGCGTGTGGGCAAGATGTCACCAAGCTTTCACTCAAGGGAAGTCATTATATACTCAGCAGAGGTAAGGAAGTGCCTTGCTCCAAAGGGACTGTGAATCCATCAGACTGTTTCAGAGCAGACCCTGCTCCATAGTAAAGATTAAGTAGGTGACGGATTGCAGAAGAGAATAAATTGTCCAAGCTGTCTCTTTTTAAACTTTCAAAATATTTCTAAAGTGGCTTTTTCAACATGGGACAAACACAGGAGCAGTATCTATGGCAGGGCAAAGGTCCAGCACTCTCCTTTCTTCGGTGTGACTTCATTCACGGCTGTTCCAACGGCAAGTACTGTGTTGGCAAAATATTCAGAGCAGATCATGGTCTCTTCCCTGTTCTACAAGTACTCACACCTGCCGGAGAACAGAACAGGGCTGTTAATCACAAACACTGAAAGCCTCTCCTGCCTGAGGAAAACCATCACCCCACGGATCAGACAGCACAGGAGATCAAATATTCACAGGCGTATCAGTAGCCCAAAGGGAATAGGAACAAAGAGAGATTCCCTTTGAACTTTAGAAGAAAGGTATTTTTTAAGGAGATATACCCAAGATTAAATTTGTTTACTCCTAAGTTACTTTAGAGTTTAGTTGCAGATCTCCGCAAGGAAAGACACTAGAACAGACTCATTCTGCCATAGATCTGGTAGTCCAAACACCCGTTCTGTTCCTAAACTGTCCACGAAATTGTTAATTTAAATATCTCCGATTCCATCAAATCCAGTATTTTTAGCCAAGAAGCACTACTGTAAGAATTATTACAGGTAATTAAAATTAATAAAAATGTTCTCACCAAGTGACATTGCAAGCTTGGTCTGTTGGTCAGTCTGCTACGTAGCTAACGCAGTGTCCTGGTTTGAGCTAGAACAGAACTCGTCCTGGTCAGCGATTTCACTTTCCAGCTCAATCTCTTCTAAGTGTCTGCACTTTCTGAAGTTAACGGCGTGTTTTTGCAGGCAGTGGCTGCTTCTAGCAGTGATAACGCTGGATGTTCACAGTCACTGCCAGGGACTGGGGTGCAGAAAGGCTCTGGCTTATAATTTGCTGCTGCGCAGACCAAGGTCACCGCTAGATCCTGTGTGCCACGTTGGGGGTGCAGTAAGCAAGACGTCACACCTACAGGGAGAAGCGGACAGGACAAGTGACCATAAACTGACCAACAGAGCGTTCCACGCCACAGACATCATATTGGGTATAAAACTGAGGGATCACGAGGGTCAAGCTCTTGTCTTCAATGGCTGGATGCCCTGGTTTAAGACAAACAGGGCTGGTTTGTTTGTGATGGACGTACCAAACAGCCAATTACAGGATTCCTCCCACGTCCATCAGCGCATCTCACTGCTTGTGGAGTTCTTGGCAGGCACGGCGTTCCTTTAAGAACGGCATGCAGACAGAAAATCGCGCCTTTTTTCACCCGCCACGACCAACCAGATGCAACCCCCTTCGTGCCCACACGGGGACCTGCTGATCAGCGCTGCTGCGCGGCTTGGCTCCGTGCCACCAGCCACGACCACGTGCCACCTGCCGCCATCTCTACCGCCACTTTAGCCACAGGACCACACGGTGCCACGGCCTCCGCCGTCACCACCGCTGCCGCCGTTTTCCCGACTGCTGCGACTGCTACCGCCACCGGCCCCGCACGTGAACGACCTGGCGCTGCTGCCGCTGCCGCTGCTCCCAGCTGGTCGCGATTCCCTGCCTGCGGCCACGTGCCACCACCACTGAACTGACTGGTAGGTTGGTTTGGGTTGTTTCCATAAAATTACGGATCTGCTTACGAACATAAAAAATAAGGGGCTACACTCAGTTAGATAATTCACAGTAGTACTTTGACAGAGATAACAGAAAGTGTCGTTACCCTTGAAAGAACCTGCGATAGATGTGGTACTTTCTTGATGATATAAACTCTAACTGTGTGGCTCACAAACTCCAGGAGCATTACAATTTTAACAGACCAGAAAGTTAAACAAATCTATCATAAATATCTCTGTGCCCAGAGGTAGGTCAGAAGTACACAGAAAAGCAAAGCAAGCCAAGATCAACAAATCTCCATTAATGACAGAAAAAGTACTTAGATAAATTGCAAAAATGCACCAAGTCTTAGCTGGTAAGACTTTAAGATCACTTTTTTCTACTGTTTAAAAAAAACCCCAAAACCTAAATAAAATTTTAAAGTACTGTTTCACCCAGTAAATTCTTCATTTTCACTTCTCTCTTTTTTTTGTCTTGGTTAAAAGCAGACAGCTTAGACAGCGTACCTTAAAAAAGCTTTTGATTCTCCTGTACTTATTTCAACATCTTAAAATTGCCTGATCCCTTGGTGTTGTGACTAATCTCGTTATTAACACCTTCTTCTGTTCACACACTCTTCTTCCAATACACATGTGCAAATAAAAATGTGCTGTGATCACAAACAACTGACACTTTCTGGGTCAAGTATTGCCACCCCAAACACCGAAGAATTGAAGTCTAGGATCTTCTCTATCCAGCAGAATAAATAAATTCAGTCATCAAACTTTGAGTAAGGTGTAAGAGGGAAAGTAACTTTCCTCTCGTAACAGCATATATTAAAGTCTCGGTTGATTTTATGAGTAGAGCTCTCCCATTGCTCTGAATAAGATACTCTATCACTTTCTCATGCTAGTAGCAATTCATGAGATGTATTAGACCAAACCAACATTAATAAGCTTTTTAAAATGAGACTTGAAATGAAGCAGTGAATGAACCATCTAATTATTGATCTTCTGACCTGAAGCAGGTTTTCATAAATGGCAAATACGCGTAGTTTGGATGTACTAGTTTCTGTCTTAGCAAAATTTTGCTTTTGAAATGCCCTCTTCAGTTAAATGGAGCTGACATTCAACATGTTTAAAAATAGAATTAAATATTTGCATTTATCCCTACCTTAATTTTTAACAAAATTTTATTTGTTCACTTTCTTGGCTTTTTCCTTTCTTTTCATTATGTTCTCAGAGTATTACTTCATGTCCTGAGAAGCATAAAGGCACTATTGCAAGCCTCAGTACAGTGGAGGCATTCCCTACCGAGCCCCAAAGAGTAATAAATTAATTTTCATATACTGTTTGATCATAGCAACAGCACCAAAGGTGAAACTCCTGTCCATCAGTGATCTGAACATCGATAGTGACTTCCTGTTACACAGAGAGAGGTCAAATCTTTAATTGACCCAAAAATCCAGCTAGAACTTCAGTGACCTAAGTTCTCAACTTTGCACACTCTCGGAATTGGGAAAAAAAAAAAAAAAAAAAAAGGTTCATTCTTAAGGAGATTTGAGTGAAATGAACAAGCCTAATCCAAAAGCAAAATTAAATCTGGTATTCAAGTGTCAAATGGAACCACTCTAATTTAGTGAATGCTTCTTGAAAAAATCCAGCTTACCAAAATAGTCATGAGTATGATGGACTTGTCTTTCACCTTGTAGATGAGTGGCTCAGCATAAGTAAATCACTTCATTATATTCTATTGCTTTAGAATATTTTCAGGAAGTAACAGTTTTGTAAGCGCCCGTAAACGCTCATAATTTCTCGCAAGAGGATGGAAGTTCAGAGAAAATAATGTCGCTCGTCTTCCCTTAGCCCACAAAGCCAAAAATTCATCTCTGCAGCGTATGAGCTGAAAAAAAACCCCTCTTGCCCTCAGCCACTCCTCCTGTGACTGCCTGGGTACCCCAACTCCAAAGAATGACGAGAAAATGCTGCAGGAACAGCAAGGAAAAATGAGGCATTAATTTAATGTGTTTGTTTGTTTGTTTATTTCCGAGTTCACTGTCAGCGTGAGGTGGAACCAGGAGATTGTTTTAAGAGATTTTAAGAGATCTGCCTGTTGTGTCTGTCTCAGAAATAGTATCTTTATAACACAGATACAATTTTTTAACATTTATTTTTCAAGTGATTGTAATGGTGCTTTTTGTTATTGGAAGACATAAGCAAGGAGGTGGGGCTTGCATTGTGTTCACCTTCGGGCAACTGGGAATCGTAGTGGGACTGGGCAAACCTTGCTCATGTCCCCGGGGGTCCGGTCCCCCAGATGGATGTCACTGATGATGCTATGCACCTTTGGAGAGGTCTTGCTCTTCCACCCCTGGAGTTCAACACCAGAACCGGGGAACTGAATTTCATCTGGGAGTAGAGAGAGCAAAGTGTGCTGAAAGCAGAAGTAACGGACATTTGATGCCGTACTTGTGAGAACCACACCGCGTGCTGCAGAGCGCAAACTGTCACGCAGTCCTCCATGTCCACGGTCCCGCTGGGCACCCTTGGCTGCCTAACTGACACCTGTCACTCACGAGAGCAGCGAATCTCCTGATACTACATGAAGAGAGAAGCTTAGTCCCGGCAGCAAGACGTTTCTAGAAGTTGCCAGCAGTGTTTCTAGGGACACCCTCGATTTCCGTGGCAGTGCTCAGCCCAGACCCGACCCAGCGTGACTTTGCAGCACAAGCAGATGGCTGCATCAGCTGCTCTCGCTCCCCAAGAGGGTCTGTCAGTGAGTGCCACCCATGTGCGGAGGCAGAAGGAAGGACCGTGAGGCGGCGCCGCGGGGCAGACGGGGGGCAATGGGATGTGGAATGGGACTTCCAGGCCCGTGGCTACACAGCTGAGGGAAGGAAGGAAGCTCCCCGCTAAGCCAAACACAGGAGACACACAGCTCCTGGAAGCAGGCAGCGGGGCCACTTGTACTAAACCGGACAGGCTGCCTTCTAGCACAGCTGTACCTTGCCCACAGTGCCTCACCACCCTCTTCCAAATGCTTACTCCATGTCCACGCACACAGTAGTGTCCCGATGTAAGTCATCCTACACCTCAGAAGAGAAAGACCTTGCTGCATTCCTCAATATTTCACCGCTGAACAAAGTATTTCAGTATTAATCACCCATTTCAGCTCACGTGGGAACGTCAGAAAGCCGTAAAACTTCTGGGTTTCACAGATAAACATCTCTCGACACAGCATCTGTAAAAAGTACATGAAATATGGGGGTGCCATTGTCGTCACGCCTCTGTGATTCAACTGATCTCCCTGCCTCGTTTGGAACGCCAGCCTTCCATTTCCCAAGTGGATCAGCCTATCTCCAAGGTACGGCAGGAAAATGAGAGAACATCACTCCAGCGCACAGCGCCTTTCCCTGCTCACTCCTCCAGATTAAGAGCTCCGGATAAGCCCTTATCTGCTTCCCAGCAGTAGTCAGAAAGCTGTTTTCCTTCAAGAACACAGTGCAGCAAAATACGTGCCCGGGAAAACAGCCGTACTTGCCATTTGCTTCCCAAAAGTCAACTGTCAAGGACAGTAAAATGAAAAGGTTGTTTGAAGCATCAGGTATCATCCACACTCACTTGAGTGTATTTTGACTGATTCTGGTGTCGCAGATACGTCTCTTTCTGAACTATTACGCGCAGGGTCAGTTTTGCCTCGTCTTTTGTCTTCACTGCTGCCCACTGCTGCCCCATCACTGCAGATTCCACGTAACTCTTACTGCTTATTCTCCCTAAACATTGTTCTTTCTTTCCCCTTTTTTAATCTCTCACTCCTCCCAAGTTCTTTGTCGGGGGGCTCTCGTGGATGTTTTTTATTTCCTATATCTTTCTGGTATTAGGTCTTACGAGTCCGTTCACTCTCACTCCCTTCCAAGTCTCCACAAATGAAACAGCAGCTTTCTGTAAACTGCCACTTTTAAATTACTTCTCTTCACACGTCCTGAGAGCATATTCTGCTTTAATAAAGAAGATTTCAGGACAGATCTCAATGGTTTTCCTGCCTGAACCGGTTATCTGGGGTTTTTTCTACAACTCCCCTGACAGCAAGATACCACCAGTAAAAAATACCATTCCACGGGAAATGGCTCTTACAAACAAGCCGGTCCACTTTCAGCTGGCTTTGCTGCAAAACAAATACTGAGGAAGAACCCACAAAAGATGCTTTCTGGGAGAGAAGTGAAGTTAGCGGTTTGGGTAACTATTCATACGCACATCGTTAACGTGCATATGCAATACCCCGAACTACCTGGAGTAGTCCCTGGTTTTGATGCGATCAGAACACGCTGAAAATAGGTTCTTTTGTTTTGTTTTCAGAACAGACCAAAGACAAGCAGAAAAATGTTCACAGTACTCAAATAAACAAGCGTGTATCAGTGGATTTCATAGGGACAGACAGAAAAAGGTAGAAAAGCAAGAACCTGAGCAAAACCACCCAAATATCATTGTAGTTTCCCCTTACATGTGTTAAGCACGTCTGCAGCCAGAAGTCTTGATTCCTTCACTTTCTGTTGATAGAGGCTTCGAGTGAAATTGATTTAGTAACTGGCCCTCCTAAGGCCGAACTAAAAACGAAAAATAACAACAAAAATACATTTTTCATGACCTAACATGGAAAGAAGGCAGACTACACGACATAAATGGGCTCTACAGCACACACACGTACTGTGAGGGACGCCAGACCACAAACGAGCTGCATTCATACTGAGCAAACAGCACCAGCATCGAGCATGCGCCTTTGAGAATCATATCCCCACAGTATCTCTGTGCAAATTCCGACACCCTGGCTCTGGACAGGCCTCCTTCTTCTGCGGAAATAGCGCTGACAAGAAGTAAAGAGATTTAAAAGAGGGATAGGGCAAGGCTGGGCTGTAACGGGCACTGCTTCGGGTATTCCAGATGTTGTTGTAGCTGCTGTAATTAAATGTTTGTAACAGAAACAGAGCAGCCATGAGCGACACTACCACTGGAAATGCACAAAGCAGTTCACCGTTACTTTACGCCACCTTCTCTCGAGCCGCAGGGTCTGCGATGCACAGCACAGACTACAGCTCCTCTTCCAACCAGGTTCATCATTACCTCCTGCAGCAGTGTTGTTTGTAGGCTTATATGAAAAAAGTATGTTATGATGTGCATAGACACAAAAATCCATATGAAAAAGGTTAAATTCATTTAGAGTTTTGGCCAGAAACTCTGAGCGACCTTAAAATTAATAGGGATAATTTTATTGTTCTCCGTGTTTGGTCATTGATGGTAGCAGAGTCATTCACAGAACGGAATTTCAATATGGCGAAAGATGTTTCAACGGATCCAGAAGGAATTTCCTTCTTGAATTGCCCCAAATAATAATTAGGCAAATATAGTACTTCACCTTCATATTCGTCACCCTACACCAAATCTTGAGCCACAGTCAAAATTAGAGAACAAGAATAAACATCAACCCTTTCACCTTTCTGAGCCAATGCCACATCAGTGAACACTCAATCAGAATTAAAATTTGAGGCTAGAACTAGAATGTACAACATACCAGTCAAAGGAGCCCTCAAGAACTTAAAGAAATAATACAAAAGAACCCAGCAACCATGCTCTAGTAAGTGGTGAAAGATCACCTCTGGGCAACGGTTGTCCCTAGGGCAGGGCAACTACGGAAGGTCAGTTCTTCAGGAAAGAATTCAGGCACTGAATACAGGACCAGTTTAAGAAAACGCTCTCATCGATTCTTGGGCGCTCAAGCGCAGATTCCCTGAGCAGTAAGTAAACAGAGAGCAGGCATGACGTGAGACCTGTGAAACCACCCGTGCTAGTGGTGAACAGCCGACGTGACTGAGCACCAAGGAGGTGCTGCCAAACGACCCAGAGCCAGCATGAGTGCTGCACGAACCCAGGAGCGACCTACGTTTAAATAAAAAATCCTTCTGTTAAATGTCAAGAAATCACAAAATAACTCGTGTATAAGACTCTGAACAAAGTAATAGCTGATTTTCAGAAGCAGTCTTTGGAGTCGCAGATAACAATTACTGTTCTCAGGACCGCAAAGCTCCTTGGTTGTAGTAGAAATTAATATTCACACACTGCCAACCGACCTAATAAAAACCTGAAAGCAAAGGAGGGCTGCTGCAAAGTTATTTTATGTGGGGCAGTTAAAAGGAATAGTACAAAATGTCACCACTGGTAACACAAGCAGACGCCAAGATTCATCTGTCCTAGCTTGAGAGGTCAAGAAATTACATCTCTGGATGTACAGTCATCACCTTCAGCTCCTGGTGCAGTCAATGGGGGCAAAACACAAGCGCTGCCACAGTATAACTCACCTGAACGGGCTCAGAGATCTGTCTCGGGCATTTACATCCTGAAGCTACAGGAAATAAAAGGTCGGGCTGTTTCACTGTGATTACGTGGCAGTGCCTAAGCAATAATCTCCATTTTTATCCTAAGCTGCTGGAGTTTCGTTTCGTTTTAAGTAAATGTTTACTTGACACCCGTGTGTTTGAAAGCTCGCGGTAAGGGAAGAATGAGGGAAAGCTCAAGATCTCAGCCTCCAAAGCTGCCAGCGTGCCTCCCCCTCTTCTACAATACTGAGTGAGAAAGCAGCACAACACCAGCAATGGTAATTCTAAACAACTAAAAAACACCACAGTGGCCAGAAAAAACTCAGAAAAATCCTAAGAGTATTTGAGGAAGAAGAAGTTGGACACACGCTCGACTTGGCTGTACGTAGTTATTATTATTAAACTAAACTGACAGTTCAATGAGAGAAGTAAAATGTTTCCTTGCAATAAGCTGTTTAGCCTTCCTGCCTCAGTTTCCCTAGTCACACACTGTTTTTTATTAAATACTGGTAAGATTAAGAATGTGCCTTATATGATCAACATAAAAGGTACTATAAATTCTACAGCAGAGTATTTCCCCACACAGAGCAAAATAAAAATACATTTCTGCTGGCAAGTGATTTATGAAGAGTTCACACACTGGGTTAGGCAAGAACATATCATAAACTCCCACCTTCTTATGTTCCAGTAGATGCAAATACTATTTACTTTCCCTGCAATTTTAAAAATTACTAAAAGATTTGAGAGCTTTTTCAGTCTAGAAACTGTACCCTATAATCAGTGCATCACTTCAATAATACCCAAACATAAACCTACTTACTTATACACAGCGTCTCACTTCTAGGCTTAAGGAAGCTGGAAGCTAGAAAGTTTACTGGAATCCTCTGCACTGACGTACCTTAGAGATGAGATACTAATTATTAGGTTTTTTTCTCTTATGGTCTGGTTTTCACATATTCAAAAGGTAGCTAATCCCTTTGGTATTTCCCTTATTACTACCCCTGGCTGTATATTATGCACTGCAAAATTAAAACACTCCATCCCACTGCTATGTAATTTTTTTTCGTTTCTGCTACTGCTATTACCTGAGGCAGAAAAGTATATATGTGACAGGCTACCTGAGTCTTGTCCCCAGCAGTTGTCACTCTCCATTCCTCTTCCATACAAATATACACATATGCATAGCCCTGAGGGCTTAATCCCCGACATCTACTACACAGGCACATATCAACACACGCTCTGAAAAATCAGCCTGCTGAGGGCCGTTCGCACAGAGGACAGGACTTGAGACAACCCCGAGACTGACTGCATTTCTTCTACAGAAGAGAAATATTTGCATATTTGGGAGTTGAACTTACTCGCTGTGGTTGAGTAAGGTCCAGTCTCTCCCACTTTCCCTTGTTGGTCAAAATCAGGAGCCAATGCCATGAAAACCAAGGTGGTAGACTGGAAATGAAATTTTTTATTCACACCTCTGCTAATCTGAATCATTCTGGAATGTAAACTAAGCCTTTTCACCGTATTACCTCATAGCAAGTCACTCATATGACTTAGGCGTATATAAAATTAATGATCATGGTCTACAATTATGGAACTTAATTTATCCCCCAAAGCCACCTTTTGAAAAACAGATATTAATGAGAGGAACAGAGAGAAATCAATGTTGAAGGAGATGTGGTGGTAGAGCAAAACCTAGATACAATGAACTTCTTAAAAACTACACGCTGCTTTGTTTACACATACCATAATCTTACACTTAAGCCTATTTAATGCTGTCTTATGATTAATATTTGCCCTTTACAAATCCTCAGCCTATTGGATCAGTACACCAGATCCCTACATTCTTTTCTTACGTTCACAAACCAAAACCAACCTCGATTGTCTCATACTCAGCTCAGTAAAATCTTTTCTCAACCGAGCAACAAGAAGTGGTTCCCATGGTAATGGTGTGCTCACAGTTGTCTTCTTCCTTGCAGAGCTTCCCACTGAAACTCCTGGGTTTATGTGGACAGTAGTTTTTACTCCTTCTGTTTGTGGATGAAAACATCTCAGAGTGCAGGAAGCCACCGCTATTTCTGTGGCCCTGTACACTGCACCTGAGATAAGTTCCATCTACGAGTGTGACTGGAAGAGGCTCATCCCAAACCATCATTTTACCCTTTCATCTGTTGCTGCGTGTATGTGCCAGCTAACACCCTATCTATCGGGCTCTTCAAATCCAGTGAACACACACGTCCAGCCACTTCTGGTGTTTACCATCTCCCACACACGCCTGGGCAGGGCGCGAGGAAGAATGTGAAATTATCCGATCCTTATGGCGTCCGTTTTACACACTTCGAGTAGTGTAAATCCATCCAGGGATTTCCGAAAACCTTAGGGCTCCTACAGAAACCAGCCACGAATTTCTGGGTCTTCCTCACCTTGGTGTGAGCCAGGTCATGTAGGGAATCATCATCCCTATAATAAAAAGGACTTTGGGGATTCTCTCTTCCTAAAGGCTGTTATTTCCAGGGACTGTGGGAAGAGCAGGCAGGTCGTTACCTCGCACTGCGTTCTGGTGCAGGGCTGGACTGCTGGACTCCCTCACTGGAAACCAAACGATATTGAGCTGCGTTTCAGGGGTATTTGAAAGTTGAATACTTTCCTGAGGAATTGTTTCTGCAGTGATTGCCAATTTGCTGCTTGAGAGGTTTATGATCAAATAGTTTCTGGCAGGAGCTTTTTGTTGGGTTCTTTCAAGTGCCGGTTTTCGGAGGACATTTGCTCGCGAATGTTCAAATTTCTTCTACCGTTTCTGTTAACGTTTACAGAACAAATTCCAGCACCTGCTAGAAGATGTGAGGCACTGGTAACACGTAGATGGAGAGGATATGGGATCAGCTGTGGCAGGAAATAATAAATAGAGTACTTTGCACAGAATAAGATAAAGGTAAAAATCCAGTGACAGATGCTAAATAATTTAACATTAAAAAGAAAAGTATTTTTGTTTATTTTAAACTAACTTCAAAAGGGACCTGACTGGCTAGTAGGACACATCTCTCCCCAATATCCTCCCAGGGTGAGTTCTTTTCCAATGCGGGTTTCAAGAAGAATATGCAGAGGTCACTTTTAGACATCTGAGCATACCTGCTATAAACACAAATCTAAATTATAATATTTAGGCTGAGGTGCACTTCTGAAATCAGGGGCAACTGGAAATCCACAGTTAACTCAGCACACAGCAGGCACAAAAATACTTGCATATGCTGAGGAAGTCAACATGAAAGGAGACACACTGAATAACCTGGCACTTGCAAGGGGCAATATTATAATAATAAAGAACTATTTGATTCCTCTGCTCTGTGCAGCAGAAGGCTGAGTAAATGAGTCACACTGAAGTTAATATGGGACATAAAAATAAGCCATTAAGAGGCCATTCCTATACAATTTGCATTTACAAGGAAAGCTGTTCTAAAACATACGTACTTAGAAAATTGAGACTCACTATGGAGACTTGAGATAAGCTGGAAAAAAACAGTAGTTAACATTATTCTCTCGAGATAATCCCAGCAGCTGAGGAGGTGGGAGCGCCACTACAGCGGTGTACAAGCAACTTTGTTCATTGTGGATTCTTCTTTTTGTCATTTGTTTTACATTGGTTTTGGTTTTCTTCCTAATTGAATGGAACGCGTGTGAGAGCTGGGCTGCCAAGGCTGGAAAATTAAGTCCAATACGCTCGTTCCCAACATCAGCAGAGCAAAGGCAGAAACTGTGAAGCCTTGCTCAGCTAAATCTGCCCGCTGTGTGGTGAGCCGGGGAAGAAACCGTTAGCGTAACTAGCTCCTAAAATGCCCGTTTTCTCTGCTGCAAATACCTTCTCCAGCAAGTGCACTAAACCCGTGTGTTTACTGGGTGAACACAGCTCTCATTCGCTGACAGCATCAATTCGATCTCACCTAGAGAGCTCCTGTCAATCCTTGACTAGGATTATAACTGACAGCCTTATCTCTAATACTACTACCATTCCCACTGCCTTCAGACCCAGCGGACTACTTTGTGCCAGGCTCCATCCCGTGTGTACATACTTCGAGAGCGAGCGTGCGGGCTACTGTAAAAGTCAGCCCCCACGCTGGAGCTGGCTAAGGCCAGCGCTCGGGAATTCTCTATGGAGAAAATCACTTACACCGCAGCGGAAGTCCTTTCTCAAACTCGTACGGCTTTCCTTCATGAACAAGATAGGTGACAGAGGAAGCAGGACCGTTTTACAGACTAATCGGAGCACAGACAAGTGAAGTTACGTGCCAGCGCCTGTCTTAGGGTAGGAACTAAGCGCAACCTTTTTGGAGCACCACAAGCATACTTTTGTTCCATTTATTTTGTGGGGCTCTTTCTCCCTTTCTCTTTTCCTTTCTGTCCATGTGCAACTCTACTTCATGTCGTGTGCGCTGCTCCTCTAACACGGCCACACTTGGCTCACGGATAGCGTTGGGTGGACCGGAGTGACACCGCCTACCTCCCTCTGCTCTCTTCCATCTGGGTGATTATGTCCCTAACGAGAAGGTTTCCTCAAGCTCTGCGGGTAGTACCTCGGGCAGAAAAAACCAACTCAGTAACTGAGTAACTATTCTCTTTCTTCATTCCTGTTCCAACGTACGCTTTCCTCCCCTTGCCAGCACTGCTATGGAAAGCAGAAAAACCTTTGTTCACTGCCACGTAACTGCTTCTCGTTCCTGCTCTGCAGTTGTTTGCACAGTCTCTCTACCCACACTACTGAGAGATCTACTTTAATTTTCCTGTAGCCATCACTCAAAGTATGTCGTTTCTGCTTTGTGGCTGCTCAGAGGAATCTGTAGCTCGTGTTTGTAATAGAGCTTCCACACCTTTGAGCAACTTTCTCTTGGTTTGTTCTGAAGTAATATTGGTAATTACTACGATAATCCCAACGTGAGAGACCACCCACCTCACCTCTTTCCACTATCGGCTACGCACCTTTTCTAACTCTCCATTCCCAAAATCTGTCTTAGCCAAACCAAGGACAGTTAATGAATTAACAAAATACAACACTTGCACTGTGCCTTTTTTAAGCCCTGTTCTTTTCAGATCGGAACCGGAGGGAGGACAACCTGTAAATGCTGAGAGATAATTAGTGACAGGGCAAAGGTGACAAGAGGACACGGAGCTTTTCCAGCAGGGGAGCAAACATTGCTTTCCAAGGAAAGGCGGAGGTACTATTTCAGTTAATGCTTCTCAACAGTGAGAAATCTGTTCAAAAGAAGCCAAACAAGAAGCACAAGGTCCCAGATGAATTTACTTATTACTTTCTGTAACCTCCTCAGCAAAGCTATCAAGGCTAATGGTAGCAGTAATAGGAGAACGCAAATCAAAAGCAATCGCGGGAGCAATTTATGTGCAGTCAGCAAGAGGGAATGCAAGCTGGTCTCTGAAAAGTAACACCTTGTCAGATGGGAATAATGATGAGAGAAATGCAGGATCACAGCGTGGTAGTTAAAACAGATATAGCAAGACACCCCGCATTTTCCGCACTGCCTTCCTGTGACAGTCCTGCGGCTTTCCTAAAGGAGGAAGTCAAAGACCAGCCCTGCTAACGGGGCTGCAGACACCTGCAGGGCTGCCTGCTGCCGAGAGGCACTAGTTCTAAATTACCGCTTCTGAACTCGATGTTGGGAGCCGGGGTTACAGCACCAAGTACGAATCATCACGCTTCAGAGGAGAGCACCCATGACTTTAGTTTTGTGAATAATAACAGTATTCACAGCTTTGAACTTCAGGGCTGGGACAAGGTCTACAGCAAGTTCCAGGAATGAGCCCATAATCTCAAACACAAATAAATAAATAAATAAATAAACCATAAATATCTCTGCGTCAGGACATTTTGGAATTTAGATTTTAGAAGACTGTTGATTTTATTTTTCACTTCTGTATTTCTCCTTGTATTCTGTAAGTTAAAGCTTTCCTTGTTTTTATCTTACTGAGCCAAAATCTTTTTCAATGATGTGAGCTTGATTCTTAGTGCCACCTCTCCCCCACTGAAAACGCATGCTTTCAAGCTAGCCATAACTGTACTGAGGAAGAGAGGACAGAAAAAGTATTTCATATCCTCCTTCCTATCTTTATAGACAGGAATCTTTACCTGTCTATCCCACCAACTGGGCAAGGAACACAATTTTATCTCCTGCAAAGGTGGAACAGCACCTTTGTTACCTTCCATGAGGACAGAGGGAATTAATTTATTTACATACGACTTTTACTGTACCTTTTTCTTGGTCTTTCTAATGGGATATAAAGGATCCTAAAGGTCTGCAATATGCCATGCATGGTTATTTATAGTCAGCGACGCACTGATACAAGAACTTACTGTACTTCAACTATACCTACCCTATACCTCCCATCTACCCTATACCTCCCATCTACCCTATACCTCCCATCTTCCTATCTACACCATGAAATTTATATTCAAGAGTATATTTATAGAGTCTTTACTGAGAAGTTTATAGAACAGCTATATCACCTTTTGTCCTTTGTTTCCCAGGGCAAAACCAGATTTGCAACCTGTGACTTGCAACCCGTGACATCTGCTGGCTATAACTGTTGGCAAATGCACACCATGTAAACACACGCCTAGGCAACACCACAGCTCCATGAATGCCAGCCCTCCTCTCAAGCTGCCTTCTGCAAAGCCCAGGTTTTCTGAATTACAGATCTTTAGTTCTTGAAAAAAATTTGCCTTGTGATACAATGCTGATGTTATCTGACAACCCCTGTTAACTCTCTTCTTAACTGCTTCAGTCACGCTTGTAACCCAGCACGTAGTTACAGCTGAGGCACTTGTGTATGGTCGGTGCTAGCTGACGTGAAGACACGGCCTCTGGCCGTTTCAACAGGAGAACAGCAGCTGTATAATCCTCCCCAGTCTCTTGCTCCTCCTGTAACCTCACAGCAGCATTCTGCCACCTGTGCTGAACACATGATGGGACACGACTCCACTTCTACCATGCCAAACCTGATTGAAGTGAGGTAGACCTGGCAAACCGCACGCTCCAGGGAACAAGGCCTTTTTCGAACTCCCAGACACTCAGGGAGCGCTAGACTCTGCCACAGCAGAGTTAAAGCCCAGCCCTGACTGGGGACACTAATGCAGGAGGTGATGTCACCGATCTCCCAGTGACTTCTGGGAATTCGTCCCACTGGTCCTCAACACCTCATTTGTACCTAAGGAGGACTGCTGAAGGAGTGATCGTCCCTTGCCCAAGACCATGCTGGAACTATGCAGAAGGACACTGGGACAGCTGGTGGAAGCTCATGGAATAATATCACAAATCCCCAATTAACAGGATTTGCCCAGCTGTTTAAGGTTACTTCTCAAGGCTATTCTATACGGATACCAAAAACTATACGTGCCCTTACAGAAGTTTAACTGGCAATCAGATGCCCTTTAACCCGTAACTGAGTGTTGCTCACGTACAATCTCTTTAATAACCATTTGTCCTAAATTCACATACTGTCCCCCAACACATGCAGATAAACACTAAACTGTTACTATAATTACTGGATTATTACTATTACTAAAATATTAATAGAATATTTATTGCCTGCTCTACTTTTTAATACCAGCTCTGGGAGTGATCTTGCAGACATGGAAACAGTCCCATTGACTTGACATTTAGTCCTACGCAGAGGTTATAATAAGACCCAAAGGATATTCGATATTTAAAGAAGGAAAATCATAGGTAGCCATTATTTATTTATCTATACAGAATAACAGAGGCACTTCTTAATATGTTTTAAAAATGCAGTAGTAGGATTACAACCGCACAGAAGTGGGAGTGATCCACAGAGATCTCCTGTAAGATTCAGGGAGAAGAGCAGCAGAATAATTGTTAACAGGTTATTTTTCTTATGCAATTTGAGTCCTCCAGAAATTTTGCCTATAAAACTTCTGAAATTTCTGTGAACCAGCTATTGCCTCAGTAGAGCAGTAGGACCCACTTTAAGAGTAATTGAGAAATCCGTAGCAGTCAATACGAAAACTGAAAGCTTTCAACAGCAGTGAGTTTAACAGGGAAGTTTCCAGTCCAGAACTTATGAGCTCCCCTGCGTATAGCTGTGAAGCATATATGTTTCTTAAACTCCTGCTATTTGGTCCAAGGAGCTTACAAGCCTAGTTTCTTGCCAAACCCCTCTAGCTAAGCCTTGCAGGTCTTGAGTACTACATCAGAGACTCCACTCTATGCTCATAAAACTTGTATTTTCTTTTTCGGGGGAAAAAGAAAAAAAAAAAAAGACTGTTGTTTTCATATTGCAGATTCCAGAAAGGGCCTGACTTGTTTGGAAATGTTACTGAACTGTTGCTTGTGCGCAGAACTGGGACCAGAGAGGCATTTTACTTCAAGTAATCAGAACTCAGACATAGCAGAATTTTTATGCTAGACAGTGAAATATTCCTGTATTTTTATTTAGTTGCAAAAGAGAATAAGAACCTTGATTTGAAGATATTTTGCACATCTTCATAATCAGCTTAAAGTGCCTCGCCCTATCTCACATTATTATTTTCAGTGCATAAAGTCAGGGCATATTTAAAGCAGATCTTGAAACAACATCTACACGCTATCATGCCATGCCCAAGAAAAATACCTTTCCCTGTCCTCTCTGGGTCCTGACATTTCTTATTGGATTTTCTGAGTACAAATTCCACATTTGAAGTAGGAATGATTTGTAAAAACAACAGCAATGTTCATGAATACAAGAAAGAATCATAACAATTCATCCGCTGAAGCTAATAGGAACCAGGGACCCCTGAGATGAGGAAAACAGTTTTTTGGACTATCACAAGTAAAGGTTTTGAAGGAAAAGCATATTTATTACTATAATTATCATCTCGGTTAGTAGGCATGACAATGATTTAATAACAATTCTTGTTTTAAGAGTATAGAAAGGCCTCTAGCAACCAGACGCTATTGTGTTAGGCATGATGTAAACTCAAATAAATGTTAACGTCAGACATGAGGAGTATGTATACGCTATTACACAAAAGGGACAATGGAACATATCCCTCATCATACGTGGATGGATATATCTAAATTTTTTGAAGCACATAAGTTACGTTCTATAGAATGAGGGAGAGGCATTGATATTGAGATAGTGTTGTAGACCCCAACACCATCTGGCCAAGTTAGCTGACAGTGGAGGAACTGATAAAAAGCTGACCTTGTAACAAACAGTGTTTTACTGACATTGAACCTCATCTGGTGACGAGATGAGATGGACAGAGGCAATTTCAAAGAGCGCAGCATCTAGGAGGGCAAGGGAAGAGCTGGCTGACTGTGGTGGACGTAATGAAGCTCCTTGCTAGACAGAGAAAGCTCATTTTGGGAAGAACTTACAAGCTTATAAACACGACTGTTGGGACAGGAGAGTCAAAAGAAGAGGACACCAGAAAAGAAGGCTCTCTTCTAAGGAAGGACAAGCACCAGGACACAAGAAACAATACCAGAACCAAGACTGGACGCAGACCTGAAGGGGCCAAGGTCCAAGTGTTACACTCTGGACACATGGCAACTCTGCTCTGGGAGCAGTTATCCTTAACTGGTGTGGAGATATGCCACTTAACCTCACGGCCAGAGATCATTCATTCTCCGGCACTCTTGTCTTAGCAGGATAAACATAGAGATTAAGTAAAAAAATAGATGAGGAGAGAAGGAATTAAAAAAATAAAAATTCAAGCCACCTAGGATACTTTGCACAGATGCAAAGTACACAGCAAGTCCTCATTACCCCGGAGATTCTGACTGGTTCAGACGTTCACAAAGATGCCAGGTCTCCACACACTTTCCAGTTTCTAGAGGAGCAGCTTGTGATAATAGATTGATTCACTGTCCTTTATATGTCTGTCAAAAACAGTTTTTTCCAACCTCTGAAACTAGCCATGGCCAATCAAACTGGAAGTTTCTTGGTTTCTTTGGGACGGGATCCTCTCCAGGCCACCTTCCTGGTGTTGCAATTAGTACAGACCACTTTCAAAAGATTCCAAAATGTGAGGAAAGACAACGGGGAGGAAATGCAAACATGATGAAGTGCCTCTAGTGCCATGCTGAAACACGAACACAGACGGGCACACTGAATGGTTGCAGTACCGGCATCCCCGGACCAGGTCCAGCTTACGACACTGCCTGGCCAACAGATCTACTCACCAAAGCGTGCTATAAAAAAAAAGGTATGAACGTTTTCTGGAACTGTGTATTAACACTATATTCAGTGACTGAACTGACTTTTTAATACTCTACTCTCAAGCAGAGGACGCTCAAGAAAACAAGTACAAGTTTAGCAAGGAAAACACCTCAAAGGAAAACCACAGAGTGCTGTCAAATAAGAATACTGAATGCCTTATTGTTAATCTTTTATAGTTCAATTTTTCATCAATAATTTGATGCACCAGAAAGTCTGGTGTTTGCATTTAATGCTCTTTTTTTTTCACTTTGTTGCACTTAAATCAGCTCTAATTAGTGCAAACATTTACTTAACACCTACCATAAATCGTGAAACAAGGAGTGCTTGCAAGGCAGCAGTTTAAACAGTTTCTTGTCTCTTGGGATGCCATTACTGCTGCACACATGGGTTCAACCTCTTGCAGTATGTGGAAAACATGCCAAAGAGAGAGAGTTAGATGTTAGAATTACCTCTGATGACTTTCTCCTGTATAGAGTAGGAACAGTAGCAGCCACCAAGGAAAACAGAAGTGCAAAAATGTTTAAGCCACTTCCAGAGCAGGAATGAAACCTGGCAGCAGTATTGCTGCATACTCTGTGGGGAAAGAAGAGAGACACATAGAAGTGCTCCATGTTTTTTCACTGATCGTGCTGTGTTAGGCATTTCGTAGAGACCAGCAGTGCAACACCACTGCAGGCTCATGCTTGTCTGCATTCCAGTACCACCTTTATTATTTATATTATTTTGTTATTACATTATACTACAATTTATAGTTATAGTGTATATATTATTATACTATATATTATATTTATTTTTGTACTTATTTATATTATTATTTATTATACATACCATAACTTCTTTAAACTTTTCAGCATTTGATGCAAATTTTCCAGGCATCTCTTTCTTTTCTTTAAGAACAGGCAAAAGCAAACCAGTCATTTGGAAAAGAGAAGAGAATGACATGAAGCAAAATTTGTGAAAACCTACGTGAAAAACCACTGAATAGTTATAAAAAATTTATCACGAGTTGTAAAACGAAACTGAAAAACTGAAATGTAAAGCTGCCAGCACCCCCCCAATGTTTCATCCTTCCTCACCCCTTTTGGCCAGCTGTGGGATTGGGACTGTCTTTTCTGTACGTGCATCTTCTCCGCAGTGTCGCATTTTTGCAGAAGGGGATTGAAATTTTTTGTAGTCCTCTAGAAGTGAAATAAACAAACAAATGAATAATTTAAGCACATTCAAGCTGGGAAATATCAACAGCTAGAACAGAGCAGATCACTTCAGTTACGGAGGTTTGGTGTCTAAGTGCAGCATAGCTTATTGTAATCGTAAGCAGAGCGTCTCTGCCAGCCCCACGAAAGCAGCCGGGCGGGTTCAGAGGGCTGCAAAACCCCTTGCTGAAATCACTAAGGCAAGGCCAATAACAGAAAAATCTCACCGCTGCGTACCTGAGGACATGGTTTGCCATTGCAATCAGCAGCTGTAGAGCGCCGAAGTCATCTTGGTAACTCGGGCTCAGCGTCCCAGATAAAATGTTTGGGGTTTGGACGTTACTGTGGAGAATACTGAAAAGTGGTACTTGACCTGTTGTGGATTGTTTCATCAAAGTTTCACTGTGATGGTTTTGGGTTTTGAAGAAATTTTGTCTATAAAAATTGTAAAGATTAAAACCCAGAAAGATTCTGTAGCTTTTTCTTTTCTTAATATTTATATCGGTGGTCAATGAACAGGGAGAGATTTTTCTTGTGGAAAACCTGAAATAAAATGTCTCTGTGAAACTTGTCATTTAATCAAAAGGAAATATTTTGTCAGACTCGTTCTCACCAGCCCTACCAAACACCCGTTGGTGGCTGAACCCAAGCTGAACGTGGTGTTAGCGCAGAGATAATACTCCTTCGCCCATGCTCTGCTTCGCGTCAGCCAGAAATCGGCCGTCCCACGCTGTGCCGAACTCGTGGGCTATCTCTGTCGATCGTACAAAAGCACCGGCGTTCAGTCAGCCAGCCCCGGCATCTATCAACCCGTTAAATTAATTCCAAATTGGAACTTAATTCCTTGAGTTAGACCTGAGGAAGTTACACCAGGAGCGGGAAATGGAAAAGTAGTGATAAACACCATAAAATAATTTTACACAGGTGAGGCTTAAATAAAAACAAATGAAGTAAGAAATGGGTTCTTTTGAAACACGTTTAAATAAACTAGTTTCCATAAATGCAAACAAGTTAATTGCCTACCATTATTCCATAGTCCTGAGGACTACAAAAATAAAAAGAAATGAGGAGTCCTGTGAGAGAGAAGGGAAAAATGAGATCAGAATATCCAAAGAGGTCGAGAAGTTAAAGCCTCTGAAGGAGGAGAAGAAATTATTTTTTCTTAGTACTACATCAATTCAGGCTATACTGAAGAAAGCAACCAGCCAAACAAAAAAGGAATAATTGAAATGAAAGAAAAAGACAACAACCCCTATGATTTAACATAATTTATATAAATATAAAAATAATAAATTTACAGTTTTTATTAGGGGTTACAACCTCGGTTTCTAACCAGCGTAGGTGAACTGAGCTCGTTACGCTGCATGCATGCGTTATAAATCTTGGATTGTTTTTTAACTAGAAAGTTGAGGTGATAAAAACAACCTTACTTTTTGTTGCATACAAAGTAAGCTTAAGAGAGAAAAGAGATTTTACAAGTTGCTGTTATTACGAGACAGATTTTTAGCCTCAGTTTAACAATTTTTCTGTTAGCATTCCTCTCACGAGCAAACGTATTCAAAAGACAGCAGGCCTAGGAGAGACGTGAATTGCTGCATCGTCTTCAGTACGGTCACACTGATGTACAGCATCTTAGCATCTGTCTTATTGTTTCTGTTACCACTTTTCTACTACTTGATTCTGCTTCAATTTTCTCCACAGCTAGAGAGATCTAAGTTATAATAGGCAGTTACTTATACTATGGGTAGATAATAAAATAAAAAGAAATGGTTCTAATGGTTTCCTTAGCAGTTTATGGGTATGCAGCAATACCATGACAAGGGTGTTACTCTAATGAGATTGCAGTCTCTGCTACATGTAGGCTAATACCATCCCCTATTCAAATTTCCCAGTGCTTCACGTTCTTAGGTCCTCTGCGATTTCTTGCAAACCATTTTGGCTCAAATGTTAGGAGGGAATTGTGACCCCGAGTTAAGACGGATCAAGGGCAAACAAGACTTGGCTGAGCAAACAAAAAGGTTGAAAAGTCTTTGGGACTGGGAGCTGGTGAAAGACACAGAGAGTTATTTGGCTACCTTGGACAAAAGGTTCGAAAACACGGAGAAGCTTGTTACTAGAGCTTCAGCAATTAGGAATAGGTGAATAGGAAATGGAGAAACAACAGGGAGAACAACTGTGTGAGGCGTGTTTAGCTGCAAAAGGATAGGAGGTGGCCAGAGGGGAAGTGAGGCTGCTAGAAGAGACAAGGAGGGAGCATGGAGATGATCTGAGAGTGACGAAAACCTCAGAGAGGGACTAGCACTGGGAACCAAAGGGAAAGGAAGTGGGCACTGCTGCCGTTGAGAAAGGAGCATGGAACACGGATGGGCCAGTGAGACTGGTACGGCACAGCTGAAGAATGCATGTGGAGACAATGAAGGCAAAGAAAACGAGAACAGGAAGAAGAAAGAAGAGGGAAAATAGAGCGATTGAGCAGGACCAGACGACAGAGATTGAAGCTTGCGGCGGTAGGCAGAGGACCGAAGGAACCCCTGCAGAGCCCCGGCGGGAAGCCACAGCTCCCAGCTCCATGATCTGCTGGCATTTATAAAACAACTCTGCCCAGTGGCACAGGAAGCACCAGCAAACAAAAATTGTCCTCCAAATTCCTCCCCCAGAATAGTCACTGCTGATACCTCATACACCCAGAAACTTAAGCTCTGTGAGCGCACTGGAGAATTACATCATTTGTTCATTTCTGAATACGGTTCTGGGGAGAGGGAATTTCCAGACATCCTTCCTTCTTTCTGCCTTCTCCAAGGCTGATTATTCTTTCATTATGGTTAACATCAGATTTGCCACAGCCTAAAAGAGCATGCTACATAGCAAAACAATATGCAAGATAAGAAAGAAAATCCTGTTTCAGTAAAGGAAGTGTATAGCAGAGCTGGCCGAACTATATTCATGCTGTTTTGAAGAGATGCTGCTGGGAAAGGCAAAAGACATTAATTTTTTTAAGACTACATTCCTCCCACTCAGCTTCTTGTTTTTGACTCAGTCCTTCCCCTCATCTAAAACCCCTGCTCCAGCCACCAGATCCAATCCCTGTCACACCCCACTCTAAATCACAGCACTGAGGGAGCTGTCAGGTTAATCTGAGACTCACGACTCGCCCCCACAGCACACTCTGTCTTCAGATGCTTACACACAGATTATGGATCAGAGTGAGTTTTCCCCCATGGCCCGGCCAGCACGATCGCTCCCTTTCCCGAGGCCTTCACTCCTGCAGGAAGAGCTGGGGGGAGCCCTAGTGTAGCCTGGCCCCAGCTTGGTGCTCAAGGGACCAGGAGCCGGGATGCACCGCAGGATGCACCAGCTCAGTCCAGAGCAGGCTGTGGGGAACTCTTTCACCAGCTTTAAATCTGTAAATAGTCAATACCATAGCCAGCAGTGTAAATTATTTCACCCTCTCCCTTCTTGATGTTGGCGTTGTTACTGCCTAGGGCAACTACTGATATTCCTATCTCTTGGTAAAGCAGAAATTCATTCATGAATGTTTGCTCCAGTCCAAACCCAGCAATATTTGCAGCTGTGGTCAAAATACCAGATGTGAAAAAGCCTAGAAAAACCCACCCTGTTCTGTTAAAAATGGATCTCGATTATTACAGCCTTGTAGCTATCAGTGTTTGGTGAGAAGCTGGGGAACTGCTGATCTAGATGAAGCGGGAACGAATTTTCGTAACCACTATAATGGAATAAACAGCAAGCGAGAGGGAGAGGGTTGGTGAAATGATTGAAAATTCCCGGGAGAAAAGAGCCCTGACAGCTTACTAGGAAAGTCCGTTAAACACCACAGTCCCTCAGCTCAGCTATTTCTACAGAGCTCTTCGGCCAAGACGGTTGGTTCTTGAATTGTCTTTAAAAAGTTTCCAACCCTCTGTTGGAACCGATGATTTGTCTTGCTTTGATTTCTTAAACTCTTAGAAAAGATTACTTTGGAAAGAAGACTTTTCTTCTTCTCAGGGTTTCTGGTGTGTTTGTTGGTTGATGAAAGAGAAACCAGGAAGTCCAGGTTTTGCACGCAATAGCCCCGAACTTTTCTCCTTGAAAAAAGTCCGATAGGATCGGAATGTTGCAGATGGCTGTTTGTACTGAAGGAGGACCGGAGGCTGCTTTGTTACAGCAGCCCTCCGACAGACTCCCTTGAAAGGCAAGTGCTGCGCTGCTTTTGCAGCACCACTGCTTGCGTGACTGACAAACCTGTCACAGCACTTCCACTGCAGCCGAGAAAGGCACACGCTCCCAAGCGGATCGTTTCCACAGAGATCTCGTACTGCAGCCCAGCTACGCCCCTTCTTAAAGCACAAACCTTGCTCTCCAACACCGCCCCTCTGAATATTCTTTTTCATCTCTAGTTTAATGGCTCCCTTGTTTATATTTGCAAAATTCCGTTACGTTAATGACAAATCAAGTATCTTTGAGCCACTTCACATGTGTTTATTATGTCCATTTTTATCTTTTCTTCCTTGGAGTGGTTAATTCTTTGGTACAATGCCTTTCTCATAAATCCCTGTGTATTTTTTTCATGACATATATAGCAGATAGGTGGGTTTGTGCGGTTTTTTTAATGAGTTCGCATAAAAAGCTTTTATTTGTGAAAGCACTGGCTGAGAAGGAGCAGAGGACTAGGAAAAGCTGCCATCTCCTTAAAGGGAAGATTTGGGTTTATGGGTGACAGAAGAGACAAAACAAACCTTATTTCCCTCTGCATTTAGGCTTGTTCCCTCTTCTCTCCTCTTTCAACCAACCGTCACGGCTTTCAAGCCCTCCACTTTTCTGACAACTTATCAATCGCGTGCCAAGAAACTGAGGAGGTTTTAGGCTGCTGTACTTTGGGAGTCTGCTGAATCTATTTGGTCTCTTGACTGCTGTGATGCTGAAAGGAAATTGCACTTTTAAGCAGCTTTTGTTTCAGAATTCAAAGGCGGTTGAAACCGAAACAATAAATTAAAAAGGTCTGAAACAAACAACAGATCAGAGAGATTACCCATATGGATAAAGAGTAAAAGAAAATGCACTAAAATACTCTGCATGAAAGGATGGAGCAGCTAAAAGCTCCATCAGAGTAGCTGAATCACTTCAGAAATTTAAAAAAAAAAAAGGAAAGAAAACTCAAATGACATTTGCTCTGCATGTAATGAGGAACAGTAAATGGAAGACACCAGGTATTTTTCAGGGGTGACTGGTTCCCCAGCACCTGATTTGCCTAATAGCTTGTACAGAAACTTAGGTACTATTGGTGCCCATTCTAGAAATATATTTCAGATGCAGCTGTTTTAGAACAAAATAACTCAGAATAAGAGCAGGCAGAGGTCAGGCTCTCATCCTCTGCCTTTGCTGTATAATGAGAGTTGCGCATTTCTGAGCAGAGTCTGAGCTTCCAGCCATAAGCGAACGTCTAAAAGCACGTGAAATAGTCCAAGAACCTATGGCAGAAGGGCCACAAAACTCAGTGTTCAAGACGCACAAAATAAAGGTGCTGCGGTACCTTCTCTGACAGAGCACTGGCTCAGGCAATGCTGGAAAACAGGAAAGGTGCGACAGAATGAAAGGAGCCACGTTATTCCTCACGGTTTCTGAGTGCTGCTAGAACACAGGCAAGGAGAATTACGACAACGCTGTTGTTAGACGTAGGAGCTCCTCACAGAGCTATAGACAGGGCTCCCACAAAGGTGGAGCTGACAGCCCACACAGAAGCAAGTGAAACAGCATTCCTCCCAAGCGGGGTGTTAGTACGTAAGTCATCGTGCTGCTACAGAAGCTTTTAGCAATTCTGAAATGATGCTTTGGACAGTACAAGATCATGTCAAATACTTTCTTTTCTACTGGATAAAATTTATGTTATCAAATGCTATCAAAGGGTTTTTACCTACGTGGAACTTAGGCCAGCGTGTTGAACGTGCCCTGTAGTACAAAGGGTGATTTAAAGTAGCTATGGAGAAGGCAAGAGTTTGGGAAACTAAATAAGGTGACTTTAAAGAGGGCCCAGTCCTGAGGAACTGGGGCAGAAAAGTGAAAATCCTACAGACAGCAGATGGCCTCAGGCAGAGAGCTGCACAATCCCATTTCAGCACCAAGATAAAAAAAAGTCAGACCACTGGTGGTTGGAAGCTCATGCTCATAGCCACTACTGTCAAGCCAAGGGAACCTCCTGAACCCCAAAGCAATTCTATTTAAAGACAATGGAGAATTGTGTGTTTAACAAATTATATAAAGGTTGTTCAAGAATGTAAAGGGAAAAAAACCCCTAAACCCACAGAATGATATTTTACTCTGCCCTCCACTGAATAGCAGTGCTGGGAAGCTATCAAGACACATCAGATATGCTGAAACAGAGACCTGGACGTGCAGGAGAGTGTGTGCTGGTGGTACAGAAAAAGTCAATCCAAAGCACACACATACACCTAGAGGATACGTGGAAAACTGTTCTCTTGCATGACTATTACCCAGTTTTCTGTAAAAGAGTTTCTTCTGAAAGAGTGACTGTACATGTCAAATTTACCTTCAGGTGTCGTATACCTGTAGTACACCTGATGTAACAGTAGCAATAGACAGATTTAGCGAACATTAGAGCAGTCTTCAGTAGCATCTATTTAGTTATTTCATGGAATAGAGATTTCCTGATTTTCATTAGTCTCAGAAACCCTGATCTGGCATATTGGTAAACTAAGCCGTACAAAAGGCTACGGGGTAAGATCCCAATGACACATGTAATCTTGCAGGGACAGAGTGCACGGCAGATAGAGTGAAACACCAGCTGCCACCTTCTGACGCTCATCTAACACAACACAGGGAACAAGGAGGTCTTCGCCACCAGGAATTCAGGAAAGAAGAATTCAGTGTTTGCAGAAACGAAAGGAGAAGTCAAACCCTGCAACAAAAGTCAGCATAATGTGGGGTCCCGGGAGCGGCGATGGCGTCGGGAGGATGACGAAGTACGAACTTCTATCAAGCATTGTGACTGCCGGCAGCAACAGCTGCCCAATGCCTTGCTCTTGGCCTTGTACGGTTGTTATCCCCCTGGACACAACCGGAGGAGGAACGGACAGCCGCACTTTCACTGGCAAGCGGAAGATAGAAGTCCTCAAATATGTCCACGGTTGCACCCAGGTAGAAGTTGCATAGGGCCTGGCAGGTCCCAAGACTTCATAATGTCAGAACAAATGAACTTAGTACCAGACTCTCAGAAGTTAAATACTGCAGTTTCAAGCATCACAATGCCCAGGATCTAACTTTATAACACGACCCGCGTTTTGAGGCAGAAAAAAGACTCGCAAGAGTAGCACAAACACAGATAGCACAGGAAAGCAAAGGATGGGGGAGAAAAAAATAAAGCATGTAAGTAGGAGCTGCAAGTCCCTGTCCAAAATAGGACTCATCATATTACCTTCATGTGCTAACTTTTACCTCAGAGGGAAATATAACCTGAATTATCAGCCAGCTAATGGGGAAAAAAAAAGAAATCAAAAAAAAAGAACAGAAAAATACTGATGAATGTAACTGCTTTGCTGTGTGCCCTTAAAGGAAACACCGTTGCTTGGACACGTGTAACCCGAAGGTTAATGCATACAAATGAGCAAAAGGCTCCTTTCAAAGTTCTCATAACTTTCCTACAGCGCTAGCAGAAAGTATATGGAAATACTGCTCTCTTGCCTAATTCAAGGGGTGTTTAAAGCACTAATTAGTTAATGTTTAGGCAGCGCTTTGAAGATCAAAAGCACGGCAGAAGCACCAAGTACCACTGTAAGAGGCCACAAGAAGCAGGAAATGAGAAATCTCCATCTCATAAAAGGAAAGAGTTCGGTGCTCCATAGTTATCGTGTTCCCCTCATCTGCCAGGTCTTTCGTTTAGGAAAACCGTATTTATGTTCTTCTTTATGTTGCTAAGGGTTGTATTTCAACGGCTGTGAACTAGAACTAGTTACAATAGCTCTTCAGACCATTAGGCAGGGAGAAGAATATCGTAACACTACTGCTACTCAGATGAGCCTTTTGCTTATTTGGAGTGGAGGAAAAACTAGGAGAGGAGATTCGGTAACAACATGGTTTGGGGGTTATAATATTACCATGGTCCCCCTGTGCTCAGCACTGGTGAGGCCACACCTTGAGTACTGTGTCCAGCTTTGGGGCCCTCACTACAAGAAGGACACTGAGGTGCTGGAGCGTGTTCAGAGAAGGGCAGCAAAGCTGGTGAAGGGTCTAGAGAACAAGTCTTAGGAGGAGCGGCTGAGGGAACTGGGAGTGTTTAGCCTGGAGAAAAGGAGACTCAGGGGAGACCTTATCGCTCTCTACAACTACCTGAAAGGAGGTTGTAGAGAGGTGGGAGTCAGTTCCTTCTCCCAAGAAACAAACGATAGAATGAGAGGGAATGGCCCCAAATTGCGCCAGGGGAGGTTTAGGTTGAACATTAGGAAAAATTTCTTTACAGAGAGGGTTGTGAAGCATTGGAACAGGCTGCCCAGGGCAGTGGTGGAGTCCCCATCCCTGGAAGCGTTTAAAAGCCGTGTGGCTGTGGCACTGAGGGACATGGTTTAGTTGGCAGTGCAGGGTGAACAGTTGGACTCAATGGTCTTAAAGGTCTCTTCCAACCAGATGATTCTGTGATTCTGTAATTCTATAACCATCCAAAAAGTCTAAAATATTGGTAGAAAGTAAACACCACCGACCAGAAGATGTTTTCAGTAGCACCATCACCATCAGATGGAGTCCTCAAGACACAACTGCTTATCCTCTGAAAGACACAGAGGCACAATTTGTTAGCTTCTGAACAAGCTGCTGTTTGCCTTTATGGGAACACTAGGGTCAAACTCCAGACCTGCAGATGGGCAGCAGCTACAGCAAAGGTTTCTGATCTATTAGGAAAACCATTTCCAGATGGAAACGGAGAGCTTGTTCAAGAAACCTCAGAAAAGGAAGTTCCTTCTGACTTGTTTTATGCAAAAGGTAAGGTTAGACAATTACTGTGGTCTAAGCTGGCTAGAGCTAAGGTCCTTGCCATCCACCACTGGGAATCTCCTCTCCTAGCAGAAACTGAGGTAAAAGATCCAAAGCTCTTTCAGCTTCCAGTGCTTTTTAAATCAAATATTTCAAGAAATGTCCCTGCTTTCTAATTTGCTCACAGTGAGGCTTCGCTTTTCATTTTGAGTGTTTCAATCTTCTGACTCAACTAAATATATTATTTTAATTTTATACGGCGGGAAAAAAAAGAAAAAAAATTAATTAACATCCACCAGTATTTTGTTATTCTGCCTCGCACTACATACATTCCCCATTGCTTTTAGTGCTGGTAAGATTGCCGTCGAGAGTTCTTCTATCTTTTATGCTCAACTATGCAGCACACATACCCTAAGGAAAAACAAAGCAAATGAGTTTAAAATACCTTCAGAGTGGTGTTCAGTACCTCTGTTGAGATATCCCATTGCTCCACTTGCCTCATCAGAGTACCTCACGTTGAACTGCTTCCTCTGGAAGGAACATAAAAATCATCAGGTTTGCCTGAAGCAAGTGAAGATCCTTGGGAAAGGAAGGAGAGCACATGGATTTCATAACCTTCCAAGGATCCTGAGCTGGGCTGACTTTTGGCTTGCCTGGACACCTGTATATTTGTTTTAATGCATAAAGCGTAGAGCCCCAACCTCCCCAAAAAACTAAATTCCCGAGATGCACCCTTCCGGCAACAGAACAGGATTCTGTCAGAAACTTGTTATCCTGAAGCTTCATCAAAAATTCTTTCACTCTTTACTTCTGGTTGAAATGAATAACTTCAAAAAAAGACAGAGTTCATCAGCGATTATTTTGTTGTTAAATTACTGGATCTTAAATTAATCTATTGGGTTACAGGAAACTAACTTGGCTATCAGATGCATCATAATGTAACTAACGTAAGGGCATGGCAGCAAAACAGTTCCAGTGTTCTGCATCAGATCCTCCTGCTGCAGTTCAAGGCTCATTGGGGACTGACAGAAAGACCCACTCCCGTTTCAGCTGGCTCCAAAGAGATACTATCATCAGACAGATGACTGATGCGGAGACTTAGATGCTGGCCTCAATACTCCTTTGAGCATAACTGGAAACAGGCACACCTCTACTTACCCCAGATTAATTGGTTAGGGTGGGTTAGTCTCAAGCAGCCTGCAGGTAGCAGTAAGGCTGGGAAATCTGTTTAAAAGTCTCTTTAGCTGTAGACCATTCAGCAACTACTGATCTATAAGTTCCTAGAGGAGCTGGAGTGCTTCCCACACTGTTTGTACAGGTTCAAAATCTTGTTCAGTGCAAAGGCACACTCCGGAAAGAATGACCCTTCTCCAGTGATAGAGATAACAGACGTAAGGTTCTCTTCTTCTTTCCCTTTCCATAAAACTGCGGCAGCTCCACCAGTTTCTAAAAGCTAGGAGTTTGCACAGCACAAAAAGGCGTGTTGAAAGGCAATGCTGTCCATCTCCCCCCACCCTGGGAAAAGAAAGCTCCTAAAAGGATTAAGGGTTCCAAAAGGCTGTGGGGAAAGCTGTAATCTGCATTTAAACAGAAGGATTCCCAAGTGCCCAGGTATTCATTTTTCTTTTTATAGCAGGAGGCAGAGCATTTTTTTTTTTTTTTTTAATGTGTACGTTTTAACATTAAAAGGACACTGCGGTGCAGATCTGTGGTTTATCTCACCAGTGCACAGACTGCTGGGTATAACTGTACCTGCCAGAGTAACGCTGAGTGTTTGTCCTGAGCAGCGTCCTAAGAAACAAGAACAGCTAGAAGGCAGGATTGTGTGAGGCCGCTACTGTGCAGCTAATGTCGAAAACACACGCGATGCAGCCAAAGAAGTTCACAGAAGCTCATGTGTAAGGGCAGCACCAAGCGAAGTACGAACTGGGAACAAAGCCCTTGGCAGAGCCATCCGACTCATCAAACCCTGTCCCTTGCTATTGCAGATGACTCGTGCCTTCCTCACACATGAAACGATAACCAACAAAGAAACCTCAAGAGCAAATCACCAGTAAAAAAAGAAAATCCGTTGAGATCTTATACTGATGTACATGCGATTAATAAAGCAGAATAAAGTCTATTCAATCCCCCGTGAAAAGCCTGGGGAAGCCACATAAAACTGATAGGCTCAAAACTCAAGGGATTCAAAGGCATGTGAGCAGATTTCTATGAGTATGTAAAAGCCCTCACCACACTACCGATGAGAGAATATTCAGATAACTATGTCAGGTGAAACTGCTTAATTAGAGCTCTAATTAGTTTCCAACCACTCAGAAAAAACATTGTCATCTCCTATTTTAATTAAGAATTCCTTTTTGATAAGCAGGTGATTCTGTCAGTCACTGACAGCTACCTGGAGGACGGCATATTAACGTGTTTGTATTTTTGCACCACTATGTACTCCCACCCACAGTCGGGTTGCATGTCTGGCATATTTAAGGCTCAGTTCTGACAGATGCTTAATTGCACGAGTAATCCCAGGGGTTTACACGAGTAAATGTTTGCGGTGCAGAGACCCCGTTGCTCTTTGCTATTTTGTGAATTTCCTGTGACTATGAAGCCACCACCACCACCTCCACCACCACCCCCCAAAATTTCTCAGGCATTTGGTATGGATCCTGCTGCGGTCCTTGCCCTGAGGGCTTACCTTCCAGTTCGGATCACTTTGAGGGGGAAAGGCAGAAGGCGGCTTTGTTTTGTGTCTTAATTGCGAGCTAGAGGAACAACTGTGAAGGAATACGTACCTAGTGGTACCCTCCCATTAAAACGGACAGAAAACCAACAGAACAAAGAACGCTGGGACAGCTTCGATATTTAAATATCTGTGGGGCATGTAAGGTATTTCTGGCTCACAGGTATTTCAATGGTCCTTCAGACAACGGCTCCTCTTTTGGATGCAGCCTTCTTGCCCTGTTTCCGCTGGGCAGCGCCCGGAAGGCTTTTAGAGAACGCGTTGCAGCAATGCTGCAAATTCTGACCCTCCCACAAGGCTTCCCTCCTAGAAAAGCCAGGTGGTTTCACTTGCTGCAAAAATATTCACAAAAAGTTCAGCCACAACAGCTTTGTAGGAATTAGACAGTTGCCACTTCTACGTCTCAATTAATCCAAAGTCTCCATCTGTATTATTTAAGTTTTACCTTTTGTTCTTTTAAAGTACAGCGTTAATGAAATGATGATTAAAGAGTTATTCTGCTCTTTCCTCTTTCTCGTCGCTGCATTGGACCCGGTTTTGTTAATTGCTAAAATATTTCAAAACCATTAGTACCTCCTTATTAACAACCACCTGTTATTTCCAAACGTCTAAGAGCCTGAAGAAATGGCATCTAGTGAGATGACTTTTGGGTACACGTTCAGCCCAAATCACAGGCCACCATACAGCCCCTTGAGTATGCCATCCTCCTAAAAATTTGCCGGACTTCTCCCCTCCCTGTGAAGGTGCTTTTCTTTTACCTGGGCGAAGGGGCTGCATCACTAAAGCATCCCCTCCCTCTCCAGCACGGCAGCGCTGAGCACAGCTGGAGCAGGATCCCCCTGTAACCGTGCTTCGTGCTTGTAGCTGCGACCAGGCGAGGACAGAGGTTAGACCCCACCATGTCTGTGGACTCACACAGACTTCAGCGTTGTCTGCATGTATCTTATGGTCAGAACTGAAACTTCTAGACGTGCGCTCAGGCCTAAGAGGTGTTTATCTCCAAACACATGAGAGCTGTTAATAATGTGCAATTTCAGTGGTAATTAGGTGAGACATGAAATGAAAAACAGTCCGAAGTATTAAATTAACACTCCCTTCCTGGCCCGCCTCCAGGTTTTAAAGTGCAGAGGCTCCATCTGGGCGTTCAGCATACACTAAGCTCTAATTTAGACCCACGTGTTACTACTGAAAGTCCATGACTTCTACCTGAGCCACGGAAAGGTGAGAATTCTTCCCTCCAGTCCTCTGCTGCTTACAAATCTCTCCTTGTTTTCTTCCCATGAAGCCAAATGCTTCAAAGGGAAACAAGACACAAGAGTAGAAAAAGAGTAGCTGGGAACTGTAAAGATGACATCAGCCCAAGGTCCGGGATAGGTTGTGTTTTGCCGTAGGTGAATTGCCACCAGAATGTCCTTCAAAATCAGTTTGACCCCAGAGCACTCTAGGTGTACGCAATCCCACATAAAATTCCGCTACAGACTCCTCTGCCCTGGGGGAGCTGATCAGCAACATCCGTTTATCTGTCTCGCTGTCCTTGCTGGAACCTCCTCAGGTTTACCGCAATATAATTTCATTTGGTCGTGAGATCACTGTTTTTCTCCTATCATGATCAGATTACACTTGGAAAGTTTCCATTCTGAAGGATATTTCGTATTTTCTATAACTTTAAAATATACCCTAAGCAAAATTTATTTAAGGACTGACTCAACTCAGAGCCTATCACGGCAACGCAGCAGTGATGAAGGCGCCAGCTTCGAGTCACGCTGTGTACCGGGCGACCTCTGCTGCCTGCGGTCCCCACTTCGGTGAACTGTAAAGCAAGGCAGATGAGGAATCACTTTGCAGCTTCTTCACATACAGTGTGTGTTGCCTCTGTGTCGGTTGGTTTGTGAGAAACCTCGCACCCCGCATTGCTCCGGAATAGAGCTGGCCGGTTTGCAAATTAAAGCCCGACGAAAGCAGCTGTTTAGAAACAACTGCTTATTTTCAATTCGCATAGCTCCACTAAAACCATCACTCCTTTAGTAGAGAATTGAGCGTCTCAACGCCCCCACCATTCCAAAGGACAAAACATGATGATGTCTGAAAAGGTGAATTCTCAATTTCAGGTTAAATCTCCCTATTCTGGGGCCCCAAATACTGGATATCCAGCAACATCGTTCAAGTTTGGGGGTTCCTGGTGATAGGGCTCATGCCACAGTGGTTTTAGGCCAGCACTGGGGATCACTTGGCAACAGAGTTCTAGACAGTAGATCTTCCTTCTTTCCATCCCAAATGCGAAGTGTATTGTTAGGTTTTGTTATTAGTAAGATCAGCCAGAACAGAATAAGCATGCTGTATCTTATCTCTCAGTATTTCATAAAGTATGCCGATGATTGTTTTCAATATATTAATAGCTGTGCTAGACGTCATTATTTTTACTCTTGTGGCCATGTTAGCGAAGATGTAAATGGACTCGGTTCACTCAATGAAGACAAATACACTCGGTATATTTTTTCAAGTATACCATGAGTATGCCACTGTGCTGGCTTTGTGCCTGGGGGGGATGCTGGTAGCAGAGGAAGGGGCTACCGGCATGGCTCCTGCAAGAAGCTTCGAGAAGCTCCCCCAGTTCTGAGTTGGACCTGCCTCTGGCCAAGACAGAACCAATCAGCGCCTCTGCAATAAACGTGATTAAGAGGGGAAAATCTGTTGAGCAGGTTCCTCTGTTTTGGGAGCTCTTTTTGGTTTGTGTGGGAGTATGACAGGAGAGAAGGCAACCATGTCGGCACCCGGGTCAGTGAGGAAGAAGGCAGGGAGGCACTCTGGAGCAGCTACTCCCCTTTGGCCCCTGGTGAGACGGCAGGCTGCGCCCTCGCAGCCCGTGGAGATCAACAGTGGAGAAGATTCCTGTCTGCAGCCCATGGAGAGCCCCACGCTGGAGCAGGGGACAGATCCTGAAAAAGGCTGTGAACCTCAGGGAGGACCACGCTGGAGCAAGCTGCTGCTGGAGGATTGCAGCGCACAGAAGGAACCCATTCTAGCTGGAGGACCGTCTCCCATGGGAGGGATGCCCCTTTGCAGCAGGGGAGGACTGCGAGGAGTTTTCCCGCTGAGGAGGAAGGAGCCGCAGAAACAACATGGAAGGGACTGGGACTGACCACAACCCCCATTCCCTGCCCCCCTGTGCTGCTGGCGGGGAGGAGGCAGCAGAGCCGGGCTCTGGAGGAAGGGAGGGGTGGGGGGAAGGTGTATTTAGTTAAGATCCGATTGTATTTATCACTGTCCTACTGGGAGTCAATTGATGAATCGGTGGTGGTTCTGTTTAGATTCAATTGATTTTGTTTCCCACGTTGAGTCTGCCTTTTGCTCATGACCGTAACTGGCGAGTGAGCCCTCCCTGCCCTTTGTCTCGACCCTCGAGCCTATTGTTGTATTTTCCACTCCCTGTCCCACCGGCACGGGGTAGAATGAGCAAGCAGCTGGATGGTGCTTTGTTGCCAGCTGGATGGGCTCAAACCATGACAGCCCCATGCAGAAAATCATACCTTGGTGTTGAACCTAACATAGGAAACGGGTTGATTTCCATGTCACTCACATAGTCCATTTATTATCTATAAATGTAAAACGTTCCATTTCCGTACTGGGTTTCTCTGTGTTTATAAAAAACATGTCATACCCATCCTGCAGCCAGTAATGACAAACACGGATTGCCTCAGTCACTCTCTCACTCACTCCCTCAGCCTGTCCATCTCTTGGTTCTTTAATCGAGGGTAGTTCACAGTGCCTGAAGGCTCTGGGACAAGCTTGCTGCATGTCAGCCTGTCCTGGGGGCTCTCCCGGCCGTGTGGGGACAGGAGCTCCAAGAATCAATGAAGAACGAAGCCGGTTTAGGCAGGGCCGTCTGACAGCGAGTAAGTCTAACGCAATTGCTGCAGAGGAGCACGGACAGTAGTAACCACCCTCTTCAGTTGCACCCGGAACACTAAAACCTTCATAAATGACACCCAAAACCTTAGCAAATCAAACACATTTTTTACCTGCCAGGGGACATTTCGATGTGCCACCACGACGTACGGACAGCCGCATTCTTCCCAAACGTGGAGGACAGCCTGTTCCTTGAGCACTGAGTTTAGTAAACCCCAGTTAAGATTAGCAGCCTGCCAGAAGTACTTTTCACCACAGCTTGTGTTAGGTTTTCTTTAGAACATTCGATTGGCTTCAGACTGCTAGTCTCCGAGTGGATACAAGGCATTGTCTTGTATTTGAAACTTTGCTATCTGAGTCCGTGCATCCCAGTACGATCTCTCGGAAAAGGAAGTTTTATGTACATTAAAAACATATGCATGCTTTATAACAGCAATAACTTGTTATGAAAAAGTGATATATTTTTATTATGTACGGGACACAGCTAGTTCATGAGGGACTCACAATGCTCAGTGATTCAATGCCTGCTATGTACTTAAAATGTTTTGTAAAGCGCTTCAGAGTGTTTGCCTAAGAAGTAAAAATTGCTGTAAAAATGTAAGTTGTGGTAATGGTGTTATTGCAAGACATTTTTGCCAGCCACAATGAATGATTTCTAAATGCCACAGTGTGATTAAGCTGTAAGGCACAACAGGCTATATTACAGCGTGAAGCCCTAGGTGTGCTGAAATTACCTTTCGACAGCTCACCCGAGAGTATCTCTGGGAGATTATAACATGGCAACTTCACTGTTTTTTAAAAGTGAATAAATGAAGTCATTAAAAAGCATTTTTTCTGCAGATAAGTGAAGAGCCTTCCATCACCCAGTGTGCAGTCATTAGGTCTAATGTGCTTTTCTGCAGAAATATTTCAAAATGATCCAGGGTTCCTTTCCTTGCTATTGTGGCAAAAGGAAGATTTGTTACAGGAATCTTGTTTCTCTCTGAACAAAGGATGTACGCACAATTACCCAACACACTCAATGTCCAGATTCTGCAAAACTGCACTACCACCAGACTCACCATGTTTTCTAAAACATTTTTTGCCCAGATCTCTTGCTATTTCAGTGCATAAGTTTTTCCTCCCCATTTCTTTCCTCCAAGAACAAATAATATCAGAGACGTTCAGATCTGACCAATGAACCTCAGCAGAGCTCTTCCCCTCTTCCCCCTGCGTTGGTACCAGCGTGCTGCCGGCTGGGCTGAGACCTGAACTCCTGTGTGCTAGTGAGCAGCCCAGGTAGTGGTCAAGCCTTGGGCATCAGTTTTGCAGCCTCCAAGGGGAAATACTCGACCCTCAGCATCCCGGTAAAAAGATGACTGTCCTCACTGCAGCTCTGCCATGAAACAGCTGCCTTCTCTGTTGTATCCCGTGCCTGGAGAGCTGCCAGGAGATTTGTCTCAGGGGAAAAATGTAAAAATCAGCTATTTATTTAAGGCAAAGGGAATGATAGCTGAAGGTAAGGGCAAGCTTAGGGGCAGTGCGTAAGGATGGGAAGAGCGAAAGCCCAGAGGCAGCGTGTTTGGAGTCTTTCACTAAACCTACTTAACAAGTTAAAGGACATCAAGACCTCTCCGGTTCTGCACATGTGAGATAAGTCACGGTGCTGTGGTAGTTTCCCCATCACTTCTTTTTGATCATGTCCCAGTTTTTATTATACCTGCACATCAATTTGAGAGTAGGCTGCAAGCTCTTAAAGAACAGATCAGAGCAAGGTGTGGGTGTCTGTCCAACGTCTAATACCAAGGAGGTCTCTGGGGGCTGCTATCCCATATAACGAGTACTCATTGCCGAGGCAGGAGAGCAGCACTCACCGTGAGCTCCTGGACCAAAGTCCCAGCGGGGTTCAATAAACAGGGATTTCTTCAGCCTGTGGGCAGGGTTGGAGAGGCTTCGGGTTAGTCCTCTAGAGTATTTACGCCTTCTAAACTCAGTCACACGCAGCTAAAGAAGGAAAAATGAAAGAAAAAGCAGAATCAATGCTTGCAATGGTTCTGTCTACGAACCAAGCTGAGAAGTGGTGTCATTTACCTTACATGGTTTGTGCTACAGTGAAACCCACAGTGTTAAAAACGTCCCAGCCTTTTCACAATACCGAGGGCAAAAGCTTATCCTTACGCTGGGTCAGAACGGATCGTACTTGTGGAGAAGTGTTTCGATAATACCTCACTGGTGACAACACGAACACGATATCCATCTGACTTCTATTTCTGCCCACCCAGCAGGACAGCTGCTGCAAGCATCTGAGAATTCCTTTCTACAATCATTAAGGGTGTTTAGCTGTTTGCAATACCCCTAAACCATCTCCTGTAACACCTTCCATTTTATTTGGAAAAAAAAATCGATGTAAATAAAATTAAAATATTGCTCTGATATAAAGGAACAGCATATTCCAGAACTTAACACAGTGAGAGAAAATGTATTTGAGGTTTTTATTTTGTCTCACTGTGGCTTACATGCTGTTGTTAGAAAATAAAATTAATACTAATTTTCATTATATAGTGTCTTCCAAACCTGATTTTTTAAAACCACAGTTTAGAGACACTGAAGTATATCACCTTGTACAGTTGCCTTTGAACATTCTGAAGAATAGTACGTTTTCACATTTCATTTTGGCACCTGGATCCGATTGAATTATTTGTTTTGATGGAAAAGGCTGTAAGAAGCAATTCCTCCACTGGGAAGAAAAGACCTGCCATAAATTTCACGGCATATATGCGGTTCACAAGTGGAAGCATTTAATACAGTGTACCCCTCTCTCTCCCACGCGTCACAAAATCAGCCGGTTTTGTTAGATGCACTGGCTAAGTGACAGACAAGTGTGTTGTAGCTGCCCTGGACTCACAGAACTGAGATCTGGAAAGAGCATGTTCCTTTTTCTTCAGCTGTCCTCCACCACCAACGACCTCTTCGATTTACTGCATTCTCAAGTGCTTTAGCAGACTTACTTTTAAATGATTTACTGCTGGAGTTCCTACTGCTTCCTCTAGAGACTGTATCGCTCTGACAGATGTCCCATCAGAAAGCGCATCAGCTCACACAGCTTCTGTCCAGCTCCATCGCAATATGACTTCATGGGCTGCCTGTAACAGAAAGCCTGCCCCTCTTTGGCCGCCACATCGCTCTTACTTGCATTATTATAGTCTCTGGAAACGCTTGTCAGGACTGAGGTCGCCTTGAACCGTGTTCTTAGCATAAATGTTTTACGAACGATCGTTTCTACCTTGCCAGTTTGCAAGTGACTGGCTAAATAAGAAGTGCTGACGGAGGCAGACATAATATGCAAACAAGCCCATGCAAATGGTTTGGTACTTCTAGACAAGTGCACTGACGGTTAACCTACCGCTCCCTCCTTTCTCAATGTTATTTTCTCATCAGCCATCATGATGTTAGTTTGTTCGCTGGAAATTAGCCAGTTAGTTGTAAAATAGCCAAAAAGTGTTTTCAAGCTTGATTTGGGTCTTACACAAGGGCCCTCCTACACCTTCAGCTGCTGGTTTTTGTAAACATTTTGTCTTGCACAAAACTACACAAACATATTCATGGTATATCACACAATACTATTGGGAAACAATAGAGGAACCTAAATTACCTGCTTGAATCCAGTGAAGAAGCACCCTTCCAGGCTTCTCAGTAGACGTCCTCATTCAATATACAATGTTTGTCACAACAGCTAAGGTGGCAGCATCTACAATAAAAATGGCCAAACGTCCAAAATGAAACTTAGAGGGTGTTGTTCAAAACCAGTGGGGTCTCCTCCTTTAGCAACCAGGATCCAGATCACAGGATCTTGCTGAAGGAAGTTGGAGAATTAAGGAGAGAGGAGAAAGTAGATGCTCAAGACAGTAAAAGACTGAAAAGAGGGAAATAAGAACAGGATAGTTAATCTTACGAGAAGATGGATAAAACCAGACACAATTAAAAATGAAAAATGGTATGTGGTATAATGGTTTCCAGCCAGAGGAGATCAAGGATAACAGGGCATAAAAGGCAATCAGATGGTCCCAGAGCACTCAAAACCACATTACAACTTAACATTAATGAACTCTTCTCCACCTTTAGCGACACGGCCTTGCTCTTCAACATCAAGTATTTTCTGTCAAGATCTCAAAACGAGCACCAAAATATGAGGCACACGGCTTTGTCACTGTTCTCATGGATGCATGTTTTACTCGTTCAGTGAAAAATAAAGGATCAAGCGGAACATATTCTGAACCCAGGTTTATCAACCCACAAGAGTGGCTTAGGCTCATCTGTCCATCTTCTTTCATGCTTCACTGCCTCCTTTGTTTGTTTGTTTGTTAATGAAACCATTTAATAAATTCAAGAAAAGTCAACTGAAAAGGTTGATTCTAATTCAGCAGAGGTACAGTGCTTTCGGCTGATTCTCCCAGGATAACAAGAAAAGAAATTTGTCAGCCTGTTTTACCTAATTAACCCGCAGATCATGCACAGCAGCCAGGACTAGGGTCAGTATAGCTGCCACCTGCCTGCAAAAAGCTGTCCAAGCGACCTGACTGCTAGCACTCCGGGGCAGAGTGATGATGGCTTTTCAAACTCCCCCCCCCACAGCTCTTCAACCGCACATAGAAGTATTAAAGATTCACTGCACACAGATATTCTACCTCCCTAGCAAGCACTCTACCTTTAGCATGAAGCACCATTCCCAGCAACCCTCTGACCGGATTAATATTCTAAAAAATGTCATTTGAAATCAAATAGCTCCAGCAAGTGACATCAAGGAAGACCTGCCTCTATGACCCCACAAATACATCACTCTGGACCTTTCTCAGGGTCTTGCATCTTTTTACACTCCCCGCTCACAATCAGCCATGGGTAAACCTGAGCTGGTGTTTCACAGATGTCCTAGCTACCGGTTTATGGAGTCACTGATATTAATTTCAGCCAGTTTTGCATGGAAGAGTCCGTACTTTATACAGCGTGGAATAAGATCGGGGGAGACTGAGGGCACTTCAATCAGACCATCTCTCCTATGAGGCACAGAAAGCAAAATAGAAGGTACATAAAAGAGTCTGGGCTGATGCAACTGTGGTTTGCTCTCAAGATAAAATAGTGTCTTTCCCAGCCTTCCAAAGAATTTCTTCCTTAGCTTTTACCTGTACACCCATCTCTAGATGTTAGAGTTCAGGTTTCAGCACCAGTTCTTGGCGACACCACTGTTTCCCAAATGCCCCACTCTGCCCCCTGCATCAGCTCTTGCATCTGCACCCTCGTCTGATTGCATCTGAACTGAGACCCAAGCAACATTTAGTACAAGCCACAACTGGCTCCAGCCAGCTGCTATCACCCTCGTGAAAACAGTGCTTCATCAAAAGCCTACCGAATTTACAGAAACACAGAATCATTTTCATTGGAAGAGACCTTTAAGATCATCAAGTCCAATCATTCACCTTGCACTACCAGGTCACCACTAATCCCTGTCCCTAAGTACCACAGCTACATGTCTCTTAAACACCTCCAGGGATGGGGACCCCACCACCTCCCTGGGCAGCCTGTTCCAATGCTTCATAACCCTCTCTGTAAAGAAATTTTTCCTAATGTCCAATCTAAACCATCCCTGGCGCAACTTGAGGTCTTTTCCTCTTGTCCTATCGCTTGTTACTTGGGAGAACAGACTGACCCCCACCTCTCCACAACCTCCTTTCAGGTAGTTGTAGAGAGCAATAACGTCTCCCCTCAGCCTCCTTTTCTCCAGCCTAAACAACCCCAGGTCCCTCAGCTGCTCCTCACAGGACTTCTGCTCTAGACCCTTCACCAGCTTTGTTGCTCTTCCCTGAACACGCTCCAGCACCTCAATGTCCTTCCTGAAGTGAGGGGCCCAAAGCTGGACACAGTGCCCAAGGTGCAGCCTCACCAGTGCTGAGCACAGGGGGACAATCCCTTCCCTGCTCCTGCTGGCCGCACTGTTGCTGATACAAGCCAGGATGCTGTTGGCCTTCTTGGCCACCTGGGCACTCTGCTGGCTCATGTTCAGCCGGTTGTCGACCAGCACCCCCAGGTCCTTTTCCCCTGGCCAGTTCTTCTTCCACTCTTCCCCAGGCCTGCAGTGCTGCAGGGGTTTGTTGTAGCCCAAGGGCAGGACCCGGCACTTGGCCTTATTGTCCTCATGCCACTGGCCTTGGCCCATGGATCCAGCCTGTCCAGATCCCTCTGCAGAGCCTCCCTATCCTCAAGCAAATCAATACACCCGCCCAGCCTGGTGTCACCTGCAAACTTACTGAGGGTGCACTCAATCCCCTCATCCAGATCGTTGATAAAGATGTTAGAGAGAACAGGCCCCAACATTGAACCCTGGGGAATGCCACTTGTGACTGGCCACCAACTGGATTGAACTCCATTCACCACCACTCTCTGTGCCCGGCTATCCAGTAAAGATGACACCCATCCGGGCCATGAGCAGCCCATGTCTTCAGGAGAATGCTGTGGGAAACGGTGTCAAAAGCTTTACTACAATTCAATGCAAAGACAGCTGTCATTTGTATACAAATAAGAAAACATTTAGCGGAAAAAAAATACTTATTTTGAGGTTTCAGTTACCAAAGCTAAATAACTAAAATGTAAATCTTAAATACTTCAGAGTGAAAAATACTGGGTTTGACACGTTACACCAAATCAATCCAAGTAGACATCATTTCCAAATGACAAGTTTCTCTCTAACTCCGGTGCTCAGAGTGCTTTGCACGTTAAAGTTGCAAGAACAGTTCAGTCGCCACCATCCTTACACCAAGCCGTATATGTGAACTCTTAGGTACTTCTCTATAATGCACTAATTTTAACCGTGTTTGTATTACAGCTGTATTAACTCCAACTTGTTACGGGAGAAATACGTAAACGTGTTTGAAAGTTAAGTCTTCTGAAAAACAGCAAAGTTAGAGCTACTCGGTGCCGTGCTCCAGTGAAGTATTTTTACACAAACACATCAGAATTTACCGGAAGAACAGTCTGCTTATTTTTTAAAGTATGATTTGGTCCTGAAAGATGAAACTGACTTTCATTTGAATTTGGCAGGAGGAAGACACAGAAAAATGAAAATAAAACCATCCCTATTCCTGTAGTTTTACATTGAGACCAGAACCAGGGATATTTTTGTTCTTGCATGACTAAAGCTCTAGAGGTATTGTCAGTGCCCAAATATTGCCTTTGGTCATGATGGATAAACTCCTGCAGCAATCACGCGGACAGCTTCTAGGTAAGAGAGAGAATAATCTCCTTGCAAACCCTTGCTTATTCACACACAACCCTCATCACTAAAACACCTTCTCCTCTGTATCTCAAAAGTCCAGGAGCATAACGCTGTGATGCAAATCAACAGTTAGTTTATTATCCTATTTTAATTTTCATTCTTTTCTGAGTTTCTTTCAGCCTTAATGATTTCAGTTGGCATAATACAGCGTGATCGATATACAGCAGATTTTTATCTGTGGTATAGAGAAGATATAAGGTTGAGATATATTGTCAGCAACTACTGCTTAGGTTGTGCCTTGGCAGAAGCTACTGTTCCTATCCACTTCAGACTGCCGACGACTCTAAGGAACAGTTGCTGACTTTGGTTCAGCCACGAACTGGGCTGTGAGGATGAAAGGATTTGACGCGTCCCGCTACTTCTCAATGTCTTCCAAGCATTGTCTATATACGTACTTTGTTTAACTGGTGTAGTACGTCAGAGATGTAGAGCAATGACAGCGGGCTTGAGATTGCTGAACTCGTTTCACAGCCCAGAGGTAAGCATTGCACAGCTCCCAATAATACAGACCGCTGGTTTCTTTTGACTCACACAGACTGAAAGGCAATGTGTTGTAATAATAAAACTGTAGCCTGGGTACTATTAAAATAAACTGTTAGATCACAGACTCAGACAAAACATGTTTCAACCTGAGCACTAATTCAAACTTATGTCTCTGAGTTACTTAAACTTTATTGATCCTGTCATTTGTGTCACCGACATTAAAATACTAGCTAACGTCACTCACAAACATTGATGTCATACTCAAAAATTCTCTAAGTGAAAAATTGTTCTCCTTCAGTTTCTAGAAAAGCTTTTTGCAAGCATGCCTCACAGCAAAATCGCAAGCTGGATTTCACTGCCAGAGCTTTTGCTCCCAAACTCGTATTTATCAGCCCACATATAGAAGCATGCATGAAAAGAAGCTGACAGAGCACAGTGAGGCATGAATTTCAAATATATTCCAGCACCAAAGGTCAGGAACAGATGTCCTACTTGAGTAGCAATTATAAATAGCCATCAGAGGTGAAACAGGATTGAAATACTGGGTTATGTTGTGTTTTCTGTTGATTTTGAAAGGTTAACATTCTGAAAGAAAGAAGACAAACCCCTATTCCATCTCTTTAAAAAATTAAATGCTTTCCAGAAAGGGTAGAAATGGGGTACCAGAAATTTTTTTTTTTCCCCAAGAGATGTATTCACAGGCTCAGAGATTTTTAGGCCAGAAGGACAGTCCAAGGACACCTTCCTACGTATTATGTCTACTATGTACTATGGGTTTTCCTCTTCCACATCAGATCCCTCAATACACACTTCACAGCCCAAAGAGAAACACTCTCTAGACTGCGCAGCAGATGGCTGCTCATGTGCACTCGGTGGCCCTGCTCTCCTCATCATCTACAGCATGTTGAGGCTGTGCAACATTTCTTCATCCCATGTCTGAAGTGTCAGGGGGAAGGCCTTCCAGAACCACGGATTTCCAACAATACGTATTGCTCTCCCAGGACGTGACTTTATGGAATTCCCAAAATGCATTTGTTTATTCGTCTCTTTTTTCCTCCATCCGTGGGTCCCACTGGATTAGCTAACTCTCATGACTGTCTCTATTCGGATACCACTCCCACTTCTCTTTCTGTTCTTTGATGTCAATACATCAGCCGCAATTTTTTTGTTGTCACCTCTATCCTTCTTTGCCATGTCACTCCCCTCACCCAAAATGCACCCAATTCCACCGCCATAATACCTGAACTCAGTAATTATTGCTGGAGGGAAGATAACAATGACAACTACTCTCCTACTCCCGCTACATTTTTGGTAGCACTTTACCACTTTCCAGCAAGAACGCTTAGGAATACGGACAGCTCTGAAGGGATGAAAAGAGTCAGCACTGGGGCTGCCGTCTAGCAGGAAAACCCTTGTGACTGCAAAAGGTTTCATCAAACAGCTGCCGTAACTACTCCCGTACTTCAGCGTTTAGGAGGAATAACATGCGAAGGAGCCTCTTGCTTAAGCTTACTTTGCACCGACCAACTACGAAACACATCGTTATAAATTAAAGGGCTTTGACAAGTAACAGCCCTCACAGCTCCTGTGGCCTAACGCGCTCAGCGAGGGTCCCTGGATATGCGGTTTAGCCAGGTGACATCACTGAGAAGCCAAAGTAGGAAATTAAACATCTCCTCGGCGATTTCCTCCGAACAGGCTTTATGCGAAAGATGATAAAGAGAGCGCTGTTATTTTGAACAGGAGGTTGCAGCAGGGGCAGCGCTGACAGGCTCTAGGCTTTGTGCCAAGGCATTTAGTTACTTGTTGTGTCATGACAAATATTGAGCCACAATCCGAAGTCTCACCGAGCAGCAAAATCTCAGAGGGCCTGGCACAGAGGATCTTGCCGTGTCTCGATGTCCCCTCTCCGTAGGGTATGAGGAGTCCATGTGTTTCATCAGTGTCCTGACTGCTGGGGTTTATGTTTCTCCATGGGGGTGAAAATTATCTCATTTTTGCCAATGAATAACCCAAGGGCTTTTTCTGGGACTGTCAAACTTGCACGACGCTCCCCATTTCCGAACAAGCCCAGAACAAAACAGCAAGACACATTTTAAATGTTGAAAGGCTGTGTCGGGGAGGAGCACTGGCTTAGATCTCCTCGTAGCAGGAAATGGCTTCTCTCAGAAATCAGCCGAAGAGAGAGCAAAACAAAAGTTCACAGACTACTGGTACAACTCCACGAGGTACCACTTAGTTAAACGGTTACAGACTGGTGATTGCAGGCATGCTACCTGTCACTGAGAAGAGCTTTGCAGGTCACGAGAGAAATGGTAAAGAATGAGAAATATGAAACAGATACTTAGTGGAAAAAATGGTTATACCCACTTCAGATAATTTATCACTTTGGTTTGTGTAGACACTGAAAATGGTTTCACTTGGGTGTTTTGAAAGCATATTCCGATACGTAAGTTATCAGCCGGTGCAAATAACGCCGCATGCCTATTGCCTTCAAGATTTGAACGGTACTCGCAGCAATGTTAGGAGAACACCAGCATTAGGCAGGTGAGCTTCTGTATAAATCACTGCAGAAACGTGCACTGAATGGGGCTGTGAGATGAGCCTACGTGCTTAAACCAGCACTGAAGAAAGAAAAAGGCAGCGAGATCCAACTTATTTGTGCACATTTTATGGACTCCGACACCGGGTCGTGAAGCAATAATTGAAAAATGATGTGTGGCTTTTTTGCCCACATTTGATTGAATTGCCTCTCTCAGTCACTTCAGTAACGGCGCGATGATACACTGTGCTGCTCAGTCTACAAAAGAGCCAGGTCGCTCTTTCCTTTCCCCGGTCCTTTGCTTCTCAAGCCTGGAAGAACAAAAAGCACCGTGAGGTTTGCTGAGCACGACTCCCCACCTCCTCCCCAGTGCCTCACAGTAATACCCTGGGGTGATTTTCCTGAGCGGGAGGAAGAAGGAATCAGACCTATTGTCTCCAAAGGAAAAATTTTATTCCCAGTTCCTGCTAGTAAAAGCCGTTTTACAGCTTTTGAAGGAACTGCCTCTGTGTCCTAAATGAACACAAATCATGACAGGTAAACTAATGCTTGAAGGAAAGCGAGATGGGGACACTGCAATCTGTCTCACCGTGCATGAGATTGAAGGCGGCCCAGGGCAAGAAAACAAAAAGCAGCACCGTCAGGTCTTCAGAGACTGCGGCGGAACTTTGCCAGTCTAAACACAGAGCCGTTGCACCATGCCATACGCTACGAGAAGGCACCCGTGAGTCTACCTGAAGAACAGCATTCAGTCTCGTATCTAGGCGGGATGTTAATCTGCAAGCACCAGGAACTCCCATCCGGACCGAGCAGAGAAAAGCACGAGGGGGAAGGAGGCTGGCACTTCCTCCAGGGGGCTGTGGGGCAGCCGTGCCGCCCTCCTCCCCAAATTGTTGCCTTTGCCTGGTAATGCTGGAAGGGAAACGAAGGCTATGAAATAAATATGAAATAGCCTTCATAGGGAGGTCAGGAAAACAACCACCAGCTACAGAGCCTTCGTTGTCAAATTCTGCTGATGCTGTTTCTATATTCACGGAAAAGCCGTTGGCAGAAGAAAATTTTGACTTTCCACTAGCAGCAAAATGTCACTGAAGATTATCGCAGCGGCAGCTGCCTTCACGGTGGGCACCACTCGTTTGCTGCCTGAATTTCACTATGCACTGTTGTGTTGGTCTTCTCCAGCCCTCGCCAGGTTTGATACCAGAAACACTTGCTCAGTCAGTAACATTCAATTATCTGTGATAAAAATGCAACTTGTGTTATTGAGAGTCTTTCACTTGTCGAGTTAACGCTAATTGTGTTGAGTCTTGTCGCTTCATCTGACAGTTTCTTCCCACTTCACACACAGAAGAAATGTTTAAAAATAAACAATCAGAGAACGAAGTTGCTAGAGATAAGCTAAGACTGGAGTACTGAGGCTAGAAAGACACCTCTGCTAACGGCTACCAGGAATCAGCCGATCTCTCAAGATTTCTGATTGCATTTCTCATAGTGACTTCACTACTGAAAACAATTTGTGAGGATTTAGGAGCAAGATTCCCTCAACAGCGTGTAGTGGAAATGTACAAGTATAGAAATAGAAAAATGCAATTCAGAGGATATAAGGGATAAGTGAAAAGACACGAGTGAAATCAGCATTACTGGACGACAGAGGAGCTGAACACACAGTGCGAAGCTCTGTGTGTGTGACTTTGTCTCAACACTGTGAAATCAAGTTCTCAACCCTTCTGCTCTTTCACCACTTCATCGTAACAAGTAAAATGAGGTGAGACTTGTAGATGGTGCATGGACAAGCCAGTGCCGCTGCAGAGCTGTTTATGACACGGCTGTGACCGTCCTGCCCAACTGCGGGCTGCAGTTTCCATCTCCTGCCTGTCCACGTAAAGATAATAACTTGTGCCAGGCACCACAGATGGGTCAACAGCTGGCACACACGAGTTTTGTCTATTACTATCTCCCAGCCAGCCAGATAGTTTTGGAAAATGTTCAGGGTAGGCGTTAGAAAGCTGTCCAGTGCCACTGATAACAAGAACCGTACTTGCTGCCACAGCAAAATGTTGGCATTTGATAAACATCACGGAACTTGCAACTTTTTCACCGCTAGCTCACCAGCCAAATGTCCCCCACTTCCAGGGAGGCTCTCACGGCTGTTTTATAAAAACAGAAGAAGATACTCACTGACACTAATAAACTCCCTCTAGAACAGTCTCAGTACTTGAACAAAAGCCAATACTCATATTCAGCCCCCAAATCTGACCCTGTGTCTTAAGTGACTGTCAGGTTTGATAACATTCTCCAGCTGCGAGGAGGAGGACATCTGCTGTGCAATCTAAACAGACACTACCCGTAAACTTTACTGTTTCTTTCGGAACTGCACTTGTTCTTGACTTTCTCTGTTGCCAGCTCAGCGGGCAGAGGCAGAGGAAGGGAGCGCTGCGATTCTTGGACTGTTCAACACTAGCAATAGGTTTCCTTCAGACACGTTAGGTAACGTTCGAAAGGAAAACCTGAAAACCCAATATTCTCAATCCCCAGGACAGACGAAAATCCCACATTAAGTGATTCTATGATGGACTGCCTGCTTCAGGCAGATTATTTCCTTATCATCTGCTAATCACATAATGACAATCCTACCAAAACCCTTGGAAAGCGAAGCTGGTGAGGGCTGCTAGTGCACGCATCTGACACGGCACAGGCTCAGTGGAATTCCTCAGAGAGCCTGCCTATGGTTGGCTTCTTCCAAATCAGTCTTGGGAAGCCTTCTCTGACCCAGTGCTTCACGAAACCCAACTACACTTCAACAGATGAGTCACTGCAGCCACTTTTTTCCACATTGACCACCAGCACCTTGCTCATGCCTGCACTGCACTTTGCTGCATTACCCATTTGCCTTTATAATATATTCCTCAAAGCGGGAGCCAGCCCCTTGTGTGTATTTGTACAGTGCCTTGCACAGGAGAACGCTGGCCTCTAGGTGTTACCATAATATAAAGAATAAACAAAACCTCTATTTTGCCATATCCAGAAATTTCCCAGGCACAAAGTAAGGTTTTGCATTAATAATATTTAATTAATAAGCATCATTTTTCATAACAAACAGTAGCGAGGTGTTAAGCCAATACTGACCATAGGAAAAAGAGTGTAATTTTGCCTGTTCACAGAAGCACTAAACCCAGGCTTCCTGGAAGTCTCCCTTCATCACAGATGCTGTTGTGTTACGGTTTTTTTTCAGGTGAACAGCATGGCGGTGGAGGTTGCCTGAGGTACTAGCAGAGCCCTGATATAACTGCGAGAGGCTGAGACAGTGTTCTGCCAAAAGGTCCTGAACTCCGAAACCTGCTTTCGCCATCCTTCCACAAACCTTGAATTAGTTGACCTCCAGGTCATGCTACAAAGGATACCTTTTCTGCAAGGCTTTTTCTGGGAAGTCAGGATGAGTGGGTGCTATTGAATGGTGGGCAACACCTTATTTTCATTACTTTGGGAAGGCTTTTATATTACGGCACTGGTTTTGACTTGTGTTTTATTGCGCGAGTTTTCTTGGACTTCTGGAAAGGCTTGTTTTACCGTAAATCACAACAATAACGATGCAGTTGATTGCTGTTGAAACTGCAACACTTACTCTTAGAACAGTTCTGGTAATTTCTGAACAGTTTGTTCCCAAGAGAAGTAGGTGGGAGGAGGTGGGAGGGATGGTCTGTCATCAACTGCTGTTGTGGAACACAATTTTCCCTTTGATCGCCTGCCCGGGCTGACGCTGCAGCTACCTTGTGGTGTTGTAGCGGACATTACTCCACTAACGCTCTCCAGAGCTGCAGCAGATGCAGCATCACTTCTCTTGAGCTCACTTTGCTCTCTTGAGCTTCCTTGCTCACAAAGGAAATGCAAGAGAGAAATCCACAGGAGGCCATCTCCAGACATAGGTTTAGACTGTGTCTTTTGTTACGGTTCAGTACAAAAAGAGGTCTGACTCCAGGAAGGCCGTGGCTTGTCCTCAGATCCTAATAGTATGAGTGGGTACTGTTGAAGTTTTGCTTGGGTCCGGAGGCTGGTTGTAGTTTGCTGTCCTGGTTTCAGCTGGGACAGAGTTAATTTTCTTCCCAGTAGCTGGTGCTGTTTCGGATTTAGTGTGAGAACAGTGCTGATAACACACTGATGTTTTAGTCGTCGCTACGGAGCTCTTATCCTAAGTTATGGATTTTTCAGCTTCCCGTGCTCTGCCAGCGAGGAGGTGCCGAGGAAGCTGGGAGGGAGCACAGCCAGGACAGCTGACCCCAACTACCCAAAGGGATATTCCATACCATAGAATGTCATACCCAATATATAAACTGGGTGGAGTTGGACAGGGGGCGGATGCTCAGGCATCAGTCAGAGGGTGATGAGCAATTGCATTGTTCATCACTTGTATTTTCTTGAGGTTTATTTCTCTCAGGTTTTGCTATATTCCTTTTAATTACAATTATTCTTATAATAGTATTTTTATTATGATATTTATTATATTATATGTTAGTATTAAACTGTTCTTATCTCAATCCACAGGTTTTACATTTTTTCCCCCCGATTCTCCCCCCCTTACCCCTAGGAGTAAGTGAGCAGCTGCACGGTGCTTAGTCACTGGCTGGGGTTAAACCACCACGTTTGTCTAAGCTGGCTGAAAAAAATGCAATGCTACCAGGCGTGCTGGGTGAAGACAAAACATTCAGGTGCAATAGATACACTGCCAAAGTTTGTTTGTAAACAGAGTTGAGTTTACGACAGATTATTTTGTTAGGAAACCCACAGACAATGTGTTTGAACACTACAGGTCATGGTGTATGTCGTGATGTGTAGGTGTCCACCTTACGAAACAGCTGATCAGAGAGGGAGCCAGCAAGAGGAGCCCAACAGCTTTATTCTGTGTGATCTAACTCCCAAAAAAATCCATACAAAATGAGCGCTGAAATTATTTTATTCTTGCTCTCTTGTTTTGGTTTCTTTTTTTTTTTTTTGGTTGTTTGTTTTGTTTTGGAGCTTGCCAAGATGAGTGGCTCATGCAGTCCTTTCAAAAGGCAGAAACGGTTTTGCTTTGTGAATAAACCAAAACACTATCCAACCCGGCTTGCCATCCCTTTACATAAGAGACCCTCGGAAGTCCCTCTTTGTCCAGGCTTTTCTCTGCCTAGGATAAAGCTGCCTTTTGCTCTGTATTACTGCAGTGTCGCCCACACTCACATCAGTGGGAATGGCATAATCAAAAAATACAGAGTGTCCCTACTTGTATTCATTTCTCAGGATAACAGACAGAGTCACAGTGTGCTTGGTGTGAGTTGGGAATTACACGGGCAGTGGAAAACGTCTGTCCTTGACCTCAAGAGAAAGAAACTCATGTGCAAGTACTTCCTCCCTCTGACAGTTTTTACAACATTTGGATTCAGCCAGGGAAGCTGTCTAAGTCTGTGTTTACTTGGAGTATTTATTTAGTTATTTCAAAAGTTTTATTTTCTTCACCCAGTGTTTGGGAAGAACAGTCAAACATCACCCGCTCCACTAGTTCACCTTTTATCGGGTGTGGGCCCGCTGCTTTACTAAGAAAGCCATGCAGAACCCTCCAAACCCCAAAATAACAGAATTGAAGCAGAGCTGTTAAAATAAAAATACAGCTATATCATCACAGCACCAGAAACATAAGGCAAAGATCTGAATTTTGAATCTGAGTAACTCCATTTAGAGACCTTCACGGTATTCAACACAGCAAACGGGATTAGGACAGAGGAAGACCTTTCTTTAGAGCCAGGGTGCTGCCGGTAAAAGCCCAGTCCAGTTATGCTGATGCAATTCTTGAAACCACAAGTGGTTCTTTCCACCCGGCAGCACCTGCCTCCACAGTGTACCCTGCGTCCACCGTGATGGGACACCGGCAATGGTGCTGCTGCAGGAGTTCTCCTGCTCCTGTTGGTGAAGCGTGATCTTTGCCCCTCACCTCTGAACCCACAGGCATTGACATTTCAGAGCCCTGCTGACTTGTCCTATTCTTACGGTGCTCAACAGAAATTCCTCAACTTGTTCTTGAGTAAGAAAATAGTGAACACAGCTAGGTTTTTACTAGATTCCTAGGAGAAGGAGAGCAGTAGCTTTTTCCTTGGTGGCATTTTATACATATATAAAGAAAATGTTTATACTTGGCGGAAGATTTAAAGGTTCTCAGAGTGAGTAGTCTGAGCACAATTGGTTCCTGCCTGAATAAAGAGCTGAAAGACAGGCTCCTTCACGCCATATATCCGCCTCCTTGGGAAATTGAACTACTGCAGCTGTCGAAGGCCTGGCCACGGCAGTGAAAGGCATGATGCACAAGGCGTGCTTTTAAAACAAATGGACGGCAGGTAAACCAAAGCCTCCTATCATGTCGAAACAAGCACACTCCCCGTAAGATTTAATTGGCTGAGGTTCTGTCATTTGAGAGAACCCCGATTAAAATGGGACGATTTCCTTATACAGAATAAGATCTTTCTTATGACAAATGTCATATAATCAAGTAACAAGAGGATCACGCCTATTCCCAGCCCACCTTCTCAGTGGCACCCAAGGGTGAAGCCGCTCTGGGAAGCAAGAGTGGACAAACCCTACCCAGACTTTCAAATGCCCGAAGAGACATTACCTTCCTCTGCAAAGAGAAGCTGTCTTTTGTACCACTGCACAGTGAAGCTGAACGTTTTCTAAGACTTCTAAGAACAAAAAACATCACCCTCCTTCAGGACATTTTCTTAAGCACACATTCCAGCATAAGTCAAGCCTCCTGGCATGGTATGAGTTAGTTTCTCAAGAGCACAGGACTCACAAAAAGAGACAAAAATAAGAGCATAGCACTCCGCCCACATCATCAAGCACCCGTCTTTGCTCCAAACAGGGATCAACAAATCAATGGTCTGAGCAATGAGAAGTACAATAAACTTACCACAGTGCAAGAAAATCGATTGTAATGGTAACTACTCCTACTACTCAGAAAGTGTTAGGCTGGATTTCTGTGTTGGGATCCAACCAAGACATTTGTCTCTAGGGTTTTTAGCTTCTGACAGCCGGCAAAATATCACGAATTTATCCGAAATAAAAGCAAGACTGAAATCCTTTCTTTGACTTACTGAACTGTGGCACTGCAGCACAACCTCTTTCCACTTCTCTCTTTGCCACCTTGTGTCCATTTTCCCTGTCCAGTAAAAAGTGTTTTGGGGGTTTGGAAGCCCAAGGAGTGCTATTTTCTTCTGTATGAAAACATAATACCTACGATTTAAAATATTACCTTTGAGACTTGTCAATTTTGAATGTGTCCAGGAGTAGAAGTAAGTTTTCAGATAGCTGCAAAATCACAGACAAAAAAAAAAAAAAAAAAATTTCAGTGGGAACAATACTGCTTCCAAAATGAAGAAGTTCAAGCATTTGGTTTGCCTGAAGAAAAATAGACAATTTTAAAATTATTATTTCAGAACTTCAAGGCCTTTCCTTTAAGATTTTTTCTAAGAAAATAAAAAAAATAATCTTTGCGACATTTACTTTTAAACACAGCAGTTTCATTTCAAAACTAGCCTTTAAGAAATACGGAGTTAAATAGCCTATGATATTAATAACGAATTTTTGCCTCAGGTTGACCTAAGATGTAAATTTGAAGGGTTTTTTTCCATGTTATCAAAGCATTTAAACAGCTTTTTTTTTTTTTCTTTTCAGTGCAAATAGCTTTTTCTCACTTACGTTTTCTGGTTTATCCATCATTCACTTACTTATAACCTGAATTATTTAGGAATTCTCTCACACTTTGGCTACATGGTCCATTCTCTCTCGTTAAAAACTTACACAATGTAGATCCCTCTGGTAGTTGGCTTAGACATTCTCGCTACCCAGTAGCGACCCCTAATCCCAGTATCCCCGGTTCCTGGCGCTGGGACACGTGAGACCCCCAGGCCTCCGCCTCACCTCAGCTGCTGATGCTCAGACCTACGCCCGCTGCAGATCCCTACAAAAACTGCCTATAGACATTCAGCCCATCCAGCAGCTCCCTGGGTCCTGGCTTTTCCCCACGTGCCTCTCGCACAGACACATACATACCCCAGTGGGTCACAGCGGACACTGGACTCACGGGCTCTCCAGCTGTGGAGAGAGAAAGCTGATTTCTTCTATCTCCTTTATGCCTTTATTTTCCCGTGCTTGTTCCTGCCCAAACCACCTCGACTCCTCCTTTCCCCAAGCTTTGGTTCATCCCATAAGAGGCCTATAACAAGTTTTGTGCAATCCCCAGATGCTCTTCCTTGGTATCCCATAACGAGCCCATGCCCTTGGGCAGTGACCCCTCAGTCTGTGGGTTATTGCAGGACAGCCTCTGCCTTTTTCAGAGACCCACAGTGTCACTCCCGCCCATGGGGCTGATACTTACCTGGGATGCCCCGGGGGGCTAGGTCAGGGTCTCCTGTCTCTGCATGGGTTATTGGGTCTTCCTTACCTGTTATTGTTCCTCCATGCTCCTTCGTGTGCGTGGAGACCAGCTGCTTATCACACATCCTGATAACACTCAGCATGAAAGGCTGGTTGCGTGGGTGAGGGTCCAAGAACTCCTACTCTGAGTGGAGTTCCTCTTCAGTCACTTTCATGCTCCCCTTCCGATTGCATTTCTTCAACCATTTGAGCAGATGCTTTCCTTTGTAGGGTTGCTTGGAGAACGACTCTTGCGAATACTTACGAAAAACACACACACACACAAAAGAAGATAAGACAAAAAGGGTATTTTCTGAGTATTCTTCCTCCTAATTGAAAATGTTCATCAATCAATTCAGGAAAGGGGGAATAAGTGAAAAAGCCATGCTCTTCCTCAGCGGTTTTGTCAGTGGCTGAAATATCACTAGCAGATGGCAGCAGATAGGACAAAGTTACAAACGCCCTTGGCTGGCGTGCTACGGGCACGCCACGAGGATTTCTGTCACAGAAGACACACGATAATGTACCGTCTTGCGCTACATCAGTGCTGAACAGCCGATTCTTTGTGAAATGCATCCACAGTGCATTGTGGGGGGACAGTGAGGGTCTCCGATTTCAAGTGGAATCTTCCCTTCCTGCAAATTTTTTTTTTTCAGCTTGTAATTTCTGCTAGTCCCTCTTGTAACATCCATGCTCTGTTCCTCCAGGTTTAGCGGTCTCTCTGCTGGAAATTACTACACGCACAGATGCTGCAGAGTTGTTGTAATTCTTCTATCGGGCTGACGTCTTGCTGCTTCTGCTTTGGCAGAACTACAGCAATTATTGCACTGAGCCAGGAAAATGAGACCACGGGGGGAAGGGGGTTGCTGCAACACAAAAGGAGCATCGCCAGGTGACGAGGCATACATCGGCCAGCCACAGAGAGCGGCGTGGTGCCCCGGGCCTCTGAAACAGCTGAGAGTTCAGAGTAATTCAAACTGAGGAATCAGCAAATCCATCCCAATTTCCCAGTACAGAAAATAAAAACCTCTGGTGGTCCCACACGTTACGGCATCCAGTTCTGCTTAGGAATAGCAGTACCAGAAGACAACCCCAAATTTTTCACCGGCCCTTTGCATTATGGCCAGAGTGCAACTCGCTGCTTTTGTCTGAAGTCTTGCTCATTCATCTTTTTCCTGGCTTGTTCAACATTTGAATAAGGTTCACTAATTCCTGTATGTATTCAGGAGCTATGGTCGCACTGCTGCTTGAGGTAAGGACAGATGTTTTCAAATCAATACACGGTCTGACATTTAGATTTTTTTTTTTTTTTAAAAAGGTATTTAAAAACATCAGAGTGAATTTTCTGTAATTCATTGCTCTCTTCTGATTGGCAGCTGAAAGAAGCCAAAGAAAGCAAGAAACCAAAGCAATCAATCCAAAACCACTTATGCCTGATTATGTCTTGAGTCCTTTAGCCACTTCAGTGACGGCATCCTCCTCTGGAAGGAAATGGCCCATCTTACACAGAGCGCCCTGCTTTGGTACACTTCCTGCACAACTCTTGGTACCAACCACACCGCTCCCACACCAGACGTTGTGGTCTGTCAGAAAGGATTTAAGCCATTATGGGAAATCATGTGAATCTGAATGGCTTAGAAGTTACTTACTGAAGTCACAATTGAGAATTGATGCAGACAGGCTGCGTATAAACAGAGTAAAATAGGCCAAATTCAAGCGACACTTTACTTTGCACTGCACAAACATCCGTCACAATCTTTTCCACACACTTTCCCTTGACACCCTCAAGTGTTAGGCAATGATAAGAAAAATTCTTTCTGACAATATTGGCATTTATAAATGAAAACGCATATGTCTCTTCTGCTGTGGAAGTAGAATCTGCTTTATGTTCTTTCCTATGTTAGCCAAAATTTGGGGTTTGTCCACTTACAATCTGGGTTCCTTTCCATCAAGTCCTACGGCACTTCTTATTTTGGCTATTTGCTTTATTTTAATTACAGTAATATAAACTCTCCCACCGTATTTCAGCACTGAATTTGTATTGAAAAATCTCAACTGCTGCTTTTTCCAACGCCCCTTTGCTCGTGTTGCAATATTTCCGTACGAACGTCAAAGAAAGGCTTTGCTCACCAGTGAAGGCAGGGGGATTTCTCCTTGTTCAGACACCACAGCTGAGATTTCAAAGATGCTCACGGGGAAACGCAAATTCAATTGCGCCACAGGACTGCCTGAGTCAGTGCTCTGTCTTAACAACCTTTGTGAATGATGATATTCAGAGACTGTTTTTAATGGGCATCTCTTTAATTTTTTATCAAGTTCTTGGGTCTTTTTTGTCACATCGAGTACGCACGTTGCGAGCCTGGAACCATGAAAAGGGCTACTTCCGCTCATACAAATTAATATCAACCACTTTTTTTGATGGAAAAGGTACTCCTTTACTTTATGGAAGCTATACTGTTATGTGTCTAGTATATCATATTCTACCAGATGCTTTTGTATACAACTACAAATGATCATTTTAAATAATTTTCTGATACCGCTTGCGGAATTACTGGATTGTAATTCATGCGATCTTTCCTCACGCTTGTTTTAATAATAGATTTTGTAGCTTTTACGTAGTGCAGGAGAGTAGTTGATTACAATGAGGCTGCAAATTCTGCAGACAACCTACGCCATTCCAGAGAAGAGCTGATGGATGTGGTAAGACAGCAACTCCAGTAGGAGCTTTTCAGTGATCAGGAGGTGAGGAGGGTGAGGAAGAAGCTTGTACACGATGGAAACAAGGACATAGTGCCAAAAAACAACTTAGAAGAATAGCACATACAGGAGTGATGGAAAAAGCCTATGGCACAAAATGATATACAGCTGGAATAAACCGAAAAGGCAATCAGGAAATGCTCTGAAATGCACTAGGTGTAATAACGTGACGGGAGGAAGAAGGGCTTGTTATTTAAAGGGAGAAGAAGAGCCATTGCAGGTGACAGGGAAAGCAAAGTGTTCTTGCTTCGGTTCGGTTGCTTTGCTCCGTGTAAAGAGGTTAACTGAGATCAGCCAACTAATGTGGTTAATATTAATAACACAGGATAAAGAGGACAGGCCATATCAGGTAAATAAGGTAAACTAAGATAAATTAGCTCTTTAAAGTTATCGTTCCCTGATGAGAGTCACTTAAGGCAACTAGTCCAGGCAGTTTTCTTGGATGGCTCATGAGGACTCGGTGGATTGAAAAAAGGGAAACAACTCGTATCCATCAGAGGGGAAGGGAAGGGGTAAGGACAAGAAATAGTAAAGGAGGTATAGGCCCAACAGAACACGTAACAGCGACGCCTGGAAAAATATTAGGTACTACATCATTAATCATTTTTTAAGAACCTCAGGAATACCAGAACAATCAGTAAAGAACAGCCAACATTTGTTAGTCAAAACAATGGTTTAATAATAATAAAAAAAAGATTGTTTCCTTTTTATGGAAAGGTCCTATTGGACAAACTTCCCAGAAAACTGTCAAGGGTTAGGGCTGGCCAGTAGACAAATGACAGACGCTCTGCACTAATCGCTCTCCGTTCCCAAAAGGGGAAGAGAACGGGAATAAGGGAGAGTGCAGTTACTTAGAAGAGACTGAGCTGAGAAGTAAAATCACGGAACAGAATTAGTTCTGTTCTAGCTTAAACCGTGACAAAGACACTGGGAAAAAGTAGGTGCAATCTATTTTGACGTTAGCAATACTTTTGATCTATTTTGATGTAATAATCCTATAAGCAGGCTGGAAAAATTATTGCAAATATGTCATCAGAACCCCCAAAATACTTGAAGAACAGTTCTAGAGTTTAGTCTCAAAGTAGAGAAACCATTCTGGCCTACACAGTGGTCTCACCTGTCCTATATTTATTATCCAATTATTATTTATGGCAGCGATATAAACAATGGTACAGCAAAGCACATCTTAAAATTGGGCATGACACTAAACTAGAAAGAAAAAATTTTGGACGAGGGATAAGTATTCAAATTATTTTGATAAATTGAAGAAATTATTAGCACAATAAAATTCCATCATTACAAGAGTAAAGAACTGCATTTAAGAAGAAAAAAAATATTCTTATTTAAGAAGTTATTATTAAGTTAAGAGGTTAGGCGATAGCTATCTTGGAAGCTGCACTGCAGAAAAAATTCTGACACTCGCAGTGGAATGCACACATGACAAAAAAGTGTGTTGCTGAAAATAAGACAAATGTCATTTTAAGAAGCATCACTCAGAGTTTTGTGCAGACAACAAAATGATGGGAATTACACCTTTTCTCGCAACACTGCTGAAGCTTCTAATGAGGCATCATATCCAGAAATTGTAGAAGTTAGTAAATTGCTAGAGTAAGAGTCTTAGAAAACGTGATCTATGGGGGAAAGTTAAAAAAAACCCAACAAAAACCACCTCTTAAAAGAAAAAAGACTGGGAAAATATTATTCTAAATAGAATGGAGAGGTACCACTGCCTACCTACATCACGTTAGGGAACAAGTTGTGGGTCTAATCTAAATTCCAGGATAGACATAAGGAGAAACAGTCCGTGTATAAAAATGTTGAAATATCAGAAGAGGTTTTTCAGAAAAAGCTTCAAACCAGAGATTTACAAACAATTTTGTCAACATCTGCCAAGAGCCATGTTAAGCCTGCGCAGTTCTGCCTCAAAGTATGCGCACGGACTAAATGATCTCGTCAAAGGCTGCTAAAGCTTTGTATTTCTTTGATATCAAAATCAAATCTTTCTCTATTCAAAAATCTACAGCGGGTGACCTCTGGTCTTAAAATTCCTCTGCCCGCGGTTGGGACAAGGCTGAGGCCACAGGATAATCCAGTACATCCTACTTGATATTTATTTTTCAATACCGCTTCGGTTTTGTTGCACGATGGGCACCAGCAGTTTTACTAGAGAAGTACAGACGAGTTATCCTTCCACCTGACGGAGAGTTGAGCTCAAATTAATACTGTTCTTTGCATATCTTAACATATTTTTCCCTCTTAGGAAGTATGCATGAGAGCAAACTCTACACTGAGCTCCAGTTAGTGCTTTCACTGCCTCTAAAAAGAAGATAAAAGAGCAAACCAAACAAGCAGTCATCAACAAACCCCCCCTTACACTGCACACAGAAGAAAATGAAGTGATAGTTCTGGGCAGATGACTGTGTCCTTCTGCAGCCTGCGTCTCAAAAAGTCAAGGTAAGTTATTAAAATACGTGCGCTTCACCACAAAATTATTCGTGTCCAAACCACAGTTACCCAACAGCGAGCATTAGCCGGGATCGTCAAACCCAGCAGCACGAGCCGTTTCCTCATGGCCTCTGAAAGGACAACCCTCGCCCAAGGCCGGCTCAGCCAAACCGATTTTAAGAAACAGCAGCACATCTGAATGCCCCGGAGTCTGGTCACGTTGTTTGCTGATGGTCTCTGAAGTAAGAAGAGCGTATCAGCGAAGCGACACGAAACAATGCGCACTGAGTAAAGCCCTCAGCGGTAATTGTTTAAACACCTCCTGTTTTCAGAAAGAGGACAGGAACGGCTACAAGCCCTCTCTTCTCTGTCAGCCTAGGAAAGGTGTATTCGAAGGGAAAACATTAAGAACATTTCTACACCGATTCACCAAGACACATTGCCCTGGCCCATCCCCTAGCAATACGAAAGGCAGGACTTCCCTGTACCTTGCGGCCTCCGTTTGCGGCAAGAAAATAAAACATAACAAAGAAATGGGGATGTTGGGCTGAAAGGATGCACTGGGAAGGCAGATTCCATCAAGTCATCCACATACTTCACACCCTTCAGAAAAGTCCCTTGTCAACAGTCAGAACTGTGGGGCAATTTTTTTTTTTTTAATCTAGAATTAATTTCAAATAAGCCACTGTGTCAGAGAAAGAGGACCCACAGTGCCAATGAGAAAAATACTTTGCTCATGTTTGAGTAGCTGGGCATCAAGCAGATGCTTGAAATGAAGTTTAGGCAACGAGAAATGGAGAAGAGTATGTTGGCCCCAGCATTAGTCATTGAACTCATCAGAGCCAGGATTCCGTTTTCGTTTTCATACAGCGGTGTCAGCTATGGGGACTGGTACCGTGAGGTGAAACGCCGTGACACTAGGACTGGGAGACGAGGATACAACTCAAGCTGTAAACCAGTACCTCGATTTAAGGCGGGTGCTGCAAGACAGTTTTGTCACTTGCTCCCTTCAGCTGATCTGGATTCCTGTGTTGAACACCGATGGCCCAGCGATACTGCACCAAAGTTTTTTACTGGACGCTCCACAAGAATGAACTTAAAGCCGTTGCATTTTACTTTGGTCCGCCATCGTCCCTCATTTACTTTCACACGCACCAGAATTCACCAAACTTTTCCCTGTCCTCCCTGCTTTTCAGTTTTTAACAAAACAGGTAAGGGAGTAGCAGCGCCTGCTTACCGCCAAGCAGATAGGCAGCTGGAAAGAGTTCTCCTCTCATCTGTCAGCTGCTTTCAGGCAGAAAAGAGAGATTTTGCAACATGTCTTGAATAACTATTGTTCACTCAGATACTATGAAGGCAACTCATCCCACTAGGGATCTTGTTATACAGTTCCTCTTTCCTGTGAGGTTTTATGGAGAGGGCACAGAGGGAAAAAAAATAGTTTTGCACTGCCATGGTCCATTAAGGAGAGATCAGCAGTGAAAACAAACCATTATTTACAAATGTCCAGAGGAACACAAACAAAGTTTAGCCGCTTCAGCGTTTTTGCCCTATCTGATGCTGCAAAGAGCTGATACAATTATTTCTAGTCTGGGGGCAGGCTGTTTTCTTCCTTCTCACACTGATGCAGCTTAACAGAAGCCCAGTCAAGCCTTCTTTGCATCACTGCTTTTGCAGTCTTAGGGAGCTGTAATGGTTGCAAAGGAAGAAGATAAATAATGATAGAAGGCTTTCTTTGGAGGCAATCCATTTACTGAATTTTGTTTGGTTTTTTTTTTTTTAAGACGTAACTGGGCAACTTTAAAAACCGAAGACTGCTTTGGTTTTATCTTCTGTGGATGAGTACCCACAGAATTAGTCACCAGTATTATACATACGATGTGTCACAACTTTCTAAGGCACTTTATCCATCCATCTAGCTCTATGAAGAAGATACCTACTTATAAAGGCTTTGTCTTCCTCTTCCCTTCTTTTCGGGCCTTCTTTTCCCTTCATCTTTCCTAGAAGTCAGCAATTCATGATAGAGTCCACCATCTGCAGGAAGCAGGGGAGGCAAAATCCTGAGCTGAAGAGGAGTCGATACTGTAGGAATACAGAACACGTATTATAAAACACGACGTGCCTTTATGACAATTTTTCAGTTAAAAGACGGGGGCAAACTTTGTACCTATTTGCAGATTTTAGTAAAAAAGGTGTCTTGAAAAATATGTCTCCCAAAGACAAATCCTGCTAGAAGAGGCGCTCAAGTCTACAAAAGTCCCAAGAAAATGGTGAAAGGAGAATCAATCTGTAAGAAGGGCCATGGAAATAAAAATAAATAAGCAAACAAATAAATATGTAGGTTTTCATCTGTAATTAAGGGAACACAAAGAGAAGGTCATTGTTCAAATTCCCTGATACTACAGCTGTTGCCGGAACCAGCATCCAGCTTCTGAGATTCACAGCTATGCCTGGCAAGGTAGGGTGTCAGGCACTGGCGCCTCCTTACGTGGTGGACCAGTAGGACCAAAGAGGCTGAACACTTGAGCAGAGGAGCAGGAGCCTCCTAGCATCAGCTATTCCACCAGTTATTTGAACATCAGCAGACTGCAACATTTGGAAGTTGACCTTTCTTCTTATTCTTCAAGTCACAGGAGATAGATACCTGAAACTAAACAGGGACACAAACCATATGAAGACAGGAGATTCTTGAAAAGTGAAAGAAACAATCCCAAAGACCAGTAGAAGTTTAAGAGTACAGTGACACACAATTAATTCTGGCAAAAAGTAATGAGTTTAGTTTCCAGCAGAAATATATTCCAGATTACAGGGATTGTTAAATTTTCCACTGTATTTATCATCAGTTTCACACAGATCAATTAATCAGTTCAGATTTTTTGATGGATGAATGAAGGAATCCTGCTTCAAACTTAAGGCTTAAATTTCTTTTATGTGTCTACATATGCTTATACTAGTCACTGGGAATTTGTAATTCAACAGCAAAACAAATACAACTGATAAACCAGCCACACTGACAAGCTTGGATATTATTAGCAAGAACCCATTAATTGAGCATATTTTATCATGGATATGTTATTTGGTGGGATTATTTAGCTCATAGATCACTAACAAAGTGAGCAAATAATTTTCGCAAGGAGGTAAGCACATGTAGTAGCTGTTTGTAGGTGGTGCTTCTGCTTTTGTGATTTGGAGTAAGTTGTAGCTTCAAGAAGCAGCTCTAACAACAACAGCAGCAGTAACGGAGGCCACTAAATTGCTAAAATTTGTACGAAGCGACAAAGCGAAACCATGGATTTCCTTGAATTTCATTGAAAACACTTAGCAACAAATGACCTAGATCATCCAAATTCAGTTTATATCCATCCATTTTGCAGTCAATGAATGCATTCTTGGCCATAGGAAAAAAAAAATTAATTTATAGGAGAAAAGTAAATAAAACAAGCAAATGAATGAAAATTATTTACATGAACCACAATTCTAGTAATCAATGATGTGAACAAAAGGAAAAGACATTTTTCTGACTTTTACATGTGATTTTCTGCATCTACAAATCTAGGTGGACTTCTAGTAACTGCATGACGCAGAAAGGAAATTAAATTGGGTGTGACATCATCATTACTTGTTTTAATTTACAGTATGCCAAAAATGGTCTGCTTTCAGTAAAACTCAACTGAATCATCATCCAGCTCCCAAGCCTCGGCACCCCCAGCCCGGGCTGTTCCTGCCTGGCCCCCTTATGCATTCCCGACCCTGTCCATGGTCCGTTTCAGCGCCCTGGTACTACCAGTCCACGTCTCAGCGATCCGTAACAGTGCCTGTCTCCAGACGAATCTCCTGGATCCATATGGACCTCCGCTGTGGGCAGCCTATCTCCTCGGTGGGCACCCCAGCCATACATTGCAGCCTTGCCTCTGGTCTCCTTGGCCCCGTCTGCACCAGCTCTCGTGCATTAGCTGCGTGGGAACCCCTGGCTGGTCCCTGGGCCTGCTTCATCACTTTCCCCATCAGGGACTGTTGATGGACACCGTCACAGTCCCCAGCTCTGCCTGTGGTCAGACCCTGTGAGACAGCACCATTAGAGAGGGTCCACTTCCGACCCCCGCTTGCCTGCCTTCCATAGTGCCCGGGGCTCACTATGCCCTGACAGTTAGTCTGGAGCGTGGGAAGAGGCAGAGGAGACAGCGCGTGTCTTCATGCAGAGTCCTACACGGAAGTTGCTGCTTCAGAGTGGAAAGGGAGGCCCTCTTGGCCCCTCACTCTGAGCCGCCCCCACGGGGCACCATCTCCTGAGCCCAGATCCCCCGACCGCAGGATTTACGCTGGCTCCCCTTCTATCCCCTCCTCAGCTGCCACAGGATGCCTTGGTAGTCAGGGGACAGCGCGGTCCTTGTAAGGGCTGATCCAAACTCGGGATTAAACAGGGATGTCTCTGGTGTTCCAGTCACTTCTGGTTTGTAAAACGGATCGAGCACTTGTCCGTAAGTAGGATACAGAAAGAAGCCTTACTCAAGAGGTATTTATTAACAGCTCCATTTCACACACTACAAGTGACATGATAAATGGGAGCAGGGGTGAAGTGGAAAGACAGGTTTGATGCCACTACAGTTTTTGCTAATGGAATCCACACTGACAATCCGGGAGAGACACTAAATAAAGAAATAAATTGAAACTACAGTCTACATCCTACACCTAAAGCGAGCTTCTCCATGTCACGGCTGAGCCAACGGGGCCATGAAGCTTTTTTGAGTACCAGTTGTTCATATTGTTACTGCAAATTCAAGAAAAAATAAAGGAAGAAGAGGATAAAATAAAGGAAGAGGAGGATAACATAAAATAAAAATAGAAGTGTTAGCAACTGGGTTTTGAGTCCTAAAAATTATGCCAAGAAGAATTACAATATTAGTTTATCACTTTGGAATACTTCTGAATTTAAAAAAAAAAAAAGTCAAAAAAGATGTGGTTTTTTATGATTAGAGGTACTGACAGGTATCATTATTTGCCTCCCTTGCTGATTTTGTTCTACAAAAGAAACAATTTTGCAGTTTCTACTTAAGCTCTCATTTTACTACGTTCTTCTCTTCCTATTTCATCTCTCCCCCATACTGCTCCACAGCACTATCTGTCCCTTTCCCAGGTCTAGGAAAATGATGAATTTTGATATAAAGATTATTTTCCTTTCCTCCTTCTACTTATTTTCCCTTCCCTTAATTCCCTCCCTCTAGACTCGTGCATCCCTTCCAGCTCCATTCTCTGCATCTCTAAACATTTCTCCCTTCTCTCTCCATGGTTTCCTTCTCTCATCTTAGAACCCAGCTTCTGATCACTGCAGATTTTGTCACTTCCTTCTCCACTTCGTCTTTTCCTCCTAAGACCTTCATCTTCCCCATCTGTACAATCACTAGGTAAGACGAAGAAAGTGTACAATAAAGGAGAGGAGAGACAAGTCGGACCCTGCATGAGCCCCAGCTGCCTCTCCCTTCCTCTGACACCAGATAGCAGTAGTAACCAAGGGAGAAGTTCTCTTCAAGTGGCAGGAGTCTTCATCATCCATCTCCTACCCATGGGGAAAGCGAAGGAAGCCACTGGTATTTGCCCTTCCTGTTCCTAGAGAGACAAATCTGCTTTTGTTCCCCCAAGAGGCAAAGCGGGAACGTTTGCTTGGAAACCAGGGCTCACCATCTCAAATGCGCTGATATTCCTCCTGCTTGCAATAACACCAGGACTCCCAGAAATTCCTTCAGGAGTGGGGGTGACAGCTTTGAGCTGTCCTACCGCAAAATCCCTGCTTCTATTGCTCCTGAGGCAGGGGAGTTACAGTACGTGTAAGCAAGAAGGTTTGGGCTGAGTGGCATTGTTCTACTCCTGCGGGGAGAAAAAAATAAAAAAGAGGGGACCAAACCTTCACACCATTCTGAAACACTTTAGGTTTGGGCACAACTACAGAATTAAATAAGATGAAGTTACACAGTGGAGCAATTCTACCACTCAATAACAGAAATCGGTGACTCACGAGACGTGGGCACTCTCAGCTCCAGCTTCCAGCTAAGGACATCGGCATCCACCCCCCCACAGCGTGCCGAACCTCAGCACAGGAGGTTATTCCAAGCTGCACAGCACCGATCAGCTTCAACCTTACCAACTTCCTAAATGCCGATTCAGCCGGAGAGACCCCCTTCTTTAGAGCGTGGGAGGGGAGGCACGTGTGTTTTAATTGCTAGTCTGACCTGGCAGAGTAATTGAAACCATCCTCCCTCCTGAGAGCACAGCACCGCGAGAACACAGAAATCTTCTCATTTACTTCCCACTTCATCAGCGAAGTCAATGCCAGGCTTTCTACTGACTTGGGGCTTGAATAAGCTGCTCTGTAATTATATTCCTGTACTTTATACTGTTATACTTTTATATTCTATACTGCAATTATACAGCAGAGAATTAATTGCATGCGAATGTGTTAGCACATCATTAATAAGATTTATCAAGCATTCTCCCAAGTAAATTACAAGAAATGATTGTAACATGGTAAGGATGCAGCACGACATAGTTTTTTGGAAAGCCTGAATGGGAGTGTTAGGGCTTTTATATTGGTGTAATCATCTTTATGCTACCTAAAGCAATACCCCAAGAGGCCTTTCAGGAGAGAACATGCACAACCGTAATTGCTTAGCCAAGACCCACAGACGTTGCTGAACCAAGAGTGTTCTCAAGTGCTGCCTTAAAGCAGAACATTCCCTGCACCAGGCCTGAAGCTCTCCTTGTCTGTGCGTATCGTCTGCAAATCAGTATAAAATATTGTACACCCCAGGCTTAATCTTGAGCAGTCTACAGTCTTAGAAGTATCTGAAAAAACCTCACATTAGTCTCTAATATTAAGAAACTAAAGTATTTCATCTTCCTGTAGTGCTTTAATTTGTACCTCAATCTTTCTACTGTGCCTCGCTGCTTTTCCTCTAATTGCCGCTGTCAGACACCAAGTTGTTCAAGGAAGAGATTGATTTTTCATGTACATTCCATAAATCATCAGGCATGATTCTGGTACTTAATATAGGGTACCAAGAAGAAAAAAAGTACTATAAACAAAACAGGGAACATGCCATAATGGGACGCCTGACACATTTTGGTACGGGGGTCTCCTGCGCGCTCCAGCCTACAGAGTTTTGCACGTGGCAAGCCCAGTGAACCATAGGTACTGTAAAGCAGCAATAACATTTCGGTCTAGTAACTTAATTTATCAAACACCACCACAAAGTAATATTTCTTGAAGTTATGGCTGGCAAAGAAAATCCTTAATGTCAGTTCAGAGGAGCTTCACACTTTTGGTAACTCATTAGAAATATTAGCTACGAAACCTATGCCAGCAAAACCCAATAATCTCCGAATAAAGGTAAGGACAGAACACACAGGTTTAATCTTGCAGACTTAGGTGTTTAAATGGGTTCCACTTGTAATTAAATTTCACACTGTTCCTGGCAGGAAGAAAAAAATGTAACCTCTACTGCTGTTAATATATTTGTCACACAGTTTTGGCAGCTTTGATCAGCTTTGTCATTTCAGGCATCCGGTAGTTTTCATACTGATTCAGGCATTAATCAGAACACATTTTTTACTTCAGAATTAGCATACCAAAACTGTTTTGTGAGTTATCATGCTAATATGTTCTATCAAAGACTAAATTAACATTTTACCACCGTTAACCAGAGGCAATGCTTCACATACAATTCAGTTGATGTTGCCAAACTTGTCATATTACCAGCTGCTTAAATTGGAGGGTGCTTAATATCTGCGGACCTAAAGGAACATCTTTTGAAAATAACCTAACAACAAAGCCCCCCCCCCAGTCCAGTACCGGTATTCCCAGCCCTAATGAAGGCCCATGCTGTCCCGGAGCTCTACTGTACTTCCAGAAACGAGGGAAAGCACAAATCTTCCAAACACCACTATGCAGCATCCCTCTCCATCTCCACCTTCCTTTCGTTTTTTCAAACTCCTTTTAGTCTCAAAGGTGTGGTGAAAAAGGACAGTAGAGCAGAAGGGAGCAGGGAGCTGGTAACCTGCCATATCTGAGCTGCTTTCCTCTCCTGGAAGCAAAAGAGAATGACAAAGTAGTAAGGCTGTATTTTGCTGTTTTCCACTGTTTTCACATGAGAACTGCTACCCCTCTTCTAAGGCAACAGTTCAACGCCAACATTCCCACTACGCGTCAGTGCTCTGCTGGCTCCCCACCTAGAGGTCTCCTACGGCAAGAGTCCCCGTTTCAACCCACCTGTAAGCGCACAGACCACGCACGCAGCTACTGCCTGCCAGGGAGTGCTCTCCGATCACTACCCAGGCAAACGTTCTTGACTTCTGGGAGACCTGCACAACATTCAGCAGGGCACCTGAGGAACTGTGCCAGCAGAAGTTTGTATCTTGCACATATACGTAGAATCTTTTCCCCGGAACCTGACAGCAGCAGTTGAGAGTAGAGGGAAGTTTCCAGCTTCCATCTGAGCATGGCTCCTATCCACAATGGGGAACACAGCTCTAGTACTCCCTTTAGACTTAGAATGACCATTATCTAGGTTTAAACTCAGGTGTAAAGTTTCATTTAAAAGAAAATGCACATGTATTTGGAACAACAGATACGCTCATTTACAAATTTTATCGCCCTAAAATAACTAATTATGAGTTAAAAATAATTAATTCTAGATAGTGACAAACTCAGTTACTCAGGAAGTTGTGCTCCCAAAATTCCCCATCTCCTTTATCACCTTTCAGTACTCGGAAGTATCAAAAAGACTTTCTTGCAAGGTGAAGATATCTCCAAATTTTGGTAGTGTCAGACCAGAAGCACCAAATTTCAGAGTCCTGAAGTACTGTCTCAGTCAACGGTGCAAAGAAATACCAACTGCAGCAATAATGGCAAAAAAAAAAGAAGGGGGCTGTTCCTCAGCTATTATTTGTATTCACTCTGAGATCCTCAGGAAGCCGGTACAGCTCTGAGAGGAACCATGTTCCTATCAAGTTGCTTTCCCCATAAACAAACTGCCAGACTCCCCATTAGGCTCCCTCTATAAATGTCAAGCGTTTAGCAATAATTTAAAGTTTAAGGGAATAGGGCTTGGATGCCAGTGCCAAGGACTGTATCACAGCTCCTTAGCCAAACACCAATAATTCAAGGCTATCTGGGTTTCTGCTGTGACATAATTGTCAAATAGCAGCTGGGAGTTTATAACCACATCGTGGTTGTGGGTACTCTTAACTAATGGCAGATATTCTTCCTACAGAGGAGCTAAGATTACTTCCTCTGTCTCCTCTGGCTGCTTTCCCAAACCGCCACCACAATAACAGTTAATGTGAGTTGAGCCTTAGCCAATTCTTATCTCTGCCATGCTCTTCTTTGCAAACTGAGGTGTTGTGTCAGCCCTCGTGGGTGGAAGATATAGATTCATACACATGCTCTTTATTAATAGGCTAAAAATAACCAGACCTCATCCTTCCTAAGGGTGGGATTAATGGATTTGAACTTTTGGCCACCTGAAGTCCAATCTGGTCTCCCATACCTTCATATAAAGTCAAAAAAGAGTTATAAGCAGATCCAGAAGGCAAGTTGTTTGACCCGGTTTAAACTTAGTCTGCTTTCAACGCCTGCTTCATTCTCTTGATCATGAAGGGAGTCAAAGCATCTAGTTCAGACTTGCCCAAGTTTTTTTGACCCCACACTAACTCCCAAATGATCCCATTTCTGGTTGAACAGAAGCGAAAACCAAACCAGAGTCCAGCAGTATCTACACGAGAAAGAAGTTTGGGGGGCAAAAAATCACCAACATCTATCTGCTGAAATCTGTCCAAGAGGGAGAAAGAAGGCACTGAAGTAAAGAGTCTCAACTTACTCTGATCAGTGATACCACTAAGTCACTCGCAGTCCTTCACAAGAAACAGCATTGCAAGCAGCTGAAAAAACACGGACCCCAAGTCATCAACTACGCCTTACACCAAAGCTATCAACCCCCTCAGTCTCTCTGGCACAGCCACCCTAACGTCTTATATCCCAACAATCCGAGCCCTCAGGTTTAGAAGCTACGTAACAATTCTCACTATATTGAGGCAGGTTGCAACGATGCAGTTCTTCATCAGCTTCAAATCCGACTTTTTCCAAAGACCTTCTTAAATCATGAATTTGCAGGAAAAAGAAAACCCCAACACTTGCTCATTTCTTTGAAGAAATATATAAACTGGAATACTTTTCATACAATCATTAAATGAGGTGTTTAAAAGATACGAGTTTTACTTACAGAGATCTGATATTCTGAGTTTGCTGCTGTTAGTAAGCATTCTCTTTTGGAACACAGACAACAGTTAAGCCTCAATAAAAGGTGAATTTCTCACCTGTGTCAATTTAACTGTTCAGGAAGAGACTTTGCTTTTTAAACACTATATTTAGCTTTTTAGAATCCAAGATTTGCAAGTAAGAATTTGAAAATCTAGGTACTGTTCGCTCGTGCAGTATAGTTCTTCCCTTTCTAGCTTTCAGATGCCTTGGATAAATAAAGGTGTATTTTTTCCCTGCCAAAATCCCCCCAGCCCCACCAATGGCAAGAAAAACAGAACTAAGAGAAAACTTCCTTCTTAATATTTGGACTGGGACACTACTTCTGAGCATTACAGTGAGATTTCCTGAAGAGGTGGTGTCTCACAATACAAAAAAACCCAACCCAACCCAACCCAGGAGACAAGTTCTATTTCCTAACCTATCTAGCTGTTTCCCTTGTACCTTTAAGGGATGCATCAAACCTGCAGAGAGACTTTTGAAGCTCTTCCTTCCCACTCTCCGCACCTTTGGGAGCCCAACTACTGTTGGATTTATGGGTTTACATGTTTTCCCACACGGATAACAGCATCCCTATTGATCCAGCACACTGTACTTGCCACTCATTTATGAAACAAACACAAAATACTGCCACGGCCCTTCACGGGTAAGATGCAACACCGCGATCTGACTTGCTTGCTAAAGGAGCCTGTGGCTTCGATGTCGGCTGTTTTAAAGCTCCCCGCAAGCCTGACCTTTCCTGGGTTTCATCGCCTTCGTACTACTCCTGTCCCCTAAGAGGGAAAGAGCTACTACCTTTGACTGATGGCAGCAACTCCTCTCCTAGGGAGTGAGGAAGCGAGAAGCAGGTGTAATTAATGGGAACAACTTCGTTCCTTTTTCACCCACTGCACGGGAGCTAAGCTGATGCCTGCAGTTAGAGGTTGTTGGCTCCTCCCTGGCTAGAATAAAGCGTAGTAACCAGCAGCTGCAACTGCTTCATACTGCATTGCACAGGAGAAACCGAGCTGCTTCTAGTAATAAATGAGAAGAGTTTAGTTTTGATTTAACATTTACCCTTTTCTTTATTTAGCAGTTAATAGCATTCCGATCCCTTTTAAATAGTCTCTCTCTCTCTTTCACCACAACTTTGATAAAGTGCTGCAGACATACTAAAATCTACTTTTGAAAATACTGTTTTTCGCACAAACCTTCCATCTTCAGAGCATCACTCTGCCTTGTCTAAGCAGCTAATATTTAGGTGATAATCCCATGCAATCAGCAATACGTTGCTCGCAATTTTTTTTGCCTTTCTGTGCTAGCTCAGCTCGCGGGGGTTGTTTACAGTAAGAACAGGCTGTAATTACTAGTTGCAGGTAAAATATGCACCTTCAAACCCTGGAAGAAAGTGAGTTGCTTCAACCTTTAATGTTATCCAACAGTGTAAACATTCGAAGACTGTAACGACAGCTCGTTCTCATCTCCCTGCTTGCAGAAATTGGACTTGTGGCTGCTTTCACTTAGCACGTCCCAACCCTTTGTAGTACTGTGGCTGCCAGTGACCCCGCAGCCGTGTGTCAAGATAGAAGCTGTGTGCATCTGAGTATCTGCCCCTGGTTCTCCTAAGCATGCTGATCTCTCGGGTTGTTCTGCTCGGCACTTCACTGAGCAACAGCTTGGAATAATAAGAACAATAACACAGCTTTATACGATGGTAGTAGACTTACAGTAAGCAGACTCTATTTCTAGCTGGAGAATATAAGGCGACACTGGAACAAGATGGTTTACAGCTTGATCTTTTTGTCCAGTATCCAACGCCCAAACTAAGGAGTCAAAAGTAAGTAAAAATCTCATATTTCGTTTATAAAAAACAGATTTTTCTTTTCAAGAATTGTTGGAAATGAAAGAAGAGATGTATCAATGAATTGTTTAACAGTCTAAATAACTAAATAAGTGGGAGATAAATGTGGGACTAGGTGATTTCTGATTCTTTTTTAATCAACCACTCAGATGCTCAAGAACCTAGAGATGAACAATCGGACTTTACACCTTTAAAAGTAAAGTATTTTCTCTTGTTTGTCTTTACTTTGAACATTTGCAGTCATTAAGCTTATACTTCCTATCTTACTGTTTCTTTCAAAAATCCAGCTGAAATATTTTGGTGGAGGTAGGCTGCCTCCTCCAAACATTTCTCTCACTCTCCATATTTTGGATGAGACAGATCTGGAGAAGTTGCAGTTCGCCTAAGCAACTGTCACTACATCTGGCCTTCCTCAGTACCTCCGAGAATCTAGCATCTTGCTCTGTGTCATGAGATGTGACATTGCACTAAATGCTGAAAATTTACAAAGAACTACCCGCAAAAATAAAACAAAATTTTCTGGTTTTAGGGATTCCCCTTGGCTGCTCTAACTCATCCCCATTTCAACCCTCACAGGAATTTAGCAGCGAAACAGTCACGAGAAGTAGGAAAATCACTTCTAATGCAGCTAACTCTCACAATCAGGATCTTGGTATCCACTTCCCAGAGCCTCCAGTCTAACACAATGTGACGTTATCTTACATAAAGGCATTTGAGATTTAAGTCCAGAAAAACCAGCTGCATTTAAATAAGCTATTTATTAATAAGCTTATTAATAAGCTCTTTATTCTTTCCCATCTGTTTGATAGAAGACTTTCCTTTCTGAATTAGGGGAAAGCAACCTATGTATGACCAATTTAAGTCCTGCCTCCTGCCCTCCCAAACAAAGGAAGAAAAGGTAAGTTGTCTTTCTTTCCTGCCACACCGTTATACATTCAATTCTTTGAAACAAATGGGGTCCTTTGAGATGCCAAAGCATTTCGGTCAGTTGACAGGATAGTTGCAACAGTTTGGACCGCATTTCAGATTATCTGCCAGTCTTAACACTCAATATGTTACATTTTATAAAAGAGTTTTAGGATGCAAGTGACTTAATGTTTGTCTCTTTTATACTTAACAACTACAGTACAGTAAAGTTTCTTTTATTTTGGTTTTATTAATTCTCTTCAAAAAATATTGAACTCATTGAGAAGACAATTTCAATAATTTTCAACTCATTTAAGAATTCAGATGATATCAAAAATTTTGGAGGAAGGAATAGGCTCACAGAACTCACGAAGTGCTGGAGTGAGCATGCTAGCTCCTATGTCTAGAGATCTAGGTTCATTCCTTTCCAGAGATTTGAGTCCAGATCTCATCATCAAGTACTTTAGGTTGATATTTTTTTTTCTTTCTAAGCCCATGGTCTAAAGACTGGGTCTCAGCATCCATCTCTTAGCTGACTCCACTAGTACACAGGATAACTTGGAGGAGGGGATTCTCTCTTCTCCTTGTTGGAACTACGATACTTGGAGAAATGAGTCACCGGACCAAAAGAGGATGCTCTAGGACAGTAGCAAGGACACTTAGGAGCCACCACCCATAGAATTTACTTGCTGGTCCTGTAGGTACTGACTTTGTTCAATTTTCTCAAGATAGTAAGTTCAGAAAGATCATGACACTATCTGTCCCTTAAGGTCCTGGGAAGAAGCATACATAGTAATCAAATTGCTTCTAGCATACAAGGAGACTAAACCTTCACATCCCATATTCTAGTTCCCAATACCTCCGTATTTTTTGTAACAATAAAGGTGAACTTATAGCACAGGCAAAGTCGAAAATTTTGCATCAGCAAGTCAAGAAGTAGAGAGAGAACACTTGCCTGTGAAAGCTAACAGGGTGCAGAGGAAGAGAGAATGAAATATTCTTTGCTTTAGACTTGTAATAAACTTCCAGTGCTTCACAGTGCCTCTGGCAGCTCTTCATATCCTCTCTAAGGAGCTGTGACTCATCAGCTGAAGAACATCAGTCTAGATGAACGGCATCCACCAGAGCTAACTTTATTTATCTATCTGGCGAATAAGCATGTCTGAGGCCACGCCACCTTTTCTTTAGAGCTTACATCTGTAACAGAAGCTGAAAATGTTTTAGTTCTGCGTTCCTCGGCATTAGTCCACGCTCTCAGCACGGCTTTGCTGGAAAGCAGGACAGAGGTGATTACGAAACACTTTCTTACATTCACAACTAGCTATTGCTCTGTTCGACACAAATGACTCATTGTTAAAGTTCCATGTTAATGGCATAGGGGAGTAGCAGGGGACAAAGCCAACGCAATGACAGGAACTAATAAATCAAGGCATCTCTGGGCCTTTTGTGCTGTATGTCAGCCAGCTGCACATCCTAAATTTTACAGTAATGTAAACCTGAAATCTCTAATTGGGAACACTCTGGCTAACGGATCACGATGGCTCGTGATAAAATTGAAGCTGGAGCAAGGGAAAACCCCATCAGACATGAGCTCTGCAGAACACTCTTACGTGGGTTTCTGGTGGTGTGCATTCTCACCAGATCTTCATGCTCAAAAAGCAGTAACGGGGAACATGTAGGGAAGGGCAATGTAGTCGGAAACACTCCCAGGAGTTTTAATTTGCTTTGAAGGAAAAGCTTGTCTTCAAAAAGATCTGGAAAGTCTAAAGATGATCTTGCAATGTCAGAATGGTGACAACATTTGTGGCACTGTTGATATGAATCAATATCAGAGTGATGTGATGTCAGGACAAGTTATTTTAGTACAAAAACAAACATGTCAGGAAATTCAAGACTTAATTATTTTGTGTGCAGAAAGGCAAGCCTGAAGCAAGAGATACAAAGAAAAAGTGAGTTGATGCTACATCAGTAAATCTGAGGCCTAAATCAAGCAGACAAAGAAACATAATGTCATAAAAAATACACTACTTGGGGCCTCTTCCTCCTCTGATTAAGATCCATAGCAATGACTAGCACTGATTCCCCATCCAGACAGAACAGCGGTCACCACGGAAGGGGAGAAGATAAATAGGTGGGGCTGTAACTACTCTCAGCCAGCCCTAGCTCTGAGAGCCTCTCTGCCCCAGATGTAAAGGAGAGCCTCATCACATGAAGTACCCCCAACAGAGGAGATCTGATGACTGAACTGTACATTTGTATGGTCAAAAGAATTCTACAGAAGAATGAAGAATAAGGCCCATAACGTGCAAATAATGCAGGATGAGGTGAGAATTACAATCCCCACATGAAATAAAAAAGATTTCACGCAGCAGGTAGCTCATTCTGCTGAAGAGGCAAGTTTCAGCCAAAAAGAGCCAATGAGACCTCTCCTCATTAAGCCCAATACTCCAAAAGGACTTCAGGACTCAGAGCCGTGTCTGCATGGCTCGTGCCCGAACCCAGCTCACACGCGCTGATTATCTGCGCCCTGGCTCAGGAGATGTACCCAGAGCCAGGCGTACAGCGTGGTGGAAACCAACAGAGGCCACAGGAGGACGTGGACAGGAACACCAGTCCTACCTGAACTGCTACCAAGAATAGTGGGAACACGACGCAGAAGAAGAGAAACCAGCACTAGGTGTGAACATTAGAATTGGGAGGATTCAAAAGTTAATTCCAAAAATGCTGGAGCTGCATCGGTGTTAGTGGATCAGGATCCACGCGACTCTAAGAAAAAGGCAGTCTGCTGGAGTGAAAAAAAAAGGCACAGTCTAAATGTTACATACCAGAGAATCATTAAAGTAAATGAGGAAACTGTTGGAAGGAAGAGCTAAAGGGAAGACTGCAAGGGACACACTTTACCTGTTTCAGTCATTTACAGAAGCTTCACTGTGGAGTTTTCTAACTCAATAACTGAAAGAGAACTTTATATAAGACCAGGTAATGGTTGCAGGAATATTATGAAGCTGAATAACCAAACCATCAGAAAGTACTTCGAGACGTTCTGCAAAGCACTGCAGGAGTACAAAAGATCTATACAATTGTTTACTGCCTATGCCGTAGACGATTAAGCTGAATTGAATAATTTGTACTAGTCTAAACAGTTCAAGGCCTTGGGCTCAAAATGTACAGCCAAGTTCTTATTAGACTTACACATCCACAATGTTCTTTTTACTTCTCCTTCCCTTCCGCCTCCCACTATCCATCCTCAGCAAATTTTAGCTTGGTTTTTCACTTGAAAAACGAAATTTGGGGATTTTACAAATGAAAAAACAAAACCACATGCAATTCTACAAGAAGTCCCTTAATGAAAAAGCCACCCCTGATTTTCTCTTACTGCCCTCCGGGGCTTCTGTTTAGCAAAGTTTCCTGTTCAGGTAGACATTTTCACGGGGGAGTTATAAAAAAAACCAAATCAGTTAGGAAGCTGTAGGGCATCTTCACCATACGGTATGCCCAAGGGAGCCACTAGCAACAGAGTAAACTGCACCTCCTTGTGCCACGCTGCTGTCTCATGCACACCTCATTGCCTCCACTGGTGGCACCGCCCGAACCAGAAGACCTGAGACAATGCCTACATGACAGCTCCGAATTCTCCAAGTAGTCCACAGCAAAATGTATTTCTAAGGTGTAAAATGAGGATGGGGAAGGTGAGTAAAAAACTCCTTGAGCAAGCCAAATATTGCCCTTTCTCTGTTCCCGAACGGTTCCCACGCTCAGGAACGCGCAGGCCAGCCAGTGCAGGAAGGTGAGGGTACTCCCCCAGCCCCTCAATCCCTGCCTGCAGCCTCGGATCTCTGACTCAACAGACGATCGACTCCTGCCCGGCGACGTCAGCAGACACAAGCGAAGTGCAGTCCCGGCGCTAGAAGGGCCTTTGCACTGCTGTACGTGCACACCCGAGAGCCTGCCCCAGAAACCCGCCCCTTCTGAGGTCCCTTTCAACACGTGGCTCACTCTCCTTGGAGCCCTGAGGGAGAAGCAAAGCTTTTACCTTTGCTTCTTTTTTTAGACGTCTCCACTAGCAATCACGGCTACAACTCACACAGCGAAGGGCCTGAAAAACCTCTGCTGAAACTCTGTGATACGGGAAAGAGGCGAAAGAGGCAGGAACGGGGCAGGAAGGGAGGAGAAAGCGACAGACAGTTTACCTTCACTGTCTGCGAGAAAGAGGAGCACGGTGGGATTAAAGCATTAGGCGAGACAGTTCAGCCACAAAGCACAAGCGACAGACAGAACGGCTTCACCACGCATCAGACTGCTGGCGTCTGCCGGCTGATTTTCGGCAGCTGCCTCGGCAAGAGCCAGCGCTTGCCGCTGCGTTAGCAGCCGATGGCTGAGCGCAAAGCACGGCGTCCATCGCTCCCACAAAAGGCGCTCCGTCACCCGTCAGCAGGGCTCCCGTGCGCCAGCGCGGCGGGGTGGAGTGCTCCAGCCTGCCTACTCTTCGTTAAGTTGTACTATTTTCAGGTACCATTCACAGGATAGCTGACAGAAAAAACCCGCAAAGGCTTCAGTCCACCGGCGACGAGGCTGCGGGCAAGTGTTTACCACACAGATACGCCTTTTGTCTTGCTTGTGTTTGGTTTATTTTATATTTTCCTTCACTTCTAAATACCTGAGTCGTCAACATTCAACTTACAAGGGTTCAAATTACCGCTCTAACTCAAAAGCACAGCGCGAGTCAAAATGGGATGCAGCGCTTAGCGGGATGAAGTTAAATGATAAGAACGTCTTACGCAACTGCAAAGAAACATACTAAATGGCTGGTAAAGTTATGCCTTCCTGCCGCTGTGTGGAGCTGGAAACAGGACAAGGTGTCGATAGGAGTCAGTTACAACTGTAAAATTGATCACTACTGGCCCAAACCGCACCGACAATCAGCCTAATAACAGCTAATCAAAGAAGAGTTACAAGTTAAACAAATAAATCCTTCCCTCGCAGACCTTCCTTTCGAGACCCTGCTAGTTCTGAATCCACGCACTGGTCATTTAACAGGCCAGCTGTTTTTAGAGGCCATTCTTGCTCAAATTGCGGACAGACGTGAGACTAATTTCGTAAAACAGAGCCTCGGGCTCCAGCGACTCCTGTCACAGCACATTACTTCCTCAGCTGTACTGGCACAGCTCTCTGAGGGGCTTTGCTGTGAACCGGACCAAGGAACTGATCCAGCTGGAAGTAATCCCGTGGATTTTTTTTTTTTCCTTCTCTTCAAGCCAGATCACTTTCCCTGTCTAGTTACAGCAGGAGTGGGCATGAGCATGGAGGTGGCAGTGATCCCTGACCAGTCCCGCTGCTGGGTACTTCAAAAACGCTAAGCCGCAGCCTAGGCAGTCATTTGTTTGAGGCTCATTCCTTTTAAACTCTCGCAGATTATACGTGCATAGGCAGTCATAGATACTCAACACTTAAAACACGTCCCAGAACCACTAAACTTTGGAGTGAGGTGCATAACGTATCGTCCAAGCTGCGCACAACTGCACCTCCTCCCAAGACTGAATTATGTAACACGGATAATGAGATTCTTTCCCCCCTCCAGTTGCACACTTCATCTTCCATTCTCCTCTCTGCAGCACCAAGCGTACAGCAGCTAGCTTCAGGCTGCCTGACACCCTGGGCTCGTTGTCCACTTAACGGAGAAGAACGTGGGTATGTTCAGTCCACTCTGCCGGCTGGAGCCTTGAACCAAAGCATCCGCGCTCAGCTTGGAAAAGCGGAGCTGTAACAGGGTTCCAACCCACCTCAGCCTATCCAGGACGCCTCAGTGGAAGCGCACACCCATAATTAGGGGCCAATCTCGACTGGGCTCCCGGCGTGCAGCAAACTACAAGCTTGGGCTCAGATGAGCAATAAGTGGAAGTTGGAGGATTTATAATGTGCGGTTGTGAGGAAATCTGTCTTGAGAACCTGTACTTAACTGATGGTACAGGCATGCTGAGTGTTATTCTGCTGAGAGCAGTTTGTTCCTGCAACATTCAGGGGTCTTTAAATACCATTCCTCCTGACCCAGATGATCGCAGGTATTCCGGCTCATACAAGAAATGCAAGCTTTCCGCAGGGCTGTTTGGCTGAGGCACAGACGGAGCTGTGTCATTTATCACCCGGGGATACAACAGCAATCGACCTCACCAGCCCTATTCCCCACAGCCCAGCCAGCCCTCGTAACAGACGCTGACGAGGTACGCACGCGGCACGAGGAGTAGAGACGGATTCTTTCGCTGAATTCCGTCTATTGCTCTAAAGAATTTACATGGATAGCAGCTTGTGGTGGGGTTGATGATTCATTGAGATGTCTTACTAGAGCATGCTTGCAGCGAAAGGAGGAGGTCGAGGCTGTAACCCAGACCGCAGGTGCGACTAGTCTCTGTGAGGCTGGTGAGGCGGCGGCGTTTTGGCTAACTTGTCAGCAACTCACACGCAGGGTTTCTAAATCACAGCATCAGACTCGGTGGCAGGTGACAGAAAGCCCTGCATAGAGACACAGGATTTGTGGGAAAAGGCATAAAATCATCAACTGTGAATTACGTTCGTAGACTAAGGATGCCATGACCTCACTGAAGCCACGTACTCGGTGCTCATGGTGGCTCCACTGTCTGGCATTATCTGCACTTGGTCTTTCAGGTCGCACTGATGATGATCTCAGCCTGAGGTCTCACTTACACACAGATCTTTTACACAACTTGACCATTACAAAGGTCTTGTACCTTTCATTGGCATCTGCTGTGAGATTGTTTTTCATTGACAACGCAGTCAAGAAAGACCTGGAGATAAATGGGATTCAGGTCCTCGCTCTGCCCTGTGTGCTGCACTCTCAGACATACGTTGTGGGGTCTATAATGGTTTGTCGTAACAAGCGATTCACTCGGTAACGGGTGATGAATGGGTTACCGTGCTTTACTGCTCTTGGCTAAGTACACAAAGTGACGTGCAGCGAGCGTATTTCAGGATTTATTCAAGTATGATCATCGAAACACTCGTATTCTTTGCAGGAAATAAAGACTTCCATGTTTTTTGATAAAACTGCGGCATTCTCTGAAAGGATTTGTTCTGGTTTTGCCATCCTGGAGCATTAACTACAAAGTAGCTTAGCAGAGTTATGCTTAAATGATGTTCTAATATTCGCTGCTGTGTGTAACTTGAGGGCAAGAGGGTCGGTTGTGAGATTCTCCTTACGGACACAGCTGTGTTGGGCGATGCAGCGATTCTGCCCACGCCAGCGAAGCAGAAGACAGTGAGTGGTGACAGGATCTGCCAAGAACTGGGCAATCCTACAGGTTTCTCTTGTGTTTCTCCACACACATTTGACTTAGATCTGCGATACCTCAGTGAGGTATCATCGCTGGCACTAGCACCTGCTTGCATTGTCACCCCTGTTCTCTCTCTGCCATTTAGTTTCCTTTCCAGTACAGACAGCGGGTTTCCCTAGGGGAAGGGATTGCACTACACCCGCCCTACACAAAGTTAGAGGACTATTGTTGTGATTTTATGGTATTGACAATTGTAAAAATAAGCTGTGGGCTGATGCAGTGACCACAATTTGTCCTCGCATCTCTTTTAAGCCAGAGTTCTTTCCCTAAATCTCAACATCCTCACTCCCAAGACTCACCTGCATTAAGAATGAAGTACTCACCTCCTTTTCAGGTTGACATCATGAGGTTTCCATTAAATGCTGCCATTTGGCTGTTTTGCACACAGACTAGAAAGCTGTCATAAGGCTGTATTACTCCTTTCTTCTTTCCAGTCCTAATGTCCACTGGCCCCTCTTTGAGTCAACATCAGGATGTTGACACTGCATGTCTTCTATTTGCATTTCATGCCAGGCTGCTGCCTGGTGGTTATCGGATTGGTCCTTGACATCAGCAAAACTCAACCTATGTGAAAGTCAAACAACAGAAAAAATCAATGGCTGGGAGAAAGGCAACACAAACCAAAAATACCCACTACAACAAAACAAAAAAAACCTGCATCCTTTTTTGTGCATGCTATAATAATGCAAACAACCACTGATGGGAGGGTGTATACTTCACCTACATCAGATAGATGAGTTTTCTTTGGTTTAATCCCAGGGAATACTCATCCTCATCTAACTTAATGTACTGACTTAGCTTTACAGGGGCTAGATGGTCATCTTTCCCTCCCACAACCAAAGTGCTTGAGAAGTCAGAATTTGCCATCAACAAAAGGCTAAAGTGCAAAAGTGATGGAAACAAAGCTGTGCTGTCAGGGACATTTGCGTCTCGATTCTGAACCTGCAAATGACCACATAACTTTACATAATTCACACATTTTCATGGAAGAGGATTATACGCGTTGTCTTGCACAGCGAAGTTATAGAATCTTGGGCACTGTATTCCTTTTCTGGGAATTTATCACACTGATATAAACTGAAAATGCTTTCTCCAGTTTGCTTTTTCACCATCAACAAGAAGACGAAAGCCCGAAAAAGACAACTAGCCGAGTGCTTTCCTATTGATTTATTTAGTCTTATTAATGCCTTTTTCCTGAATACAAAGTAGGAAAACATTTAAAATCTGGACGATAAAAATCTGGAGTTCCAATGCCTTTTTTTAAAAATTATAACTCCACAGATAATCCGCACTGACTTCAACTTGATGAAAATAAGGTGGGTTTTGTTTAGATGTGAAATAACATTAAACTACCAGCCCGGTGGTATTAATATTCATAAAATACCACAGGCAGCAGCATGTTTTTCTGCTGTTAACCTTGACTGTGACAGCATTAATTTCCTGTGTCTCTACGCAATGTTGGAGGGTCTCCTGGACAATGTGTTGCCTATAAGCATTGGGTCAAACCCCACAGCATTAGACATTCAACTGCAGCTACTCAAGGGTTAAAAGTGCTGCTTGGAGCACAGAGCAGAGTCAGGAGCGTGCCGCAGGCCTAATGTTCCCAAAGCCAGTGAACCACGACACGAAACCAGAAGGTACTGCGAGAAGCTTCTTGCTGAGCAGGAGTTCTCATGGAGACTCAAGCCCAGCACACACCAAGGGGCTCCGCAGCCTCCGACAGGACCACGGCAGCCGGCCGCCAGGTCAGCGCTGACGGGGCGCAGCTGCGTACCCGCAGACCAGCCTGCTGGGTAAACCGCTCGGCTGGCAGAAAAAGCTGTGAGAAGCCTTGGCTGGAGCCTCTGCACCTTGCCTCAGGAGCTGCCTTCATCCCAGGCCTTTGTAGCCGTGCTGGCATCTGGCCTTGTCCCTCCCGATCCTGACCTTGCGCTGTTGATTTTGGCTTCCCGGCTGGACCTCGGACCTACCTCCTCATTACAGACTCGTGTCTCAGGACGTGGCATCGGTGGGAGCAGCTGCTTGTCCCCTCGGAGACCTTGGCCCAGATGGGGCTCGTAAGGGAGGACACAGCTGTCCCGGCCCCCAGATGCCGTCAGTGCCAGGAGCCGCCCCGGTAGCAGAGGGGAGGCATACCAGTGGACATCTCACACTGCCCCAACGAGAAGAGGAGATAGGCAGAGTCTTCTTAAACCAGTTAGGAAAAAGCTTATAGGCCCTTGACTTTCATGGGAGACTTTAACTGCCCGGAAGGGCAACGTGTCAGGGTACAAGGAATCCAGTTTCTGGAGTATATTTGGGACCTTTCGAGGCAGATGCTGGACAGGCTGAGGGAGATGTTCACCCAGATCTCCTGTTCACAAGAACTCTCTGGGGATGTGATGTTAGATGACAGCATTGCCCAGTCCATGAGACTGGCAGATCTGATCTGCCAATTAAGATCCTGGAGGAAGGGAGGAAGGCAATAAGGGCTTGGGACTGAGAAAAGTTCAGAGCAGGTGAAGTTAGGGACCACAATTAAATTGGACAAGGGTATGGGAATGAATGGGATGCATCAATGGGATGTATCATGGGAGTGCTGAGGCTGCTCTCTATGCCATTGAAATCCAAACGCGTCAAAATTAAAACATGTAAAATATTCACAAGCAGCCAGAAATCCATGAGAGAAAGCAGAAGTCAAGAAAGCCTGAGAATTCATGTACCAGTCACAAACTATTCTCACCAGTGCCTTCTGCAGAGATTCCATCTTCACTTGCAGAACCACTTTAGGCTATTTGACCCTGGTTATTCGACTCCGTCCTGCCCTTTAGGAACACCCCTTACAAGTCAAGGCTCCATGACTGTTCCAGCTTCCTGGAGACCTTACAGGGCAGGCTTACTGGAAAGCATATGAACCACCTCCAGCTTGCTCTCATGGAGCATGAGAGTGCAGACATTCAAACAGTTGCACAGGGTTAGGGGCAGGCAGTCTACTGTGTTGTTAGGATTGCAGTAACTGACCGTAAAATAAAGATCACTTTGAGATAAAAGTACTTCTTCTGGCACAGAGAAGTGTTTCGGGTTTGGGACATAATTTTATGAATATGGGGTGCTGGTTTTAGATATGAAAAGTGTTTCTGTGATATACAGAAATCATTATATCAAGGTATTAACAACCATGGAAGCTCTATTGTCACAGTATTTGTAATATTCATAATATCAAACACCAGGAACACCAAAACCCACAGAACAGACTTTCTAATTTAAATCAACCAATTCTTATCACATAGCAGAGATAGGGAAAATATTCCTCAGCAAGGTGTCACTGCACAATCTTACATCCTGGAGAGGTGTACTCGGTTCTACAGGATCCATATATGGGTAATTAATGAATCTTCTCTAACCAGCCAACCCCATGCTCATTACTGAGCTTGTGAGTCAATACTACTAATTCACAATGACATCAGCTGGTGGCTGGGGATTGTCCCTCACTCGTGTGCCACGGTTTAACTCATGTTTATGACACTAATTACACTGGCACATGCTGAATAATTCAAGCTTCCTTGGACTCACACACAGACATCAGTAAGGTTTATTCATGCCCATTAAGCACTGACCCGTGCTGGAAACTGCGCACAGTGCATGCTGTCCCAATTTTCAATGTAGAAAATGGCGAGTCCTGATACAGCTGAGGCTGCCAGACACGTTGGTTTTTCTGGACTTGTATTCCTCCTGATGAGAAATCTTTGCCAGGCGGAATCTGAAAACTCTGCACTGTAATTAGTGGTGCCCAGGCATGATGATGGAGGAAGCACCGAGTATGTTACATACATGACTTCTCTCCTCATTGCCATGCTGGTGGTCTGGACTTGGGGCAGATGTAAAGAGGGCAAAATAAATTTGCCATTTCCTAGACATGTTGGACATCTTGAATATGCTGCACCAATGGCCTGCACACTTACAGTAAATCTGATGCATGCAATAGCTGCAAACTCATGTGCATTTGTGAGTCACTTGGAAAGTACGTACACACGGTCTGCACGGGCTAGGAGCTGTAGTCACCTCTGTTAGGGTGACCTACAACATGGTCTGGCAATCATTTGAAAAAGTGCAATGGTGTTGCTGTTCTGAAAACGGTATCGCCAGAGCCAAATCACTGCCACAATTTTTTCGAGCTACTTACTTGCTGGAAAGAGACAAAGGAAGAGGAAACTCTGACCTCAGGAGACTGCACAAGGCTAATTCCATGGCTGGTACCTGAACGCAGAATTGCTGTGAATATGGTAAGTGATCCGAACCCTTTTCAGAGGTTGATTTTCTCTGCAGCTCACAAGCAGCGAGAGAAGCAAGCACTGCTAACGAGGAAAGTGGCCCGGTTTTGTTCATCCCTGCAGCGCATGAATGCAACAAACGAACAGTGCTCCTAAACATCGACTTGGGTACCTTTCAAAAACATGGATAAAACATAGGTCAAACAGAGAAGGACTCGGAGACCAAAGGCTATTTCATTTTGTACATTTAAAGTACTTGTAAAAGCAAGTACTTGTAAAGTAAATATCTCTCTTGCAGTGGGAGCTTGCTACAGCTTTGTTTAAAAAAAAAAAAAAAAAAAAATCTGACAGTCAGGCAACACTTGAGATAGTGACCTGGCAAAAAACTAAAAAAATCCCCCTATATTAATGAAGTCCTAAGTTAGTCATTGAAGTTTTTCTCTCAGCACCACTGATTGGTGTCGTCTGTCTACTGAGAGCAAAGTAGAGATCCCTAACTCTGACACTTCAGGTAAGTTTCAAGACCATCAAGACAGCAGAGAGGAAATAGCTCAAAACGTATTAAGGAAATTTGCCTCAGCCTTAAAATATGCAATAATTTAATTAAGAACAGGAAAGCTAAATTTCATCCACCAGCCCACTCACCAACCCACACATTCAAAATACATTACGGCAAGAACTCAGGCGCTCTGATAATTTCTTGTCATAATGGAGTATTTGGTACCTGCTCTTCTTCCTATTCCACGTCTTTACTGAGAAATTCAATCTTTGCTGAGATTACATCCCATCTGAAATAAGAATTCTGTTCACATGTTCAGAACAACTGATCTTGCCAAGCCTAAAATCGGTGGTTTTATTCAGGAAAGAGACAGCAAAAGAATAGAACAAAACTACTGAGAAAGATTTCGCTCAGCCCGGAGGATTTTGCGCCTGCATCTCGCAACGGCAGTCACCACACCGGCTCCCCTGAAGAAGGGAGGAAAGAAAAGCCTTTTCAATCAAAGAACCGCACACGCACAACGAAACGCCATTCTCAGCCAGGCGTTTTGACTCCGTTCCCCTTGCCTAAGTTAAGATTCTTAAGCTTTGAGTTCATGATGAACGATGTCAGACTGGCGGAGTTTACACTGCGGTGTTGTGGCCAGACGCGTGTATCAGCAGAGGAGAGAGGCACGCGCTCTTCCTCACGGACACCTCTAGATCTGCCACCTGCCACACGCTGGGAGTCACTGAAACATTGGGGTTCTTCAGGCACTGACCAAGGCACCTGACTGGGAAAAGGAACATTATATTAACCCCAAAGCTACTGTTCTCCTGCTTCCATTTCACTTCAGAGTTCTGGCATAAAATCGCTCCGCGCCTGGCTTCTCCCTGCGAGTCAAGATAAACAGTTTACAACATCATCCCCGCACCGACTGCACTATTACATTACATTGCCCTTAGGCTGAGAAGAACTGTGATTATTTTCTTCTTTTGTTAATTGCGTTACCTTCGGCTGGCATTTGACAGTTGTTTCTTCTATTAGTTAATCAGTCAAAAGGTCCTTTCATTAAGGCACTTAATATTTCCTCCCAGCATATTCTTAATCCTTTTCACCTTCAAATATTGCTTCCTTTGTAATTCTATACCCAAACTCTCTGATCTAACATTAAAGCCCTAGGAGGCTTTATTACTACTGCTGTTGGGTTTTTTCCCTGCCGTCTTCCCTGTCCAGTGCTTTTTGCTGAATCTGGTAATTTGCTGGACCAAATCAAACCTGGATTGTAACGGACATTTTAGAAATCAGACTACTGGAGCTTTTAGCACAACATGGCATTTGCAGTACAGACCTTCAGAACACCACCGCCACTTGTTTTTGTTGCCCTCTCCAATATCTGTGAAGCACATCTGAGTACCCTGTTAAGAGCTATTAAGAGAGGTGTTTCTTTCCAGCTATGCTGTTCTTTCAGCTTTGACTTCAACTAGAGGGGTATTGAGTCTCCAAATCTGAAATTATTCTGAGAAACCGGAGATTAGAAATTATGGGGTGTTGTCTAAGACAACATCCTCAGATAACGTTACGCAGTGCACGCCACACTGTGCTCCAACACATTACAGGAGTGTTATGGGTACGGTTTCTGGCCATTGGAAATTGGTACCATTATTACTAGCCCGTGTTATCTGTTTAATCATGTCTTCAGAATCATTACATGATCTTTGCTAGGATTTACTGACCCACTTTTTGATGCAGTTCCAAAATGTACTTGTTTAGTCATCCATCAGGAATCTATCCAATATTATTATCATCAAATACACACACACACACACAATTTTTTAAAAAATCTATTTTTTCTATGCTTTTGGAACATCTATATCATCGTTAGAGTGAATGCAATTGTATTTTTTATTATGACACACAATTCCAAAGGTAGCGCAGGAAAACGCAGCATTACCTTTCAAAGCAAGCCAGGCTGATGAAATATCTTCACTTACTTGGTACAGTTCCACACAGAAAATAGTTAACCTATTGGAATCACCATTATCTCCACCATGCAGCAAATCCTAATCATCCTGGAAGATGAACAAGTTTTACTCTGAAGAGTTTCGCAGCTGCTATTACTCTGTGTAGAACAGGCACAGGGAAACAGGCACCCGCCCAAGAGGAAGCACAGCACAAAACAGAGCAAGGCAACGACCGCAGCTCTCGCGGGTCCTCAGCAAGGAACTCCGTCAGGTGACCGTCCTCTCATGCTCCAGATTCACAATACAGCGCTTCTGTTTTCCAGCAATAGCCAAATAATCCCGATACCTTTCTTCCTCTCAGTTCACTTTGAGCATGTTTTGAGGTTTAATTTCTTCTGTTCTTGCTCCCTCAAACTAAAAATATTAGATCCCCCTTACTGATATTGTATTTCCTTCTTCAGTGAGAAAATCTTGTCGTTGTTCTTAGCATCCTCCACTCTTCAGTCACTTCTGTTTTGGTTTGTCTGATACCTAGTTTGCTGAACTTAGTTCTCCAAGACTACGTCAAAGTTCTATCAAATAACATTCTCTCTGATTTTCTGTTTCCCAAAGGTGTGAAATTTAGCTGTTAAACTGATTCAAAAGCTATCTATCTATCCATCCATAGAAAATGTCAAGGATGAATACAGCCCTGTTACAGGATCCAGGTAGTACTGAATTACTTATAGAAAATATGCTGCATCTGGACACAGAAAAATACTTAAGTAACCTCTCCTGGATATAGCAATAAAGATTTCCAAAAGCAGCAACAACAACCAAAAAAAAAAAAAAAAAGAAAGAAAATTCAAGAAAGATCACGTTTGGAAGTTCAATAACAGTAAAGCATTGCCATTTAAAAAGTTAGAATAAAATACCACACGATTTCATCAGTTTGCAGAGAAGAAAACAGAAGCTCTCTAGTTATTGTCCAAGATCAAAACAAAAGAGAACGGGCAAGCAGCACTTACAATGCACATTCACCTCTTTCCTTAGTTGGGAACAGATAAGCTTTAGTTACTTGGTCTAAAGATACGTAGGAAAAGTCCACAGACACTGAAAGGTATTTAAAAATGTTATAGTTGTAAAATCAAGAATTAAAAAACTACAAAATTCTCAGCTTGATCTTACAAGGTCATTGCTGATGAACAAGTTTGGCAGCCCTGATGCTTTTCAGCTGCGGAGAATCTTCACAGTGCTTCATTCTGCTTCATCCCAGGAAAAAAGATCAAAGCATTCCGTTATACAATTAATTCTTACCATTTAACTTGTGACTGAAATTGCAGGACAGTCAGTTTGTTGGGACCCTCTAATTCTGCCTCATGGGCCATTTTCATGGTCAGCCCACGCTGCTGCAAGCCCTTCCCTGGAGGTAGCCAGGTAAATCCCCAGAGCCGGCTATTCCGCAGGGGCAACATACCCTGCTGTGCTGAGCTCACCGCCAGCAGCCGCTCTATGTCCATGGAGGCAGCACAGGAGGGAAAAGGCTCAGAAAGGTTTTACTGCACACCTTTACAGTTCTGGTAGGGATGGACCTCTTCATCCCCAAGACAAGAGCCATCAATCTACGTTTGTACTGCATGATCCTACGAGGCTTTTCCTTATGGCCAATGCATCACGCAATACCCCACTGAGCGCAGTGCCCTGAAATAATCCATCTTCTTGAGATGCCTGGAGACCGAGACGGCTTCTCAAGTCCGTCTTCATCAGATGGGTACAGCTTCTGCAGTTCAGTTACTACCTGGGGATAATACCTTCACTTCTAAAGTCCTTAGGACTGTTCTTTTAACACTAGCTTTATTTTCTATAGTACCATAAGGGTTTGCCAATTGCACCCATACAAAGTGGTGCTATTGCTATGGGGGAAGGAAGGGAGGAGGCACACACATATATATGTGCCATACTTTCATTGGCTTTGAACTTTCCTGTACTTTTCTTGAAATTTAAAAAAAAAAATTCAACACTCTGTGGGAGATTAAATGTTCAAGAGAATTTTACTGAACAACAAGTTATATTAAAAAACTCACCTAGAATAAATGCTTACAACTATTATATATGTACTCTGCATTCATTAATATATTCCAGGGTGAACTCTTCAAATAATTTGGAAAAAATGACTGGAATTTAATATCTCCATTAATAAATCAGATACTAAAAAACTTGCTTGATTGAACAGTGTAATTATTGTCAAGATGAAACCTTTTCAGACAGTATTTCTTCCCTAAGATTTCTATCAAATTAGTAATTGTAAGAGATGCACGATACACTGAAGAACAGTATGTGATACAAACTCTGCAGTGGAGAAAAGCAATGGTCATGCACGGGCTGTGCCACTTACCAGACAGAAGATAATAATGGTTAGTCAAAAAGAAGGCAAATAAACTCCCCACTTAAGTGGAACATAGTGCGTTTCTAAAGGCCAATTTATTCCACCCTAAAAAGTATCTGAAATAGCTGGGTTTAATTGTTTTTTAAATAAATCTACTACTTTTTATTCTCTATGAGAGAACCAATATTTTTAGTATAGATACCTAAATTCCAGATAGCTATGGTAGGTGGGATGAATGTCTCATAGAATTTCTAGGTCCTAAAGTCCAGTTATCCACCTTTAGAGCAGTATACATTTATTGTAAAAAAACCCGTAAAACTCTCTTGCATGTATCCCAGGCATGCGTACTTAACACTTACAGGTAACTCAGGAGAAAGAAGCTTGAAATGCTGATGTCATTTTAAAAAATTCTCTAAATTCCTGAAAAACACATTACTATGAATTACACAGTTCAGACAAAGAGGTGAGCTAACACTCTTCAGCTGTCTGGATACACACATCAGGGTCTGCTCAGCTCAGCATTCCAAAAATTAACAGCTATATGAAATATCACAACAGTTACATCAGCTGTGACGAAGAACTAAACTAAAATTAAACTAGTTTTAAGGGGAAAAAAAAAAACAACACAGAAAATAGGACACGTAATTTATGGGGATAAAGGAATGTGAATAAATAGATACAGAACTCAAAAGCTATAGAAACAGAAAGCTATAGAACTATTAGAACTTGATACCTCTGACCAAATACAACATATTCCCCTTTTGTCAACAGACAACCTGAAGTTTAACAGAGTGTGTAACTATGCGTAATGTAAAAGCGGGTTTTGTTCTTCCTGGAGAACAGATTTGCTGAGTTGCATTAATGAAAATTAAATGAAATAAATACAGGAAGTGATAATTTAACTAGCAATCACAGAAAAGTGGGGAAAACTACTTTAGGATTTAAAAAATTATTTTCCCATCTATTATATAGGTTAAGGGCAGCCCAATAATGAATGACACAAGTTGTGAATGCAATTTTTGTGACAGGAGATGATGTCATCTGGAAAATAGGATAAACACAAGGAACTTATACATATTCATTATTGGACGTACATAAAGGAAAGGTGTAAGTAATAGTAATTTTTATTTTAATGTGCAAAATTCAAGCAACAGGCACCAAAATCCGTATCAATACTGGTATTGATACAGGTTGGGGGATGATGTGATTGAGAGCAGCCCTGCAGAGAAGGACTTGGGGGTCCTGGTGGATGAACGGCTGGACAGAAGCCAACAATGTGCGCTTGCAGCCCAGAAGGCCAACCGTACCCTGGGCTGCATCAAAAGGAGTGTGACCAGCAGGCGGAGGGAGGTGATTGTCTCCCTCTACTCCACTCTGGTGAGACCTCACCTGGAATACTCAGTCCAGCTCTGGAGTCCTCAGCACAAGAATGACAAGAACCTGCTGGAGCAGGTCCAGAGGAGGGTTACAAAAATGATCAGAGACGGAACACCTCTGCTATGAGGACAGGCTGAGAGAGTTGCGCTTCTTCAGCCTGGAGAAGAGAAGGCTCCAGGAAGACCTTACTGCAGCCTTTCAGTTCTTAAGGGGTGGCTGTAAGAAAGATGGGGACAGTCTTTTTAGCAAGGCTTGTTGTGACAGGACAAGGGGTTTTAAAGTAGAAGAGGGGACATGTAGACTAGATAGAAGGAAGAGATTTTTTTAAACGAGGGCAGTGAAACACTGGCAGAGGTTTACAATGAGGTGGTGATATTTCGCAACAGGTTGCCCAGAGAGGTGGTAGATGCCCCAGCCCTGGAAACATTCCAGGTCAGGTTGGACAGGGCTCTCAGCAACCTCATCTAATTGAAGATGTCCCTGCTCATTGCAGGGGGGTTGCACCTTTAATTGTCCTTTCCAACCCAAGGCATTCTGTGATTCTATGGAAATAGCCAGAAACAGCAGCTTTTCAGGGTCCTGTATATCAAATTAAAAAGAAAACCAGATTTTCAGCCTAATTGAAAAATCACCTATTTGCTATTCTGTAGTTTATATCAACAGAGTTCCATTTTGAGAACCATCCATTCTCATAGTTTCACTAGACAGTAAAGTCTCTTTAGAGATTTCTTCTCATTGATAATTTAGTTACGCTTCACCTTTGCCTTGTTTAATTGCCTGATCATGAAAGAGAAGATTACATTAGCACCCTTCCTCCTCTAAAGTATGATTCAGTCAGATTCCCTACATTATTTTTCACTAGATAATAAGGCATTTGCAAAAGCTGAAGACTAAATAATTAATCAGTCAATAAGCTGAAAACATGAAAAACTAATGACTCGGGGTTTATGTAAGAATCACAGCTCCTGTATGATGGAATACGTGTGTGGCACCCATTTACATATTTATTTAGACTTCACCTTTACAAGTACTCAAAATGAATGTCTGTAGCCCTTTTAAAGGTCAACAGGATTGAGTATACTGATCTTTTTATATATCCATCTGAATTATTTTTAAGGCTGCACCTGGTGTGAATGACTTTTGAATCATTCCTTGATCTTTTCTGGAATAGATCAGTTAGCAAAGGAAATTGCATTTCTCAGAAAGCCCCTTCTAATGTACGGAGATCTCCATCTCTCTTTGAAAGGTTACAAGACACCTGATCATGTTAATCCTTCTGTACAATAACTTATTTTTTTAAAATTCAGAGCAAAACAGACAATATTTTCCTATTAACTTCAAGTCACCAGGGACTGCTGGTACTCTGTGTCTGTGGAGATTTAACCAACTTCTACTGCAAAACCAGATGTAACAGATGTATTTTATCCAAAAATACTGCACAGAAACGGAGATTGAAATGACCGTGTATCTAGCAGCAAAAGAGACGGAAAGCATGACGCTGAAAGCTGGAAATGACAGTGAGGACAAGCCAACAGCCCTGCACATGCCAACGCAGAATCTGCGGCGCAAGCGGATGCTGTAACGCAGTGATACGCGACGGAGAGGTTGAGTATCCCACTTGGCTCTGCGCCGTGGTTCTGTCTATTCCGACTGCTCCGTGCAGAATTGTTCTCAGATGGAGACGGTCCACTCCTGCAGTAACGGTCCCAGACTGAGCTGCAAAGGCTGAAAGCTCTCGGGGTACCTCCCCTCTGACGCTCTGCTAAGAACGCTTTTGGGCTATTTCCAAGGCCAAAAGACTGTGGACAACTGGAGACGGATAGTCACCTTTCTCTGAGGAGTGCTGCGGGATTTTTTCTTCAAGAAGCACAAAAATTATTCTCTCACTGTTCTCAGTTGCTGAACCACTTAGTCCATACAAAAAGAACTGTACAAATAAAAGCCAAAAGAGGAGAGGAGCTTTTTTTTTTTTTTTTTAATTTATAGTGGCACATTGGCTGTCTCTATAGCAGCACAATAAACAGCGTGCAGGCGCCTGCCTGAGGACTGTCACGCTAACAATGAAACTGTTAGCCAAGTCCCTGTGTCAACCAGCACCCTCTCAACCAAAGCCTGGGCATGCAGCGGGGTTTTGTACGGGTCAGGAATCATTTCCAACAGGCTGACCGAGTAAGGCCATCCTTTTTAGTTGGGCAAGAGAGTTAATGATATGGACATAGGTCATAGCATACATGTTGGCTGCAAAGAACTGTCCTGGCTTCTGTTGTTTTTGCTTTTAAATGTGATAAATGCAGTCGTCGGATTCAAACAGCCCAAGAGCCGGGCTGTGGCAATGACAAATAGGAAATGTCTGGGGAAACCACTTAAAAAGCAGGAAAGGCACGGAGCGTTATTTCCCTTGGTGCATCCTGCTGGCGTCCAACAATCAACAACCTAGGGAGTTCATAAGTCACAGACTGCATCCCGACGCGCTGATTTTAACAGCCTCATCTTCTCACTTCCATCTGTTTTCAGCTTTGATTTTCCATTTTCTTTAGGCTTATTTTTAGAGTGAGCTCTTGGTCCAAGAGGGGAGCACAACCTCCGTCTCTTCCAGTTTCTGAGACCAGCTATGCACAAACTGAGCTGGGTCGCACCAGCTCCAGGAGGTACAATGGGATGGAACCAGAAAATTAGCAATTCAGCTCTGGAAAGATCCAAGTGCCTGCCTGATGTGTTAAACTTCTCTTTACGAAGACAGTGGCCTGCTTCAGACTCCAATGCTGAAGAGAGACACTCTCCCTCTCCTTGACAAGATATCCACTTTGGATACTTGAATTTCAGGTGAGCAATGTTTGATTTTATTTCAAAAGGTGGTATTTTATTTCAGAATTTAATCAGCACTGTTACTTTATCTGTTTTCTGGGTTTTGCGGACTTTTCACAAGCTCTTCTTCCAGAGTTTCCTCTGCTGATAAACTTGTATGGATAATTCTAGGCTTTCATATAAATAATTTAAGTTGTTCTCCAGATTTTAATCAGTATCTTGAAAGTGTGACATTTGCCTGTACAAGAAACTTTTTCTTCCAAGCTCAGGAGCTGGTTCCATTGCACAGAGAAAGGGCAATGATCTTTGCAAATGCACAGAGGTTAGAAGAGGAAAGCATACAAGACACCTTTTGAATTTCCAAGGGCAGAAAGGAGTTTAGGAGAAGAGCAGAGGCTGAAAGGAGAAGTAAGGTCACACTCTCTTCCATCAATTACTCCTTGCAGAAGATAAATCCAAAAAGAAAAATACATTTGACTATAGTTCAACTACACTTTACATTAAGGCAGTTCCTAATACCCTTTAAAAAGAAGACTGGCCTCTTATCATCTGAGAGAGGAATCCATGAGAAAAAGGAATCCAGTAGAGAAAAAGCCCTGCAGGCCCTTGAACATCAGCAGTGGCAGCATCGGGTAACACTGCTGCTGGAGGCAGCTGCCTTCTGTGTGTCGGATCGTTTGGACGGGGCTTACAAGCCACCTGTGGCACATACGCTACGGTTTGGAAATCCGTGATCCAGCCCAAAACACAAACGACTGTGCCTTAGCAGGACCTTAGGCTGTGCACAGCGGTTCTTTCACTTGTATGACACCCCAGTTTTGTCCCTAACAGCTTGCAAATAGTTTCCCGAACATGGTGTCCCTGCTCATCTAGATGTACGACAGCGTGCCATATTTCCCAGTACAAAAGAAATCAAATTAGGAGTAAATCACTCAGAGCAATTGTATTACTTATAGACTTCTTCTTTGTGACAGATAAGAAACAGACCTGTTACTAGCCATATTCTAATTACAGTCTGAAAAGCATTTAGTAGTACAGTCTAAGATGAATATAAATTACCTTGGCCTTGTCTCATGCTACCTGGGTCAGGAAGATTGACTGGGGTCATAGCCTAGGCTGTGAAACCTTTATTTTACTGGCAATGTCATTACAGGATTTTTACTTTTTTTAATACAGGAAAAATAATCCTATATTTTTATTTTATTTTTTTTCTAAATTAATTTTCCATCTCATCTGCTAAGGAAATGAGATGTGAAAACAGTTCTGTACTGTGTGCGAGCACATTAGTTGAGGAACATACATTCAGACTTAGTCTAGCTAACACTCTAGAAGGGCTACGTTTATCTGTTTTTCCTACCAGATGAATTAAAAAAACCTGTGCAAAAATTATTTTTTCCCATAATAAAAAAAGCTTTAAATACATAAACAAGAAAAATTTCAGTATGGCACGTTAACAGTGAATGCCCGGGAAGCCTCACACTGTCAGTGACCCAGGAGGCTAAGCAGTACATCACTAAGATTTGGAAATGTCTCTCAGAATTTGCAAAACCCTCTGTCGCATGCCAAACGTGTGCCCTCTGTGCAGTTAACAGGACTGGCTCACTGATCTATGTGTCACACCCAAAACAACAGGATCCGGATTCTGACCTCGCATCCATTTCCCTTTACTGTAGTTGCAAAGACTCCAGCAGCGTTTCTGCAGAAAGACTTACGTGCAGCTGAACCCGATAGAAAGCCACAGCTCTGCAAGGTCTCTGCGTGAACTCCTCTTCATTATCTCCCACACTTCTTCTCTCCTCTCTCCATTTTACTCAGCTGCTGTCTCTGTTTCCTTTCGTATTGCAAGCTCTCTGGGACAGTGACTACCTATTTATGACTTTCCAGCCAGGGTTTCTGGACGTTTCCATAAAACAAATCTGAAATAATAATAGTATTCAGAGAATGTCTAGACAAGGCAGATGCAATTACTGAGCCAAGGCCCGTCCATGACCATGCATTGCCTACAAATTGCATTAAAATTATCTGACTTCTCACTAGAATCTATTCTTCCCATTTTGTAGTCATATGAGTGACCTGTTGTCAGTCAAAAGCTGACAGCAATCTGATCCATAGGATCATTTTCCAATTTCTTCTTGTGCCCATAAACAATCCAGACAGTCCATCTCAATCAGAGCACAGCAAGCGGCAGCACGCCTTCAGTGTCCTCAAAATGCACGCAGCTTGCTTTGGCTGACCATCGATGCGCACTTCCTGCCCTCCGCGCTTCCATCTGAGCACACCTACTGGCAGCAGAGAAGGAAACGCTGGCATGCCTTAGAGGTCATCCAGGCTGATGGGAGCTTGTCTTCTACGGTTTGCTGTAATATCAGCACTTTCATTTTTCAGGATTTGTTCCAGAAAAGCCGATTTCTTTCTGAGATCTCTGCATAGACTAAAGAAAAAAGTCAAAATTTTATTTTCCATTGGGATCCAAGGTTTTGGGCATTTGTTCCCATTTTGTATCCAACAAGACTGAGATGCTCAACGGTGTTTTCCTCCTTCCCATTATCCAAGTGGAGCCCAGAGGCCCCACCAGGGATAGGGAATAGGAGGGGTTTTAAGGCGGGACTATGACATGGACTTTCCAAACATTCACTTGGTGGTGGTAAAACCGCTTGAATTTGAATGCTAAGAGGCAGCAGCTACTTAGGGGTATGTTTGCTTGAGTGAGTGTCTGAAACTGAACTTTTGAGCCCTTCAACTCTGAAGCAGAAGGCTGCTACTTGGAAGCTGCAGCTGATGTGGGCCGGTTGTAAGTTTTGGTGATACTCAGACTGAACAACGTGACACATCTGGAATCTTCCAGCTAATAAGAAAACATGAGGCAGAACCACCAGTTAGAGGGCTAATCACATTATGGGCTTCTACACATAACCTATTGAGACTGGGAAAATGGGAGGCTTGGATGCCAAGAAAGAAGAGCAGACGCCACAAAGAAGTGGTCTCACAAAAGAGAAGTGGGCCTGGAAAGCAGAAGGTGAAGATCCTGGCTGCAGGACAGATTCTGGAAGTGGGGGAAGATCCTAGAGATGAGAGAGTTGTGTGGAGATGAATGCCAAGGATGCCCAGGGACCTTGGCCGGTGATGCCAACAGCTGGTACCGGAGAGCAGCGATTCAGTGGGAACTGACCTAACTTTCTGCACAACTGTCCTCGAGCAGCAATGACCTCCTACCAGGGAAGGGAAGTCAGGACCTAGGGAACACAGCACTGCGGGGTGAGAGTGAGGGAGTGCGTGAAACAATCAGGCAGGCTAAAAGTTCTCGTCTTGTTAGTCCTTAAACAAATCCCAGTATCCAGATCCACCTCGGATGGTGATTTACTCTGTCTCACCTGTGAAAACTCTCTACCAGGCTGTTCTTGCTTGCTTTCCTCTCCTGTCTTCCCTCCTACACCTCAGTTAAATTCTCTGTGAAAACCTTCCATTTCAAGAGTCTCCATGCCCTGCAAAGAGTTTGTCAAAAAAACCCTATTTCTACAAAGAAATCATAGGAATTTTCATTTTGAAAATGAATTCAGAAATCTGTGCTGCCTTACCGGCTGTGACCTTCTCTCCATCCCGATCTGTTACTTGTGCACGAATCGTTTCCAAGGACCCCTAGAAGACTGTGACAAAGGCAGCACTTATTTCTCTTGAGCTTTAGGCCCACACACTTCATTGTTTCGATACAACACACTTGCTACGTTCTTCTTCAGAGAGATCGTACAACACCGCCGGTAAGCGATCACCTTTCAGGTGCTGCAGTTGCTATTATTGTCCACTTTATGAGTTGAAGCGTGCGAATAATGTCAAGGGGAAATAGTCTATTCAAATTGTTAAATAAAATTAGCTAGCTTGACACTTGATGAATGTAGAGGAATCTGGGGGGAAATGAAAAACCATAAGGAAGCAAACCCGAAGCTCGTTAGTCTGTAAAAAATCTTGCTCAGTACAAGCAAGACCAGTCAGGAGTTATACAAATTTCTGCGGAGAAAAAAATTAAACACAATAACATCAATGTGATTTAACGGTACCATTTCTTTCCAAGTGAACATTTTCTTTGAGTTACCCTGCTGTCTGTCAATCCTAGCCTTGCAACATGTTGACTGGCAAAGTACCTACCATATCTCGAAACTGTTTACTGAAATTAAAAAAAAAAACCAAAACAACCTTTTCTATGATTTGAACTGTTGGGTATCCTGATTTGCGACAAGATGCAATGCCGTGAGATTTAATATTTTTGTGAAGCGCAAATGTGGCTTTTCTGCCAACTGTTACTGAATGAACCCTCTGCAGACTTTCATTAAACGTGAAGAATCTTCGAGAATGGAAAATTCAGTAAAAATGTGGCTTCTGTCATCTCAAACTACTTACAAATGTCACTTCAGCTTCACCAAGTCCTTCCAAACTAGAAGAAAGTGTTCGGGGCTGGTTCGGTAAAAGTATCAGAACAATTGGTGATATCCCCCCCATTCTCCAAACGTTCAGGAATTCCAACGCTCTCACAGGAAGCAGGACGCTCCTGATTGGCATCCACAGCCTGCAGAGCCCTGGCGAGGGTTTCAGCAAAGCTTTTGTTTCTCCCTCCTCTCACTCAAATGCATAGCCTGGCCAGAGGCTGCACAAACAGGTCTGTGCCGAGTCTCCCACGTGGAAACCATTTCAGTTTTTGTCCTGTCGCCGGCTGCCTGAGGCAAGCCAATCACGGGGACGTGCCCTTTCCTATCCCTGAACCCCTCTCCTCCGGGAGAGAAGGGGTTAAAAAGCGGAGATAGAAAAAGGGGGAAAAGATTTTGTGAGACCTCTGAACGTTTGGAAAACTGAAACAAAGTTTAATAACACCAGAACAAAATATGTAATGTGCAGGGAAAAACCAATGCAAAATCTGAGGGCTTATACGGGATGGAGCAGCGAGGGTTAAACACGAGTAAGAGAGAGAGGGGGACGGTGCCGCGCAGAGTCCGAAATGGCCCCGGCCACGTGTGCGCCCTCGTGGAGTAAACAAAGGATCCGCGGCCGTTATGCACGCCGGGCTCCAACGTGCAAACCCCGAGCTACGCTGTTCCTACCGTCTGGTCGTGTGAATTAAAGGAAGCAAAGCAGCAAGAAGCGGCAGCGCTGGCGGCGGAGAGAGGCAGCCCCGAGGTGCGGGTGCCCAGCGGCCAGAGCAGTCTGTCCCAGGCGGCGCGGCGGGGGCTTCCCCGGCACACAGCTCCGCTCCACTCCGGCAGCGCGGGGGAGCCGTAGCCGCAAGCAGGCGGGCGGGCAGGGTCCGAGCCGAGGAGAGACAGCCTGTAAGGTCCCCGGAGCCAAGCCGCGAGTCTGGAAAAGCCTCTTCCCGGAGCGAAGCTGCAAAGCCCGCGGCGCCCCTCGGAGTGCGAAGCCAGAAGTGTCCCGGAGAGTGAAAGGAGTGAAAAACCCCCCAAAGCCGCAAAGAGCCCGCGGCTCTTAAAGGGGCAGACGCGCGCGAGAAACTTTTTCAACCAATGAGAGTGCTAAACGTAACATGGAAGGGAATAGTCCAACTGGTCAGTTCAAAACAAAACCTTTCAAGCAGTTTTTTCTCAAACTGCCACACGTACTGAAAACGTCAGTAGTCAGATGCTGATAAAACCAGTGGCTGGACTGGCTGCCCTGTCTCACCGCCCACGCAGAGCACAACTAACTGCTGTGGACTAACTGCTCAGGAGTCCTAAGCAGTCCTGCAAGACCGGACATTCTTCAAGAGGGACATATTAAAAGCACAGGAGCAGGCCTTCCCCATGGGATGAAAGATGAGCCAGCAGGGAACAAGAGCATCACGGCTGAACGGAGAGCTTTGGCTGGAACTCAGGACAAAAAAAGGAGAGTTTATGACCTTTAGAAGAAGCGACAGGGAACTCAGGACAACTATGAGGATGTCTTACGGTTCTGCATAGAGAAAATTAGAAGGGCTAAAGCCCAACTAGACCTTAATCTGGATACCGTGGTAAAAGACAGTAAGAACTGTTTCTATAAATACGTTAGCAACAAAAGGAGGGCTAAGGAGAATCAACATCTTTTATTGGATGGGGGGAGAAACATACTGACAAAGGATGAGGAAAAGACTGAGGTACCGAATGCCTTCTTTGCCTCAGTCTTTAATCACGAGACGAGTTGTTCTTCTGGTACCCAGCCCCCAGAACGGGAAAACAGGCCTGGGGAGCAGAACGAAAGCCCCATGATCCAAGGGGAAGAGGTGAGTGACCTGCTACACCACTTAGACACACACAGTACTACGGGGTGGGACGGGATCCACCCACGGGTACAAAGGGAGCTGGTGGAAGCGCTCACCAAGCCACCTTCCAGCATGTATCAGCAGTCCGGCTAACTGGGCAAGTTTCAGTTGACTGGAGGTGAGCAAATGTGATGTCCGTGCACAAGAAGGGCCAGAAGGAGGATCCAGGGAACTACAGGCCTGTCAGCCTGGGTAAAAAAATGTCTGGATGGCCGGGCCCAGAGAGTAGCGGTAAATGGAGTAAAATACAGCAGTGGCCAGTCACAAGCGGAGGAGGAGCCTTTGGTTCTGCCATCTTTGTAGCTCTCAGTGTTTGTTCACTTCCAGCCTGCACTTCACCGGACTAAATGGTAAGTGATAAGCTGCTTCAACATCTCCTACTAGCTTCTGTGCTCCAGCCCCTCGGTAAGCTGAAGAGCCCGTCATTGCGCTTCACTTTCTCAATCCCTTTCTCAAACGGAATGCTCCAAAACTAGACGGTATTCCAGGCGTGGTCTCACTAGTACCAAGCACCGCTGGTCGCAACAGAGCCCGGGACGCACTTGGTCTTATCTCAGTGGAATGGTACTGTTGGCTCGAACTCAGCCTGGCGTGCACTGGAACTGCCCTGGCTTTTTCCAGCAACGCTTCCGCAAGATTCTGCAAGATTTCTGAACAGACTCTGCAGACGTGGCTGACACTCCCTTACCTTCGAACACAGACCGTTCGTACCATGTTATTGAAAGGAAGGAATTGCAGTGCCTGACCCACAGCCTTGTTCAGCGATTTCGCTGTTGGGTACAGAAAGGAATGGCAGGGCAACCTCTTCCCTCTCTGGAAGTTCTGTGTATATATTCAGCCCATTTTTTTCCCCTATCTTTTCTTGTTTGTCCCTGAAAATGAAACTTCATGTTTTGGTGTCAGTAGACCCTTTTGCTTGACACAAAACAGTATCTTTGCTCTAGTAAAGAGAATGAAATTGAAAGTATGTACTTTTCATAAAAATCTCATCCCAAACTATATTTCACATGATGAAATGTTTGCCTAGACCTATCGCTAACATTTTCTCTAATCCCACACTTCATTTTTCAATTCAATTATCTTAATTTCAAAAACACTGCAAATAGGATCCTTTGCCATAACAATATTTAAGGAAGCGAATCTTAAAGCAAAATACCATACCAGTATTACTTAGGGTTCTTTAAAACTAGAGCTACGTGTTCTTCTAAACCACTCTAAACATTACAGCTCCGTCATCCAAAACAGGGTGTTAACCCATGGGCAGCTTCCTTGGAATTAGTATCCTTTAGATTAATATTTTTTAGAAAAGTCTTGCAGAGCTAGGTTTTCCTCCTGAACTGTTTACAAACAAGTTAGTGAACGTTAACTGAGCAGGATTTTTCAGACCCAGTTAGAAGATAACACGTATCTTTCAGTTCCTATATTAATTATAAAGGTGGCTTCAGCATCACTGATTAGAGACTCGCCTTCAAGGACCCACTAAAAACACACATCTAGGAAGTGATTCAAAAAAGAGATGCCCACACATTTCCTCTTGTTCTAACGGCTCGCACCCTCATTACATAAAACAAAACAGCAGGAACTTCTTCTTCCTTCACTTCTAGCACCATTTTTTCAGCTAGTGATTTCCCTGACATGAGGAATCTTCCTAAGACTTGGCCTTTGCATCTTGGCTGTTCTGTTGCTCTCCAAAGATTTCATCTTCTGAGGAACTGAAATACTCATGTTACCTGCTCTAGCTCTTGCTGCTTTAAAAACACTTTGAAATATAAAGGTACATTTTTTACAGATGTCTGTATACTTGAAAAAAATTAAAACTAGTTTTGGAGAGGGTCTTTATTCAGTGGCCCAATGAAGACCTGAGCCCTCTTGCAACTATTTAACAATTGCCTGTTAATTCCTAGAAAGTCCTTGTAAATACTTTTATTGTTTTGTCATGCAATTAAAATATTCTTTTATAAATTAAACTTCATGAGTAAATACAGAAATAAATAAGAAAACACTATTTATATTCAATAATAAATTTCTCCCATTTTGCTTTCTAATGAGAAGTCTTTACAGACAGTATTCCCTCCTGAATTAAATACAGAAACTAGACATGATTTTGTTACACAACCCACTAAGCATCATAATGGATTCTGTCAACCAGGGAAAAATATTGCTGCCAACCACCTTTCTCTCCTCCCCATACTGATGCTCCAGCCCAGATACATCCTATGCCTTCAAAGACAGAGTTCTTTTCCTGAACCACTTGGAAGCACTGATCCCACAGAGAGAAAGTATGGATTCACTTTTACATCTAAAGCCTTCCAGTCTTTGCAGGGTTTTCTTCACAATAAAATGCAAGCTGTGCATTGTATGTGGAGTTTGTGCAGAGTCTGCTTTTGTGACAGCAAAATCTTGACGGATTACTAATGAAGAGGGCTCGTACAATAATCTCTACAGCAGTAATTCTGTAAAAGAAAACAGCAGCTACTAAAATGGAGAATTCAAGGGCTAAACATTAAAAGTACATTGTAGTTGGCATTTTACAAGAGAAAATACGTAATCTTAAAAAAAATAAAAAATAAGATAAAGGAGAAATGTACAGGCTGTCTAATAAATGAGTTAGAAAACCCAAATCTCTTTAATTTTGAAGTAGAAGCATTCATCCCTTTCAGAATATCTAGAACAAAACGGGCCTCCCATCCTGACATCAAGACCCCATTCTCACAGCAGCTCCACTGAAATTACTTTCCCTCCTCTTATTCAGAGGCTCCTAGCTGGACCGATGTTAACAGAGGGAGGCTTGTGAGTATTTCCTCCTCACTTTTGGCTCTTTAGCAAGTACTCAGCCCACATAGTAAGCACGCTTTGACAACATCCTGCTCCTTGCTTGCTTGCTAAGGCCTCGGTTACGATGCTATCAAAGCCAGCGTTCAAAGCCACGGTAGAGAGCTCTGGACTGCATTAGATCGCGACTTTTCACGGCTGCCCTGCCTCTTTCTCACTACTCTTACTGCTGCAGTATCATACTGTGCCCCCGCAACACACGGAGTTGTGCTCTAGGAGAGTCAGTAGAAAATATTTCAGTGACATAAAGCTTTGCCGAAAAAGCAATCGCACACGCCTTGCTAACAAGTATCTCACGCCTGTTGCAAGGTTTCCTGGTATCACGCTATACCGATCCGCTCAAGAGGGTCTCCCGCGCAATGTCAAAAGTGACGGATTTTGAGCACTCATGAACTGAACCCATCACTCTCTGGTTTGTACGTGCTACCAAGGCAAAAGCCAGTATCAGCGGCCATAGCTGTCTATCAAGGACACCAAAGAAAACTTTGAAATATTTACAAGAAAAATAAAGCATATTTAGTGAAATTAAAAATACATTCTTTTTAGGGAAATAATCAAGCCATATGCAATGCAAGTTTTAGGTGAATATCAAAGAGATGTGTGTAAAACAATTAAAATTCAATTAAGGAACTAAACTACAGGGTTTTTAATATTCCTCTTTAAAGTGCATTACAGGTTGTTAGCAATTAATTGATGTCGTTTAGTACTGATACATCATTAAGTTCAAAAAGTAACTTTTATTTCCAGTAGAAAAGCATTCCTGATTATATTACGAAACTTAATCAGGTAGAGGAGCCACAAAGGCATTCCCCTCCCTCTCCTGACAAGCAGAAATCCATATTGTCTTAGTTTGACAGGCAATGGTTTCCATCTACATACTCTAAATCAATTACTTATCATTTACATTATAAGAGCATGCTTTTAGTTGTATTATTTCTCCAAAGAAAAATTCTATCAAACTAAATTACAGCATGGAAATAGATGCATGAAACAGAATAGGTAAGCACAGGTTCTGAAACAAATACCAGGCAATTTGTAGTCACATCAAAATAACAGTCTAAGCTGAACATTAAAATTAAATATTTTCCTAATTTCCTAGTTCCATCCTTTTTCATATTTTGAACTGAAGAACAACGTGTTAGTAACCATACATATTTGTAAAATATTTTATTTTCCTACTTCCAAATGATTGTCTGAAAACTGTTGCTAAAATCCACTGTTGATTATGGCAGAAAAAAGACCGGGGTCCATGAGGCAACCATGAGCCAGCAGTGTACCCTCCTGGAAAGACCCTCCTTCTCCTCCATAAACCACTGGGGAGGCCGTGTCTGGATGCTGGGTCCATTTCTGGACGCCCTGGTACAAGAGACATGGACATACTGGACTGAGGCCAGCAAAGGGCCAGAAGGATGATTAAGAGACTGGAGCATCACCTGAGGAGAGGCTAAGAGAGCTGGGGCTGTTTTGCCCCTAGAGAAGAGCAAGTTTAGGGGGATCTTATCCATATGCACAAATACAAGATGGTGGCGTGTAAAGAAGACTAGCCGGACTGTCTTCAGTGGTGGCCAGTGAAAGACAACAAAATCACAGAATCATAGAAACACATAGAATACTTTGAGTTGGAAAGGACAACTAATAGTCATCTAGTCCTAACCCCCCCTGCCACGAGCAAGTAGACCTTCAACTAGATCAGGCTGCTCAGAGCCCCGTCCAACCTGACCTGGAATGTCTCCAGGGATGGGACATCTACCACCTCTCTGGGAAACCTGTGCCAGTGTTTCACCACCCTCATTGTCAAAAATTACTTCCTCATATCTAGTCTAAATCTCCCCTCTTCTAGTTTAAAACCATCGCCCCGTCTCCTGTCACAACAGACCCTGCTAAGAAGTTTCTCCCCATCTTTCTTATAAGCCTCCTTTTAGTATTGAAATACTACAATAAGGTCTCCCTGGAGCTTTCCCTTCTCCAGGCTGAACGAGTCCAAGTCTCTCAGTCTTTCCTTGTAGGAGAGGTGTTCCATCCCCCTAATCATTTGTGTGGCCCTCTTCTGGACTTGCTCTAACAGGCCCTTGTCTTTCTTGTCCTGGGGCCCCAGTGCCAGACACAGTACTCCACGTGGGATCTCACTAGAGCAGAGAATCATCTCCCTCAACCTACTGGCCAGTCCTCCTTTGATGCAGCCTAGGATATGCTTGGCTTTCTGTGCTGTGAGCGCACATTTCCATCCGAGATCCAGTTTTTCATTCACCAAGAGGCAATGGGCTCAAGTCAAAACGCAGAAAATAGCATGTGAACACAATAAAAAGATTTTTTTTAAATAAGGGTAGTTGGCCACTGGAATGGGCTACCCAGGGACACAGCGAAGTCTCCAGCCTTGGAGATACTCAAAACCCAACGTGGTTCAGGGCATCCTGTGCTCTCAGCAGGGGCACTAGATAAGCTCCAGAGGTCCCTTTCAACCACTGCTATTCTGTGATTCTGCAAATAAAAGTAATTTCCAGTGTCTGAGCACAACCAGTTGAGATTACTGTGATGTTTGCTATTGATTCCAAAAGGGCATGACCAGACCTAATGGATAGGTTAGTGACCTTTTAATACCTTGAGCTTGTTAATGTAGTGAATTCAAAATTACAGAACAACACTGGTGTGCTTAATTATTTTGTTGCCTTAAAGGTCAACACAAAAAGGGTCTGAAATAGTGAGAAAAATGCACATCAGACTGCAAATGATAGCTGTGAGTTAAGAGCCATGGAGCTGACCTGTCTGAGTAAATGGAAAGATAATTATTTCTCAGAAAGGCTGCGTGTGAATTAACCTCGATATAAAATGAATGACAGACGCCTGAATTTACAGGAAGCAGAACACTGGCTTCACAATATTCAGTTCTTGCGGCTGACTATTCTGATACTTCATGTTCAGTTAAGTCAGTCTCTCTCCTAAAGGAAAAGTTTTCTTTTTTCCAAGACAATTCTCTGCCCTAAAGCAAGGGGAGCTTTCAACATGGAAACTACCATCAAAGGTAGGACTGCTAAGATCCATTTGTTTTACTTGTTTCAAACTTGCATTGCATGAAAACGAGATAGCTAAATGTAGAGGTTTACCATGGCTCGTATTTTTTCTGCAGTAAAGGATTCAAAGTCCAGAAGAGCGTGAGCATATTTCAGAACGCATCCCTGATGAGTACTGTCTTTTGATTCTCTGTCCATTGAATTATCCTGTAAAACCTTTTTTTCTATCACTTACCCCTCTCCCCAACCTCAAAAATCTGCACTGAACGCCTTGATCAAGGTCACACGTGTATGAATGGATTGAGGTTTGGCATTCAATCAGGGTCAGCAGTATCCCTTGGGCTGCAGTATGCCTAAATTTAATTTACCATATGATTGAAGAGAAAGACTTTGGAACTGCAGCCCACCTCCCTTGCTTCCAAACAGCTGACATTTCTGAACTTCTCATATTTTTTGCCACATCATTTGTTAATTTTTTTTTTTTCCTGAGGAAGTATTCATTCCCTCACCCAGAAATTTAAAGGTTTTTTTCCTATGGAGGGGAATATATGCAAGCAGGTACATTTTAAGTATTTAACCTCAAGGTCTCTATCACAAGTAGTATCACAATAGCAAGTTTTGAAGATTTTGCAGATCAGCCTTCCTCAGAATAACCCTTAACAAAGTCAACAGCACACTTCTGCAAGATGCCTATCCTGGATTATCAACAAAGTAAACTTCAGACCATTAGCACGAAGTTAATTAGTTGAAGCCCACCCAACCGGCAACAAAGCAACCACACAACTGCTCACCTACTCCTACCCCCCTCCAGTGGGATGGGGGGAAGAAAATACAAAAGGCTCGAGGGTCGAGACAAAGGGCAGGGAGGGCTCACTCGCCAGTTACGGTCACGGGCAAAAGGCAGACTCGACGTGGGAAACAAAATCAATTGAATCTAAACAGAACCACCACCGATTCATCAATTGAATCCCAGTAGGACAGTGATAAATACAATCGGATCTTAACTAAATACACCTTCCCCCCACCCCTCCCTTCCTCCAGAGCCCAGCTCTGCTGCCTCCTCCCCGCCAGCAGCACAGGGGGGCAGGGAATGGGGGTTGTGGTCAGTCCCAGTCCCTTCCATGTTGTTTCTGCGGCTCCTTCCTCCTCAGCGGGAAAACTCCTCGCAGTCCTCCCCTGCTGCAAAGTGGTAACCCTCCTGTGGGAGACTTTAAGGAGCAGCAGGGCTTGTTGCTCTCAGATTTGTAAACAAGGCTGGACATGAACGGACAAGTACGGACGTGATGAACGGTGGCTGGAGACAAGGCAGAGTGACTCGGCAGAAGAGCTGGGAGTAAGGAAGCAAACGGAAAAGAACACGGACGAGCACGTACACAGGGTGCAGCTAACTAGCCAATTGCATTGTTAGAACGGGCGCGTGAACCTCACTAACGAGCCAAGTAGCTGTAACCTTGAAGCGCGTGAGCAGCTCGGTAGAGTATAAATCCACGGTTAGAAGCTGAAAAAAAGGTCTGCGTTATCACTTTCATCAAGTGCGTGCAGTCCGTCATTATCGCTCTCCGACACCCTCCCACAGGAGACAGTCCTCTACAAACTTCTGCTACCAGCCTGAGTCCCTTCCTCGGGCTAAAATCTTCCCAGCGATGGATCATTCCACCACAGCTCTCCCTCAGGGTCACGGCCTCCCTCAGGAGCAGTCCCCTGCTCCAGCAGGGGCTCCTCCACGGGCTGCAGGTAGGATCCTGCCCAGCTGCTGATCTCTAGGGGATGAAGGGCTCAGCCTGCCATCTCATCATGGGCCAAAGGGGAATGGCTTCCCTTGAGTGCCTCCCCGCTCCTTCCTCACTGACCTCTGTCTGCATCTTTGTCTCTCTCTGGTCCTACTCCTTACCCAAACAAAAGAACCCACAAAACAAAAGAACTCCCCCAACATCCTTTTAACCCTCTTAAATATGTTACCACCACGGCGCTGATTGGCTCAGCCTCTTCCAGAGGCTGGTCCAACTTGGAGTCAGGGATGCTTCTTGAAGCTTCTCACAGGAGCCACACGAGTAGCCCCCATCCCTGCTACCAAAACCACCCCAGATACAAACCCAAGATGCAGCATAGATCAATAACTCTCCGAGCAAAAAGATGCACTCCCCTAGGGTACAACTGCAGTAGACTGTGAACCATTCCAGCACTGGTTGAAACATTCAGATTCTGGTAGCATTGGTACTTCCTTTACAGAAAATTGTTTGGGGACTTGCATCTCTACGACACAGAGAGTAGCAAATTTAATTTCAAAATCTCGTCATTTCCTTTCCTAAATATTAAGTCAGATTAGCAAGACTGATAATAAAACCTCTGAAGTTGGGGCTCAGTTTGTAACCTACCATCCGTGAGAAGTTCATACACGTTTTATTAGCTTTCTTTTCTTCACCTCTAGACACTACCAAAGAATAGCTTGCAAGCTGGTAGCACACACCAGAAAACGCGTGTAACTTGATACAGATTATAAACATTAATTCCTTCTTTCCCAGTATAGTATTAGTGCTCTGTTCAGCCCTAGCGATGCTTAAAATGGTAGGAGAATTTAAAAAAGGACAAGATGATTCATCTGAGTTTGTACAATGAGAAGTTAAAGGAAACCTCTTTTCTCTGTTTACGAGGTTAAGGTCCAACCTGGTAACAGTTTACATGCGTTATCATATATTTTTTTGCAAATATAAATGCTTACACTTAGGAAAAAAGACAAAAGAAAATCCAGTGAAGGAAGTGACATCTATGAGGGCCACTCCAAAAGTAACGCCTCCTATTTTATTATGTTGGCCCACGACGTCAGAGGCGGATGTTGGTGGTCTGGCAGTAGAGGTTGAACGTTCCTGCCAATACTCTGTTAAATTTTGTTGCCGTGAGACAGACGGCAGCGGAGGGGCAGTCTGACAGAATGGCGCCTGACGTGAAAGCATCTGTGAAGCAAAGGGGTGTCACTGAAATCCTCCATGCGGAAAAACTGGCACCCATTGACATTCATTGACGCTGCTGAACCTTCACACACACCACACAGCGGGTGTCAGCACAGTGAGGAGGTGTGTGGCGCGTTCCAGCAGTGGCGACAGTGACAGCGGGTGCAGATTTGTACAAGCTGGTGCAGATTTTCGCGAGCGCAGCACACAGGCTGCCGAAAATGCAGAGCCAGTGGTGGTGACTGTGTCGAAAAATAGTGTTTTGCAGCTGGAAATTTGCTCTATCAAAGAGTGTTACTGTGCTCTTTGTATCTGTTGTAGTTTCCACGAAAATAAATAGGAGGCATTAGTTTTGGAGCAACCTACCTGGAAAAATGGAGACTAAAAATAAATATCATTGGCAACAAGGATACTACCCTTTAGATCAATTAAATATATATAAACTAAATATTTTGATCAAGCAAAAGTTAGAATCTATAGAAAATACCATATACCAGTTTCATGGAAAACATATACCAGACGGTGGTAAGTCTTTTCTGGCCCCCACCTGCAACTCTAACTTGATTTGTTTGTGGCAATTCTCTCTGATCACACAGCGAGATCCAAAAGAGCACTCTGCATCGGCAGTATAATTCAGAAGGAATTTCAGGACCTGAGCTCATGACAACAATCCAAAAACCCTGCTAAGGCGATCAGTAGGCCACAATTGCTTAAGCTGTCACAAGATAACTTCCTGTTACACAAAAACACAGACACACCATCACGGAACAGGGAAGAATCTCTTCCCGCAATGCTGATTCAGTAGCTGGGCTCAGCGCAAGATCAACGTGCAGTGACACCATTGAGTACAACACAACACTGTTGCTACTTACATCAAAAAAAAGGCAGCAGACGGGTGCTAGTGACCTTTCACGTAGCATTCTCATGATGACATCCCCTACCCAGCCAGCGCGAGTACTGGGTTTTACCCATTAAGCTATTCAATAGGCTGTAAAATCTGTGCATGTGAACTTTAAAACAAAAAACTTCTCATTAAGAAATTAAAATGGTAGGACAAAAAGAGATCTATATCGGAATGAATTAGAGTGCTTTTTTTCCTGCTCCCTGACTTCATGACGCTGGGCTCCAGTAGTCCTCACATCAAAACAACAATAAGAAAGAGTGGTTGACGCTGGGAGAGGAGGAGAGAGCAAGAGGCATGAGCACTGACCTGATTACAGCTGACGTCTGTCCCAGCGCTCAGAACGCAGAAATGAGAATGTCCTTCAGAGCACCCAAGCACCACGGTCTCCAGCACGGTGCATGTTCCCCATCGCTGTCTACAGCCGTGTAACATATCAGTTGTAGTGGCTGACGGTTAAGGACGTCTGAGGAGAGGGGAGAACACGCGAAAAACCATTGTAAAGGGGGAAACCCCTACATTTAATCTTTACTCTTTTTTCTCTACCCTTTTGCTTATTCCATCTCACATGCAACAAAGCCTCCAGAAGCAATGCTGTTTATACCTGAGATTCAAAGTTCTAGCTGTTAGGCACTGGGAGTTAGCTGCGAGTGATGTAGGGCCATTACTTTGAAGTTTCATACAGACATACGTGTCCACGTATCAACATACGACACAAGCGTCAAATCTCAGAATCAGCAGCACAATGTTGGTAATGTTTACAGAGTCAGTTCACTAACGTGGATTTAGCAATGGAAGGAAAGATCAAAGTAATTCCTTTTTCAGCTAATACAGGCAATGTTGTTTGTGTTGGTTTTGGAAGGAAACTATCATCGTGAATAGTCTTAATGAAAACTTCTTGTGCCAATTCCCTCTTGTCTTTATTGATGAAAACCTGAAATTTTTATCTGTGTTGAATTCAATGGTAACTCCTTGTGATAATATTTTATATTTTGACTTGACGTCCATAAAATGTCAGAAATTGTATCTCTACACGCTTATTCAAAACAATATTGTATTGTCCTTGACAAGAGACAACAAAGGACAAATGACACATAGCTGAACATCGCAACCAGAAAAGGAGAGGTATTAGTAATTACAGTGCCCAACCCACTCGATCCTGTTACAACTAGGATTAACTACGTAAAGAAAGAGAACAGGAAGGCTCTCACTAAATAAGTACCAGTCCAGTTTCTCTCTTTCTCCTCAATTTTTTATCTTATAGCTCGGTCTGCTACTTGCTGTCCACCATGCCATTACAGAAGAGTACTGATTTCTTCCTGGGCTTTTCTCTAATGGTCTCAACAAGTAATCTTAGATCTGAATCGTAAAACAAGGGAAGTCAGTATCATGCATTTGCCCTTCTTTGGGTCAACCTACTGCACCTAAGGTAAGCATCAAAAAGGGGCTAGCTAGACCTAGAACTAGAAGCATCCGTTTCTTACACACAAAACAATGAGCAAGGCCACGCTGCTATGTCTGAAATAAATGATTTCAGCACTTTGTCACCTGTAGTTGTTGAAATAAATCCCCCCACTAATGTAGCATGTAGGCATTCAAGTCACACAAGTGGTCAGCAACCACCCTGATGACACCGTGGGGTCTCGATGCTACCAGCCAGCTCCTTAAGCCTTGGACGTTCAGCAATGGAAGCTCCTCCAACCTAGTGGAGCAGGAAGGGTGACACTCCTTATACATCTCGGTCCCTTTGGTTCCTCAACCCCTGAGATCACTATGCTGTTTTAAGTCCTCAAGAGCCCTCCCACACATGCTTAGAGGAGCTCTCACTCTCTTGCACATCAATAAACACTTCCATCACACTAACTTTCAGAAAAATAACACTTACACTCATACCTGCTTCTGGGAAAACAGTAAGGTTGCAAAGCCCATCGTGGGAGTCAAATGCTTATGTCCTCCTGGCTAAGCCTCGCATGTGTCTTGTGACGCGCTGTACTTGCCTTCTGATTAATCAAACTGGCCACAGCACAAGGTATTTTCTTCCAGGTCAGATGCTTGTATTTCCTTCTCACTGAAGGTTCATGGAAGCAATGAAGTTGTTCTAGACTTCAAGCCAGACCTGAAGCAGGGAAACATTTTGAGGACTTAGGATTTAGATTTTTGGCAATCTGGATGTCAGTTCTTTACCAACACCCTCTTCCACAGTATTCCTGTAAAATGATACTTGTCTTCCCATAGAACAGGATATATATGATCATTTTGGTTTGTACTGAGATTAGAGTTTAAAACTGAATGTCTCAAAAATGTCATTAACTCAGGATTCTCAGTTTGAGAAGATTTGAGACTGACTTAATGAAGTAATTAGAATTGCAGACAACTTTGTACGTGCAAGGGAGAGTTCCCACTGACAACAGAGGTAGCTGGTCAGCACTTCCGGAAGTCGGATAGCAAGTGAGGAAAGCTGGGTAACCAAAAAATGAAAACCTTAGTATTAGCAACCATCTGTGAACACTTTGGCTAACAGGCCTGCCATCACATAGAAACAATGCGGAAACAACAGGAACAGAATCCTTGACAGTCTCATAAAAAATACTGTTTCTCTTTGCACTGTTCCCTTCTGGGGTCTGGGGCCATTCTTCAATGAACAGAAAAACAGCAGAAAATGGAGTTTCAGAGTGAAAAAAGAAAGACGAGATGAAGAGAGAGGAGAATAAGAGGAGATTAAACAGAACACACCTTCACAGAACAAGAGCGTATACAGCATCAAATGAAAGAAAAAAGGCTTTCAAGTATAAGCACTTTGACCATTGATTTAAAATAGTTGTTTGCTTTTGAAATTATCCTATATGGGGAAGAAAAAACTTAAATATATTTGGTATGTTAATATGAAATACCTTTTTTACTTTGTTTTGCTTTTTGACAGACAGCAATAATAAAAATTGGCTTTTTCAAAACTTTTCTGTTTATCTTCTGAAGCAATAGGGAAAAAAACCAGTATTACCAAGGCTGTAATCACTGATTTACTCATCTACTTCTTTTTAGCATCTACAACAAATTAGGTAGGAGCTAGAGACACCAAGATTTTAACCATAAACCTTTGGTTCATCTCCAAAAAAGTCTGTATTACACTCCCATGAGACAAGGATTTATGTGGATAATATAGCATATGGTTAAATAATCACAGACAGTACTGCACATAACAGAGAGACACACACGGGGGTTGGTTAACCGTAATTACAGGATCTCAGCCTGGCACTAAGATCTTGCCAGTTAGCACAGGTAAGAATGGAAACACATCTTCTCAGACAGCAGTATGGCAGCACCGCAGCCAGGTCAAAGATGGAGAGGGTACCACACGGAACACAGTCATGAATATTGTCACTACGCTTTTTAAAGCAGCATCCTTTGAAATGCATCACTTGGAACAAACGACACCACATTCATTCGGTCCGTCTCTTAATTTGCATATAGGTACAAGAATGTGTAATAAACTGGCTAAAGTCACAGCTGTGCAGCTTGCCCAAAAGGTGTTTTTTCCACAACAGGATTAATCACGTTTTTCCTTTTTTTTTTTACATAAAACATCTCAAGGAAACTTAAGTCAGGTAAACTCCCGGTACAAAATTTGTATGTCTCTGGAGCTACTACTGAAATGGCATCTCGTCTGAAGGATGCAGTGCTGTGATGCTATACCAAAGACATAAGAGCTTTCATCAGTTTATATTTGCAGATAAAATGCAGCATAGGAAGAATTAAACGTTTAGAACAGGAAGTGGCCTAAGACACCCTGTAGGATTCTATGTACATGACAGATAATTAGGGGTTTTATTTTAATTACCCACTCCACCCTAGAAACAGGAATAAGAAAGCAATACAAACCCATATTACATAAATCTAACCCCATATATAGACATCTTCAATTAAAGCTAAGCAAACCACACTAAGGAAATCTAGAAAGATCCCAAGAGTTGATTTGTGAAATTACCGGTTGCATAATAGTTACCACTCCTAATGCCCTCCCTTCTGCTTTTCTCTGCTGCTGTAAAGTGCATGATCAGCCACTGCCACCTGCACTGACTTTTCAGCAGGGCGGTATCTCATTTCTCGCCCGTTGCAGCAGCCAGCAGTAAGGGCAGAGCCATCTCCCTTCAGTCAGCGGATGCCTTCTTGCAGGCTGGGCACAAGGGCTGGCAGGAGAGTGCTGCCCTCCCACCCACCCCACCCATTCCCTACGCACACGGAGAGAACGGCCAGAAACGGTCTTCAGAGCCCGCGCTGATACCCCACTGTCCTGCCTGGCTGGAGGAGCCTTCCCCATACCTTGGGCCAGACCTTCCATGCTGTATGGAACTCGACGGAGGTGTCATGCCTGTTTCCTCAGTAACTGCACCCGACTGATGTAACGGTTTGATGTAACCAGCCCCAGAGGTTGCCTGAAATACACTTCCTCACAGAAATTAGCCAGAGGACCTTTGTGGCTCTGCCCATGTTGCAATGCTTATAGCAGCAACTTACTTCACTTTCCATTTTTTGCCCAGAGGAAGAGGAATAGCGCTCACAGAATAACAGATCTTTAATTTAAGAGGCATAGTAAGGGTCTAAGATTAAATCACCTTGTATGCGGTGCTAGAGAGGCCAATTCAGAGGTTACAGGAAATTCTTTTGGTCCTACTCTGCCCCAGATGGGTCTGTTCATAAAAGCTTGTGCCATGTTGTGTAAGGTATGAGTACTTTGTGCCTTGTGCTCTGCTTAAGAAATGTCTAAGGTTAACACCACATACATCTTTTCTAGCCTGACACATCCATCTAGTCATTAAAGTGGAGAGTGACAAAGAACTTCGGTCGTGTGCACGTGCATGTGTGTAGGCAGACACATCACAGATTTTTAAGAAGTGGTATTTGAAACAGGACTGGACAAATTTGCAAAACACAACTTCCGATCCTGCACAAGGAAGTTTAAGGAGGAAAATTAAACATAACAGTATTATTTTTCTGTTTTCTGTTTAACTGTGTATTTTCTCTTTTCTGCTACATCCTGCATGGTTCAAAAAATACCAGACTGTGACTGCAGCCTGTAGACACACCATCCTGTTCCACTGAAAGCTGCTCTGTCAGGCACTTCCCAAGCCCCTTCAGAAAATTTTCTTTCTAGAATATCTTGCAAGGACAAAATGCCCGTGGGAAGAAGGATAAGCTCAGCCCCTGTACCACTAATATCATCTGTAACAGTACAACAGAGTGGCAGGTGGACAAACAAATACAAGATTCAAACACAGGAAAGCTCATTAACGAAATTAAGGCTCTCATACACAATTACAATATCATTTGGAATTATATAAACAGCAGCATCCTCAGTCCAGTTTGGATGACAGTGGTAATAATGTTGATAACTTGGCTTACCTGCTCCCAGACTGCTCCTCTGCTGAACAGAACTACCCAGAAGATGTTGACAATCTAAAGTAATATTGATTATTGTGGATCATATAAAATAATATATATGAATGTTCTATTTACATGTTGATGTGTCAGCTCCTGCCTCTCTCACACCTTGCAATGCAAATAAAACATTTCTCAAACTCACAGAGGGGTTCGAATAGCATTTCTTATTTGTGAGGAAACGGTGTGCTGCAGGTACGCAGTGCTTATTGAACATTTGCCTGGGGTGTATTGTACATCCTGCAGGCCAGAATTACCTTTCCAGATCTGTATGCCAGCTGTGACTGCCAATATTTTTCTCTCTCGTGCATGCTGCTATCCATGGGTCATACTCTCACACTGAAGACTAATTTGCACCATTCTGGTCAAGTGGTGAAAGAATTTAATGGCTGGAGGAAAGTATACTGCACCCTTTATGCTGCCAGATTCGTGTAACGACAGCTTTACACAAGTGAGAAAAGTTTGACTAATGTCCTTAGTGACATCAATGAACAGACTGAAATCTGTCCCTTCCTCCTAAAAACACCTACCTTGAAACCTCTGGCAGTTTTGTGCTTTGGACACCCCACGCTGTTCTGGGTCCTGTTCTCACCCTCAAAACCAAACAAGCTTACTAAGAATTGTATCAGAGGCGTGTGGCATGTTGGAATCACAAGGCGAAGAGGTAGATTTCACAGGACAATTTTTCCTCTTTGTGTCAACTATTCCACAGAAACTCCCTGGAAAGCCAGTGCTCCCAGTGTGCTGGTCTGCTCGACCTGCTCCACCCAGCACCAACTGCAGATGGAGAATTGAGCCTATAGCACTACATAGACAAGTGGAATTTGAGTAGACCTCGTCAAAACATCTGGCTGAAATATCAGAGAATATCCGAAAGAACAGTGGTGCTGTTCAGCATTTCGTGGTGCAGTAGGAGGGTCTCACTTCTATCTCCTTCTATGGTAATTTGAAACCTTAGCAAACTACATCCGTCAAACATAGCCATTTAAAAACTCCATTGGTGGTGTCGAGATTGAGAAGGGTAATCCTTCTCAAATAAGATGAACAGGTCTCGCACCGTTCAACACTACTTAGCTCAAAACACAAAATGCACAAAGCCAGGTATACAGAGTCTTACAGGCATATACACAGAGAGAAAAAAAACCCCAGGAAACAGAAATTTAATTAATAAACCTGAAAGTTTGTGATTGTAACCTTATCCCTATATGGGAGTGTGTGAATTGAATGTGTGAAAACAAAATAATAAATGGAAAATGACAAAATACATAATAGTACCAGCGAGAAATGTATCTATAATAGGGATCAAAGCTCGTCAAGCCATTGCTCTCCTGCAAGAAAAAGCAGTCACTGAAAGGCCAGGGCTTAAAATAGACATTTTGGCTATATCTATTTATATTAGATGGATATAGCTATTAGATATATAGATAAATCTGTAGATATACCTATATATTAGCTATATCTATAAATAGATATCTCTATTTATATCTGGGTCCATCTTCTTCCTAATGCTGAAGGAATTCTCAGAAGACCATAAAAAGGAAGCTGAAAGATCATCACCATAATTAACATAATAATTTCCCATACCCTAAAATAAAGGCTAAAGGAAGAGCTCATTGCTTAGAAAATCAGGCAGGAAAAGCAGACATCTTCACCGTAACTTGCAACAGGAGGTAAAAGTCTTTCCTTTTGCATCCCCTTGGAAAAACTTAACATAAATGTGAAAAAGAATTCTTTTCTACTCTGTCACATGAGAAATGAAGTAGATTTCTGAAGTAAGGATGACTCAGCTAGATCCAGGTAAGTGTTCTCAAAATCCAGAAACAACTTAAACCGTTTTCACTTCCGCCTTTCGGGCTGTATTTCATACACCTCACTGAAGGACAGGACGCATTTCCAACACCATGGGACTACAGGTCTCAGCCTGCAATGCCCGTTTCTTTGAGATTCACAAGGACAACTAACAGACTGGTAACCTACTCACAGTGGCCTTCTTTTCCTGAGGTAGTGAACTCTCGGCTAGACTCATTTTACAGGACCCAGCAGGAATTTAGTCTTGGCAGACACGTCAGAGGGCAAGAAAATCTTGTGCCACAGGAATGATACACCCGCAGTCTTGGCACTGCTGAGGGTTAATAGGTGGCCAAGAGGAAAGGTGTCAGCATCCCACCCTGGCACACAATACTGTTTGCATATTAGGTCCAGTAATGCGAGTCCTGGACACTACAGTGTATGGGCATTGGCTCTGGCCTCTGCTTGCTACTGGAGTAAAGCACGTCTCCTGCCCACCCAGAAAGGCAATTAAAGGTTAGACATACAGATCTGCTGGGAAACAACACAACAGAAACAGAAGGCAAACATTTGGGGAGAAAAAGGACACACAAATAAAGGATCTGAATAGCTCGAGAAAGACTTTCTGGATGAGAACAAGTAAAGGGTAAATGCCATGTCATGAAAATGCCGTATGAGGGTCTCCTTGTGGAGAAAAAGTAAAATTATCTGCTCCATATGCTTAGACAGGACTTCCCAAACGTCCTTTAATGTCCCAAACGTCCCTGAGCCCTGTAAGTCTGTCTAGCATGGCTGTTAAACATAAGCAGCAGAGCCAGGCAGCTGCAATGGGTTTCTTCAACTCAGTAAGAATCTGAGAACTGTTCCACGATCTACACAGCAATGACGCGGTCTTTAGGCACTGTAAAGAAAAGCTGTTCACAGGGATTCCAAGGATTCAACCCAAAGCAATTGGTACCAGTGCAAAATAGTAACTTCTCTCTGTTTCTCTCCCACGTGCAGGACATGACAGCTCTTAGTTTTCCAGTGTTGAGCTCCTCATGCAATGATTGAGCAGAGAAGGAAGGTGTCTGATACGTAACAACAAGTAAGAGAATAGATGCCATCAGGGGACAAAAGCGGCAAAAGAAGTCTCTTAAAAGGAGTTGACTTTGCCATCAAAAGCGATGGTTTTTACAAGCAGTCAGTCTTCCAGAGCAGCATTTTTATGCACTGACAAGACCTATGACTCAGGAGAAAATAAGGCTGAGTACACTAAATGCTTAAGGGACAGAGACCACAGTATATGAGGGGGGCTGTCAAGACAAAACTAAGGGAAAGTCTAATTGCTATTTTCTACAATGTAGGGGGAAACTAGAGAGAACACAAAACCAGAGCCTTCTCTGAGGTGCACAGCAAAAGGACAAAAGTTACAGCCAGGTAAGCTCGGTCTTGCTGTGAGTAAAACTTTCTTCTCAACCAGCATGGTTAAGCCCTGGAAGAGGTTTCCATCTCTGGAGATTTTCAAAATTCAGATGGACAAAGCCCTGAACAACCTTACCTAAACTTAGAAATTAGCCTTGATTTGAGCAGGAGATTGAACTAGGTGACATCCAAAAATTTCTTACAATCTATTTTCCTATGTTTTTTATTATTTCCAATTTTTTTTTTCTATTATTCTATGATTGTAGGTAGAATTTAACAGGCAAGTTGAGTATTAAGAGGCTAATTTTGGAATCTAAGTACAACCAAGTGAACACAAACCCCAGTATTACAAATTACTGAAAAGGGTTGCAGACTAACAATATTTCATTTTTATGATGCACCTATGAATCTCATTTCAGGTTCGTCTCGTAATAAAAAGCTTGTAATAAAACCCAAATAGAACAGCATCTGAATTATGCAACTATAATTTCAGGAACAACTTTAGACATATCGTAACTTTGTAAATTTTGCAATGTTCTGTAGGTCTTAATGTTGCTGTTGCAATAAAAACAGCATATAAAAACGAGACACAAATGACTACTCCTTATCTATCAAGAGAGTACCTGGGATTCCTCATGCTTCTGAAGGATTATTCTGTTGCTAAATGTGCTGTCTCATAAAGCTCCCTGAATACAATGAGAGATCGTTTGTGAGGGTCCTCTTTATTCATGATGAAATATTCCATTATTATCGGAGGGGTGATTTCTATCACTTGGTCTTAATCTTGCATATAAATCCATAGCTGGAATTCCTAAACTTCAGAAGATGACGATGCTGAGAGATGGTCGCTTATGCTTTAATACAGTTATACAGCTGCCACAGGATTTTCCACTGTCTCTCCCTACTCTTCTGTGGAACAGACACAAACGGTGATTTCGTTCTGTGTTCCTGTATTCTGCACTTGCTCCAGGTTCCGCAGGGTGAAGTGAAGGCACGTTGACAATACTCCTACACGCTGTGGCTTGGGCATGGACTTTGTTTGTGTCCACTGAGGACAGAAGGCTGAGCAGTGAGGCTGTGCAGACAGGGGTTTTGTACTATCGCAGGACGGAACTTTCCAGACAGAGGGAATTGCAGTGTTAATCTTTTTCTGTGCAATCCTGTTATATAGTCTCTGCCTTTTTAGCACTAGCCACCTGCGAACATTTGTGAATTACAACAACCACGTAATAGAGGCAGCGTGCTTCTATCTCTCCACAAGCAGAGATGCTGGGACCAGCTTTTTATTGCACACGATTATCTGGAGCAGAATGGTGAATGGGGCCTAACTAATACCTACCCCATAAATACTCAACCTTGGCTCTGATGTGAATGAAATGTCCCTTCATTTGCTGTCCACAAGCATAACCTGCCCCTTCTGGTGCAAGGACAATAGATGTACAATTGTCTTTCTGTGAGGGTACAAAATTCTCCATTTGTGCTAGGTGGCAGCCAAAGCAGAAGAAGTGGAAGAGTGTTAGCAAAGCACCAGCTGATTCTTACGAAAACACAGGCTAACATGAAGCAACAAGGACCCTTGAGGAACCCCAACCCTTGCTGGCAGGAACAGTGATCTTGGCGATGCCACCACTTGCTCCCTCGCATTTCCTTGGCCCGATGAAAGAGTTGAATGTTGCAGAGGTGTTCCAACAGTTCACACAGCAGTAACGTTGAAAACTGGATTAATCACATGTATGTAACAGACTGCAGAACAAAGAGCAGTTCTCACAAGCTCTAGAGCAGAAGCACCGACCAACCCAAACCAGCAAGAGGGATATTTAGTTGGTTTTCATAGAATCAATCACAGAATCATAGAACGGTTTGGGTTGGAAAGGACATTTAAAGGTCACCCAGTACAGTCCCCTGTGCAATGATCAGAGAGATCTTCAACTAGAGCAGGTTGCTCAGAGCTCCGTCCAACCTGACCTGGAATGTTTCCAGGGATGGGACATCTACCACCTCTCTGGAAAACCTGTTCCGAAATATCACCACCTCATTGTAAAAAATTTCTTCCTTATATCTAGTCTGAATCTCCCCTCTTTTCTTTTGAAACTATCACCACTTGTTCTATCACAAGAGGCCTGGCTAAGTCCCCACCTTTCTTATAAGCACTCTCTGAGTATTGAAAGGCTGCATGTTCAGGTTTTGGCAATAAGGTCTCCCTGGAGCCTTTTCTTCTTCAGGCTGAACAAGCTCAACACAGTCAGCCTGTCCACCCAGCAGAGGTGTTCCATCCCTCTGACCTTTTTTTGGCCCTCCTCCAGACCTGTTCCAACAGATCCATGTCTTGTGCTGAGGACTCTTGAGCTTCAGACACTGCAGTATTCCAGGTGGGTTCTCACCAGGGCAGAGAAGAGCACGAGAATCATCTTCCTTGACCTGCTGATCACACTTGTTTTGATGCTGCCCACAATACGGTTGGCCTTCTGAGCTGTGAGTGTAGATTGCCGGCTCATGTCCAGCTTTTTATCCATCAGTAGCCCTCAGTCCTCCTCTGCATGGCTTTGTTTTGGTTCATTTTACAGCACTGATCTATTGACCTCTGGGGGTCTTTTTTACTCAAGACCTAAGTAAATTGTTTCAGAATTTCTTAGCATTTCTTCTCTCTACCTAGTCAAAACACACTGAACAACTCAATCCACAAGACTCATCTGCCTGTAATTACCAAAAATCACATCAAACGTGTATCACCTTCTCCTTTATATTCACCGTCTAAGCTTTTAGTTCATCTTGGTTTTGCTTTCTTAAAATCAAAAATCTCTTGTTACGAATGTTTTTAACAAAATAATTAAAATTGGAACCTCCACGTGAATTAAAGACTTTCAGTATCAGGACATTCTAATGTCAAAAAGTGAAAGAAAAAAGTCTCCCTTCACCTCAGAACCCCTGAACAAGAATACCCATGGAGAAAATAGCTCATCTACAGAGATGTCTGGCAATCTTCACAAAGGTATCTCAACTGACTAACTTGCTCAGGAAACTTTTCTGGCCTCTTTGCTTTCTTCTGTGTCACCTTCATAAGGCGACGACTGCCTCTGGGCAGAGATTCTAAGGATTTGCTTAAAACCCATTGAGAATGCATGTTGAGACCCTTGTTTGCTGTAGTTGTGGGACAGTATTTAAACCGTCTTCTTCCAAAGGCATTGAACAGGTTTTGGTAGTCACTTCTCAAGTTCAAAGCTACTGCTCTCATACGCTCTCCAGACTAACTTTCCTTTCACGTTGGCTTATAACAGAGAGGCAGTACCTGCCACTTTTACAGTGGCTGAAATTTTGCATGTGTTTCCATCTTCCATTTGCATGGGAAAGCACACAAGGATGATTCTCTGTGGAAGAAGGATCTAAGATTGTTTGTACTGGTTCAACAGAGCACAGCACAGAAACAGCAACCACTTTTTCATATTCGGGACAACACTCAGACTTTTCAAGGTCATAGGCTGCTTTTCTCCACCTTTTTTAAAAAGAGTCTCAGTAATAGAGATGCTTCAATAATTCTGTGATAAGTGAAACACAAGTAAGGACATGAATGAAGTCAAAGCCTGCTCTCATTGGTTCATTCATTCGTCTCTATACAGTGTCCCCAAGAGCAGGCTTCAAAATCACCCGACCAGGAAAAGAGAACTTTTTGAGAAAGGCAAATGTTGATCAAAGCCATAACTATAATCATAATAGTCACACTAAAACTAATGAAAGATTATTTAAATTCTGAATCCCCGAAGTAACCCAGAGTTTTAGCTCACACAGCTATTGTGCATTAAAAATGCAAGTTTGTCGGCATTCTTAATCACTGATAACTTCAAGAGTTCTGAACCACAAAGTGGCAATGAAACTTTCTTTATGAGTAGCATACATTCATACCACTGGAAAAAGACAAAAGCTAAATAATGGTGGACTGAGAGAAGAGTGGGAAGACACATAAGGAAAAGAGGCTCTGCCCTTAGTTACCAACTGCTGATATGATCCAAAGGTTTTGTTTCAAAGGAAACGGCCTCAAGTTGTGTCAGGGGAGATTTAGGTTGGGTGTCAGGAAAAATTCCTTTACAGAGAGGGTGGTCAAGCTTTGGAACAGGCTGCCCAGGGAGGTGGTGGAGTCCCCATCCCTGGAGGTGTTTAAGAGACATGTAGATGTGGTGCTGAGGGACACGGTTTAGGTACCCTGGCAGTGCAGGGTGATCGATTGGACTCGATGATCTTAAAGGTCTCTTCCAACCAGATAATTCTGTGTGCATGAAAACATTTCATTGCTGTTGTCAATTTGAGGCAAACATTTGCTGATACACTGGACAACACAAGTAAAAAAATTCAGTTTTCCACTGAAGTAGAACATCTCCAGGGAACAGGTAAAACACTTATGACAGCCAGCAGACAACATTTCAGCAGATGCACACTGCTTGTCACTGTTGGCAGATACATGAGAAGATGACCTATGCAGCTGCTATATCTGCTGAAGGAAGTGTCAGGTGGAAAGAATAACCCTGACACTGCAAAGACTGACAACACAAAAAATAGTGTTTGTAAAAAAAATGCTCTGATGTTGGTGGGTGTATTTTGCAGTTTTTATCACTTTGCTTAGTGTCAAAAGTCTTCAGAGAGACAAAAGTTGACAATGCAATTTCTAGGCAGTAGCCAGGTATCCAGTATGTTTAGCAAATGAGTTTCCTCCTAAGAAATACCTTAAGAGTCCCTTCAAACCCTAGCACAGTGTCCGTGGTGACTGGGAGCTTTCCCTGTTACACTCCCTTGTTTTTGCATCAGTACAAAACCCATCCCAGACAGGGACGTTCATTAATGCTTTTATTTTTTCTTTTAATTGAAAATTAAATTGAAAATAGGAGGCTAAACAATGTCCTTTTCTTCCTTAGGAAATGTTTTTTTCACACTCTTGACCTGTTCTCTGAAAGCTGAGCTGGACTTTGCAGAGGAAGCTGCAAGTGGGCAGACCCAACAGCTCCGAAACAGAGTGTTCTTCGACACCACAGAGTTCAGAAGCGTATTTCTGAAGATAAGCATGTAAAACAGTTGTATGTGCCCCAGAAGGATCATTGAGAACTCTAAGGAAGGCAGACAACATCTGTAATCTGGAGTGAAGTATCTGTCAACCCATAATCTACAAATAAGTAACTCACTGTCCTGGTCCTCCTTCATGAATGGAGCAAACCCACAGACGTACCTGTAGTGAACTCAAGAGACACGATTTTACAACAACAGTGAGGAAACAGAGGAAACATACCATTTCTTTTTCTTAATATTTATAAATTTGTTCTGCAATCATCTCTCACATGCAGAAACCAATCCTTTTATAGACCACATGGTGACCAGAACTATGGATCCAAGCCAAAACCTGACTTTTCTTTTTCTACATTGCTTTTAACCTGACTGAGTTGCTCAGGCAGCCTTCCACCTGATGATACTAATGCATGCGGAGGCACAAGGAGGCAACACAGGGATGTGAGGCAGAAATGGGACTACAAGATCATCACTTCCAAAAGCAGCATCAATTTATACCTACTTCAGTAGATCACAAAGTCACAGCTTGAGTGCACCTAGCCACTACAACACACGTGGGATTTTCCTACATTTTCTGTCATATGAAGTTTTGATGTTTTTCTAACAGTTCTGTCTAGCCTGAATGAAAGACATTTATCCTGTTTTGCACTCATAAACAAACTATCTGCTTTAGTCAAACTACAGTTTTAGACGGAGGGTTTAAGTTCAAGGTTCCTCAGTTTATGACAAGGTAGAAAAAATAATTTGATTAATGACTCTGAAAAACCTTCTCCATCCCTTACATTTCACTGGTAGACTCAGACAACCTGAAACTTCTTGGATTCTGACAGATTTACTGTCTGAATGAAAAGCTGAAATGTGATTTTCTCTTACTATGCTTGACATAAAGCAATTACGTGCACACGGACAGTTCTGAGGTCAGAAAGAGAAAGGGACCTTTCCTTTGCTGAACTGTTATATGGGAAGGTGCTGGTAGAGTATTCTGTGAACATGCCCTCCTTGTTACAAGTCATTTCTTCCTCCTTCCTTCAATGCCATCTAAGAATAGCGTCTACCAGCTTCCAGGTGTTGTGCAAATGAGTACGTGACCACGTTCATGCTGGTCCTTGACCAATTTCAAGGAGGTTTGTGAAACCTTGTTTCCCTCTGTACCAAGTAGTACTCCAGCCTACAAAAATACAGAGCTTTCACGTGACCATGAGAATTACCACGTAACATCCACAAAATTATGAGATTGTGACAATAGGTTGTGTGAATCATTTGACTGTGATTTTTTTAGTGTTTCTACGGAGATCTGGATTGGCATATCAAGTTGGCTGAATACAGATGACGGAACAGCCATTATTTTAGCAACTATTTTAAATCCATACCAGCATCAACCCTAAATGCAACAAAACCACTGACTAGAAGATCTTTAAAGCAGGATCAATCTTTGGATTCTCAGACTGAGTGCATTACATTTAAGAATTGGAATCTCCACAAAAAGCTCCTAAGTGCACATAAAAATAATTTAATTAGACGTGTGGTTTCATTCATAAGGAGGGGGGATATACCAGACACCGTGTTGTTGTGGGTTAGTTTCCTTTTCCCTAATGAGAAAAACCAGCACTGATTTCTTAAAGAAGCAAGAACATCTTTGCTTCAAAAACACTTTTCTTCAAATTCTAAACAAAGATGCTTGGACTGGATAATCTGTTATGAAATAGCATGCTGCTTCCCAAATTTCTAGATGCCAAGCCATCATCTGAACAGAGGCATCAGAAGCAGGTTTACAGCACCTCAAAGCTAGTCCCAGTTTTCAAAAGGGTATGGCCAGGCATACCTTCACCTTTTGAACAACGCTGAATGCCGAGACACTTCCCGCATGTGCAGCGCGTGCCGGGCCAGCGCAGCTCTCTGAGATGAACACACCTGAACGCCCTCTCTCCTGATGAGAAGTCTTGCAAAGCCAGAAGCTCTAGCATTTAATGCAAGGCAAGTCACAAACTCCCGGGTGATCTAGAAAGCGTATCCTTGGGGCCTCAGTTTAAATAAAAAGCAGCTCTAAGCTGCGTAAAATACTGCTTGTGGGACAGACAGTGCCCTGTCAGAAAAAACTGCAGCTACTTGGGAATGAAAACATTTCACAAGAATGTGTCCAATTTGATTATATTTCGGGGGAGAAATGTCACAAGAAATAAGATCTGCCTGCTGGTTTCAATAACATGAATAACAATGAAGTGTTTTCTTTAGATACTGTGGAAATGCTGTAACACTTGTAGTAGCAATGTTAATATAGTGATATACAGATAGAAGACTAATAATTTCTACCTTATGGGAAGAGCGTTCACATTTTTGAGCACCACGTTTTAATGCTTATTAGATTCTTTCAAAATTTTACTTTGATGCAGAACTTTAACATTCCACTGCAAATAAGCACGAGTTTTGACAGATAAATTTCACAAAGCACAACAGCCATTCACTATCTAGTTTTTGCTTCAGATGACATTCTCAAATAAGCTCCTTAATTTAAATATCTGCCACTGAAATGGTGCTTTGAGATCCTCAGTTGCAAAACGCCGTAAAGCAGCAAACCTGGACCATTATCCATGTACTGTAAGAAATACCTACCTTACAGTAACATCTGGAACAGCTGCATCCCTCCAGAATTGCTCTGCAGGCATTATCTGCAATAATAAAACCCCATTTTTTTCCCATAACTATGTTATCCCTGACATCCAGATCACTCTTGCAGATGACAGCTGTCAGAAGAAATAGCTTTACTTTGAACAGCCTCCTACGGTGCTTAGCACCATTAATTTGGAAAAAAAAATCCTCCCTTTGGCAATCAATATGCTTTGTTTTACCGCATTTTTTGTCTAATCACAGGCACATTCTGTGCAGTTGAGGAAGGAGAAAGGTTTTACTACCTGCCAAAGAATGTAATAATTCCTTCGACTTTCTACTCTCACTTCATTGTTATTACTATCCTCGGGCATAAAGATGGGAAAGTGGAAAAAAAAAAACCAAACCAGGCAGAGGACTAAAAGAACCCTTTTGAAAACAATGAAAGCAAATTATTAAGTGATAGTCTTTGAATAGGAATTTCATTTTTATTCAAAAAGACATTTATCTATACTAGCTAATAACAAATTATTAAAAATCTGTCTGCCGAGACTGGGAAATAAACCACTACACACTAACACCGCAGTAGTAAGTTTTCAATTGCCACATGTTAGTAATCAATTAGTATTTAATACAAAATAATTGTTCTTGTGAAGTCTGGGCTTTTATTGCATTATAAGTAAATAACATTTAATTATCAATTACATTAATTAATCTGTCCCCCAGTATTTCCCTGATTCTGAATAAGTCAGGTTTTGACTAATTTCTCTAGGAATCTGTGCAGCAATAGGATTTTATTCCTTATTGTCTGCTTTGAGTTCTCTTCCTTAATTCCATTGGTTTATGTTCAATGAACTGTAGATGCTTCATTCAGGGGTGCTACTTTGAAGGTATTTTACGATTCTTGTGACCCTTGAGATCTCACTCTTAAAGAATACATAATTTTTTTTCCTTTACCTCTCATGTCTTACCTGCTTCTCTCTTTCTCTTTTCTTGACTTGAAACGTTCCTCCTATGTCTCTTCTAGTGTCAGTCCTACATCATGCGAAGTACTCCAGATGCCCACCAACTAGGACTTCATAGCTCTCTTTGTACTTACTCTACTAATAATTGATATTAAGCTGCACTTCCCTTTCAGTAAAGCAGGTATGTGAGGGAATGATCTGTGCATGAAGAACTTGCAGTTTAGATTTGGTGCACTGCAACACCACAAGCAGGACAGATTTGAAAGAACTCGAAATAGGCAGACAAAAGACCTTTTATCAACTATTTCCTGTTTCTCTATATATCTTACAGAAACAGAAAATCCTTTCTTAGGAGGTTCAGTGGATAATCGGATCCTACTAAAAAGTGTATGTAAAGCTAGGCAGCCTTCTGGTGCGTGACCAGCTGCAATTCTTGCATCTTTCAACTTTCACATGCTAGAGCAAAATGCATGATTAAAACCATGACCTGTGTTGTTAGCCTTGAAGAAATGACTGTGCAATTCATTCAAAATATATTAGTTTGAACTTTGTCAAAATTTTATCAAAATTAACTCCCACATATATCAAGCGTTTGGAGGCAGGAATCCTGTAGTGATGTAAAATACTGCTTGACAACTCTCTTTTCTAGCTGGGATAAAAACCTTTGATTGTGGCCATGCCAGAACACAAGGGTGCCAGACATCCACCCGACTCTATGAAGTGGACTTACTGCCCGTTTCACTGGAGCACCCAGTTCAGAAAGAGGCTCAAAACTTACGGAGCTAAGCAACACTTTTTGGCTCACCCAGGCTCCTGCTCCACACTATCCGTGAAGCTAACGCAGTAACGTTTTATCTGTAAAGACACTACCACTTCAACTCCACCACGGGCATCGCTAGGATCAAACATGAGGATAAATACTAACTTTTGAAGTATCCTACCTTCAAAAATCTTCTGAAGAGCAGGTTTCAAGCTTGCATCTTCATAGACAAGCATAGCTGCTTCACATTAACTCTTCATCCATTGCATCACAAATAGAGCTGAACAAGTGGCCATCAGGGTGGGAATTTTAGCTAACCTGATCTACTAGAGTCAAGTCCAATACTGAGACATGTTTCAAGCTTCTTTCAGTGGAACAAAACATAAAACATCATGCAAGTGGTTCCAGGAAAAAACACTTATAAAGAGAATGGCCTCATTCTTATTCTGGGTGGCTGGAAGCAACTAGTTTATCAAGATAGAATTTTAGCATAGTAGGGACAAAGGAAAAATAGCTAGGAAAAAAAAAAGCTAGACGCCTAACAGGACAAATACACTAGAACTTCGCTAAGAGGGTTCCAGCAAACCTTCTTCATTTGTTTCACGGTTCGTTATTTAGGCTGGTTGGTAGGTTTCACGCTGCTCAGCATTATTTAAAAACTATGTTAGGATGTGGATAAAGGTTTAATTTACTTCCTCTGGCTACCCAGGCAAAGAGGATGCTTCACATAATACGATTACTGAATTTGCATGGATCTGATGGCTTCAGTATACAATACTGCATAACGTTAACCCATTTTCCAACAAAATCTGGCTGCAATAAGCTCTGCTGAACTAGTTGAATGCATTTACAATAGTAAAGGAGTTGATAGCTCTGCTTTAGCATGGTTACTGCCATGCAATGTGCTGTATATGCCGTAGGAGGGGAAAATGTACTTTTTAATTTTCTCCCTAAAAACTCAAAATCCTGAAGGGATTCTGGAGAAGATGAAGGGTTCCTTGCTGTAAAGAAACATTCGTAGAAAAAACCAGTCCTTCTTGATACAAAGTGAGCTCAAATGAAAGCTTAACCATCTTCCTTCTGTGCAAATTTTAGGATGTCCATTAAGATTTAAGCTTTTGATGATATTCTTTCAGTGGCTGCAATAGATTTGTTTTTCCCTCCAGAAAGGGACCTTAATGTCTTTGAGAACATTCTTCATGTGTCTTGTGTACTTGAAAATGGTCAAAAGGATTTAAAGGTTATTAAATGGGACATGTTAAAAACCAGCCAGGCAAAAAACGTTGCCCAGAGTTCATTTCCTCAGCAGTTGAGATACAGAAGAACAGGCTGGAGGCACGTTCATGTTCTGCTGCACTCAGATGAACAGGGCAGGCCAAGCGGCATGGGAGCCAAAGACAAACCAGGTCAGCACTGAGAATCCCATAACTGCATTAACATGTCATGGGACCACAGCTAATATAGTCCATTTGAGTAGAACTGGACATCAGGATGCAGCACCTTAATGATGTGACGGTACATTGCCTGGACTGGGCTTCTAGCTGCTGATCTAGCCTAGCAAAGCAGAGGCACAAATCTGTATTCTCACCTGCTGGCCCAGCCTGGTGGAACAACGCCATACTGATGGCACTGCGATTACCTCATATCGGTCTGTGACAAAAAAAAAGAGACAGCGTATTACAGGCAGGAAGATCTTTGTTCAGTGGAAGCATCTGTCACTGAGGCAAGAAGAATTTCTTCTTGTCTGACAGATTTTGGTAACAGATTCTCGATGCCAGGCGGTGGTAGGCGTGAATTGAGCTGTTGATGAATGGGGTAGTTCAATGAAGCCATCACTCCCGAGTGTTCAAACAAGCAACGAGGTATTTCAGTGGATTAAAGGGAATGAAAGTTACTCCAAATAAAACACTGCAATGACACTACGCTTTGCTCTCCTATAAAGAGCAAAGTATGCTTTCATCCCAGCAGGAAATCGAGACAGACATGAGAAGGAAATGGTGTCTACATGTCACCAGATTTATTGCCAGGTTTTCGAAATAAAAAAAAAAATTGGTCTAAGGGTATACCTACTGATGCACAGAAAGTTCATTAGGATATTCCGAATCACGTGGGAAACCAACAGAAATACTTTCAGGAAAATCACAGCGAAACGGATTACTCTTCTTGTGTTTTAAAATATCAAAGAGAAGCCATCAGACTGCAGCTGAAGTGAAGGAAATCTGGAACCATGCAAAGGAAGTACTTCTTCACAAGTCACACATACCTATCCAGTCCACCAGTACAAACGATCACTAAGACAAAACTCGGGCTGCTCGTAAATAAAGGGCTAGACACTCATTACAGATATTAATTGCATTTATGAATATTGTCACTAGCAATGGTAAGGGGTAACCAAACTAGGTACACCAGAGAGAGCATAAGCTGATCAAAACATGTCATGTTTAGTTGCCAATGGTTTAATGAAAAGTGTCTGTAACATAAGCTCACAGCTATTTATTTTTTCTTGGCAGTTGAGGCTTTTTCATGCCAGATAAAACTAATTCATAATTTCAAAAGTAGCTCAGCAATCTTAGGTATTCTTCTTTATACCTCTTTTATTTCTTTTATATTCAAGCAAGTCCCAGCACTACCAATGGTTTGATGATTTTTATGGTGTGAATAAGCAGCTGAACACTTCTAAATTTATATGGACACCAACCCACCATGCTTAAATGCAACAATGAATTACCTTTGAGTTTAAGAAGGTTTACGACTGGATTTTGGTCTGGTTCTATAGTCATCACGGGCTGATCGTAGAGGTCAGGTCAGGATCTGGAAAAAAAAAAATATTCAAAGATTTTCAGACATGTTCTTAGCATCTGTATCATCTCCACATGCAACTGAGGCCAGTCCCAGCATACGGATACGGTCTGTGCTAGCATCTGCTCTGCCCAGATGCTTCAGCTTTAGCTTTTGTGACGGGCTTCCTCAGATTTTGCCTGCTCATTCCTCCCCATCCCAGCCTTTTTTCCGCTCTCTGTTTCTTTCAGTGAAGCTCCTTCATTTAAGTAAGTTCAGTATGTCAGTTTCTATTTCCTTATTTTTCTTCCAAAGGAGTACAACTGAGACTGACTGTGTCCTAAGTCCATCTCTTTCAACATCATAATCGTCAGAAGCTTCCGAAAGAGGCTTGAGATGCTTCTATTTTTAGTAGGTGTACAGGACAGTCTGCCATGGACAAGTCTCTTCCAAAAAAAATAAACCCTTCATTACGATATTTTCAAATGGGATAACACTTACTGTTAAGGCTCACAACCCTTTGGTATGCACCAAAGAGACTGATTTATTTTTTAGTTTCTGTAGCTTCTTAATTCTATGTGACATAAAGAAAATATTTCTTTCTACCAAGCTGAATCCACCACATCTCATTGCTTTGCCTGGGTTTTGGCTCAGCAGAAAGTAACCCTCCCTAGAAGAATGGACCACAGCCCCATAAAAAACATCTGTCTCGTATATCTGTAATTTTTTCAAATAGAGGTACTTAGGCATTCAAAAGCATTCAAAGATTCAAGTCATAAGTCAAATATCAGTCCTCAGCTGAAATGATTCAGCTTCAAAATTGCTTTCAAGTATGTTTTCATCTTTTTGTTACTAGTTGTCCTGGAGAAAAAAGGGGGGGAAAAGTAAACTAAAACTCAGAGAGTTATTTAGTTAGTTACTAATGCTTAATCAAGTGCATCTGAGGTCAGTAAGGTGCTGCAAAGGGCATGGCTTACTCTGTGTGAGAAGAGATGCTTAATACAGAAAACATTTTGAGAGATCAGGTCCCTTGTTTTACATGTTGTCTTGAGTGTTTATGCATGTGCGTGCCCAGGAACGTCTCTAGCAAACAGTTATATCTGCGACCTGTAGAAAAGTTCATGCTATAGAGGAGGGGCAAAAGTGACATTGGTTGGCTTTTCCCCTGTCAGCTGCTTTCATTGACCTTAGCAATTGCATCCAGCATCACTGCAGAGAGTATCTTCTCATCACTGAGCAGAGCAACTCCAACAGCTCTTTCACTGTAATTATTGCCTTGTTCCTTTGATATATTCTGGGTCAGAAGTAGACATTTCCACTCAGAGCACAGAGCTGCTAGCTTTTCCTTCATAGCCCAAATCCCCAGCTGCCCATAGGAAGAGAACAGCAATTCCACCGAGATGAAAGCCAACCTGAGGTGCATTTCCTCAGTCAGCAAGATAAAAAGTGGAGAGGAACATGGCCTGATCTGTCGTTGGGTTTGCTTTGTTCACTCACTCTGAATTATTCCAGGTCTCATTTGGCTTATGTAGTTCTTTGAATGAAACTCTCTTCTGGCAGCTGCTGAGAAAACCTTTGGAGCCTGCTCCGTTTTAAGGCGTGTTTGTGTTCCTTGTGGGGAGAGGAAGAAGATTTGGGAAACGGGGAAGAGGAGGATGATTCCTCTTAAAATCACACCCCACATAGATCCATGTCTCAACACATACACAACGCTCAGCGCCTTTGACCTACTCAATCAGAAAAACTTCAGAACATGACTGGGCACCCAAAAGCCAGCTGCCTAAGGTAAATTAAGGTATCTGAACCCCACTAATGGCCTTACCTGTCAACTGCATAGATAGGCTACCTCGATAGGGTCACAACAGAGTACCCTGCTGCTTCTGGAGGCAGAAAGCCCAAGGCAGGAAAAGGGTTCTTGCAGAGAGAAGCCGTACCCTGTTTCCAGCCAGGCTGTGCAGAACATAACGGTTGGCAGCTGGGACTGAGCCCCTTCAGGCGCTGTGCGAGAGAGAAGCTGCTCCAGGGATCAGAGGAAAGGAGTCCCATCCAAATTACAATTGTCCCCACTCTCAGCCTTGCAGGAGGAGCAAACATGACCCTCTGTGGCTCGCTAAGTAAAATCCGACCAGGGGGCAGCAGATTTAATTCTGCTCACATCTCTGAGAAGCTTAGATTGCTGTGTGTACAGCAGATAACACACCCCGCTGTGCACGGACCCAAATGTCTTGCTCTTTCTAACACTCATTTTACCTGAGGTAACTTCAGACTTTCGAGATATCTTCCTATTTTTGTTCACTTATAAGAGCCTTCTGCTTTTAAAAAAAAGTACTATAAGCATAAGATATTACTCCTTAAAGGATAAATATGATTTATCTAGCTGCCTCGCCTTCTATTTCTAACAGAAATATTTCTTTTATAGCAGTTAATCTGATATTGATTTGCTGAGAGAGGGAGAAAGAGCGCATAAGCCTTGCTACTGATATCACCACAGTTTGCACCACTCATCCCAGGTCCACGCAGTGCAGAAAGAGCAGTCTCCTGGAGGATTCACTGCAGGCTGCTCACCTCCCGCCCGTGCAGCTGCCGCAGCCCCCACGCTAGCCAACCTGCCTGATGGGTGCCAGAGGGCCTCCCACACTCAAGATTTCATTTACCACGTTCAGCAGAAGGCAACCGTTGGCCTCTCCTGAGCCTGCACCCACACAGTTGCTGCCTGAGTAGACTGCAAGGCTGGACTCATCTGGTGTTGGCTCTCACAAGGCGCCGTGGGTGTCACTGGCACTCACTCCACAGGCAGTTGCAATACAGCCTGTCCCTGGCAAAGACGAAGACAGCCCCATCAATCCTGACCGCTTACAGTGTCAACATGTCCCCAGATGTCCAAGTCTGGGGATTTGGTGGACGTCTGGGTAGGCAACGTTTCGTCTCTGTTGTTTGGAAGCCAGATCTGCAGAAAACACTGTCATCCCTTCTTGGCCCTGGGTGGTTGAATAAAACCTGAGAAGGGTTTGGCACATGCTAATGCACTGTCCTGACAGGATAGTGGAACACACTTCAGAGCCAGCTTAGAGCCGAGTCAAAACAAGACCACCGCTCCATTACCACCACTCCATACACCCTCCCCTCCGAACAAAAGCAAGCGCATAAGCACAGCCCAAGCCGCCTGTCTATTCCCAGGCATGAACTTGCTCTCCGGAGGAGAATATTGACTGAGACAGAGGAGGAATGATTCCAGGTTAGCTAAGATGGCATGCTTCCAGGCACACCATTGCGTTAGGAAACTGCCAAACGCCTGTTTCCTGCTTGAAAACGTGCAAAAATGTCCTGGAGAGGGTTAAGGAAAACGGGTTTCAACTGATAGGTTTCACTGCTGCCATTTTAAAAACGACACTTCTGTGTCTGTGTTTGCAGCATGGGAAGCTGAGCTGCCAGAGGTCAGTATCTGTTCGGCAAGGTAGCCTGGTCCAAGCAGAGCGCAGCGATAACACAGGGCTTGTGCTGCCGGGAACCAAATGGCTTTCCTAGAACTGCTGACTCCCCTGATCACTTCTGTTTCTTTCTTTCTTGCAGAAAGCAAAAATGCTCCATCCTCACCCTTTCAAGCATTTCTGTCAGCTGCTCTTTTAAATTACAGGATGACCCTGAGGAAACGTGAATTCAATAAAACGTGATTTATCACGTAAATAGCTAAGAACTAGAATAATGTGCCCCAATATTAGACACATTCAGAGAGACCAGGGATTTGTATCAATACTAAGAGGCTGAAATAGCTACATAAAAACAATAGTTTTAGCCTCTGCCAGCTTACAGCTATAAATGCTTGAGATGGTATGTTCTTTGCTATATATTACATCTTGCCCAGGAAACGAAGAAACAGGACTGGGAACAGCTGGGTTTCTAAATGATCGTCAACATGTGGCAATAAGGCGTGTGGAGGAACGCGGTACTTGCCTGCTGCAGTGGCCATACTGCAGAGGCTGCCCTATTGTCTCATCGGACTGCTCACCAGATAGACACGCTTCAAGCAGAATAGGTTTCAGCTTCCTTCTAGAAGGGAGACACAAAGGGTACTGAATTTACCTCTTCAATTGAAGACACATCTTTGCTTTGGCAAGTATTAATTAAATTAACCAAGCACTAGGAAATTACTAAAGGTGAACTGCAAGACTTTCTTTTCACCCCAAAAAACATAGTTATAAGTCAAAATAGGAATGTTGGTGGAAACGAACAGGATAGAAACCCCGGGTGAAGAAATGACAAGGAAAATCTCCTCCTTTGAAGAGCGGGTGGTTTCTTCCTGCGACATACACTTAGGACTTGAGAGTCCTACCTTCAAGGCCCTGCTTTTACAGGCAGAGCTGAGAGTGATTCTGAAATGCTGAGGATGCATGACCTTCCTTTCCCATGAAAATATGTGAAACTCGTCATCTTGATATAGTATTTGGGTCTCAAAAGCTGTGACACAAGTATGATTTCACTCCAACCTAGTCACTGCAGAAATAATGAGTAAAATGGATGTTTGAAAAAGTCCAAGCAACAATGCAGAACCCTGCATAGATTAAAAAAATTACGAATACATAAAAATGTTGCTATATCTGGGCAATACATTTGTTGTATGTATTTGAGATCATACCTTGTTTGTTAAGTGGCATTAAGTTTAGGCAGGGAAAGAAGAGGCAGCCCTGCGAACTGTATCTTTAAGTGCCTCAGATTCACAAGCACATAAAACTAGGGGCAGGGGCATTGCAGAAACAAATGTTTATTAAATAGAGCCTGCTGGAGATGGATACTGAGAAAAGAAGAATGTGTTTCAAGCACTTGAATGCATCTGTGCTCCTGCTGGAAATCAATGACGGAGCTGCAAATAGATTCTAGGCATCTTGCCTCTCCATTACCAGCTCTGAAGCTGGACTCATTCACTCCTAACCAAACACCCTGTTTGAAAGGCTTGTGCTTCAGTGAATCCAAAATTCACTTCTTCCCAAACTACGTCAGACTGCAGGACTGCAGTTATTTTATAAAGAGAGAATGCACTCCCCAGGGGGGGAAAGGCCAGCAGCTGATTCCATTAGTTACGCAGCTGGCTCCAGAGGATCCACTGGTACGAGATGCAGACCTGGTTTTACTCATTTGCAGAGCATTTCTTTTTCCTTAAGCTGACCACCAAATTGCAGGATTTGAGATGCTTGCTGGAAAGAGTCAAATCCATTTTCACTGAGGCATATACTTGCTATAAAAGCTAAAATTACAGTCTTCATGTTTAAACATCTGGTCACAACCCAGGAGGGACGCATCCCTGCTGGCCATGAAAAAGCAAATCTTAAATAAGTGTAAGTTAATTGACTGTAGTAATATGGAATCTTCAGAATCATTTATGTTCAAGCATATGAGTGGGTATTCATTAAGCTGTATTTTCAGACGTTTACAGAGATTATTAACACATACATTACCAAAATGATTAGCTACAAATTGGAGAAAATGTGCCTGAACACTGGCACTGTTATTTTATTCCACTCAAGTGTCACTGAATAAAGGGGATAGATAATATATCCACAGATCAACATAACTGGAGGAGGAGATACACAGTTCGAGCTTCCATGTATGCCCTTATTCATCTGGGCACACACTCTGCACCCACCTGTGCCTAATGAGTTACTACCTTGTCCTTTTCCAGAACACAAGACACACTGGGGTTTAAAATCTGACATGTCCCCTTTTTCTTTCTTCTGGAAATTTTAGTACCTGACTCAAGGAAAAAGAAAAAGGAAAAAGAAAAAAAAGAAGAGTAAACAAAAAGATTTCATTAGTGCCTCAACACTTCTGCCATGATTCCATTTGCAGAAAAGTGCAGGTGAGAACCTACATTAAAAAGGGATCAGGGAGGTTACAGTGAGTCAACACCAGCAGTGCAGTCAGTGGAGGGCTGCCAGAAAAGCAGAGTAATAACGATTTCTTCATACAGCCGCCAAGCCTGGGACACCAGAAACGTTAGTTTGCCCATGTTTTTCTTTCCACTCCATCATCGATCAACGCATATTACATACTCGCCCTCTGCAAGTTTCCACTCCCTAACCATCAACAGCGCAATTAAGCTGTGCTGTTGCCAAACTGAACGCCCTAGGCATTAGTGGATAATGTTTTGGGGGTTCAGTCACACCAGTATAAGATGATGCAAACTCAGCCACCAACCAAAACCTAGAAATACCCAGCTCTGTTCCGAATGCTTTGTACACCTTTCCAAAAAAAAGCCTGCAGCAAGACAGGAGCTTTGAAGTGTGACCTAAAGTTCAAGACACTGGGCAACGCAGGAGGTAACTTCTATTGGAAGCTCCTTCCCAGCACTTTACTCTGTTTTTCCTCTGTGGTTTTGTAGCTCGAATGCCTCCACCAATGACAATTTGCAGTAACATCTGCAAAACGGAAAGTAGTGTTTAATATAACCTGCCTTAAGCCAAATCCATCTGACCCCAATTCTGCTCCTCCTGAAATACATGCCAGCAGAGCAAAAGAGAAGACAAGATAATTCAGCAGTTCTTTGTGAACAAAACACTGCAGGCAGCCTCAACACCAATAATACTGCCCTCTCACCCAGTTCAGACACCACATTCACCTGTGATACTCACATCAGCAAAAGAAATTTTTAAAAAGTTGAAAAAAACCCTCTGGAGCACAGTTTCATCATTTCTTGAAGGTATTTTTGGTGCTGCCCACTGCTCCTGTATCTGTCAAACAATGAAAACTGCTAGGAGAAATGCAAAAACCCTAGGTGCCAGGTCCTCCTCCCCGATCAAAAAGCCAAATGAATTCTCTAGGAGTTCCTTATGCGAGTCAAAAGAGCAAGGGAGCAGAGGGCATGTATGGAGTACCATAAATCAGACAAAAGCATAAATTTAAGCCATCAGTGGATTTGGTAAACATACTGTCCTATATTTAGACTTGAAATAGAGAATTCTTCTTCCAATCAACCGCATCAAGTCATATGGTAGGGAGAGAGAACAGCACTGCACTGCATCTAATTAGAGGTCCTACGTGCTGGGACAGGGGCTACATTAATCTAGCTTGCAATTGTGTATCTGGCTAGCAATTACTAAAATTGGGTCTATGAAATTAGCAGTAGGGGACCATTTAGTCTAATCTACGATCCTCCAAAATAACTCATTAAAGAGTTGAGAAGGACCTGACTATAAAGACTACTAGTCTTTCTCAGAACAGCAAGAGGCACCTCTTTAGGAACATGGTTTGTGAACCACTCGTGCAGTGAACTCATTTTTTCAAGGATAATAGATGATATCTTCCCTTATAAAGCAGCAGACGTGAAAGAATCTGGCATGGATTTTCAACATATAGCTTGAACTATAGCGATACTGAAAGCCCTAAGTATGAGATTAGACATATATCTAATTAGAGACCATAAGGCAACTTTTAAGTTTCAAAAATAATGCAATGTTTTGAAAAATTGCTCTAAAGCCGGGTTTTTATTGCCTGACAATAATCCAATTTCAAGTACGTTCTTGCAATAGAGACAGATTCTTTGCACCCTCCAATTTATCTAATATGAAAAACTGTTTTCAGCTCATCAATCGATGCCTGGAAAACAAATCAAACAAAGGTAATAACAGAAAAGAATCAGGCGTGTTTTCTGTGTCTGTGCTGTTTTCACAAGGCTGATGGGACTAACTCTGGCCACCCAAAGCACTTGAGCCGAGAGTGATCAGGGTGAGCAGAATGCAGCCAGGTAAGAAAGCAGGATTTGAATGCAATGGATCTTCTGATTGAAAGACGGTTCATATAGGGAAAAAATAAACCAACCAACCACAAAATTTACATTTAGCTGTCTAAAGTTAAATATCGAAATACATGTCCTGACAGCCGCTCTTTCCACAGCTGCTGCAAATAAAGCTGGGGATAATTAGGAGTACCTGAAATCCCCATTTAATTTTGTTTTAACTGAAGATGCTTAAAACTCAGACCAGATATCTTCAGCCTCTAATTATGGAGTAAAATGACTAATTTAAATAATGTAAATCTGAGATTTTTGGCTTGAGCCTACAGATACAGTTGAACCTCTGACTGCTTCTTCCACTTCAGTGCCTCAGAAAACTACTTAGTCTGCACGGGTTTGAGGTCAGCTTCCCAAATGAAGCATTAATAAATTGCAAGATGGGCAATAAGAGCAGATACAGCTTTTTCTGAGCTGGGTCCAAATTACTTTTTCCATTGTCTGTCTGAAGGTTGTCAGTAGTGTTGCATGAAGTAATGTTAAGTCCAGTAGCTTTTCTGTAAATTAATATAGAATATTTTAAGTCTTTTAAGATCTCATACAAGTTCAGCTGAATTTTCTGAATGCTTCTGTATGCAGCATTTTATGACACATCTCCTTAGAGGAGAAATCCCATCAGCTCTCAGCAAATCAGTTCCATGATACCCATGTGATTTAAACATAATACACTGAGAAGACGTGGGACACACAAAAATACACTTAATTACAGTACTTAGGTGAAGTACAATGCATAGACAACGGTTGGCAGCCAAAAGAAAGCTTAAGGATTTTCACTTCAGCTGTACGAGGACTGATACGTGCTCGCAGTACTAGAAAACGCAGCTGAAGCCTGCCAGCCAGACAATAGAGTGAACCCCAGTGCCTGCTGCCTAACAAAGCTGCCTGGAGTGAAGGGATTGTGTTAACTGCAAGAACGCTTATTACACAGGTATAATTTCTTCCAGAACAATAAAATTGCAACACTGTTCTTGGGATTGGAATAAAAAACAAATCTGCCAGGAAATGAGCCCAGATTCCCTAAGGAGACCGTTCATTTTCCAGAAGAAAGCAAGTTCTTTTTCTATAGAGGCATTTTCAGTGACCAGAAACTTTCCCACTGCTGGAAAGGAACAGGAGATGGAAAACTCGGCATGTTTCTTTTCTTTGTATCAGTACTCTTTACACAGTCTCTTATAACCCACAAGTCTAATACATTCATTAAACACACTGCACTATAGAATGACTTTCAGTAGCAGCAGGGGGATATTTTTTAACTTGGGATACGCCACACTAAATATGTGTCAAGCTTTACAACAATTCAGCTATTGCAAGAACCTGCTCATTAAAATGTTCTGTGTCAAATGAAGCTCTCTATTACTCTAGACAACTTTTTCAAGCCTCCTTAAACTCTGAAGTACATACTATCTGACCTTTGGGGGTTTTCTGTTTATTTTCCACATGCTTGACTCTCAGAAGGAGCTCAGCTGTTGTTGCAGACACTCATCGTCATTTCGGTGTGCCTCTACATTTACATGTGGTGCTTGTCCTTCTGCACAGATTGCTCTGGAGAGTCACCAAACCTAAGATCCAGGACTTCTCTAGTAGCTACCCAGAAATAATGCACTATGTAAGCATGGCAGTGGTATCACTGGGTTATAATGTAGTAAAGCAGCCTGCACTGGCAGTGAAACAGCTGCAATAGTTTTTCCTACCTCCAGCAACTATGTAAGAGAAGCACAACAAATCTGAAATAGTTTAACCAGCACTGTAGCAGTTACTTCTTTTTCTCTTTTTTTTTTTGACCCCCAAGGAAAACGCTAGAATTTGCGAGTTGTTAGGCTAAATCCCAAATTTGATGAAATATTTAAGTGAAACCAGTAAGATGAGGATAGAGTACTTAAGCACAGGGAAGTTATAGCCACATTGTCCTTTTCTATTCTCGATCAATAACCACTTCTGACCATCATCCGCCTCGGTACCCAGTAGCTGGGTACTGTCAACCTATTGGATACTGTCAACCTATTATATATCATATCATGGTTACAAGGTTAATTTGGTACTCGTATGTGGCATTCCTGTTTATTAGTAATGTCACCCAATCTGTGGGCAAGACAGGGGAGGAAACTTTCTCAGCTTTTGAGAATTCTGTATATCCTTGGGGTGTCCAAATCAGTATGCTCCTATCATTATGTCTCCTGACTCTGTCTCAGGACTTGTTTAGGGTTCCACACAGGTTTTTTAAGAATACTGCCCAGAGATCTGCCCTGACGCTGGCAAGTTATGAGTGGCAGGGTGTGTGGGAGAGCATGGGCAAGCGCCTAGGACAGTGGTCATCTCCCATGATTTGGAATCTTGCCCCTGAACAAATGCAAGATCCTGACAACCAATAAAATATTTGGAAAAAGTATGTTGTCAGCCAGGCAACTCCAGAAAGACAGAAATCACTGCATTGTGCTGGGGCCTGGCCCATGTCTACCGAGCCCTGTTCAACACTCTTCAGTGCCCTCAAGGGAAAGAGAAAAATCTCTGGGCTTAAAAACAGAACAGCAAGTGCTGTGGCTATTCCAACCCTCGTGACACGCACTGTGGCTACTCAGACCCTGGTGGCAGGCGCTGCAGCTGAACCAGAGAACCAACCTGTGCTAGGAACAGTCACAACTATACAGAAAAAGAAATATACCAAAAAATCTGTCCAGTTAGTGAGGGATGATGATGATGAACCAGGGCCATCAGGAGAACAGGAGGGAGGCACGGCCAGAGGTGATCACCCCATCCCTATCCCTGAGTGAGCTGCAAGATATGCACAAGGATTTCAGCCATCATCCAGGTGAGCATGTTGTTACCTGGCTGCTCTGAGCTGGGATGACAGGGCTGGTAGTTTGGAATTAGAGGGTAGAGAAGCCAAATAGCAGGGATCCCTGTCTAGGGAAGGGGGCATTGACAAGGCAATTTGAAGACAGACACAAGCCTGCAGCCTCTGGACATGATCCCTGTCAGGTGTGAAGGAAAGGCACCCCTTCAAGGAAGATGTAGTATGTCAGCCAGGCAAGTGGACCACCACGGAGAGAGGTATCCAGTACCTGAGGCTGTGCTGGAGGTGATTTATAACAATCTGAATGGTAAGCAGCTACCTACAGACCCACATGAAGCCCAATCCACACTGTCCATATGGCAGAAGTTTCTAAGAAGTACACCGCCGTCATGTGCCAACTCATTGGCAATAGTGACCTGGAGTGAAGGCATGGGACACACAGTGGACGAGGTGGTTGGCCAGCTCCGGCTATACGAAGGAAGTCTCTCTTCCTTGCTATGGGCCTGTGTCTTGGCTGTGGAGGAATAGTCTTGGGAGTTCCAGCAATTGAAGGAGGACATGTCCTACTTGCCACCTGTACAGGCCCTCACCTCAGTTGTTAGGAGTAGGGACTCCTCTGCTCAAGGGAGAGAATACAGAATGTGCACACCACGAGGTACCCTGCGGTTCTACCTATGTGTCCATGGAGAGGACATGAGCAAGTGGGATGGAAAACCCACTTGGTGGGTCGAGGCCCCAAGTACATGAGTTGCAAGGGAAAACAGTCATGAAAGGGGATTCTCCCAAGAAAAATGCTGCCCTAATTTCCAGTGGGAAATTCCCTAGACAGAGTAGGAGGGATGATCTTACCACTGATCCTCTTGAAGGGACTTCTAACTCATTTTCACAAGGAGTGGCTGACTCCAGTCAGGATTAGAGAGGACTGCCCCCAGCCAGGGGAAGGAAAGGGACAATCAGGTTTACTGGACTGTGCGGACCTGATGATCTGGCACATCAGACCCACAGGAGTACAAGGCCCTAGTAGATACCAGGGCACAGTTTACTTCAATGCCATCAAGTTACGAAGGGGCAGAACCCAACCGTATTTCTGGGCTGACAGGGGCATCCCAACAGCTCACTGTACTGGAAGCTGAGGTGAGCCTCGCTAGGAATGAGTGCCATAAACATCCCATTGTGACTGGCCCAGAGGCCCCGTGCATCCTTGGCACAGACTACCTCAGCAGAGGGTGTTTCAAGGACCCAAAAGGGCACTGGTGGGCTTTTGGTATAGCTGCATTGGAGACAGAGGAACTTGAGCAGTTGTCCACCTTGCCCAGTCTCTTGGAGGACCTTTCTGAGGTAGGATTGCTGAGGGTTGAAGAACAGCAGGTGCCAATCGCAATGGTGCACTGCTGGCAATATTGTGCTGATCAAGGCTCCCTGATCCCCATCCATAAGCTGATGCATCAATTAGAGAGTCAAGAAGTGATCAGCAAGACACTCTCACCCTTTAATAGTACTATTTGGCCAGTGCAAAGATCTAATGGAGAGTGGAGATTGACAGTAGGCTACTGTGGCCTGAATGAAGTCACATCGCCACTGAGTGCTGCCATGATGGACATGTTAGATTTCCAGTATGAACTGGAGTCAAAGGCAGCTAAGTGGTACTCCGTGACGGATACCACCGATACATTCTTCTCCGTTCCTATAGCACCAGAGTGCAGGCCACAGTTTGCTTTCACTTGGAGAGGCATCCTGTACACCTGGAATTGACTGCCACAGAGGTGGAAACACCATTTGCCACGGCCTGATTCAGTCTGCAGTAGAAAAGGGTGGCACTCCCGAACACTTACAATATATTGATGACATCATTGTATGGGCTAAGACAGCAGAAGAAGTTTTCGAGAAAGGGGAGAAAATACTTCAGATCCTCCTGAATGCTGTTTTGCCATAAAATGGAGTACAATTAAGGGACCTGAACAGGAGATCAAATTTTTAGGAATAAAATGACAAGACTGGCATCACCATATTCCGATGGATGTAATCACAGGAGAGCAGCTACATCTGCATGGGTTAATAAAAAGGAAATACAGGCTTTCTTAGGTGTTATGGGTTTCTGGAGACTACTCCCTGACTGTAAGCGCTCTCTATCAAGTGAGTTGGAAGAAAAAAAATTTGAACAGGGCCCCGAGCAGTGAAAAGCCTTGGAACAAATCAAGCAAGAGATAGTTCACACAGCAGCCTTGGGCCAGGACAAGATGTTAAAAATGTGCCCTACACTGCAGGTGGGGAGAATGGCCCTCCCTGGGGTCTCTGGCAGAGAGCACCCGGGGAGACCCATGGCTGACCCTTGGGGTTTGGGAGTCGGGGACTGAAAAAGAGATACTGGCAGCACGTGAAGGAGCTTGAGCTGGCTCAGAAGTGGTCGGTACTGAAGCACAGCTCCTCTTAGCCCCCCAGCCGATGGTGCTGGGCTGGATGTTCAAAGGGAGGGCCTCTTCTGCACATCATGTCACTGATGCCGCATGGAGTAAGTGGGTTGCACTGGTAACACATGGGTTCAAACGGGGAGCCCTGGACTCCCAGGAATCTTGGAAGTGATCATGAACTGGCCAGAGGGGAAAGATTTTGGAACGCCACCAGTGGAGGAGGTAACACATGCTGAAGAGGCCCCACCACGTGACATACCATACAATGGAAGTGATATGCCGCGTTCTCTGATGGGTCCTGTTGCAGTGTGGGAAAACATCAACAGAAGGCGGCTGCTGTGTAGAGTCCCACACGATAAGACACTGAAGCGAAAAGGTGAATCGAGTCAGCTTGCAGATGTGAAAGCCATCCAGGTGGCTTTCGATATTGCTGAGGGAGAAAGGTGGCCAGCGCTCTGTCTCTGTACTGACTCATGGATGGTGGTAAATGCCCTGGCGGGGAGGCTACAGCAACAGAAGCAGAGCAACCGGCAGTGCAGAGGTAAATCCCTGTGGGCTGCTAAACTATGGCACAATCTTGCTGCTCAGGTAGAGAACCTGCTTGTAAAAGTAAGTCACGTGGATGCCCACGTACCCAAGAGTTGGGCCACTGAGGAACTTCAAAACAACCATCAGGTGGACCAGGCTGCTAAGATAAAGTGTCTCAAGTAGACTTGCATTGGCAGCACAGGGGTGAGTTATTTTTGGCTTGGTGGGCCCATGCTACCTCAGGCCATCAAGGTAGAGATGCAACATACAGACAGGCTCACGACTGAGGGGTGGACTTGAGCATAGACACTAGCGCACAAGTCACCCGTGAATATGAAACACGCGCTGAAATTAAGCAGCCAAATAGTTAAAATCTGTTTGATACGGAGGGCGTTGGTTGAATTCTTGCTGTGGGGAGGCCCACATATATCACACTCCCATGAACATGCCAGGGTAAATACCATGTTCTTACTAAGGTGGTAGTCACTACTGGATGGCTGGAAAAATATGCTGTGCCCCATGCCACTGCCCGTAACACCGTTCTGGGGCTCAAAAAGCAGAACTTGTGGTGACATGGCACCCCAGAAAGAACCGAGTCAGACAACGGGACTCCTTTCCAAAACAACCCCAGAGACAGCTGGGCCAAAGAGCACGGTATTGAGTGGATATATCACACCTCCTATCACCCACCAGCATCCGGGAAAATCAAATGGTACCACTGACTGCTAGAAACTCCGATGAGAGAGCAACAGAGGGTGGGACCTTCAACAGTGGGCGCAGCTCCTCCCCAGGCTCTGTGTGGCAATGCCTTGTATATCCCTCGCTTTCTTATTGTTTCGTCTCTCTCTTTGTGTTGTGCAAATAATCTCTCCTTATCTTAACCCAGCTGGCTTTATTTTGAGCTTTGTTTTTTTTCTCTTCCCCCCTCAGAGAGGTTGGGGAGGCAGGAAGAGAGCTGGTGCATGGTGTTTAGTTTCCAGCTGGGTTTAAACCAAGACCACAGTGAAATCCCAACCAAATGCAGAGCGTTAGTTTTTAAAGAGCTACAAAGAGAGAGATCAAATGAGAAGAAGGATTAAAGAAAAATTCAAGGGCCTTATGCTTTTAAACATTAAGGTGTCGTCTTCTCTTTTCTCTGGAGACAGAAACAATGCATATTCTGAAAAATCTGTCAAGGGAGAACCCAGAGGCCAAAATGCTTCATGTGTCCATGAGTATGGAACAATCCTTCTTCCTGAGGACTTGAGATTGAGCTCTGAAGCTGCAACACTTTGCACATAGTGTCTTTTTTCTCACCCTTATTCTGCTGCCTGTATTAGTGATAGCTGCAGGCAAGGTTTGTTTTCCCCCGCTCATTTTCTTCAGTAGTGTCACACGTCATGGTTAGCTTCTTTAATGGAGTGTTTGCAGATGAGGCTGTAAAAATCATTAGCCACACTTGGCAGATGCTAGGTACCGCTAGGATGCTGTTCCAATAACTTCTTTTCTGTAATTAAAATCCTAAATAAATCATGAGGTTTCACAAACACAAGCCTACAGTACTTCCATAAGATGAAAGCTGTGCTCACTGCTGGCAGTCTTTATGCAGCTCTTTAGCCTCCTGTTTCTTCCCTGTTTTATTTTGTTGGATTTTGTTTTGTTTTTTTCCTTTGGCCTTCACACAAAATCCCCATATGCACTTCTTCAATGCTTAAAAACCATTATTGCTGAAGATCAATACCAAGAAAACATCTGTGGCTCTTCTTGGTGCACAAAGAGATTTGCTCTGGGTTTGTTTTGTTTTTTACAACTAATGCAATTAAAACTCCATGTAAAGAGTAAAGCAGACACCCTATATTCAGTTACCTATTGAATTTTTTGATGATATTCTTGTGAAACATAGATGTGGGAGCATTAAATATGCAGAGCAGAAGAATATTTATTTGCTATAAAACCTGAATAAATTGAATCTTTTGCTCCTTGTTTCTATGGGAACAAGTTCTATTGAATAAACAGTTTTTGAATAATATTTTATTATTTCTAATTATATTCATTATAATTCAATATGTTACATTAACATAATTTCAATTCTAATGAGAAACTTTAATACTGGTGCAAGCTTAGAAAAATAGGCCAGTGGAGCTTAAAGTAATTTATGCTGCCTGCAATTTTTAGTTTCCATTGACACTAGACCTAATTATCAAATGTTTTGCATTTTAAATCTTAATGGGGTGATGTTTATCGTGGTATGAAGAGAAGATACGATATAATCATGATGAAACGAGCAGAAGTTGTAGAAAAATAGTTTTACTGATGCAATGTGTCACTAGGGAGCTTTGGTCACAAAATCCCTGCATTCTCTCGGTTTCTGTATAACTTTTTTTTTTTTCCCCCTAAAGTAGCAGTCAAACATCTGAAATACGATTTTTAATACAAATTAAAAGGAGACTGGTATGGCAGCCTACTCTGTTGGTTAGCCTCTTATGCACACATAAAGTCAATGGTGTCCCTTACAGAACAGCTCAGAAGGATCAGCATGCAGAAATGGGCTCCGAAACAACACTATGATGGAATAACAAAATTATTTTGAAGTGGATACAGCAGTGTTTAACCAAAACCAAATTTGGCAAACTGAGTCTAGGTAGTATAAACAACAACAAAACCACCAGCAACAACAACAACAACGAAACCAAACCAAACCAAACCAAACCAAACAAGCATTTAAGTGAAAGATCTCATCATCCTGCTGGAGAAATTGAAACCAAGATAAAAAGTCCATTGCCCTTTTTTTTTTCTGTTACTACTTTGCTGCTGATCATCATATTGTTATTGTCATCACATCGAACTACTCATACACACAATATCAAAAGTCAGACAAAACTTACTTTGTTTTGACAAATGAAAATCACTTGTAAAAGCCTTACTCATCATTATCCAGCCTTTTCTTCGTTAATCTGAAGCAATATCAAAATCTCCTCCTCTTGAATTCCTTTTCATGTCAGAAAGTTGCCTAAATGGTGACTTCAACCTAAGTTAAAGAATAAATGATGAGTCAGAAAAAGAAGCAAATTCCTGGCACAATATGCATGTTTTTTAAAAAATAGCAAAGGCAAAGCTGAAAACAACACGAAAAGAACAATGTATTACTGCTTTATTAAAGGCAATTTAACTATTCAAGTATTCTCATGGACTGCATTTGTTTAGAAAACAGCGACCATCAAAGTTCTGTCTATGTTCTCCAGTGGTAGGACTCATGACCACAGAAGTAGAAATTTTCTGCCAGATTTTTCACCTGCCACCACTCAAATCTCATAAACCTATTGGAAGTGATCATTTACAGTAGAAATTATTAGATAAGTTGTAAAAAGCCGTTGCAGAGATTTTAATTTAACAGCTGGAATACCAAATGAATTTGGATAACGGTTTTCTAACTGTAGCATGCTAAAGATCAGGAGTAATTTTTATTTCTTACTAATAATTCCTATTCACTAGCCATATATTGAAAATCTACAGACTTGAAAATGCAATATTTTGCACTTGGCAACATGTTGTGTAAACGTGATTGGCCCAGAGAGGAAAAAAACTCTCATTGCGAGCTGCTTTGTTCTGCTTTATTGTTGCTTGTGATCCGCGATACAGTCTGAAACGGCACGGCTTTTTTAAAGTAAAATGACCATAATTCATATAGCCCTGCCTTTGAGAGAGTGAAGTCATCCTTATCACAGAGGAGGTACAGACTAGTGCACATTTTATCCCAGAAATAAGTGATTAAAAAATTCTTATGCCATTTTGTAGACCTGGCACATTTAATTCAATGAGATTATTAGAAGCTGTGTTTGTCGTTTGTTCCAGGACCATGTATCTAAAGCAATTACTTACTGGGAAATAACTTTTTCAGAAAAATAAATCCGTCGGGAAATCCTAATGGACAGAAGTGATCCTAGAAATCAAAGTTCTAGCTTCAGTGAAGTTAGCGACTGAGGAGGACGCTCAAAAAGGAGAAAAGCCACTTAAGGCATTCATTTTGAAACAATTGAATGAGGCACTTGTCACCACAGCAGGAAAGACACAGAAAAGCACTTAAAGCCACTGCCTGTACAAGTGATTTAGCAATCATCTCCAACGCTATACAGGAAACAAAACGCAAAGGAATAACTAATGAGAGTTCATCAATCTAAACCCCAGCAGCCACGAAGTCATAGGAATGGGACACCTCTTAAAAATTCCCACAATGCAAAAGATACAAAATGAAATGTATCACAGGATGTTTCTTAAAGTCAGGAAAAATAACCTAGGTAAGTACCTCAGCTGGGGTGAAACCTTCGGGAAGCACAACACAGCAGGCCAGAAAATGCATATGCCCAAGAGTTCAAAGTGGTTTTGTCACTACTTTGACTGAAACAGTCTTTTAGTTGAGGGCTTTACCAAACAACGAGCAGAAGTTCCAGAGAACTCAGAAAACGCTCAGCACACTCTCCATCTTTAACAGAAAAATGACCCGTTTCTGGTAACTGCCACTAGCAAAAGTTATCTTCTGTCTATTAAAATGCAAACACAACTACGTGAGAACGTCACGTGGTATTTTAGAAAGCTGTAATAAGGAATAGGACTACAGGAAAAGCAGCAAGGAATAATGACATTCTCAACAGGAATTCATTTGAGAGAAGTAGTTGGGTTACTCAGGAGAAAGGAACAATAGAGTAAGTGGTCAGAGTACGTAGGTATTGAGGAAGCAAAGATACGTCTTTGATATTCAGCTGTGGTTTTCAGTTGCTACTGCTTGTGAGTCACTGACCTAAGCAACAATTGCAATTGTCATTACTAATCTAAAAATTAAATAAAAACAAAAAGGAATTCCTCGTTACTATTGCGCTGAACAACACCCATTTTGAAGACCAACAAAGTAGATGGCAAAACTAAATTACATTTAAAAAAAATTCTATTAATAAATCAAAAGAAAATTTTCATTCTTTGTTTTGTAGTTCCTTTCAGCTCTTTATTTAATGCCATCTCTTCATTTTTGCTGTACCAGAGTTGTATCAGAGGATGAAAAAGACAGGACACAAGGTACATAAAATTCCTCATTGTTTTCACTGTCATAAACAGAGAAACGTTTCAATCTATTATTTTTATTCTGACGAGATCCCACTACACAAAAGTTTTCTGCATAAGTAAGCTTGCAGTGGATGGCATATTACCAGAATCCAGTTTTGGTGTATTTTTTGGGGTGTATATTTTGTGTTGGCATAAATACATTTTCAAGAAGACGTGGGAATGTCCATTTTAACCAGCCTCTCCCAAACAACACTTTACCAAAAGGTTTTATTGACATTCAAAAACATAGAAAAGAAAAAGTCTAGGTCGTAAAACCATAGGTTTTACCATAGGGATGCAGATCTCTGCACAAGAAATCATATTCATGGCTTGCTACAGTTTTCTGCAGACTCTGGGAGACTCACTGTCATTTAATGTCTTTCCATTTTTCCTTGTGCAAAATGAAGATACTGATTCCTCATAGTGATGCTCGAATGTTTAACTCATCTTACGAAGGACTTTGGAGGGTTATTCTAATGCAAAGAATCCAAATTAAATGCAAGATGTGTCTCTCTCACACATGTACAGACAGATCAGCTTATTTTTAGTTAGTTACAGTTGATCTGACTATTCTTGATGAAATCAGAAGAACAATTTTTGCCTTAAGGTAATTTGGGCTTAAACAGCATATGACAAGATTAGAAATTATCCCCTATTTTTTCCCTCTGATTACCTTTCACCATCACTCTTCTACATTAATAAGAATGCTTTGTCAATTCTTTATTCTCCAGTCTAATACTTAATGCCTTGATTTCATTTTTTGAAGTTTTTTTTTTTTACAAAAAAAAAAAAACCCACAATCCTTACACTATCATAACTTTTACCCACTTATGAAACTTTTTCTACTTTTTTGAATTGGAAAAGAAAGGGGCAGGTCAAGGACATGCAAATAGGAAAAGCAGTTTCACCAATAAATGTGACGAATAAACATTTCATCAATGTATATGTCTATGTCCCACTTTTAAATGTCTTGTTTTATAAATAACATCAACTTGCATATTAAAAAAAAATCAACATAGCAAGATGCGTTAAATTGGTGCCTTTCTAAATATGAGTCTTGTGTCTATACCTCAGCTTGATTCCTGCAGTGAAAAATGAAAACAACATTAATAAATGTGCACCGATAACAAATCTTATCTCACTGAGTTCTCTCAGATTACACTGAAATATGACTTCGCCTGCCCTTTGTTATACCCCACTCTGGTGTCTACTGTGGGATGAGAACGGGACATCAAGGCCTGAGGCAAGAAGAAAAGAAAGACTTCTCAGGTCTTCAAGCCTGTGCAGAGTTTGATGGGTGTATACTGAAAACATTTAAAGCTCTTCAGATTCACACACTTCGTTTCAATCTGATGTTATTAAAGAAGGCCTCTGGCAGTATCAGGCTGTTGGAACCCAACTATTTTTAGGAAAGGTTTCAGATAAATTTTGTTTCTGTAACTGTAGAAAATGCTTTCTGACCTAAGGTCAGCACAAATAAGAGATCATACTTACAAGAGTGCAGTACTCTCACCACGTTCCCCACCTCTGCATAGAAGAGCTTTCCGTAATTACAATGAATTTCTGCAATCTCTTTGCTTAAGTATGCTGGAAAACTGGAATCATTCCTGTCACACCTCTTCATATGGAGTATTATTATTCCCCCAAAGCGCAACACAACAAGATGCTCAGACCAGTAAAATAAAATCCACACTTTTTCCTTTTCTACAAACAATACTTATCATAAGGAGGAAAATCACAACCTCTTACTACATGGCACCAAGTTGTGGTTTTTACAAAAAGCTGAGGAGCACAATGTGTAGATTATACAAGCAGGCTGAGCAAGCCGTTCTTCTCTGTTTTCTTACGCATTTGGAATAACTGCAGAAAGACAGACAGATAAATAGACAAGTTTTTCTTAGTAATCCCTTCCATATAGCAATTTTAATTGCAATGAGAATGCAACTGAAATGCATGGGGAGAGGATATTCCATTATCACATGTAGAGAAGAAAAAGACTCAACATATTCTTTCTAGAAGGAAAACAACTGTTTGGTTGGTTGACTTTTTAAGCTTGATTTCTATTTTAACTTAAGATTGTCAAAATTTAGTATGTTCAGTACTGTTCATTCTGTTCAGGAAATGGAAAAATGAGTCTTGAACAGTCAAAAAGATGAAGGCAGATGGGAAGAAAAGTGTGAGGGACTTCCCTTTCCACACAACTTTCCGAGGTTTTAATTTTTCCCTGTTTTGCACCAGGGTAAGACAGAGAACTTTTAGTGGGCAAGTGAGAACTGTACGTAGTTTAGCAAAGACAAGTGCAAAGTCCCGTGCCTGGGACAGAATAATCAAAGAGCCCGGTATAGGCTAGGATCTGTGTAGCTGGGGAGCAGCCTTACTGAAAGGGACCTGGGGGTCCTGGTAGACAACAAGCTGAACATGTCAGCAGCACATTGCTGCAGCCACAAAGGCAAATTGGGTCCTGGGCTGCATCCACAAGGTCATTACTAACAGAGATGGAGATGTGATCACCCCACTCTACTCAGCACTTGTCAGGTCACACCTGGAGTACTGTGTCCAGTTTTGGTCTCCACCAATCAGAAAGGGCATGGACAGACTGGAGAGGGTCCAAATGAAGGCCACAATGATCATCTGCCCTATGAGGCAGTTAGGTCTTTTCACACTGGAGGAGGCTCAGGAATGACCAGTTTTCCAGTTCTTAAAGGGCAGCTGCAAGAGAACGGATGCTCTCTTTTCACAAGGTGCCACATGGAGAAGGCAAGGGGCAATGGGTACTAGTTGCACTGGGGTAGGTTTCATCTTGATATCAGAAAGTAATGTTTTACAGTAAGAACAATCATTCACTGGAATAACCTTCCCAGGGACGTGGTGGACATGCCATCACTGGAGGTTTTCAAGATGCAGCTGGACAGGGTGCTAGATAACTTCATCTATGTTCTCTTTCCCACAAAGGTTGGACCAGATGATTTTTTGAGGTCCCTTCCAATTTGAGCTGTTTTATGGTTCCACATTCTATAATTATGTTCTACAGAAGGGAAAAACAATCTCTTCTTCCCAGTAAAAACACAGTGGGGAAAGTACATAGACAAACAGGCTTCTCTCCAAAGAGCCAGATGGTTAGCTTTCTCCTGCATATTTCTTCAAAGATAAGATTTTCATATTTGATCTGAAGCTCAAGGTAAATTCCTTCAGAAGCTTGTGCCTCCTACTTATAAATCATCAATCTCCATCTAAATAGGTCATGGAAAAAGGAAAACTGTATTTCTTGAGTGAGAATAGTTCTTTACTTCCTGTATTTTCAGTATTTCATCTGCACATAAATTGACAAAACATAGACCCAACAGTTTTCTTTGTTCACTTCTTTCTACCCCACAACTGTTAAACCAAACAGCAGTGCAGTCCGTAGCGCAACCAGCCACAGATGTATAAACAGAGACCTACATACACTGCATCTTGTCATGCAATCTGTGCTCTGGAAGGAAATCCTGGCCATGAGCAGGGATGGGAATCTTGGTGATTTTTGTTGGTCTGAATGATGGAGGGACCTGGGCCAGGGTACAACCCACTGAACACCTCTGCCCCATTGCACAGGCACAGCTCATGAGCTGTCAGATAGAACAGGCTTGCTATGACATTTTTGCAGGCATTTTTTGCAGAATTCAAGTAAAAGTGAAGATATATATGTGTCTGCACACAAAATTCTGCAGGCTCAAGTGCCCATTGCAGACAATGGACATTTAGCCAATAGTCAATGAAACACATGACTTTCAGCTGATCAGCCAGAAGCTGCCCACTTTGAATCACAGAATCATAGAATGGGCTGGGCTGGAAAAGAACTTAAAAGATCATCTAGTCCAACCCCTCGGCCATGGGCTGGGACATCTTTCACCAGAATAGGTTGCTCAAAGCCCTGTCCGATCTCACTTTCAACTCTTCCAATGATGGGGCATCCACAACTTCTCTGGGCAACATGTTTCAGTGTCCTACCACCCTCATCATAAAAAATTTCTTCCTTCTATCCAGTCTTACTATACCCTCTTTCAGTTTAAAACCACTGTCTCTTGTTCTGTCACGACATGCTCTAGTTGAAAAGTCTTTCTCCATCTTTCTTATAAGCTCCCTTCATACAACGAAAGGGCTCAATATAGTCTCCCCAGAGCCTTCTCTTCTCCAGGCTAAACAACCCCTGCTGTCTCAGCCTTTCTTCATAGGACAGGTGCTCCAGCCCTCTGATCATTTTCATGGCCATCCTCTGGACCCAATCCAACAGGTTCATGTCCGTCTTGTTCTGGAGCTGGATGCATTACTCCAGGTGGGGTTTCATGAGAACAGAGTAGAGAGGGAAAATCACCTCCCTCGACTTGCTGGCCACACTTCTTTTTATGCAGCCCATGCATTACGTTGATATTAACCATCCTTTAGCTTTCATTACTGCACAGACAAGAGCTCCATTCAGTATTTTAAGAGTCTAGACATCTTGCTTATGCATAGACAGCTTTGTTTTGGCATTTGAACCTTTACCTGAATCCTACCTTTTAGGCACCTAACGTCAGGTGTTACCTAATGCCAAGTTGCCTGGCTTCTTTTTCAGAAGGGCACAGAACCCAGATTCTACCTACCAGGCCTACGCAGATGTCTCATCTACCCTAGGGCATCTCAATACATCAACCAACAGAGACCAGAGTATCAACTCAGCGTGCATGTGTTTGATAATTAACCTCCTTACAATAAATGGAAAGAACATAGCTAATATCCCCAAAGACACCTTCCTCCTGAACTGCACTGAGTTGTAAGGATCAGAATGTCTTACATTGTAAATTAATATCTTTGATCTTCTTGCCGTTCTTTGACATAATACATCTGAAGGGGTTACAAAAGAAATAAGGATTAAATATTTGTACATTCTTTCTACAAAGGTTTCAAGATTCTCTCTATATTCCTATAATGATTGGGAGTAAGTCATCACACTTCTGTGAAGTAATTTATCAGACTTATTGTGTGGAATAAATACGACACTGCTAATGGAATGTGTTAGGAAAAACAAAAATTCTATCACATAATAATACAATGGTTTTTTGAGTTATATCTAGATAAATAGAGGGAAAGGGAAAGGGAAAGGGGAAACGGGGAAAGGGGAAAAGGGAAAGGGAACAATTTGGCTCACTGATGGGATTGAGAAATTGGCACATTTCCTTCCACAATTCTGTCCCTTTACACATGCCATAAATGCATAAATCCAGCACAAAAAGAATACAACACATTGTCCTGCGTACATTAACTCAGATATTTTAGTCCTGCTCATGGCCATAAAAAAACCCCCACAAAACTACACTTCCATTTACTACAGAGAGCCTCAGTCAGGCCATGAAAGTGTAATTTTAGACATGATAACCTATAGTCTTCAGTTCAAATGGTTATGATGATAACTGGAATGTATTTATTTAACTATCAATTTATTAATGTATTTATTACAAAATTTCTTGTAAGTTCAAGGTTATTCAATAATTTAAAACTTACGTGCCTGTAACTCACAATATACAACAGACTCAGATATTCTACTATCCAAAGCAAAATCTAACTACCTAGAACCCAAGATTTCAGTTTCTTTGGGACCTTGTAGAAAGCCAACTTGGTAAGAAGACTCAAATTTAAAAGCTTTACAAGTTAAAGAACAGATTAAAGTCTAGGGTGAAAGACAGTGAAAACATAAATAAAAGTAAATTCAGAAGAAGGATTCACGAGTCACCTAATTATCTTGGTTTACACTTCCTCTAAAACGCTGAACAATTAAAAAGCACACAGAAAATAGGTTCACACTCACAGAAACAGGCTTGTGCATGTAGATTTCTCTTTTAATCCCTCTCCCACTTTAATTTTTTTTTAAAGACAGTTTGGCAATAGTGTATTAATGCCCTGGCTGGCCTTCCAGTCAGTCAGCAACCTGTCAGGGCTGCCAGAGCACTGAAATGCTGCTAGTGTGTCATGGGACCCACGCTCAGAGCTTTACTTTTCTCCCACTGTAGGTCCGTCATGTTGAACTGACACTGCACATCACTCAGCACATGGTGATGTCAAAACAGCTGGCACCCAGGAGCAGCACATGCGGCACTGTGTCGCTGTGCTGATCTAGCCTTGACTTATGCCACTTCCATCAGCATAAACCAACAAACTGCTGCCTTGGCCCGGTGACAGAGAAGGAAACAACAGGGATACGTGGAAGAGCAGTAGGACTGAGACTATTCTGCCAAAACTTTACATTTCAGCCTGAAAGCTGCTTTCCAGCCCGTGTCCACTTGCATTTTTGGTGCATTTGAGTTGCCAGGACTGTGCTTGTGGAAACAAAACAAAATCTTTCTACTAGCTCTGAGTTATTATTTCTACCAGCTCTTTCTACCAGTTTATATCAGCTCTGAGTTATTTATGTAGGGTAGGTGAGAGAGGAGACCAATTCCTGGAAACTGATATCCAAAGCTTACATAATCCGTTAGCCACTGTCACACAACAGAGTCCCCACAAAACCGACCCGTCTTCCTCTAGCTTCCCCTTTGCCTTTCACTGACGAATCTCCATCAGCTGAACTTGCTGGACTTTGATGTCTCACACCCAGCAGAAGTACATGACATACATTGCTGCTAGAGATTACCAGATGGTTGCTGATGCTGTTAGATCGCTAAAGCGAAACAAGGCTCGGAAAATAGTACTTGCCTTACATCCTCAGGACAACAGTATCGTATGGATACAAATGGCGCTGTCTGAGTCAAGAAACTCATGAACAGCTCTCAGAGCATCTCTTGAGGACAATGACTTTTCACACCGATTTTCATAGCATTTAGTTTGACTTGTACTTTTTAAGACCTACTTGTTTAGTAGTTCGATTAGAAAGTTTGTTCTTGCTTTCACATCTCAGTACATTCAGGAAGCAAGTGCCATTCATATTCATATAACTGTGGCAAGACCAGACCAATTAAACCATTCTTGACATCTTTGGTTTGTTAATAATGCTTCTAAATGACCCGGGTTATTTTAGACCAGCACAGATTTATTTCTGTTGTCTGCCACAGAAATATTTTACTCATGCCACAGAAGGCTTTTGAATAGTCTCTAGGCTTAGGATGAGTGATGGCTGCCATTCATTTCTTTATTCATCTTTGCTATATACAATAGAGATTGAACAATGCAAGAATAAGTGTGATGAAATTAAGCCCATCTGAGTTTGAGGTTAATGACATCGTGGAGCCTACTCTTTTTCTAAAGAAAGGGATATGGAGTTTTTTTTTTTTTTTTAAATGATACTTCTAAACTGTGAACTGGCCCAGCTAATAAGAAGTGACCTCTTTTTTATGCTGCAGATGTAAGTGTGAAAAGAATGATGAAGAAAGGTCTTTCAAATGGGTGTGTTCTGAAAAGGAACACTTTCTGAGTACAGTCCACTTAGTGAACTCCTTACTGCCTTGAATCTGTGATCAGAACCCTTCCAGACCAGTTGGTCACTCAGCCACATGTCAGGGGTCCTTCTGAGTTACAGTTCCCGTGGTTCTGGGGGAGATTCCTCCTCCAGCACTCAGCAGTGCATCAATGATATCTGAGAGATATTATACGAAGCTTAGGTTTTAGTTTGTAGGCTTGTTTGTGGACATTTGGGTTGAGTTCTTTCCTCCAAAGACTCTTCTATCAAAGTTGACCTTTTGTATTAAGTGGAGGCCTCTCTAAATCACATTGAAAATCCAAAAGCATTGAAAAGCCTTCACTTGCTTGTACTTGAGGGGAATCATGTTAAAAAAAAAAAAAATCAAGCAGAGGCTTTCTGGTTTAGAACAACTTTCTTTTCTTCTCCCTTTGGTTGTTGGTTATGATTAACTAGGCCTGACTTTCAATATATATTTGTTTTTCCATGTTGACAATTTTACTATTGCATTACGTTGAGGGTTTTTCTTTCCATTAACATTAAACTATGTCTAGGTTTGTCTGCTTTTCTTCATACTAGCTTTCCACATTGTGCTGATGAACTATTGCTCTCTCCTATCCAAACCATTCCTAGATATATTGTCAAATATATATCTCTGAGAGTTTATCCAGGTTTCTCCTCTCTTATCAGAGATGGAATCCTGCAAACATGGTGGAGAAGCTGTCTGAGAGCAGAGGTTCAAACTCCTCTCTACTTTGATGGTAGAGGATACCTCAGGAAATAAGCATTCTTTGAAAGTACTTCTTTAAAAAAAACCATGACACAGCACACAAATCATGGTAATCTTCTACATTGGCTTCTATGATGTACAAATGTCCAAGAATGAAACAAACTGCTTACTTGGTTCCTGGCTATTTATGAATCACATTGTGGGTTAAAGAACCATTCTCACCAAAAGAAAAAGACAAAAAGATTTATTGACAGCTATTCATAAGCTAGTTATCTCTGCTATCCTGCTACTACATCCATAAATTCTTCATGTGCCAATGGTGCTCTTTAGTTTGTGATGGTCCATCACATGTCACTTAGGGAGACTGATAGAAAGATAAAGTAGAAACTTATAAACACATCTCTGCCTTCTTCATATTACCTATTTTAAAAGCAAAATGCAAGATGATAATCAGATTCACACATTGCATGTGGACTTTGGAAAATACTGGTCTCGGTCTAGGATGGCTTTGAGACCTGTCACTCATGACTATAGTAATTCCTATACTTCCAATCAAAAACTCCAAAGTAGTTAATCAGCCTCTGGTCATGGGCTCAGTTCATTTGTGTTCAGAAAAGAACCTGATCACACATATTCCAGTTCAGGCCATGTGCAAGCACTCAGTTTCCTTCTGTCACTGTCAGGAGACTACAGGACAGCTTATCAAATAACTGTTCTTGGCTTATTATATCTTAATGAGGTATTCTTAAAACGATAGACCGTGTATTCCCCAAGCTCCTAGTAAAAATTCAGTCCCAGAGGCAATTAAATAAAACATCAAGCCTCAGACTGCACTTTCTACAGCATATCTCCCGAGTACATAGACTGTAGACAGAAGCCTGAGTGAGAATTTTTCAGGAAAAAGAGTTTTCACTTGAATTTGTCAAAACTAAATTTTCTTGTTTTCAGAAACACATCTCCTTTGTGGAGAAATTCACCCAGCAGCAAGATGGGCTTACCTGTTGGTTGTAACATCAGAGACTAGATTCTCTGCGTTGTAGAAAACTTCTATGCAAGTTTTGGACCCTCCCTTCACTGAGGACCCTACCCATTGTTATTCCCTTTCTGGTTGCATCCAACACAGAAGCTGCAAAGCTCTGCGGAATGAAAAAACATGAAAACATTTCTCATTTTCCTCTTTAAATATTTCAAGTAAGCATGCTAAAAAGAAATTAAATCATGCAGACAGCCAATAAATCTTGCAGTAGCCTAATTTTTCTTACAATGATGCCTCAGGCAAATCAACTGTGGCAAAGAAAGGAAAAGGATTAAAGCTATGTAAAATTTCCTCTTTTACTTATCTTCTACATCTTAAATGACTACTCCTCCCAAGGAATTCAAAGTCCTAGTATTGCTCAGTTCTTCTTCCAACCACTGAGAAGAAATGTTTAATGATGCTTATGAGACCAATTTTGACAAATCACTCAGGAAAACCAAACCAATTAATCATTACTTTAAAAAAAATATAAAAAAATATAACATATAAGAACCTTGTAGAAAATATTAGTCATTTAGTTCTTTTCATGGACCCTTGTTACTCACTGAAAAAACCTTTATGTCCTCTTTCCACAGGAAGCATATCAGCTCTGATGAATCCCTGTTGAAATTACCTGGCTTGGCTAGCTACTACTTTTTCTATTCCTCCATGATTTCAGAGAAGTGCTTTTAAAGCTCATGTAGCCATTATCAGTAATTTTCATGCTGTACACACCACAACTAGAACGAAAAACACACTCGCCATGCTACTTCCTACCCCATAGACAGAAGATTAATGCTCATTCTTACATTGCTGGGATCTCTCTGCATCACTCAGTGCTTCCACCCTGAGTCAGAAGTGTGCCATCTAAGCAGGTACTTCATGTGTTGTACAGTATTGTGCTCCATTAGCTTTCATAACCTGAGCTACTGTATACTTCTATTTCGTTTGTGTTGCTTGGATAAGGACTCTTCAGTTGAGAATTCATATTTAATCCTTCCAAAGCAAGCACACCTAATGAGAGAAGTAAGAAATTAAAATTTTAGACACCTCTCATGCAGAGATTTACAAAGATCACTCATTTTTTACTGTTTAGAGAACTGATGAGGACTGCAGACTGAAATTTGAATATGTTTGCTAATGATACATAGTTCTGTTTACCCTTCACATATCACCCTCACTAAATCAATCTACTTTTTTATGAAGATGAGCTCATGGGTGAAGAACAGCTGTTTGAAAATTAATCACATCAAAATTAAGATTACACTATGAGGTTGAGGAAGGCACAAAGTTTGCAAAAAGGCATGTTGTTATCTATTTGACAAAGTGTAATCACAGCTTGTCCATTCTTAACTCAAATTACTTAAGGATTTTTCATGCCTCAGTGATGGGAACTTTTCACCATACAGTAATATCCATGGAGAAGTAATTAGATTTGGCTAGAATGTTCCATTATATTTTGCCTTAAATAATCTGACTCTGTGTCGCTTGGATATATTTAGAAATACTACAACAACATAGTGCTGGAAGTAGACACGAAACAGAATTCCAGAAACTACAGTCAAGGCTGAAATTGAGCAGAAAACTTTGTAACTTACCGTAAGGACCGTAAGACTCATTCAGCTTAGCCTTTTCGTCTCTCTGCAGAATTTCCCATCATGACCAAGATCTTGGGTCACCTTTGAGAGAGGGTGTCCCTTTAGGAAAAAAAAAAAAAAAAGGCAAAAACCTAAACCAAAACTGATTTTACTTAAAAAACTTAAAATTTTTCTTGTTAACTTCGGTTAACAAGAAAAATGCTGCCTGTTGCCAGGTGCACAGAGGCGCTTTGTTGGAGAAAAGGTTGCTTGAAGTGGGTCTAAAACTGCTGAAAACATTCTCAGAAGAGGTAAGAATCAATGCGAGCCTTGCTAACCTTACCTTCTGTCTGCAAAACCAACTTCCTTGACCTTCATTCTTCTAATAAACACCTAGCAGAACATATGCAAATGTAAAAAATATTTTGCCTTATTTTCATCTACAGACAATTATCCCCCAGGAAAAGGCAGAGGGAAAGAAGAAAATAACCGGTATAAATTAACAGCTCTGAATTATTCATTTTTCTGAGTATTAGTAGTATCTTCACATGAAATAACAATTCCCTGTCCTGCCCATTTGAAATAACCCACGAGGTTTTATGACTCGGGGATGACAGGATTGACTGCCCCCAAATAATAGATTTTTACTGTTTATCAGTCAAACGTAGCAGATGTATCAAAGTTTGACTTTACTGCAGATAGTGCAGTTTCTGCCTTGTGCGATTCATGGTGTTTGGAAATAAACAAATATTTCACTCCTAAATTACGGAAGCAGCCCCTGATTTCTATGAACACGAAGGAGGCAGCAGACCCCTACTCACATTGTCTGTATCTTTTTCTCACATCATAAGGCTTGGTGTGATTTTGTTACTCATTGTCAACATCCAAGGCTCAGATATGTTTACAGGAAAATGAGTCAGTGATAATGGTTTTCAAAGCAAAGTCAATTAACTATGAATGTTATTAAGTAATATGCTTTTCATTAACTCAAAGAATTAAGTAATTGAGACTACTAGTAATGATCCAGCTCTAAAATAATGAAAAATTAGGCCGCTTGTATCTATTAGTTTGTTTTGAGCTATCACTCAAAAAAAAAGCTCAGTCCAGAAACATCAGCATCTAATGATAACAGAGTATTTTATTTGTCTCCAGTCATCTTGCACCCACGATGCACTAAGCTCCTTTTAAACTTCTGCCTCTGCAGCCAGCCAGTTCCTTTGCCTGCTCAGGCTGGAGGTAGAGAAGGGCTCTGCCATCCCTCTCAGTCAGCGTTCAGCGCCAAGCGAGAAGAGATAAGACAACACAGGTATAGACAAAGCCATTGTTGAAAATTAAAAGTGCTGTGTTTTCTTGAAGGAAATGGAAAAAATAAGAGAAAATGCCAAATTATACAGAAACTACTAAGAGGAGCAGTGCTAATCCCATCCAAAATCTTTATTGTCGATATTAAGAAATATATCAATTACTTTCAAAAGAACAGGTCCAAAATAGCATTAACTTGCAAGGCACAGAAATAGGTCAAAATACATGTAAATAGCTTGTCATTATCATGAAATAATCTTTTCCAAAAAACCTGAAATCCTCTCCACAACATGGTAAAATAAGAGAATAAAATCTAGTTGACACATTACCTTGATCTTTCATCTGCAAGCTGAACTACAATCTATGTCCAGGGAAGAGCAGAATCACCTTCTAAATGTCTATCTGCCGGCTGAACAGGCCTGTAACAAATTATGCATTTAATACATTTAGTTTGGTCTTTAACGAGCAGAAAAGAGAGAACCCAGCTATGTGGATACAGAACTTACATGGCAACACAAAGAATTATACTGACTTCATTCTGACTGACGGGCTCTGTATTACCCAGAAGACTGTGGAGTAAAACCACTTTAACTCAGGAAGTGCCTGCTGAGATCTATAATTTAACAAAGTGTTAAGCAGAAAGGAACAAAATTGTTCAGCGTGAAAACTTCAGAATTAGCTAAGCCAAGTTCAGGACAGAATATAGCCATGGGTTGAAAGTGGAAAGACACTAAGTGTTACTAACTAATTGAATTTTTCTGCATTAAATAAAAATGAAGGATCTGGGTTCTGTTGCAAATGCGGCCCATCAAGTTAAGAAATTACTAAAGTGATATTCTCTCTGAAAATAATCTGTTTTATTGAAATGGAGGCTGAAGTTACAAATCTGAAATGTAAGTCTTAATATCCCGTCAGAGGTATTGCATTTCTCAAAAAGATGAGTCAGAAAGAAGCTGGCCACTGAGCGCATTGTTTTGCCCAGTTTCAGAAGCGACAGTGATGCAGAAGGTAGGACCACAGTCAGAACAGTCAGTGGGAACAGAGGCAAAAGCGTGGAAACATTGCCTTGAAAATGCAGTCTTCAACAAATTTGCTCGTTGACTAATTTTGCTCAATATTTCAGAATTTATTTCATTGTTTTCAGTAATTTCTTTAACACAAAAAGCGTGACCAGATTAAGAAACTGGCCAAGAACATAAACCCAGGGATCAGTTAATCCGTGCAAGAGATGATTGGAATAACACCTGGGAAGACCCTGAAACATGAAGAAACAGAACTGTAATGGTAAAATAAACTACAAGGTCTGGAATTTAAGAAATAACAGAAATTCTGAGAGAAGTTGTAAATGCATCAGCTAGGACTGAAGGAGGATGGAAGAAACACAGGTACCTTAGCTGATCACTGCAAGACCTGTAACAAGGAAAGAGAAGTATCTACGAAAAATGATTAAACGGTGTTTCAGACAAGCTGTTTCTAGCTGAACCAGGTAAGTATAAACGTCATGTGTGCATCACAATGCGATGCCTAATTTAAAACACAGCTTTCACCACACATATTTAGATAGGAGGAACTGGGACTAGAACAGATATAAAGTACCGATGTGCTCTGAGCAATGACTAGCCCATCATATGAGGTGAGGTTAGATGAAATTGGCTTGGTTTGCAGTCAAGTAAAATGAAGACTAGGAGGAATTTGTTATCTATAAGTCTGCGGTAAGCAACAGAGGAAAAATAATGCTTTAATTTATAGTGCATTAAAAAATGTAACAGGATATAAACTAAGAGATGAGATGAATTCTAGTTTCTAGCCTGTCAGGCAGTGAAATCTGGAACAGCCTTTTTAGAGGCTGTCACGGCTTAACCCAGCAGGCAGCTGAACACCACACAACCACTCTCTCACTCCCTACTCCCAGTGGCATGGGGGAGAGAATTGGGGGAAAAAGTAAAATCTATGGGTTGAGGTAAAAGACAGTTTAATAGGACAGAAAAGGAAAGGAGAGAAGGAAGAGAAGAAGGAGGAGAAGGAGTTGATACAAAACATTGCATATACATTGTCATACTTGTCATATAATTTCATAGTGATCTCTTCACCCTATCAATTAACATTAAGATAGGTTTTTTCTTAGCTACACAGATCTATTTTGTCATCCTTATATCAATGCTTACTACCATATTACTATGCTTGTATTATTATTACATTTCAGTATTCTACTTCATTCTTACTGAAAAGCAACTTGAGTAAGGAATCTGTTATGACTTTATTTTCCTTTCTACTCAACAAACCAGATCAATCCTCATTCAGTGAATGCTGGAAAGCAAACTTTCTAAGCTTAAACTCTTCTTTACATATTTCCGCAGAACCAGACCATTAGGATCATTGCTGCACAATTCTGAAGAATATGCACGTTCTTCCTGAAAGTGTTCTCATATATTCAGGTTTGTCATACACACTGAATCTGTTACAGCAATTTTTGCCACAGCTACCTAGGGCCACCTAGGTGGTTAGTGGTGACAGAAACAGAAGCAGTGGTACAGCAGTAGCTATTGGAACAAATTAGTTTGACTCATTTAGGAAGGTATACCTGTGACACACAGAAGGAATTACAGCAGCTAGGTTTAAGACGCAGCTTGTGAATATAATTCTCTGTGAAAGGCATTATAAGACACGGCCTTTTAACACATCAGAGGTTTAGCATCAGTCCTTGTACTCACCAAACAGGAACAAGAATGCTGGAAGATCTTGCTGCTTCATTGCACTTTCAGAGATAGAACAACCCTGCAAAGCACAGAACAAAAAAGACCCTGGACAAAGGACACCTTTACCTGCGTTAAGTATTTCTAAGAATCTGTCAGGAAAATAGCTTTTAAATGCAAATATTGCAATCCAATATGAAGAATTTACAACACTCTCACGATACACTTGCAGGTAGCAGGAAAAAATAATAGTGACACAAGGTTAAAAGTGTGAAAATCTTATAAGACCTAAACATTTCCTTCTTTTTTTTACATTCTTCTAGCATCAAATTCAAGTATTCAGAGGTATGATGAGGTATTCAGAAAGACCTCAGAAGTAGAACACAGGATCATGTGCAGAACACCAAAACTGTACTTAGAAATGTAATCACTGACTTAGGAATGCCTAAATGGCGCTATGGTTTATAGAACTTCGTTAAAGTGATGTGGAGCACTGACAAACTGCAAGGGGTTCAGTGAGCAGCCAGCAAGTGCTACGCATTCATACAGCTGTTTGGCTACTGCACTCAGGCACTTATTTACAACCCTTACCTCCAAAAGCGGAAATTTTATCCATCCTGAAATCCCATAGTGACTCTTCATTGAAAAGAATCATTAAATTTAGATAGGTTAAAAATAAGGAGCATAAGCTCAGAGAATAGTCTTTTGCAGATGAACTGATTGTCTTAGGATGTGCAAAAGCAGTTACTGGAAAAATCATGCAATATGTTTCAAAGGTAGTAAGTGTTTGATCTATTTCAATACCTTGAAAAGTTGATTCATATGGACTTGGATAGTGATAACATCATATGAATTAAAAATACCTAAAAGACCACGACAAATAGGAATGATAAAAAGAGATCTATCAATTTGTGATATTTCACCCTCAGTGCTCACATGGATTAGATCAGTATATTAGACTGAAAGATAGAAATATTCGAATCATCAAAGGGCAATGCAGTTGGTAGCAATGGAGTATTTATATGAGCGCTACATCGTTTGAACAAACTGGTGTCCTAACCTGCTTTCTGAGTAGAACCCACACAATCTAGAGCTACCCACTACAGGTCCACCCACTTGAACTGACATCCGTTACCTGCAGCACGTTCCCAGATGAATATGCTGTAGGGCATTTGAAACAGCCCTGACCTCAAAAGAGAGGACACAAGACCAGGCTGTTTCAGTCACTCTTGCATCTTAATGGAATTCCTACATAATTCTGGAAATTGAGAAGAAGGATAACGTAAGTCATGAAAGGTTGCTAATCATCAACATGAAGTCTTATAGAATGAGTAATGCATGAATTGAATCCATTCCGCTACCCCAATCCTTTTTTCTGTTTTCCAGCCAACAAAATAACAGGAAGAGACCAACTATTCCAACTGGCAAGTTCTGAGCACTGACACATTTTCTTGAGAGGAGACATCTCAAGCACTGGCCTCAACTCTCATGCTCCAAGGATAATTTTGAACCATTTTCCTATACCCAAACGTCTCCAGATTGAAAAGAGACATCTGTTTTATCTCCCAGATCTTACCAATGTGGGAACAACTTTTCTTTTGAAGATGGCTTGTGGTGGCCTCTTAGTCAAGCCATCCACTTCCCTGCCTCAGTTTTTCCATTAAGAAAATATAATTGTGAAGTCATCTACCTCTACAGTTGTTAATCATTTTTCCATGGTCTATTCTCAATCCTTATACTACAGGGTCTCCCTGCATGCTGTCACTCCTTATCTTTCATGTGAACCATATGACTTCTCACTCCTTGTGGACTAACTCAGGTCCTCACACCTTTGCACAGCTCTGTATTCCACCTTGATTTTTATGCCACAAGCCTCAATCAGCAATTATCTCATAATATTGCTTCTTTGACATGTGACTCTGACTTCTTTTTAAGCCTTGTAGAGCTGTCAAACCCTCTGGAAGCAGATACAGGCTACAGCAATCTGGTGTGAGGACACCAGGAGGAGACATGAGATCAGTGAAGAACAACTTCTTCTGGGTCTGCAGAGCAATTAGCATTCAACAGCACTGAAGGCCACACAAGAACAAGAACCGTTATTCCTCTGCAAAGAAGAAAGGGCTAAAGACTGCATAAACCTTTAGCCCCTTCCTTCCCCCAGCTCAGACTCAAGTATCCCTTTCCTTCACTAGCATTTCTCTTGCCCCCACTGGCAGCCTTTCTTCTTCCAAGCAGATTTTCATCCTTTTCCCAGTACTGACACAGCCCAGATCTAGCGAATGTCCATTCCGGCATTTCCAGTCCTTCGTTTATCTTGCCTTCTGGAGATTGATCTCATGAAAGTGTGAGTACTCCCTCTCTGTAACTGAGGAGAGCAAAGTCTGCTGTGTATATTTAGCACAACTTTATGAGGGGCCACGCAAAGGGGACTCAGACTCTTCATGAGCGCTCTGCAGTTAGGTGACAGAAACCCCGTTAAACCAGGGAGAAGGAGGGGGCAAGGTAAGCTACATGGTTTTGAGGGGTTTTATCACCTTATCTCAAGATTTGTGCCCATTACAGGGAGGGCGGGCACAAGAATTGCATCACTCTCCTTTTAACGTAAAAGCAAAAAGCAACATTGCTGCACCTACGAAAGCTTTACAGTTCAGCTGTAAGGAAGGGCTTCACATTTACTTAATCACTTCAGTTAAGCAACTCTTGCTTAAGCCCATCTGATTTTAAAACGTCGCTTCAGTAGTCTAAATTGACAAGGACAGATGGATGAATGAAAGTCTCAGCAGTTATGGATTGAGACATAAACAAGAGTTAAGAGGCTGTCCTGTGCAGAGAAAAATCATGTTCGACACAGATCTTAACTTAAGCCGTGACTGAGAGGAGATGCTGAGGCACTCCTGCCACAATGGGAAACATCACACTCCAACTCAAAACAGTAATGCCCCATACCCGTCTGGCAGCAGAACTGTAGTTTAAAAGAGTAACAGATACCAGGCTGCTTTCCTAGTCATGGAAAGACAGTGGTGATGTCCCTGTCTAACTGTAAGTGATGCTTCACCTCTAGAAAAGTGTCTCAATATTTTATGTGTCTTACTTAAAAAACCAAATCAAGGATCTCTTTTTTAGGGTCCCACAGGTCACAGAAAAGACTCATAAAGTAAATTTATAGGCTCCTTTTCCTTTAAAACAAAAATAATGATTCAAAAAAATGTCAGCATTCTGACAGCCCTGAGACTTTCAGCTGGTAATACTGGTGCTACCCTCATCCCTCTTCAGTTGAATCTGTCAGCATAAGCTGTAAGCAGCCCATTGCAACCTTCGTGACTTTGTTATGTTCAGGGGTGAGAGGAGTAACCCCCCTATGTGTCCTCCTCCCTTCCTCCTACATCCCATCACAGGCCACCTAGAGAACCACTGCTGACGAGCACCAACAGCTCTGGGCATGAGCCAAGTAGGTAGTTGCTTTGTACTTGAAACAATATCCTTTATGGTATCTTTGCCTAGGTGTCTTCTCTAAATGTTGAACTACAAGAACTGCAAGATGGAGACACAGGAGGTGCCTGCCCCTGTATGGACACCCACCTTGCAACACAGTACTCTAAGGTAGCAATAGCCTGGCAATAAAGGCAGAAAGAAATGAGAGGGATTTTTTTTCCTTGGCCACCTCTTACCTCCCTAGCAAAACCTTCAAATTATCAATTTCATGCTTTCCCGTCACTTTATTTAGCCTACAAAGCTGACGAGCATGAGTCAACTCTTTTAACAGTTTGATATAAATTTACATAGCATCTTAATCTATGGAAGAGTGAAAGAAGACTGCAGTAAAGATTAACAAGCAAAACTGAACAGATCATCAGCTGTTGGTCTCAGTGAGAGCAACGTATTGAGCTTATGTTAGAAAGAAAAGAGAACATGTCAAAATTATCCCAGTTGAGGGTAGGTTTCTACAAAACAATTCTCATAACTGGTAAAATCAGTAGGAAAGAAGATATGCAAGCTGGCACGTACTGAATTTTACATGAAATTAAAAGTAGGACTTGTTCAGAACACCGAGTCATGTATTCATGGCCGGGAAAAAAATGTTTTGAGAATTTACCCAAGAGAGCATATAGGAAGATTGGATTAAAAAAGAATCACTTTTTTTCACACAAAGAAGCAAGCAATCTTCATTGCTTTAGTTCATTTATCAGAACCCTCCCAAACTGTGGTGGATTTAAGGGCACATTCCTGACCAGAGGCACAGAATTCCTCAGCTCCCAGTACCAAACAATACATTCTACACCCTGAGCTTTTGCTTTGCCGTTGGCTGATACAACTATTTATTTAAATTATAACTTAGCAATAAAATAAAAATAAATAAATAAAAGGAAAGAAAACATTATAATGGTGCATATTCTATGAAGTTCGGCAAATTAGCTTGCCATTTTCAAAAATAAAAATTTTAGTGGCAAAATGTTTCTTGGTAATAAATCCACACAAAACCCTATAAAAATACCAGCTGTTCCTGACAAAGCCTTGAAGCAAAACTAACACTTCAGTACAATTTTAGCAGCTGCAACCTCTAGGCAGTTGATGACCAAAAATAGCTATTATGCACATTTGATATTAACGGAACGGGGGGAAGCTTCTGGCACTAAACTTGCAGTCTGAGTGGAAAGTAAGATGGCACACAAAGGTCAGTTCTTCTGAAGACATAAATCACAGAATCATAGAATGGTTGAGGTTGGAAGGGACCTCTGGAACACATCTGATCCAAGGCCCCTGCTCAAGCAGGGTCACCTAGAGCCAGTTGCCCAGGACTGTGTCTAAACAGTTTTTAAATATCTCTAAGGATTGAGACCACAACACCCCTGGGCAACCTATTCCAGTGTTCAGTCACCCTTACCATAAAAAAACATCTCCTGATTTTCAGAGGGAATATTCCATGTTCCAGTGTGTGCCCACTGCCTCTGGTCCTGTCACCGGGCACCGCTGAAAAGAGCCTAACGCCATCTTCTTTGCACTCTCCCTTCAGATATTTATAGACCCCTGAGCCTTCTCTAAGCTGAACAGTCCCAGCTCACTCAGCCTTTCCTTATAGGTGAGGTGCTCCTATCCCTTAATAATCTTTGTGGAGTTTTGTTGAACTCTCCAGTATGTCCACATCTTTCTTGTACTGGGGAGGCCAGAACTGGATCCAGTACTCCAGGGGTAGCCTCACCAGTGCCGAGAAGAGAGGAAGGATCACTTCCCTTGACCTGCTGGCAGTACTTTGTTTAATATAGTCAAGGATACCATTCACCTTCTTCGCTGCAAGGGCATATTGCTGGCTTGTGTTCAACCTGTTGTCCACTAGGATGCACAAGACCCACAAGGTCTCCACCAGGACCCCTGGGTCCTCTTCTGCCAACCTGCTTCCCAGCTGGCTGGCCCCCTGCATATACTGGTGCATGGGGTTGTTCTCCTGCAAGAAAAGTCAGTCTTGCAGGCAATGCTAATATGAGCTCACAAGAAATAGCACTTAGCCAGAGAGCCTTAATTCAAGCGCTGCTTTGATGGCTTTGCGTTCTTTGTGGGAGTGTATCAGGGGACATGTTGCTGAGGCTCTACTAATTACTACTGAGGAAAAAAGATCACAGACAAAGAGAAAGGAAAAACTTACATTTCACACTAAGACAATCACCTGTTGTTACACCTGACAGGAAGGGAGGTAAGCACGCCCTCTGGAAGTGCTTGGGACTGAATATAGAACCAAAAGTTCCACTTTTCAGCAACCCTTATTTTTAAATCGGCACCTACATTCAGAATAAAGTACACTGTGCTTGTGTCCATTCCAGAGTTCGGGGAAAACCTTCTTTCACAGTAGGTTCCTGTAATGAAGAGTTCTCATCAACATGCACTTTTGGCTGCACTGGAGCACTGGCAATCATAACAAGTAGCAGGAAATGTGTCTATGAGATTGTCTAGGGTTTATTCTGAATGAAGCTCAAACTTGAGCTGAAAATCCCATCTAGAAGCACACTTAAATGTCTTCCCATGGGAAATTAAAATCTAGCTATGCATATACTTTTGGAAGATACTTGCTTTTCCTTCTCTTCTTCCAGCTCAACAAATGACCTGGGGACATGGCAAGCCTGACTTGGAAAACACAGCTATCAGCTGAATGGGTTAGCTCTTCACATAAATTCTGCATTGCCAGTCTGCTAACAGCTCCCTGTAACTGCATATTGTATCCAGCGCCCTGAAAGTATGGCACCAAGTCAGGTACGATCTGCAGCTCCAAGCCAGCTGACCAGGAGAACCCCGAGGTGAATTTTAGAGCCTCCTGTAGACCCCCTAACGCTATCCTTTGCTACCACCCTCTCCTCCTCTTGCCAAACCAACCTATGCCTAGTAAAACGGCAGAGTATCCACAGAACTGAAACTGCTAAACTGAATCTAAGCATGTCGACAAAACTAAACTGCTCGAGTGCATAGTACTTAGGCAGGTACTTAGGCTCTACCACACGGAACAGAGGGAATTTTCACATAACAGAATCTCTTTGCAGCCATGTAATTGCCAGCAACCAGAACTACCTTTCAGCTTGTTCTTTTTACTATGAGCAGGATCCAGAAAGAAGGAATCAGTGAGATAACCAGGTAACAAAGAACTACCTTATCAGCCGTCTCATTTAATCTAGAGGGAATCAATCAGTACGGCTTCCCTCAAGCTTTCTTGTCAGCATTTCTCCCTCCAACCCAGCCCGCTTCATTTCATCCCTCTCTAGTGCTCCATTCAGTTACGGAGAACTGGATCCTCACATTTATCTAGATTCTCAGTTCCTGTGAAAAGAAATGGCAAGCCGGTGCTTACTATCTTTGAGGGGGTGGTTCTTAAACTCTCAATGACCATTTGCTGAACACGAGAAGCGTAAGCGAGCATTCCAGTGGCAACTAGCAATTGTTTGGCAGCACACAAAAGAAAGAGTATCTTTTAGTACAGTTTCTCTTCTTAATCAACTGATGCTTAGTGTTTAATTTTTAGTTCACAATACATAAAGAACCAGAACAAAATACCCTTTTTAATCATAATTAATTCAGCTATCTAAACAGCCGTTTACAGACAGATAGCTTTACGAGGGAAAAGGCTCTAAAATGCTTTAAAAAGCCAAGCAAAAGACAATGCCCCTGGTGCAAAACTGCTTAGTTATTTTTCTTAGGCTTTTTAATATACAGCACATAAAGAAATTGTTGCATCGATTTTACTGCAACTATTCTAGAAAGCATTGAACAAATCAAGCAGTTTTATGGTTCAGATCCTATAATATTTACTGAGACAGCAGTGAAAGACAACCTGGCCTCTCTCCCTGATCTGCTACAGTCCTCTCAAAACCATAACCGAGGAAGGAAGGATGAAACACTGAGTTTATGAACCACTTCTAAGACAAATGTACGTGTTGTGTGATACGTAAGTTGTCGACACTCCATGAAGAAATGCCATCATCAAATTTCACAGCACGCTTGCTTGGAAGGGGTAATTCTGACACGGCCTCCCAAGAGAGCAGGACCCAAGGGATTTGCTAGCGAGGAATAGGCTTCACTGAAACTCCTGTGAACTGACCACAAAAGCCTTACGAAGGGCTTTTTAAATTACTTTAGGCAGACACTCATAATTACCTAGATGTATATTAAACACACTATGAAATAATCTGCATCAAGGACTGTGGCCCGTGTTACTCTGAATGTTAATGATGTTACAGAGGAAGTCCCCATTCCTTGCTCTGCTACTTCACAGCTTACTCGAGCAAGCTCATGCTAGGACACTTAGACCTGCAAAATGGTATACCACCTATCAATCGATACCATTATGGAAACATTACATACCAAAAACCAGAGTAATTTTATCAACTTGTTGCTGGAATTTGCAGGCATGCCACATTCACTTGAATGCATATTTGGGAGAGGAAAAATACATATTTAATCGCCCCAAAAAATGATTCACAGGAAACAACCACAAATAAAAAAATATCCTACAACCTACTGCATTCAAATAAGAAATGCCAAGATGGTGGTGCATTTAAGGTCCCAAAGGTTGCTGGAATAGCAAAAAGTCATGCATGAATAAAGAGGAAACACACTACAGGGAAAAGCATAGGTTTCTTTTGGTCCTTAGGCCAGTGGAATCTAATCAAGAGTCTGTGCTACTTTTGCACACTTTAGAGAACATCCACCAGAGAATTTAGGTGGTAAGAGGTCTGCATAGCGCAGGAAAGAAATTAAATAGAAGTTGCTATCATACTCAGGCTAAATAAATGACTTCTCTGTCAGGCTTGACAAAGCGATGGGATAAATAACTTCCAAGGATAATTTGCTAGTTGGCTAGATTCAGCAACTGGACTTGATAACCCATTCTGATTCTCAGAAGAGCAAGGGTATTATTAATTCTTATTCCCATGAAGATAATTGCAGTGTATTATAAGAAACCAATGATTTACCATGGTAACGTATATCACCAATGTACCATTGCTAAGTCTCACAGAGGCTTTCTCTATCATTGGCTTAGAATGCGTAGACCTGTATAAAATACAGTGGAGAAAGGGAGCCAAAATGTCCATCCCAAACATCCCAAAGAAAGCAAACACACAAAACCAGATCCTTTTTTATAATCCTGAATTATAGCCTTCATGGACTTACAAGATAGCCTGATCCCGGGATCTAATTGAAATCTGTTAAATGTATAAACTCTTGCTGGATGTCCCTCTTATTTCTCATTAGGTGTGTTAAAACAGCAGCTCAGTCATGGAAAAAAGTCCCTCTGCATGTGATAGTTTGAAGACTACTACTGTTGCAACGTCGATAACAACTTGCTTGTCCAAAGGAAGTTGCTGTCATGCAGCACCAGCTTCACGTACTGTATACACTTACTGTCACTATGTTCGATTCCTGCCCCAGTACCCATTGTCAGTTCTCCCTATTTTGAAATCTAAATCTTTCCCAACTGCTGCCAGTGCTGCTTTAATCTAGTATGACCAACAAAACCGAGAGTAATCAACAGCACCCGGATGGTCAGGGCATGTCCCAGGGAGAAGAGGGACCTGAACAAAGGGAATCAGAACTTATTTAGTGTCCTTCCTGTTGATAACTATCAGTCAAAAGCCTCACGTTCATATTCATTGCTAACTACTTGGCAGCAGCCCACCTTGAATATGGTCAGATGAATCATACCCTCCTCAAAGGGTATCCAACAGCAGCAGATATAATAGTTCTATCAATACACGTCTTTCCCCGACAAAGAGTTTATATTATTTAAGACTGAAACAGAATGCCAAAAATCAACCTGTTGTACAACAGCCATTTTGCCCTCCTATTCATACTGAGAAAAGGGTGGTCCTAAAAGTGGAGGACAGAGGCATGAACCAAGCAAGTGACCCCACAAAGGTTTCTCACCAGCAGCAGTAGCAAGAGAACCATTTTGTAGCATCCTTCGCAACGTTTAAGTATCACAAAGACTTTGAAGTAGTGAGGGACAATAGATCTGGTGACCAGTCCAAACAATTACGTCAGTACCGTCTTCATTCTAAAAAAAAATGATATATCACTGAAAAAGGAGGCAAGGGCGACATTCAAACAACATTGCTAAAAGTCTCAAACCTCTGATTCATGCATAGTCGTAATTGTTGAATGCACTTTAGGGGATAAACCGGCTTGAATTGCATTTTCAAAACTGAAAAATGTAGTTGTATGTAAAGAAGAGATTTAGAACAGAGCAAAAGTTTTGATGGACAGCAAGAAGATCCATCTTATTCTCCTTTTAGACTTTTCTGCCTTTGCTCTCCTAATGCTATGGAGCTTTGAGGGTTGTGACCTCTCAGTTGTTTCAAGAATAAGTTGTCAGTACTACCATGAACAAGGAAGGAAAAATGAACTATGCAGTTTCTGTATGTCTACATGTATGTATCTATAAATAAATATGCAGATATTAATAAAACCCTTACCCAACGAATACACTATACCTCACAGGCTATTCACCCCCACGAAAAAATAATGGAAAAAAGAATGAAAATAGCAGATGCCTAGATACTCAGCCTCTAAATGATGAGGTAGTGAAATGGCTGTGTAAATAAAATAGCATAGAACAGCAGAAGTTGTGACACAGAACGAGAAGCAGCTTACCTGTGAAAATAACCAGACCTTGATGAAATAGATGGTGAACCTGCTACTGATGCTAAACTTAACCCGTATTAGGTGTAAAATCTAGGACTACTGTTTTTTACAATTCCGAAAAGCATGCTGGATGTTTTCCAGGACAAACAGAAAGATACAGACCATGACCTGAATGGTTTTCAGAGACCCGACATGACAAGCGAAGATCACCAAGGGGATAAATTAAAGAATGTTTATTAACGGGGTATTACAGCTGGGGTGGTAGACATCACAAAAGGTTAAGAAATTTAAGGTGTTAGCTTTCCACAGCCGCATTAGCTTTGCTGTGATAACAGCCTCTATACACTACATAAAACCACAGCAATGCTAGCAACCACATTTCACAAAGAAAAGAGAAACTAGATGCAGCTTTTTCGCAGGTAGCAAAACAAAGCCGCTTTCGAACTCAGTGGAACTGAGGTTAAGAACCTCTTGTAGCAATGCCTGTAATGACATCTTCTGTAGGCAGAAATATGAGAAACTAGATCTGGTAGCAGAGATTAGGTTGCAAATTCTTTTAATTTATCATTCTTGAACCCATCATGGGCCATTCACACAGGTTTTTTTTAGGTTTCTACATTAGGTAGACAACCCTTTAGCAGATAATGAGAAGACAGACTTGCTGTCAAAAGAGACCGTTCAGCCACTACCAACGTGGCCAAATAAAAAAACCATCTAAAATGAAGTGGAAGGCCTCAATTACCAATCTCTTGAGTGCTGGCTACTGGAGGTATCTTCAAATGAGCACGGCACAGGCACACCTACAAACTAGCAAAAGTAGAAATTAAGTCTATTGTGTAGATCCTATATAATATCAACAGCACAAATAGATTTTAGCTTTAGCAATGCCTTCATGACACTGGTGACAGCATGACATCCTGCACAAATTGCTTCAGAAAAACATCAGTCATTAATATTTCAGAAATTCAAGAGAAGAGTAAGACTACCACAAGGAGAAAGGTACAAAATAAAGAGGTTATTAAAGAAAGGCTGCAATTACAAGGATAAACAAAGTACAGCTGACTGAAAGAAGTTCAACAGCTAAGACAAAGGCATCTATATAATCTGGCTACAAAGGCTTGTTATAAAGATTAGAAGAGTATTTGAAATACTATAAATTCCACCTAAAGGAGATTATTGCTATGCTATTCTAGTTACAGAAGGAACCTGGCTTTTCAAAATAAGCCCACAGAAACCTGTTTCACAACAGGTAAAGAGAATTATATGGAAGTCTTTTCAAGCTATGAGGATATAAAACTTTATAAGCAAAATAGAAAGATGAGAGGGAGAAGATGGAGTTGAGAACAGAAGGAAAAAAGCCAACTTTAGTCTCTGCCACAGGAAATAATCAGCAGATCCAGGACCTGTAAGCAAAAGAGCCGAACTGCAATTTGTATAAATAACCCAAGCAATTCTTGCCAGCTCCCTCCTTTTATCTCATTTTACTTCCCACCTCCTGTTCACATGACCTCTGTTTGCTTCAGCTGCAGCTAATTTCAAAACCCACTTCCTCACAATTAGCTTCCACATTACAGCAGTCCTGAGCACAATTAGTGCCGCTTGGTATAAACCCTGTACATCGGAGCTTTAGGTCATCCATAATTTTTGCCCAAACAATAACAACAGTAACAAACGTTGAATCTGTTTATTTAGATCCTAAATGGGAAGTGGGCAAAAAAATGTGAGACAGAACTTAATTTATGTACTGCTTGAGGTATCAATAGCAAAAGAAAGGAACAGAAACCCTCCTTCGATGCGGGGGACTGTCCCACAAAACTCATGAGCTGATGGTAGACAACAGCGTTTCGCCATCTTCATTGGAAAAAGTTTCGTCCTTATCCCCAGTCTAAATCTTCTCTTTTAGTTTAAAAGCCCTGCTTAAAAGACTGTCCCCATCTTCTTACAAGCCCCCTTTAAGAACTGAAAGGCCTCAATAGGGTCCTCCTTGGAGCCTTCTCTTCTCCAGGCTGAAGAACGCAACTCTCTCAGCCTGTCCTCATAGCAGAGGGTGTTCCGTCTCTGATCATTTTTGTAACCCTCCTTGGACCCTCTCCAACAGGTTCTTGTCTTTCTTGCGCTGAGGACTCCAGAGCTGGACACAGTACTCCAGGTGAGGTCTCACCAGGGCACAGTAGAGGGGAGAATCATGTCCCCCCACCTGCTGGTCACACTCCTTTTGATGCAGCCCAGGGTACGGTTGGCCTTCTGGGCTGCAAGCGCACATTGTTGGCTTCTGTCCAGCCTTTCATCCACCAGGACCCCCAAGTCCTTCTCTGCAGGGCTGCTCTCAATCACATCATCCCTCAATCTGTATTAATACCGAGGACTGACCCGACCCAGGTGCAAAACCTCGCAGCTGGCCTTGTTGAACCTCCATGAGGTTCACACAGGCCCACTTCTCCACCTTTTCCAAGTCTGTTCCTCAAGCATGTCACCTGCTCGCACTCAGCTTGGTGTCACCTGCAAGCTTGCTGAGGGTGCACTCAATCCCACTGTCTATGTCACTGATGAAGATATTAAACAGTACTGGTCCCCAGTACAGACCCCCGAGGGACACCAGTTGTCACTGATCTCCATCTGGACATCAAGCCTTTGACCACTACCCTCTGCATGCATCTGTCCAGCCAATCTGTTATCCACCAGACAGTCCACCCATCAATCCATGTCTCTCCAATTCAGAGAGAACTCAGGACTCCAGGATGCATTTCATCATGTCCCATAGAATTATGCATGTTCGGGTTCCTCAGGGAGTCATGAACCTGATCTTCTCTTATAGTTGGAGGCGCTTTGCTCCCCTGGTCCCTACCTTGCAGTCCCATTTAGCTCTACAGTAACATAAATTTGCAGTACCATTTCCATTATTTGTGGTCCTCATATAAGAAACTATTTAAGTTAGCATAAAAATAATTAACAATTATCTTGAATTTTGAAACTGTAAAAATAAGTACAAATTCAAACTGATGATATATTTCTGTAAATCTAACTGCTAAGATAAGTTTTATTATATTCTTGGCCTTTGTTGCCCTTATTTTGCAAAAAGAAAAAGAAAAGAAAATGTGGCATACACAGCCTCCTTAACATTTTTTGGTTAGACCTTACTTTAACACTTTAAAAAATAGCTTTTTAAAAATGAATAGGTTAAATAGCTGAAGGAAAAATCCTTTACCAGCTCTGCTTCTTTTCCTTCTTCTAGAAGTGGAAAGGAATTGTCTCTTCTGTAATACTTGAAGTCACAATTTTCTTTTCTATCCCTACTTCCTTTTTTCTGTTTCTGTTCTGATTTTTTCCCATCCCTTGACTTTTTCATGTTCTCAGTTCCTCACTCCCTTCTCCTCCATCTACCTTTTTTTTAAAAAAAAAAAATTATTTTATTCCTTTATTCTTTTAGTAGAGATTATTACTTAGATAGCCCAGAATCATTCCTGAATGAACTCAAGGGAAGAGGGAGGACAGGACAGGGGGAGAAAGGAAGCAAAGCCACAGGAACTCCAAGGCTTCTAACTGGATTCTGCATCTTATCCATTTGGTAAACCTCCTTCATATTTTTACAGACATTTCACAACAAATGGCAAACATCAGCACTTCTAGTAGCCACAGACCCCACAAATTCAGTGAACTTGCATGGGGTAAAGACAGTATAAAGCACTTACGTAGAGGCAACAGGAATTGTAAGGTTCAGGATAATTTTCTATATCTTACAACTTGGGTGAAGTTGTGTTCTTGTTATTTGCACCTCATTTTCTCAGCCCTCTGAAACCCCAAAGCATTTTGGCTCTCCACTAAAGCACTGCTGAGGAGTCTGTCTCTACCTCATCCCATTCCTCCCCACTGCAGTGGGACATCTCCAGTCACTCCAGGCCACGTTCCTGCATGGTCACATCCCCAGCAGGGAGCATAGCTAGCAACCAAACAGCCTAGGCAGACATGGAAAGGTCTTTAATTAAGTTCACAGTGTCACCGCTTCAGCTCTCGCATTCTTTAAATAAATGCATAACAGGTTTCAGGTTCTGTGACCTTTCAAAAAAACCATAATTAATATTGCTCTAAGACAGAAATAGTCCCTCCTAAAAAACCAACAACCACAACAACAACAATCCCCACAAATGGATTTCTTTTTTTTTTTTTTAATTATCCTGAGCCCCCATATTTGCCCATCACACTGTTGGGTAAACATGCTGATGTTTCCTCAGCTAGCATAAACTTTTCAGCCTTGCTTCCACCAGTGAGTATTACTGGGCATCCCACAGTGAACATTAAAGAAGGAAAATGTAGAAAAGGATATTAAGGAGAGGAAAATTGGAAAAAAATAATGAATTGTAGTAGTCACTCTTTGATTTCTTATAACAATGATGTTAAATCATTCCCTTCAAGTCACGACAGTGGCAGCCATTTAAAACAAAATCTGGTCTATGGGATCTTGATGTGTTATTCCTAACTCCTTTCACCAAAGAGATGACAAAGTTGGAAGCTCATCTCTGCAACCTATTGCATTGTTTCTAGGGTGCTAATACTCTTGCTACAGCTACAAGGGAAAAGGACAAACCTGGAAAAGTTCCCAAAGGAGCACACTGGAGAAACATGAAATAACAGATGATCATCCTCACCTTCTTGCCAGTGTTAATGATGCACTAATGTCCCCGTGAGTTCACGTGGGTTTAAAATAAAATAAGACCCTTACAGCCACTTTCAAGGATGTTATTTCACAGGGAACTACATCTTGGTTTTTACCTGCCTGAATTATGCCTGTCTAGTCAGGGAACCAGATTAAGTCAGACTAAATGACACCCTAGCAAGATCTAGATCTGTCCTTTAAACTTGGCCTTTCAGAAGACTTATAAATCATTAAATGTTATTTTTGTGTGCATGTTTTAGAATGTTCCACATATGGAAAGGAGACCAAAAAATATGGTTGTTCTTGTGGCTCTTTCTCTGTGATTCTGGATTACCAAAAAATACTGGCTGGTACAATTTTCAAAACACTCTTCTTACATCAGTGTCAGTGAGAGCTGGCTGGAATGGAAGCTAAATTTCTAGTGTACTTCCAAGTTACTGGAAAACGTGTTCCAAGAAAAACAGTGTTATTTTCAGAAATGCAGAGCTCATAGCACTCACTGTGAAGTTAAATTCTGAATCATAAAATAAAGACCCAAACAAACTAATAGAATTTTGCAGAGCTGTGCCATGTATCCACTAGAGTACTGCAATATGGGTGTAACAGTAATGGCAGAATTTAGGACCTACTTAATTTTTTTTTTTTTAAAATAAAGGTCAAGGTCTAACTTGGCTATTCAGAATGACAATTCCTTTTAAAACCAAGTTGGTTCACTTTCATACAAAATATAAAGATTCTGAATTATCAGAACCAGTTTAGCAAGGGAACTTGACTGTCACACACGAAAAGTTAAGCTTTTTAGTAAATGTGGCAGTTATAGTCAAACAGGGAAACAAGACGTATGAGGACTAGGGAATAACATCTTTGAAAATGTTACAATACTTTTTATACATGGGAAGTGTAATTTCATCTGGATTACACGGAGTCTATTCCAACCGGGCAATGCAGAATTAGGTGGGATTCAAGGAAGGGTAATAAGAATTATCCACCTGGACACAATCTGATGGAGAGAGACCAAAAAGCCTGGTAGGTCTCTACTCCAGGATGAAGTACAACAAGGAAACAGTAATATTTATTAAAATTAGTAATGTGAGGAAGATAGTTTAGTGGTTCCTCTCAAGAGTAACATAGGGGTATCCAATAAAATAAAAATTAAGCTAATTCAAAACCAATTTTTCTAAAAATCTAACATTTTGAAAATAATTTACACAGGAATTTATGGACATTAAGAATTTAGAAAATTCAAGGAACATCTGAATATTCATATAGACAATAAGAGTGGTCCAAGTAATCAGAGCTGTTGAAAAACATCTTTGGTTTTGCAAAGAAAATGTAGATTAATGTCCCCGGACTTAAGTCAATCCATCTAAAAAGCACACATCAATGATGAACAGGACTACAGAATATATTCTCCTGGCTACAGGGAGTTCTTACACTTTCCAGACCAGATTTTGGTGCTAGCTATTGTTGACAGCAGCAGGACGTGGAAGTCAAACCTCAACCCAATGTTGTCCATCAATTACTACACTCATGTAAAATTATCGATCCAGGGAAAAACCTGCAATTCAATCACATTAGGGAAATGAATTTTCCAGCACTACAGTGTAAGCTCATTATTATTACCATCCATTAGGAAAACAGAAAGAAATTCATTCTGTTCCTCTTACAGGTCTTCATTTGTGACCTTAGTCTCTCCCACGTCAAAGAACGCTGTCTTTCACTCTTTGCTCCAGAATCATGTTCCTTTGACCTCTGACCAGTCTCATTCCCTCCCCCAGTTTCTCAACAGCTGATCCACATCTTTCGATATCGGAAAACATACTGTATGCTACCTAGTGCCTTACGACTGCGGAACAGGGTTAAAGGATTACCTAGCTCATTCTGAGGCTCTCCTCCCATATACAGATATAGTCTAGCTTAGCACGTCCAAGTCTGGCAACGGCAGGAAGTTAACTCCTCCTTGGTTTATGATCCCCATGTGATCTTTTTGCACAGCCCTACACCTACTTAGTGGTATTTGCGCTATTTGAAGTATCTAATTTATATGTTTGATCTGGGAAGTTCAGTTCCAGATTTCAGTCCTTTCCACGATCTCCAGCTCACATGTCTAAAGCAGCCTGAATTAAACAACAGATACGATTTCTCAGCATTTGCCATACAGTGTAAAAATTTATCTTATCTTGTTATCTTTGTTCAGTGAAATGTTACCACAGGTCTGATATATCAAGTATTACGCACAAAGATTGCTGAAGGGAAGACATTAATTTCAGAGTGGATCTACTCTGGCAGAAGTGCAAGTTATGCAATAATAGTTTTAAGGTTCCTTCATACACCCGAGGACCACAGCAGCAAAAATATAATTAACTGGGAGATGAAGGTGAAGGGAAGCGCCTCACAACGAGAAGGATTATGAATAAAAGGCAAAGATGGGCTTTTTGTTCTAAGTACTTGCAGGTCAGGGGACACCGGATTAACCAATAGGGCATTCATTCCTTGTCCCTGATATGTAGTTTACACTTTGCAGTAGTCTATTTTACTACTAGACGTGCCGAGAAACCCTCAAACTGCTATTCCAAACTGTAGTCCTTAGTATTGGCTACATTCTGCTTAAGCTGAATTTGAAAAAAATAAACAATTGTGACAGTGGCATCCATAACTTGTCACAGATTCCCAGAGGTTTCCAAATTCCACCACAGTGACAAGATCTCATGCCACATCGTTTTCAAGGGAGTCATCCAAAATTGGGGCAAGTGGTCTGAACTAGCACATTGAATTTCACTATCTGTAAGCTGGCAATAGAGAATATCTGAAAAGCACCTGAAATAAGCTGTATAGAGAAAGTTAGTGTAAAATAAGATGGGAAAATTGGACAATATTTACAATAGAATTACATACCTTACAATAGCTGTGCTAGGAATGGATATGAAATCTAAGACATTAACCATTAAAGGATAAGCATGAAAAAATCTGTTGTCACCATATTTTACTACAAAAACTAAGGGAAAATAGTGAATCAGAACTTCTATTCTACAAGTACTAAATGATAGCCAGACCTGATGATTATACTTAAACTTTGATGCTATGTCAGGAATGCCCCAAAATACATCATTTAATCAGCATTGGTAAGAATTAACTTAGGAATTTAGTAAAGCAAGGTCAGAGTTAATCACTGAGGAAGGCAAGGTGAGTGTATTTATGTTACTCACATTTACTTACGTGTGTGCTCTGTATGATCCTCACAGGTGACTCTTGAACACGGCTCTCCATTTCTAAAAGTTTTAAGATGGTATTCCTTACATTAAAGATAAAAGGATAAACAAAGAAAGACGTAAACACCATGCTGAAGTAGCTCTCCTACTAGCTACATTTAAAAAACCCTTCTTAAAAATCTAAGGTGCTTTTAAGGAGCCTTGCCCTCTCTCAGAACATTTATAATGTCTCACTTTTTCCCTGGTCACCTACTGTCACAGAACCTGCAGGAGAATAATGACTTTGTCTCTCCCGTGGCAACTGTGAGGGACATTAGCCAGTGGGTTTAAACATTTAAAGAAAATAACAGATATGCATGTGTACAGACACACAGAGATGTGTATATAGGTATACCCATATATAAAAATATTCAGAAAAATAAAAATGTATGCTTCCTTTGAAAACTAGGCAATGTTCTGCACTCAGCAATTTCAGAAAGAGAAGCCTTCTCAGTACTGATCTTGCACTTGTGAAGCGGTTTAGGAGGCAGGGATATAGATATTATATATATTGTATAGGGGGTATATGTATTTCCAGACTATACTTCCCTCCATTCCCAAGAAACAGTCACCTAATTAGTTCAGTCTTTAGTTTTCTATCTTACTTCCACAGCATATGCAGAACATTTTCTATCTCCCAGCCTTATTCTCATAACAGCATCATGTGCAATTATGTAAGCTCCAATACAGCCTACAATCATACCCGAGGACATTTTCATCTTCTAAAGCGGGCTTAAAATTAAATTCAGCATTCTCTTATTTTAATATTCTATTCACTGACACTGATTAATTTATTTGCTTTGAAGACTCCAGAAAGGCCACTTGTAATTGAAGAGTGTAATAAATATCTCCATCATTCTGAGAAGATATCCTTTTCTGAGGTTGTAGTTATTTCATGGCAACACCCTTCTGGATTCCCTGTAAAGGTGTTATTAAAAATGTTAATTGATGCATACTAACGCCATCTGTAAGATACATTGACTTCTAGATATACAGGCAAAAAGTCTGTATCTTCTAATACTTTATCATTTCTGCTCTGTATAGTATTTGTATTTTAATATCTTCTATATGTCTAGAAATAGACATTTAGGCATTTTGTGCATAAATAACAAAATTTGGGTTGTATTTGGTGCAGATATTGTCTTCCATTATTTCCATCTACTTGTAAAAGAAATACGATCATTTTCTTTTGTTCTAGAAGGAATATCTGAGGCTATCGGTGTTTACTTTAACAGAATGTTCCATAAATCATTCATAACAAAGTCAAGGAAATTACAGATCCTTGAAGTATAAAATGCAAATTTAGCAACAGTGTGTATTGAATGTTAAAGTATCAGTCAAGTACATCTTCATACCAGCTCACAGGAAATAAGTGCAGGAAATAATGGATTCTTTTCCGGTACAGAGGAACTGTGGGTCAGTATTGTACCAGCCACTCCAGAGTTTTAACACATTTTTTTTCCCCCACCTAGCCCTGTTTTACTAAATCAAGCTCTAAAGGAGAAATGTCAAATTAAGATCCAGTGAGGAAAAGAAAGAAATATGTACTAATTGCACCGCAATATATTCACCTGGATATTGTAGGACATGATGACTGCTGTTGAATTTGAGTAACAAAGAACTTCCAGCAGGTACCAGCCAAATGCATGAAGTCATCCTAGACAAGGATAATAAAAATACAGTTAAACAGACTACAGCACGGTCATTGTTTGTAGACAATGCAGAGGAAACAGCAGTGATAGTTGAAATGTCACAGTGATAGCATCAGAGGTCACTAAGACCTTCCATGATGCTACACACATTTTTGAAATGTCATATACCAGCTTAAGAGAGATGCATGGGAGTTCATTCTTTATGTTACATAGACCATCTCTCAAGCAATATTTAAGTAATGTTGTTAATGACGACAGCAAATGCTCCTAGGCCTGCATAATTAACGGTATATTTCTCTGTCTCAGTACATCCCTGAAGCTGTTGGCTCCAATGCAAACATTTTGGTCTGATCAGGCAAGACACCTTAAAACATCCTTACGTTGGGATTTATGAGTAGGAGGCTAACTAGCTAAAAGTTAGAAGGAGAAGACTTTAAATATTAGTGTAGTTAGAAGACCCCTGATAGCCTTTAAAATAACATCCAAGCTCTTTAAATTTTTTTTTTAATGGTAAGCACATTAATTAGCTTTCTCTGAGCATATAAATAAAAGCTGTACACAAACACCTCACAGGTTTTCCTTCTGTGCTGTGGTGCTGTTTTCTGATTGCTGTCTAGAAACCCTCAAAATACAAACTCAGTCTTTTAAAAATATATTTTGCTCCCCTTTTTGCTTTGCTTTAGAAATGCCGAAAGAAAGAAACAAAAATAGATAAAAAAAGATGATAAAACTATGATAAAAATAATTCACTAGAGACAAAATGCCCTACTCATCTTGCAATAAGTATTAGTTTTATATTTAAAAGAGCTAAGTTGGTTAAATATTTGATACAATTCCATTTAAAAGTCTTAAAAGAGAGGTAATGGAAATCATAAGATTCATCTTGGGCTTAAGATTATGGTACTAACACATATTTCAATAATGACTTCAATCCATTCCTTTCCAAGGATCTCTCTTGTTGAGTATCTCCTAAAAGCTCTACTGCCACTTATTACAAAATCTGAATTACTACTGAAGCAACACTACTGGTTGATTCAGCTGCATAAGTAAAGCAAAATGGGAAGTCACAGCTGGTGCTGTTTCTAGAGGTTTCTTTGGCACTTTGGGGGGTTTTTTAAACCTCATTCATAAACTTCAGAATGTGAAACCTTCTTTCTGGCCATAGTTGAGATTAACATAATGAAGTTTTAATAAGTTGATGGTCATCTTACTATATTTTTAATTCTATTATGCATAATAGATAACAGTCAATAGGGTTGGGAAGGCGAACTACATCCGTACAGTAACTACTCATCCAGCTGTTCGCTAGCTTAAGAAAAATAAAGCTTTAGAGAAGTCACAGAAGTTAATCATTTTACTTATGCTTAAAATCAGTAAAGTTACTAGAAAATACTTAGACAAGTCAATTCCAATTCATAAACTACTTACTGTAAATCTGGAACAAGTATATTCTACCCTTCACAAAATACTAATGATTAAAATGTGTCCTTCAGTGAAAAAGTGATTCCATCATCAAATACTGCATTTCTGGATTCTGGACCTCATTGCTAATATCCAAGCTACCAGACCATGAAGCCAAACAGAATTTTAGAGCTGACACACACTGAATTATGCTCAGCCCATTGAAACTGCAGAAACACCTGTGCTTACCATTGCTCCACGCCTATAAATCACTGAGGTGAGAGTCTTTCCAATTCTTCGGATGTATATAGGCACAAGCAGCCACACTTAGACATATTCTTCAGACTGTTCCTACTGCCAGAACTTTTGGTTTTCTTAAGCATTGCTTGAGTTTGGAAAGAAATCGGGCCCCATGGACTTTCATTTTCTCCAGGTTTTTTTTTCCCAGAACTTATTGTCTGTTGATGCTATGCAGCATAACATCTTAGTAGTTGTAAATGCCTTATTTCTCTTTCATTCACATAACTGGTATTTAAATGGAGAACATTTCTTTCCATTTTCTCTAAGGCTGCTAAAAACTGACAGTCCTCCTGCCTCCCCTGAGAAAAGACAAGACCCACTGGATGAACTCTAACTGGACATTTCCTGGGTCCAAATGAAAGATCAATTCTTCACCTCCAAAATGGTCTGGCCACAGCTAATTGGCAAAGCGATTTATTTATTTTTAACACTGTGCTCACCATCCAGATTTGTTATACAAAGTTCCAGGACTTTTAGAAGCAAAGACTTTGGTTTTTTATGAACTAGAAGAAAATACTGGTCTGACAACACAGAAGGTCAAACTTTGCCCAGGCTTGTACTTGATGAAGCTCTTCACCAAGACATTACACACAGCGTGCCTTTATCTCCCATCTTTCTTCTGAATTCAAATGCATTCAGAAAGCACCGCTCAGCTTCCTTCATCATCTCGTATTTCTGATATTTCAAAGCAGTTTGATCTTAGCCAGATACAAGCCTTTGCCTCTGATAAACTAGCCAGCAGAAATCCCCAGCCTGCCCCTGCTCTGTGACTAAGAGATCCTGAATCATCGCTGGGAGGGCTGACAGCAGCCACACCAGAAAGCGTGAACCGCTGCAATGGAAGAGCGAGCTGCCTACTAATAAAAACAACGTTTGTTTTCTTTCTCTTGTGACAGCATACAAATTTAAGTACTTTGCACTTCTTTTTTCAACTAAATGGAGCCAGACAGGTGCCTCACACACCACGGGAACTGCAGAACAAATTCAGACAATCAGCAGAAGCCAGTCTTTCCAAAGGTGCAATACAAAGGGACAACGGCAACAAGAAGATTTTAAAAAGCACGCTGCAACAGTGAACTCTCTAGAAGAGATCCCTACTCCATTAACACGTCAGATGGTAGACTCCATAGCCGCTGAACTGCAAACTACCACATTTTTTTCTTAGTCTTCAAGTTTTTAGGTGGCAACCCGCGACTTCTTTATCATATTCATATATAACAAAATATGCATATTCTGTGGGTGACAATGGTAGTACACAAGTCTCACTAGAGTTTTAGGATAAATTATTTCTCTCCATCTATTGTACAGCTCTGTGACATTGACTCAGCTTTGTTAATAGGACATTAAATTCTACTGCCCTTTAAGAAATGCATCTAGCTATTTCCAGCTCAGCAATACATTTCAAACCATATTGCAAACTCTTAGGAGTTACAGTAATCTTAAAACCAGGAAGTTAAGTATTTCAGAATGGTTCCTGAAGTGCATGACTGCTTCCTCACCTGAAATGCAACCTTCAGCCATTGTACAAGGGAAGAGTAAACCTTGAAAGCCTTTCAGAAGCTAGAAATCCATTTACAGAAGATGCTCAGGATGCTTATGCCTCACAAACTGTGTAACAAACCTCTAACCCTACTGTTAGGATGCTGCTGCTCTGATTTCTCCCTGCTGTCTCTCACCTCACCTTAGTCATTTGCATCAGAGCAAAATGAGCGTAAACAACCGTTAGGTCTGATTTGCCACAGCTATTTAGTAAAAGCCTAAGTGCCTGTACAAAGCACTGAAGCCTTGGAGAAGGATGCACCATGTACATCTCAAGGAAAGGGATCTGGGCACCTAATTCCAAGGTCCATTTTTTGAAACACAAGCATGAATCAACATCTAAGCATCGTAAGTGACCTGGAGAAACTTCTGAGAGCATATCTTGTGTGTTACAAATGAATGCATAAACTAAGTTGAAAATTAACAGAACAACTACGTAAGTTTTGCTTGTAGAATGTGTACACAGAAAGACTAGAACATCCGAGCGAAGAAGCACTGCAAGACAGCTGGGCCAGCCTAAGACCTGGGGTTTTCGATAAAAATTATCAGTACCTGACCACCTTAATAAACCTCCCATCAGACAAGCTCCTACCCTGAGGCACCGAGAGTCTAAAAATACCCCAGCTCTTGTTTGGAATGATGAATTACTAAGGGGAATGTAGGCAGCAGTTGTTCAAACGTGAACTGCCAGAAGAGTTGGATAACTTTTGCTTATCACAGAATTGCCTTTGGAACCTCAGAAAAAATTCAGAGTGGCCCTTTGCCACTTATTCAATTACAGGGTCTTTATAGATTTCAGTCCAGTCATTTGAGGGTAGAAAGCAAAGAAAGCTAATGAAATTTTGGCTTCTGTTCAGCATTCACCAGATCTACCATGAAAACAAAAATGAGCTAAGTCAGTTAATCATTGATGAAGTAGCAGCTCCACATTGGACCCAGAAGGCTGGTGAGGTAAGAGGCAAGCAGAAGGTACTGATGTGTTTCTGCCTCCTGATGTAAGTAAGAGAGCACATAATGGGGTGACAGCACAGAAAGCAGCTACAGACAAGGATTGCTTACTCCTCGTGCTGCCCAGAGGAAGGAGAGACAGACCCAAGAGGAAATGTGAAGACACGGAACACGAAAAGAGATCAAGGTGTCTGTTTAAAGGAGGTTCAGCAAGGCTCCAGGCAGCAGCAATGACGCCAGGACTTTTTCTATCATCAGACTGTAAATCAGTGCCTGGCAGGCTGCTGGCTAAAAACAAGTCTCAAAGGGATGCTATCAACACAGAATCAGGAAATGTCCAAGAGAAAGGCAATATCTGGCATACAGGTAATTGTCCTGTTGCAAAAGATGGGCTACTTATGCATATTCTACTGGCCCAGAGCTTTGCAGGGATTTTATTCAGCTGGGAAAAGCTGGTTTTTAATCTTTACTTCAATGCCGTGAAGGTTGCTGGAACTGGGTTCTGTTGAACTGCCTAGGAAATCCTCTTTGCAGAAGAAGGCTCAGCTCTAACCAAGGAGTGCTCAGATTTAGGGGTCAATGAACTAAACCCTTCCAACATATATTTTAACTGCTTCAGCAGCGGTCAGCAGTGGGTGCAGCCTGACAGAGAGGTAGGTTACAGGCCACTCTCCTATGCAGAGAAAATATTTTTTGTAGGAGTGAAAAGGAAACAGCACAATAATAATAACACAGAGCTCAGCTGATGGTACTCACTCTAGATACAAGGAAAATGGCTTCTACAAACCTCAGAAAGTCATGAAACAAACCCAGAAAGTTCTGTTTGAACCAGAATTATCCATTAGCTTGAACATTTCTTCAGCCTCCTTTCCTTTAACAACCATGCCAAAACAGATCTAGGACCTGTCACCATATGCTGATAGCATTCATTTATTTATGCATTACTTCCTCCTTCTACTGACACAGATGCCACCGCAATTTGAAGAACGCCAGAGTTTTTGCTTTTTTGCTTTTCCTGCCATGTATTAAGCTAAAACTGGTAGTCCAGAACTCAGCAGCCTGGGCGGTGGTTGCTTCTATCATTAAAACAGGCTCTGCAATGACAAAAAGCCAGAATCTGAATTTCACTTACAGAACTTTCCATATATCCAGAATAAATTCCTGTGGTTAAATATATTATTGCACCATAAAAGCAAATTACTAAAGTGGATCACCGTGCAGCTTTTAATAAAATACGATTTAAAACCCTCCTGCCCCTGTCACCACCACAGACATACGCATATATTTGGTCTCACATTTTTGAAAAGCAGTATCAGCCAATACATTAATATTTTAAAGGAGGACATTAAGTAGGTGGAGGTAGGTACTGCAGCAACAGAAAATTTTTTAGGTGTCAGCCTCCTTTATAAGGCCTTGGTAAAACCTTATTCTGAATACTGTGTGCAACCCTCATCTCCCAGGAGCAATAAAAATGAATTAAACATGGAACAGATACAGGGAAGAGTTTCTCAGATGATCAAGGAAGTGAAGAGCTGACTTCAGTAAAGAAGACTAAAATCAAGCTAGCTCCTACACCCAGAGAAATGAAGGCTGAGAGTGGGTATTAAAGGTCTTTGTTAATACCTCAAAAGGTAAACAGAAGGGAGGGAAAAGAGACTGTTCAAACTTAGAGACAACGGTGACGCAAAAGCAGATAAAGTGACCATGAATAACTTTCAAGCAGAGGTGAGAAGAAAGTTTCCAAACATCAAAGGATCTTTCAGTGAGAGCAGAGAGGGAAAACACCTTAATTAAGTATAAGGCAGAGCTCAATATATTTGTCCAGTAATAGCAACAAGTTAGATTAAACGATAAAGTCTGTTCTGTTCTACATCCCCTTTTTTCAGGATAGAAGCTGAGAATATTTGTAGTTATTTGCACATAAGGTATGCGAGAATTAAGGTAAGCCTCCAATGTACACAACTCCTTTTCAGTCCTATAAACACAGCAATTCACAATGCCTTCAAAAGAAATCATGATCCAAATCACAAAACCTAGACAACTACTGTTATCCAAATGTACCCAGATTAATTCCCAGAGTCATTGCGGGGGGGATTTCTGAGGAACTGTAGAGTTTTAGCTCTTGGAGTTATTTTTTGAACTATCATCTAAAGACATGGGTAAACTCATCAAAAGCTGAAGTAACGAATGATAACTGTTTGATTCAACCCTGGAGGATGAATGTGGAGCTGATCAATAAACCATTCTTTCATTTGATTTCATGTATTTATTTTTAATGCTGTACTGCTGAGCTTGGTTAAAACATGTTGCAACATCAGTGAATGCCTCATAATCAATCCTTAGGTAAACATGGGATATTCATATATCCAATTAGAAAGCCAGATTTAACTCTGGAGATAACAATTACTGGGTGAAAAGGTACACCCTTAACTTCAGTTTGGAAATGAGTAAAAAGGAAGAAAATACACTAAATATATCCTTTCTGAAGGACTTACAGAGGGGACCCTACTCTGAAAAGGATACAGAATCACAGAATCATCTGGTTGAAAGAGACCTTTAAGATCATTGAGTCCAACCATTCACCTTGCACTGCCAGGGTCCCTAAACCATGTCCCTCAGCGCCACAGCCACACGTCTGTTAACCCTTCCAGGGAAGGGGTCTCCACCACCTCCCCGGGCAGCCTGTTCCAATGCTTAACGACCCTCTGTGTAAAGAAATTTGTCCTGATCCAACCTAAATTTCCCCTGATGCAACTTAAGGCCATTTCCTCTCATCCCGTCATTTGTAACCTGGGAGAAGAGACAACCCCCACCTCTCTACAACCTCCTTTCAGATTTGTTTTATTATCATTCAGAAAAGAAAAACCAGAGCCGCTGATTTTGCAAATATACACAGATGGGGAAAAAACTGCAAAATAATCTGTCAGGATCAGAGCATAGGCTTGTTTATTCCAAGGCATGAAGGAAATTTTCCTTCAGAGGCTTCAGCAGCAGTGAATATATCACTGGCTTTGTTTGGCTTTTGAAGAAGCTCAGCTATCAGTTCTGTAGTTTCACCTTGACTGAAAGTGTAAGCGGGAATAGTGAATCAATATTACAGTGATGCAGCAAGATGGACATTGATGTAACAGGAGTAACAGCAGCTGCCACTTCTGCAAAAAAGTTCGGGTCTCATTACTGACTTTCAAGAACTGATAGGTTTTCTGTTTTGGGGGAGGGAAGGTCTTTATAGAGTGAAGAGGAAGGGAAGGAGTTAAAAAGGTCCAGACCCTGATCACCTACAAAGTTAATCTTTCTTTGGAAAGGAGAGCAGAAGACATTCCTTCTGGAAAAAGGGAGAGTCAACTTATCATCGAAGGGTGTCAACAGGTGTCTGCAAACAGCTGGAAATATCACCTTGCAAATCTGTTGATATCAAAGCATCCTACAATGCTGACTATGGCTCTGATTTCTCACTTTGGCATCTCCCTGAAACACCAAGCATTTTGCTATGAATGTCAGGTGTCCATTTTGAGAAAAGAGTCATTTAGTGGAGTGAGATGTGCAGAGCAAACATTCTGGGAAGTTTTTGGGACCAAATTTGTACTCTGAAAGTGCCTGTAATTGAGGGGGTTAGGGTTTAAAGTCCCTAGAAGTTCCTTCTGAAGTCTCTGTTCCTTGGTAACCACTTAGTTGTTATCAGCAGCTTGCAGAGAAAGCTGACCAGTGGCATTATGTTGATTCACACTATTGGCAGAAAATAGGAGAAAGACTTCCTTAGTAATTATGTCATTTGGAGGTGTTCTAAGTGTAAATCCCAGGGTTACTGATTCTTCTAGGCTTGAAGGAAATTAAGAAAAAAAAGACAATAAAAAAGTAAATGGACTTTTATGTCCCAAGTCTTTATACTCCGAGAATGCTAATATACAACGTTCGGTACCTAACTGCACACCACATAGTTCTAGTATAATTTACGTAAGTGTGCTTGTGTTTAGTATTCAAAAAGTCTGAACACAAATTGAAAAGAAGCTTGATTTTCAAAAATGTCCATGAATTTCATATTTTCTGACCAGCTCCTCTAGGGACCACTTCCTCAGCTCATTCTCCAGCCTGTAACCATCTCACAACTAGGCTGAAAAGCTGGTCCTCTCCAGCTCCTGCATCTGAAGCAGCGTTGTATATGTTCCTGCATCATACATAATCCCTTTATTTTCAAATTTATTTTCTGCTTCTTGTGCAATTTTAAATTGGTTTATTTCCTGTGAACACTGCAAAGGCAGCAGTTTTGCAATATTCTGTGGTGCTGAATCTGAACATACTGCCTTTCCAAATCTTTTGTTGACGTCACCACATGTTTTGTCAATAAAATAAGCTCCAGGGGTTTGGCCTGCTGCACCTCTTGTGAAAGACGATACATAAACAGATTGCACTGATGACCTATTTCCCATGAGGAGTTGCGAGTTACCACATAAACTTTTCCTTGGTAGTGGGGTTTTGTCTTTTGCTTTCTTTAAAGCTTGGGTTAACCAATTGACTATCTTCAGAGCAATCGATGCTTCCTACTGAGAGTTTAGTGTTCAAAACTCACTGCCTTTTTTTTTTTGCTTGGTTGGGGTTTTTGTTTAGACAGTATCAATAATTTATTAAGTAACCAAAATTCAAATTCCTAGAGATGGTGGCTTTTTGTATGATTTCCCACATGGTCTTTCCCGGCTAGGTCTCTTGCTGAGCTCTGCTTGTCCTGAGGGTAATGCAATATATGGCTACCTCGATACCAGCAAACCAAGCAGTGCCAGGACCCGGTGCCTTGCCCAGAGGACCAAAAGACCAGACTGCCCAAGTCAGTATTATTAAACTTGCTATTTCCAAACCTGTAGCAGCATTGAAAGTTCCGAGCTAGAGCTCTGCCCTGGAGCTGGTCTGACCAGTGGTGTTCAGCCAGGGCCAAAAGCTGCGAGGGACCATCTGTCAGTTTTACTGGTAGGTCTCATGCTCAGACCTGTACGCTTCTCAATTTACGAGCAGGAACATGGCCAGTCAATCAAAGGAATTTTAGAATGACTGAGTAGATTTACTATTCATGTCTTAGCCAAACACAATGGATTAACTCCTGTTAAAGATTCTTAAGCCATTGGCTGCTTACTGCAAAAGAAGTGCTAGAGATTATTCAGCAGGCTCCACTACATGTCAGTGAACAACAGACTTTAGTCATTCATTCTGGTGATATAATTTAAAAAGAACAAATTAAACTAGACTCTGGGATATATTCACATATATACTATAGTGGCTAGTGCTGCTTCTTATCCCAAAGGAGTTTAAACCAAGGTCTTCTTTTACATAGATGGCCCTTCTCACAGTCTTTACAGGGGAAAAAAAAAACCAATCTTCTTCCTCTCTTTATTGAATGGTGTCCAAATGGTCCATATGATGACTCAGGGAGCTGGAAGTTACATCTCTGCCTTGATATCCTTTCCCTCTGCAGGGAAAGATCTGAGACAATCAAGGAGCTGCCCACAGTATCCTCTGTATTGCCTCTATAATGTGGCAAGAGGCACTCTCTAACTTTTAAATCCTCTCAATATGTCCAGTAAATGGCCATACAAGATTCCCTGTAGCCATTTGCCTTCACCAGTTAGATCAGATTTGTGTCTTTGGAAGAAGCTCGTACAAACAACTGATCAACTTCATCTGGACTTGACTTGAAAAGAGGCATTTGAGAGTGAAAAATACTACAACCATATTCAATCAAAGCAAAAGATCAAGAACTGGATTACAAAGTCAGAAAGGATGGAAAAAAAACAAGTACTATGCAGCTCTTCGGTTAAACTTGACCAATGCAATTCCTCCTTAGCTAGCCAGGTAACTCCCCATGAGGCAACCTAAAATGTCCCTCTACCACCTACTCACATTCTGTCTTTCAAGTGCTACTACACATAGCTGAACCCAATTCACATCCCCAGAAATGCATATTCAAGACTTCCTCTTTAATGTTTTGAAGCTTTTCTTGCAAGACTCGCTGTTTTTCCCATCTAGCCTTTCATAGGAGAAAAACTAGACTACAGCTCCTTGAGACTACCAACATGGAAATAACTTTCAGTCTAGGTTCACCGGCACAGCATCACCTTTTGCATGATCATAGCTCATTAGGCTGCCAATTTCCTATTTTTTCCCCCGTTCTGACTAGAAAGTTGACTAGATGGCTGTCTAGCCAGACAAGGTAATGTTTCTTACAATAAAACTCCTTCTTGCAACAGGAAAAAATGGTATAGACTGCCAGCTTTTATTATACCCCGTCGGTTTCTTGCAGAGAACAAAAGCAATGCACCGATTCGACACTTAACAAGGATGTATAGGCAGCAGTGTATACTCCACCCTCAAAGGTGTTGTCAGCATTGTCAGAATTCATCAGCTCAACTGAGTAGGTTGAAAGTCTTGTTATGGAAATCGGGGGAGCTTTACGAGATCTCCAGTGCCCTCAATTCCCACCAGCTCTTGGGGTAGAAAGCTAATCAGGATAAAACACAATCCATGATTCAAATATGGGGGAAAAAATTATAAAAGACTTAACTCTACAATTAGTCAATCAGGTAAAGGCTCTGTCTGAAAGACAGATCCAGCCATTCCTATAAAAAAGCTAAGTGAAAGCACAGAAAAAAACCTCTTAGCTGTGTGAGGAAGTTTCAGATGTGAAAGAGGATTTTCGCTGCAGTGAGAAAATGGTTTAGCAGTATCAGAATGGAGCAAGCAGTTGTTTACCTAGCAGATAGAACATTAGTTTGATGCTCCTGGGAGTCTGAACAGACATGCAAAATCCCATAGCAGTGGTCCACCAGAATTGAAAAGTAGTCCATATGGGTAGCACAAGGAAAAGCAAGGAGAGCTACTCTGGGGGCAGAATTCTGACCACTGAAAGGAAACAGGAGACTAGGACTCCCTGATAGCGTGACCAATTGCAAGACTGTTATCACATGGAGGGCTAGAAGTACAATAGCTATACATGGATGAGAGGTTAGCTTCCTTAGGACTTGAGGAAAAGTCTGCAATTACAGATTTCCAAAACGTAAGGGCTTTGGCTAAGCTGATTTGTGAAAGATTAGGAGGACTTGTTAACCAGGGAATTTCCAAAGAGCACATAGTTTGTGGTGGTACTTCAGAAAGAAAAAAGAAAAACTGGGAAAACTTAAATAGGAATGTTGGTGAATAGTTAGATCATTCAAAAAAAAAAAAAAGCTACAACAAACTTACACATGATTCTATACAGATAAATTAAGAAAAAAGATGGTAGAGCCAGGATACCTAGCTTGATACAGTAGTCACACTGGAAACCTAGAGGAAAAACAGTTAGTAGAACATTATTTCATTGGGACGTGAAGTATGGGGAAAGCTACTGATAAATAAGTGTAACTATATATTATAACCTTTATAATTTACATTATAAAGCCTTCATATGAAGTACAAGTTAACGGAAGATCTGTACCTACAATATGGTAGAACCCTTTGGGACTGACATTTTAGAGCTAACTAGGAGGTAATGGGGCTATACTGAGTAGATGATCAGGATAGCTATAGTAAACAACATCCTGAAAGAGATCTGTGAGGCTGTGAAGGCAGGAGGACAGTGATAAAAGGCTTCTATGCCATCTTCCTAAAGAAATTGTTAGTGTAAATGTCATGCTAGAGTTGATGACATAATATATTTTATTTATTTTTGATGTTGAATAGTTCAGACACGCAGGGAACCCCTAACAATAATAATAATGTTTGCTTGACCAGTCGACAAACCCAAGTTCAAAATACAGCATAGTCCTTTGGACCTTCACAGGATCTGAGTCAGCATCCAGGTTGAAATAGAAAAAACAAATCCACATGTTATGCTTGAGACTGCTTAACCACCTTTCCCAGACTGGTGGAATTTTCTAGCTCACAAGCTAGGACAAAGTCATTCTGGCCTTGAAATTTTATTCATATTACTCCTAAAATTAAAAACTGCAGGTTTTTATGAAGCAAGTATATCAGTATTAGCTGGCAGCATACAGGAAACTCATTCTTATGAGTTCCTAGCTATATGATCTGTAGGAATAAGAAAAAAAAAAAAAAGAGCATGAACACTAATGAATCCTGCATGAAAGCTTGTTTGAACACCTAAACCAAGAATAAATCACAGTAGACAAGAACAACACAGTAAAGAGTTCTGCTACGTGTTGTATCAAACAGAAATACGACAAAGAAGGAGGTGCAACTAGTCATGAAATTGAAGGTGTGTAAGGCCTAATCTCACCTGTTGGTATGATAAACCAGGTATTTACACCTAGCAGTTTATAGTGCAAGCACCATGTCAGTTAGGGTCTAAACATTTAGCACCCACTGTTGACTCTAAGCCTGCAGAATAGACAATCCAACACTTCCCAAGATGTTTAATCATCCTTACTCTTAATGATTCACAGTTTATTTTCAGCTAGAATGTGCCTAGTTTTTGGCGTCCAGCTGTTGGTTCCTGTTAGACAGCTCCCTGATAGATTAAAGAGCTCTGTAGTACCCAGTAACTTCTTCCATGAAAACACTTTTCCGTACTGATCACATTACACGTAAATCATCTTTTGGATAAAACAAACCATATTGCATGCCCTCTGTCTTTTATTCTGACGTTATCCTCAGCCCTCAGACTGTTCCTGTTGATTTCTTCTGTGTTCTCGATATCTCAGCTTGCTTCATCTCATTTTAGCTGTCTACAAGCTGGGCATCTAGCCTAGGCAAGTCTGCATGGTCTCTCTATAGCCCATGGAGGACAACCCCAGAGAGCAACTGATCTTCATCTTTAGACAACCTCTCTCAGGATCAGATAATGATGTTTGGGATGTAACTCTCTCTCCATGACCACAGCAGGAATCTAGGCCACCCGGCAGGACTGCACACCCGGCTTTCAGAAGGTTGAATTTTGATTAAATCTGTTCAAGTGGATATTCAGACTCTGGTATCAGTTATTTTCAGCACTTCCTCATGTACTTCACCAGGACTGCATATGTTAGTCAAGTACCTCACTGCTCTTACTACACACACTTGCACATCTGTCTCTCTCTGCTGCATTATCACGGAGAAGCTCGTTTTGATTTCCTTCATACTCTATGACCACTACAGCCTATTTAGGAACCTCTCCCAGATTGCAGTTTCTCCTTTTGTAATCTGTATTTGGACCTAACATCTCCTGGAAAAATAAAGAGCGCTGCAAGCTATTCCCATTATAATTCTCATGATCCAAACAGTCTCACATCTCGGCTGCACCTACTTCAACTTCCCATTTTGGAGCTTGAAAGAAATAATACTGAGCTTTACAGGTAAACGACATCTTTGATACAAGCTGAAAACCTGCTTTTAAAGATGTAATAATCCAACACATTCCTTCATAAGCAAGACCTAAAAACTCAGGCAGTTGTATTGATTTCACTCTTCAAAACAACCACAAATTTCGGAAGGCCTAACTTCATTTGGTAACACCACCTTTTTGTGGCAAAGCATCCGCTTGTCTCAGAAGGGGATTCATGAAAATGTCTCAATTCTGAAATGTACGAGATGATTAGAGAGAAATAACAGTTATCATAGATACATTTATCCCCTAAATCTTTGAATTTTCAAGATCCTAGCATAACTAGGCAGCAAGATGTCATGAAAAAACTGACTGTTGTGATACAAATCAAGGGGGAAACCTTACCATACAGTTTAGAGATGTTCCAAAAGCACCAACTACGAAATACAACTGTTAAACCTGATCTTTGAATTAGTGACATTACAAAACAGTCCACCCTGCACCATCTTCAATACATTGCAATAATTCTAAAGCTGAAAATGAGCTTTGCCTCAACTGCTTTTAGGTATTACATGGGAGAGTAAAAAGACTTGTTTGGAAATCCAGAAAATTTTTTTTAGAAAAGGCCTTTATGAATTGCATATGTGAAATAAATATTTATGCTTACTATGTTCTAGATAAGAAACCAAAGGATAACAAAAATGTGTGAGTTAAATAGAGAAAATCAAGCTATAAGAAGTGAATAACAATCTATACTAAAGCTTGTAAAGCAGAAGAAAAGCTAAACAAAGCTACAAGTTGCATCAATCAGGCAGCAGCCACGACCATGGCACACTCTGTGTGTACAGCAGACAGTGTCAGCACTGCACATGCTGAGCATTGCCAGCCCTTGGTTACACAGGATCTTCCTTTGCAAAGAGATCACATTTCTGATCTCCTCCCCTGATGTTCCTCCTCCGGGGCACTTACTCAAAGAGGTTTCAGAGATGTGGGAGGTTGGCATAGGTGTCCAGCTTGTGCAAAACCGGACAGCAAGGAGGAGCTGGGAGCAGCCAGGCAGGCTGTTCTACATGCAGAGCCTGAGTGGTGGTTCTGCAACGCAAAGTTGCTGAGACAGTTCAAGCCAGGCGTAGAAGCAGAGTCCCCTGCAAAGAGAAAGTGGACAGGGGGAGAGCTATGTGTAAGTTTGTTTCTTCCTGTTGCACTGTCTTTAGCTGACTTGCCTTTCATGTATTTAAAAATTAGTTAAGCTTTTAACTTTCAATTAGATCATATGGGAGTGGGGGAATTTGAGCTTTAAATCTGCTGGTCTTTGGGAAGATGTTTACTCTAGTAGATAAGATAAACATCTGCACCACAACGTCCTGGGCACCTCATGGCCTAGCCACACTGCAAAAGCATTAGTGCAACCCCTAACCCGTTCTTACCTCTGAAACAGGCTACAGAAACCAGCCCAAGACCTGCGTCTACCTGCTATGAGCACAGAGAGACGAGAGCTGGCACATCTTCCTACTTTGTCCTTGCACAATAAATTAACTGGGTGCTTGCCAAGATCCATCCCATTCCCCAACGATATCACTTCAAATAACTGTTGGCTTTGGTGAAGGGAGGCAGCTCTGGCCAGTAATGTGGTTTAAACCGACGACCCTCAAAACAACATCCCTAACACAAACAAGGAGCCGCACGCAGGTAGGAATGAGAAGCAAGGAGCAGCAGGAACTCCAGTAACCATCCTCACTAGTGAAGAAAAAAGACTGCAAAACCATGACATGAAGTAGAACAGTTAGAGCAGTTTGACAATCCTGGGCTGAATCTGAGGAGTTAGAGGTCACAGATAATCCCACCCATACTATGCCTAAGCAAGAGCACTGATGTTCACGTGGCAAAATGCAGGAAAAAAAAACCAGGTAAGACATCCAGATAACATGTGTTCTTCTGCCGGAGAGAAAAAAACCCACAACATACAAAACTGAAAGAACAGGAAGTTTTTAAAGATACATTATTTAAATCTGGAACTATAAATGTATTCATCATAAGTGGGTACTGAGCCCTGCAAACAACTCAGTCACATTAGTACAGTGTTGAATACACATAGTATTTTTGGTAAGTTGACACCCCATTAGCCTCCTATGGTCATCCCCAGCATTAGAAAAAATTCTTTCATTTTCATACACCTTTCCACCAAACAGTCTAAAAGTATTCCTCAACAACCATTTTGCCAGATATTCAATTCAGGAGGAACTTAAAAAGGTACAATTTCCTTTTTTTGAATGACCAATTTGAAAATGAATTGACTGATTTGAGATATTTCAACTCATTTGAATGAATCTATTGCTTGCAAGATGAGAAGAACAATGGCTTTGTAGTTGAAAATTAATTGTTATATAACTCATTTCGCTGGTTTTTAAGGAAAGCAGCAAGTTTTATGCTAAAAAGTAGAAGTTTGTCTAAAAATTCAAATATAAAAAGAACAGAAGGATAGAAAATTAGGTAGCTGTTTCTTCTCTCCTGAGCCAGCAATCATGGAGTGATTTTCTTCTCGGGGAAGAAGCATGACACTGCAGTAACTGAGTGATCTAGGAAATGCATATAACGGTCTCCAAAGAAATTCGCTCAATCTCTTCATCTGATAATTGCTACCATGCGGACTGGGAGTCAGAAGAGAACATGGGGCTCTCACTGGGGAGCTCTAAAGATGGATGAGATGAATCCTCCAAAGAGACAGTGATTACAGGTTTACTGTAATCAAAGCAAGCTGAAATGTGTTTATGATGCTGTGTCAGTGCAGCACCTGGCAAGGTACCTTTATGGGACAGAGGACCAGAAAACAACCTGGTTCAGGAAAATGAGAACAAGTTAAATCTTGTATTTGGCAAAAGGGATGCTAATCCCCTTCAGAAAACATTTGTTTCTTCCTCCTTTCATCCACGAAGCCTTACTGGAAACGTGAATGAAGAATGTCAGATTAACTTTTGTCAGTTATTAAAACAAAAACTCCATAAAACGATTGTATTTCTGCTAAGGTTGTAAAGAGAGATTAAGTAAAACCTCCAACACCCTTGCAATAGAAAAATAATTGATCAAATGAAGCATCCACAAACTGCAGTCCGTGGTATATCTGTCCTTATTTTAGCTGCAATCTCCCTCCTTGCCCGTAATCATCTTCCTTAAACTAAAATAACGCTGTTCCAGCAGCACCAAGTAAAGATTGCTAATGTTTCTTTTGTCCTTTTATTAAGTTGCAATCTTGCTGTCTGCTTTGCATTTCATTGTGGGGTTATTACAGCATGGGAGGTGAAACTTGACAGTTGTCAACCTCTCAGTGTCAGCAGCATGGAAAATGCTCCTGCTGCTAACTAGCAGTTACCACACGTCAGTGTAAGTCCTGAGCAAGCACAGGCGTCTTTGCAAAGCCATCAGAACTTCAAGTTTCAGCTCCTGGTAGACACTATTAATGACAAACTACAAATCAGGGCAATAAATGCTTTTTCAGATGCAAGCATTCAGCCTAGGAGATTACCGTTCACTTTACTATAGCTCCAATCAAGGAACCTGGGAACGTGCTGATTTACGTGGGACCCTACTGGCATTGCCGAGACGCCAGATGGTATTTGGCCAATCACAAAATCAAAAATGCCATTTTGCAAAGAAATGTGGTGCACTGTACCGCATACATCACACATGATGTTTGTATGCAAATGTATCAGAGATTTCTGCACTAATGACTAATTGCCAAGCCACTCAGTTGTAACTCAAATTGTCAATTTTCTCCCAAGGTGAAGGCTGTATTCCTCACAAGTGAGGTGGGGTTTTTTTCCAAGTTTACTGACAAAAAGACCAACTAGTCTATCTTCTGTTGACAGCAAACTTGAAGGAGATTTGCTGTCATGTACAAAAAAAAATATTTTTTCATTTTTCTCACAGACTAGTTGCACATTCTGTAACAAGTCTTCCTGTATTAGTCTCATTTGACATCTGTTTTCTTTTTGCAGTTGAGCAATAGAAACATTGAATGGTAAGAGCACCACCATTGTTAATTTGACTGAAAATACTGAAGTTATCAAAATAGAAATCCACTTTCAAGTAGTTTTAGCTTATTGTCATAAGTTTCTATGGCAGCAGGCAAAATTATGTGCAGTTAAATAAACATTCTTTTTAGGTGAGCATAAATCACTTCAGTTCGTGCAACTTTAACAGAAGAATACCTGCTGTTTAGCTAAGCCATACTATTTCTCCTAAAAACTGAGAAATTTTTCCTCAAAATATTACTCCTTGTTAGTCACTCTCGATATCATCTCTACAGTGTTTTACAGAATACAGTTACCTATCTACCAGTGGAAGCATAAAAAAAAAAAGATATTGTATCATTTGTAAAGGGTTTTTTTTTTCCCCCTACTTCTTGTTTCTTTGATTATTGATTATAGAGTCAAGCATGGTAAAATTCGTCATCCATAATCAGATTAGCGTTATTATGAATATCTACTGTCTTCAAGTACTTGAACTTCTACTTCGAGTTAATGAATTATACCATGTACTTAGACTGGTTATTTTAATCTGCATTTTCTCATGACCACTTGAGGATCATGTGACAAAAAATAAACCTGAAGGTATTTCTTGATCTACCTTCACATCCTAACAGTCATAACCTCTCCTCTCTGAAGAAAGAAAATGATAGGTGAAGAACAGATGTTTGCGCTTTCCTGACTGTTCACAAGCAAAGGCCAGACTTGGAAGCGTTGTGGAAAATCCACGATGGTCTCTAAGCAATATTCAGTTCTGAGGACACCCAATGTTCAGCCAGGATAAAAGGCTGTCCAGAAACTCACTGCATGGTGCTGCACATGCACTGCTGTTAAAGTCAGCGACAAAGAGTAAGCTCCACTTGGCAGTGATGTCTCTTCTTAGTGACAATCACGTAAGACTTGGACAGTCATCTGCACATTCTTGGCTAAGAATCCCCTCCTCAACATTCACAATTTAGGAACATATGGGCTCCCTTGTCAGCTTACACTCATGCCCATCTGTTCAGATGGCACGGAGTCTACCCACAAGTCCGTCAGATGGTTGCTCTAGGGTACACGTGGCATGCACTAACAGCTTAAGATGAACAGCCTGCACAGTACTGAAAATGCCTTTTCTGCTGCACAATGCCTCTTAGCTGTACCAGCAGATTGGCACCACATGCCTCCTTACACTTGATCAAAGTTGTTTGAATGTATTTCTCAGAAAGGAAAGGAAGCTATCAGCTGACCACTCTCACTGATTGTCAGAAACAGGGCTGCCTGAGTAATAGAAACAAAAAGAAACACTTTCTCAAGAAGCACAGTCTTGACTAAACATGCAAACATTATGCACAAAGTGGCCCAGAGAAATATACAGAATACACAGAACTACAACTGAGTAACTCAGTGAAAATTAAGACTGTCATACCTAAAAAATACCTAGAAACATCATTTCATGTTTGCTTTCATCTTTCATTGCTATGAAAACTTGGGGAACAGGCGTGAATAACAGCAAAAAAGGCCGTCTAACAGGCACAGCGAGCTTCTAGACAATGGTATGGCAGCCTTACAGCACAGTTGCATTCAGAACGTACATACATTTCATAGCACGAGTTTGGACTTGGGTTTAGGTTTCGCAGTAGCTTGTCCCTAGCAATACCCATCAGGCACATCAGTAATTGAGAGAGTCAGACACCAAGTTTAACTTCGGCGGCCCAGGGCATCTAGGAAGAAGCTTCACATCTCCCAGCATATTGAACACAAAGTTAGTTTTCAACATCTGTGTGGTAGCATCCCACTGAAGAAAAGCCCTACTGCCTCCAGTGAGAAGACTTGGCAAGCAGGTAGGTAACAGAGGTACAGACACAATCTGTTTTCCCATACATAGCAATGCGGCATCACCAGAAAGGCTTTACAGAACAGACTGCTATACACATACCTCAGGACTGCATGTCTGGGACAGTACCTGGGCATTTGTATCTGAACAGAGATTGGTCCTAGCAGGATCAGGAGAGCTTGTCAACTTTACTCTAGTCGTTGCTCTTTCAGCTGACCAGGGACACTTTTCTACAAGAGAAAAGAATTTCCACGGCTCATATCTTCCACTAGTATTTTCACAAATGAAAAGAACCTTTTCAGATGGTACTTCTCTGAATCACGCTATTTTTTTTCTCAGATACATACAAATTCATGACAAATGTTTGTTAATCCCACAGGGTGGCATGTTCTAGCAAGTGCAGGCATGCAGGAGGAAGTTTGAGCTGCAGATGAAACACTCAAATTATTCTCATTCTGAAGATTATTTATCCAAACTACTGTAGGGAATGCCTTCTAGTAATTAATATGCTCAGAAAAAACATGATGAGTTTGCACAATTCCGTCACCAGGAAATGGATTAAACTGGTAGTTAATTGTTTGAAATGTGTAATCAGAAAACCTCTAAAATGTTGCCTTTCAGCTCTGTTTTAGTAGAGATTAAATTAGGAGACAGCTGAACCATTTAATGAAAGTAAACCCACAAATAAGAACAAATCCAAAGAAAATAATACTTCAGTAAGCAGTCGTGATTTATCCAAGTCTAATACAATTAATACTACTCAAATAACATAAAGCATTTCACACAAAGATTTGTTTAAATTCTTTAGGTAATTCACACTACCACCTGTATTTCCTTTCTCTAAACTCCTGAGCAGCAAAGCTTTATCTACAAGTTTAGTAGAAAATTAACTGCAAAGTTTGTTTTACAGTCAAAAATTAAAACCAGTTTTAAAATCCACTCATAACGTATTACAAATAAAGAATACCTTCAAGGAAAATTTAAAAATACTGCAGAAAAAAGTGACTGTGCGTAACATGGTACTAACATCTCTGTCTATATGTTTTTTCAGAGCTAATTTTTGTGTGTGTTTACTGATTTTCTTAGCAAAATAAGGCAACAAGAGACCGTACTTGTGATCAGAACTAGAAGTCTACACAGTGTTTTCTCAATAGAACACATGAAATAAATCCTACTGATTTATGTTGGTTTGCTTCTCAGGTTTAGAAAGTCATATCAGACCAGATGATGAGTGGCGTTCCTCTGGGGTCGGGTACTTGGACTGGTGTGGTTTAACATCTTTGCTGGCAACATGGACAGTAGGATTGATCAGCAAGTTTTCCTGAGGACACCAAGCTGAGTGGTGCAGTCGACTTGCTGGAGGGAAGGGATGTCATCTAGAGGAACCTGACAGGCTTAAGACACTGGCCTGTGCGAACCTCATGAAGTTCCACAAGACCATGTACAAGGTCCTGCACATGGGTTGGGCAATACAAGCACAAATACAGCTGGGCAATGGATGCATTGAGAGCAGTCCTGCGGAGAAGGGACTTGACGATGTTGGTTGACGAGAAGCTCAACATGACCTGACAATGTGTGCTTGCAGCCCAGAAAGGCAACTGCACCCTGGGCTGCATCAAAAAACGCATGACCAGCACGTTGAGGGAGGTAATTCTGCCCCCTTTACACATTCTCTGAGACCCCATCTGGAGTACTGTGTTCATCTCCGGGGCCCCCAACATAAGATGACATTGACCTGTTGGAGCGAGTCCAGACAAGGGCCAGAAGATCATCAGAGGGCTGGAACGCTTCTCCTGTGAAGGCAGGCTGAGAGAGGTGGACTTTGTTCAGCCTGAGAACAGAGAAGGCATTAGGGAGACCTTATTAGCAGCCTCCGTACCTAAAGGGTGTCTGCAAGAAAGCTGGAGAGGGACTTTTACAAGAGCATGCAGTGAAAGAAGAAGGGGCAATGGCTTTAACCTGAAAGAGGGTCAATTTAGATGAGATGTAAGGAAGAAGTTCTTCACTGTGAGGGCAGTGAGGCACTGGAACAGGTTGCCCAGAGAGGCTGTGGATGCACCATGCTTGGCAGTGTTCAAGGTCAGATGGGGCTTTGAGCCACCTGATCTAGTGGAAGGTGTCCCTGCCCGTGGCAGGGTGATGGGAGCTAGATGATCTTTAAGGTCCCTTCCAACCCAAGCCATCCTATGATTCTCTGAGTCTATGAGTCTATGTTTACAGCGTAAGAAGAATGCTACAGTGAAAAAAATGTTCATTTTGCCTTGTACCTCTTTTCTAGTTCTTAAATTACTCCTCTTCAAGAGCAGAAGATACTATAGAACTATAAAATGCTTGAAAGAAACAGCTCACTAAATTTAGCCTTGGATCTTAGACATCTGTAGAACAATGACAAATGAAGTTGCTTACGTCATTTACACGCTGGAAAAAAGAGAAAAAAAAACCACAAAAAAAGCCTTACTTTTCATGCATAGATCCAACATCAAATGTAGTGATTCACAAGCCACTGGGCCTTACCTTCTAGAGTCTATCACTACCAAACCTGAATGGAGTGACATACAATTGACTATGATTCAATACATACTCCATCACAAAATCCATAACTTGAAGAAAACAGAGCATACATAAGTAAAACTGACCTCAACAGAGCCAAACTTCTCCAAACAACAGATGAAATTACGAAGAGAGATTGTCTCTTGAATGCCCAATATTAATAAATTCTTAATGCTCTTTTCTGCATCACTATATAATGGGGGGAAAAAAAAGGACAAAAGAAGGTACTATGACACGCTAAAGAGATTCCATTATGTGAATTAATCCTCTGGACGATCAAGAATGAATGCCACAGGTGTAATAGGGACAGACTCTGGAATACCTTTTTTTCCTCCTGCTTGCTTAAAATAATTATTATGTGGAAATCTTAGTCTTTCCTCTTGCAAAAAAAGCAAATCCGGTAACAAAGAGGATTACCTAGAGTTTGTCCTACTATTGAAAACAGAGGTTTTGAAGAAAACCCTAACAATTTATGGATCATTAAGTTTAACCTTCCTTCCCTTGACTGTGGATAGAATAGAAATAAAAGTGAACAATTAAATGTCTATTTACCCGTTCGTGTTGCAGTTAGTCTGTAAATTGTGGCAAATGCAACATCCTGTTCTCTTTAGGTCTTTCTCCTGTACCCTTTGTTGCAATGCCTGAGTATTTCTGCCCAGGCACTGACTTCCGGAATAGCTGAAAGTTATACTGAAGAAAAGAGTTGCAAAAAGGAGAGAAAGATGGCTGGTTGCAGTATCCCAGTGATAAATTTTACTGGATAAACTAGACTGGTTTCAACGAAGAAATGTCTGTTTATGAGTGATTTTAGTGAAATGGAGAGTTTCAGTTGCTGTTCCAGAAGAGGACAATGGTTTTCCCACATGCCCTCACTGAATTCCCTTAAATCATTGGGACAAAATATTAGTCTAACAGGTAGAAGAAACAAATAATGAGAAGCAGCACGGATACTACCTCTGAATTCCAAGTTTCAGACCTTATTATATTATTAGTTTACTCTGTTTTTTCAGGAAGGAACACCTTAGCATAATATGTAAGCTCATTAAATATATATGTAAAAAATAATGTGTATCCCTTAAGCATTCAGTATACATAGTGAGAAAATTCATACAGGTTTCAAAACACATCCAATAACAAACCTCGTCAAACTTCACGCAGTATGTTCACCGTTGATAACTGCTATTTCACAGTCCCAGATAAAGTCTAAAGCAGAAAACTTTAATTCAGCAAAGAAGAAGGATCCCTGCATTGTTCATGATCCCTCCCTGACCATTCAACAGAGCACACTTTAGACTTCCCAGAGCATCACTGGTTCAGTACCTCAGGACATAGAGCCAGCCAGCCAGCACAACCCTGTGAAGGTCCACACAGGTATAAAGAATTAAACACAGGGATGATGAGCAGAATGGGAGATCCATCGTAAAATTACTCTTAATGCTGGAAACTAATCAAAATATTTTAACCACTGCTCTAGATCAAAACCTCAGAGCATTTAAAGATACCAGCTGTCCCAGAAGCAATCGCTGAGAAAAACAAATGGGCAACCAGGACATACTAATCTATTTTTCTGAAATCAGATCAGTAGTGCTGACCCAATCTGAAAATCAGAAAGGACCTACTTCCTCCCCCACCTCTACAGAGGAAAAGCAATGCATGAAGAAATGCTATTTTTAGATAGCACTTGCGCTGGGATATATCTAACAGTTCCATCTAAATACAGTGCAAAGATGAATATTGGGATGCAGTACAGGGACTGAGAATTCAGCATGCAGGTGTGCTTCCTAAGCGGAACTCTGAGTAAGCTGTGAAATAGTTTTTGAGAAAAAAAAAATGATGAAAACTCTATTGGTCAGGTCAGTTGGAAGTGGACAGCAGAGTTCTACAGACATGCACTAAGGATCAGTTCTAAATTCACGGGAATAGAAACGAGAACAAATGACCTTGTAAAACAGCGATACAATAAGCTTCCTTCCAATTAGTATGCATATGCAGTTTTATTGTGTGTGTAATCCTATAGACCAACAACTGACACTTTCACTGTAAGGCCACAGCCCTCCAGGACTGTCTTTTGTTTGAAAGATGAAGCAAAGGAGTCAAAATTTCAAACAGCATTACTGACTGCATAATACCAACCTACAGGAAGGTGGTGACTCCTGAGGAACTCAGCTTGTCAGAGCATCCCACCGAAAATACAAAAATGGTCCTCCAGCTCTTTTTGGCTAATGGAGTCTGTCCCATCACTAAATAGGAAAATGGAGGGAGGCGACAAGGTTAGGAACATGCACCCACCCAGCCCGAGCAGGAGACATTGAAAAGCTTAAACACTGCAATGGAGGGGCAGCCTGGGACGACCGCACAATGAGTCCTGACGGAACGCAAGAAATCTTTCCATTTCCGTACAATTAGGGTTGCTGCAGACTGGAATTGATTATGCAGACCTGATCAGCAAAGTTACTCAGCCTGGAAACTGTGCAATCCACAGAATATCATCTTGCGAATAAGGTCTTGTGTCAAGGCTTGTGATTAGTATTCTGTTAGGGATTGAATTGATTATTCCAATTATAAGAATTAACTTATACATGGACTTTGAAAAAATGAAATCATGTGGGAAATCCCTTGCAATGCCACAGTAACTCTCATTCTTACACATTCAATACGCAACACTGATTTATTTAGAACTGTATTATTTATCCTCATGTACATAAGTAGAAGAGAGGCATTCTGCAAAAGCAGAGCTGATAGAACAGGGAAAGCCTTTTATTGCCCTCAAAGTTGAAAAGCGTTTGTCCTTGAACACAACGGGGAATGGTGATACTCTAAGTTGAATGGAGATGTGTGTAAATGCCCACATCAATAAAACAGGTTTGTACACTGTTAAAGACAGTCCTTGGAGGTAAGCTAATTAGTAAACTAGAGAGTTTTAAAACTCTCAAGTGCAGTCTTTGAACAGAAAAAAAGATATCTACTAATGAAGTCCCCTGTGGGTTAAGTCTAGATTTGGCAGCACACATACTGCTATAGCTGAATTTCAACTAGCTTGATACACAGACAGCAATAAGAAATATTTAAGGACAGAGAAAAGGACGGGTACTATATAATATACCCAGCAACGAATACCTCTCTTCAAAATTATTGGTGTGTAAGCTGTAAGGTGAAGAAGAGCAATCTAAACATCCTGTGGCTGAAAGGGAAGTGGCAAGTGAGATACACATTTATGGATGATTGGTTTCAAGCAATATCTGAGAAGTCGCGCATCCATATAAAATGTAGCAGAATTTATCATTATGAAAGTGGTGTAAGTATATATTTTCAGTGTACTGTACAGACACAGCCCTTTTTGGGCTTAATGTTGTGTAGAACTGCTTTTTTTCCCCCTGTGCTGTTTAGCATACAGTATTAAGGTTTACAGCTGAACTTGAATTAGAATTTTAAAAGTAATTAAAAATTGTAAGCAGAGCAAATACTCAATTTGGAGCTCCAAACAGATTTTATAATTGTCCTAATCTTGACAGTAAGAGAAGGATTGTACCTGAAACAGTGTTACTTATTCCTTATTAGGAAAACTTATTTATAACACTGCAGCCGAGAAGCTGGCTGGCGGAGCTGCATTATCTAACAAACGCGACGCTTTCATACCACAGAATCATAGACTCATAGAAACACAGAATGGTTTGGGTTCAAAGGGACCTTAAAGGACATCTAGCTCCCATCACCGTGCCACGGGCAGGGACATCTTCCACTAGATCAGGTGGCTCAAAGCCCCATCCGACCTTGAACACTGCCAAGCATGGTGCATCCACAGCCTCTCTGGGCAACATGTTCCAGTGCCTCACCACTCTCACAGTGAAGAACTTCTTCCTTACATCTCTTAAGAGTGGCGTAAAGGGGCAGAATTACCTCCCTCAACGTGCTGGTCATGTGTTTTTTGATGCAGCCCAGGGTGCAGTTGCCTTTCTGGCGCACACATTGTCAGGTCATGTTGAGCTTCTCGTCAACCAACATGTCCAAGTCCTTCTCCGCAGGACTGCTCTCAATGCATCCATTGCCCAGCCTGTATTTGTGCTTGGGATTGCCCCAACCCATGTGCAGGACCTTGTACATGGTCTTGTGGAACTTCATGAGGTTCGTACAGGCCAGCGTCTTAAGCCTGTCAAGGTTCCTCTAGATGACATCCCTTCCCTCCAGCAAGTCGACTGCACCGCACCACACCACACATAGGGTGTTATGATCCCTTTCCTCTCTTTTTACTACGAAGCCTGGAAATTTCACCTTTCGCTTTGGGGAACAATCAAAACAAATCAAGCTCTGAAGTGATCAGCTTCCTAAAACTTATCAGAAGTTAGAAACACAGAGACACAGGAAACAGAGATCTACATTGAAAACAGCAGAAGTTGTTTCTTATTCTCCAGGAATAACACCAGGACTTTTAAAGCTGCCATCAAAAGGTCAAGGCAGTCAGGAGAAAGGGATAAGTTATGCAGAAGGCAACACACAGAAAAAATGGCTCTGATAAACAGCAGGATTACTGTGTCCAGGCATGAGACAATGTATGAGAATCACATTTCCCTTCTCTTACCTACAAAGAGTCTTGCAAGCACACATACTTCGAACTACTTTATCTTCGAGGTTGAACACTGACACCTCTTTGACCTGTGGCTTTGCATTAGAAGAGGGAAGAAAGCACTCCCAGGCTACGTTAGAGAGCGCTGCAGAGTTAACGGAAAAAGGAAAACCTGGCTTCCACATTCTGTGAGCAGTTTTAAACTTCATTTCATTATTCCTCACTTAAATCAAGCTTGAAGTTTCTGGTGCTGTTTGGTTTCGGTAGGAACACACTTTTTCCTTTTGAACAAAGTTAAACTTGCCTTGCTGACATGTCTATTCTTTCATTTGCCAGATGGGACCAGCTTCAAAGGAGCATTTATGTTTATTCAATCCCCATCTTTCAGCAGTTTTACTGCTATTTAGTGAACATTTTAATCTAAGGGATGCAGAAAGCACATTTCGGGATGCGTTAAAGTCATCTGGGAAGAGAGGAAAGTGGCTGACATTAACTTTCCCACAGAAAGGAGTTCATAAATAACTATTCAAAAATGCATATCGACAATAAAACCAGAAGAAGAGATGGCACAGGGTCATTATAAATGTACTCATCCATAGAGAAAAGACCAGGCTAAAGATGGACTCTTTGGACCTTCCGTTGCTTGGTTAATTGTTCTTGCGATGCCTATGGAGGGCATAAGCTTTGTTCTTATCCATCTTTTCTGTGGGTCAATCATGCTTACACTTCTCAGAGCTTCAAATTATTTATCAGTTGTTTACTATACACTGGCTCAGAACAGACACTTTTTCTACGTGGCTTCTGAATTATTTGATGTCTATAGTTGTTGTAACTATTATTTTCGTTCCAGGACATTTGAAAAAACCACTGTTTTGCAACTGCAAAAGCGTAACCTATATTCGTCAAATGCACAGTTGCATTGGAGAGCTACCTAGAGATCATCTGTTTGTATTAAAAAAAAAAAAAAAGGCGGGAGGGGGGACATGACACACTCAGTTTTCTATATGCAAAAACAGGCTGTGAAACTTATCTGTTGTGCTAGAGAGAAAAACTTGTCCCCAAAGTAGGTAAACTCAAAGGATTTCTTTCTTCATACTGCCTTCTCATAGACTTAAATTATTTCAGCATTGTTATTCCAATATAGAGCAGTGTAAAGAGGCTACAAATGCCTGGAGGCAGGGAAAGGAGAGGGCAGGCAGGCAGGCAGACATTTTTTTATATTCCTCTTTGACATAAAAAGTAGCCAAGAATTACTATATTGCTCAAAACAAAGTCAACTTTATTCAGCATCCTGTCTGTCAGTGGACAGTAACAGATGTGTCAGGAACAAGAGGCAATAAACATTATACTCTCAGCTTCCAGAAATCTATGGCTTAAGGTCTCAGTAAGCCACTGTTTACATCTTTGAGTTTAATAACTTGTGATGGATTTTTTTATTATTCCATGAATTTATTTAGTGATTTTTAACCTATTTCAGTAAGGATTTTCTTTGTTTTCTGTAAACCAGCTGCCATTTGATACACCCTGATTCTTTTACAGATGAAAAGAAGAGTGACCATCAGTTCTCAAGAGCCACAGGTGCATCCTGGACCTACTCAGCTCCATACTGACGACTTTTATGTCATCTCCATTCCTTTCCCATATACTCCCTGACATTCCACAGCTGAGCCCCAAGCTGACAGTCGATGGGGCTACCCGTGGTGATTCCAGGATCTGTTTTCTGAGGAGCAATAGCTAATTTTGAAACAATACTAATTTTTCTAAGGTTGTTTCTCTCTCATGCTTACTAATAGTGATACGTCATTGTCTATGAACACTAGCTCAAGTAAGGAAATATTATAAGACGACTATCATTGCAAGTTTGTCTCTTCCTAGGAAAGACCGTAAAACTTGTTGCTGACTGGCTGGAAACATGCACCTACTGCATCTTCAAGTGTGTAAACTGTATTTCAGATAGCTCACATCCATGCAGAAGACCAGTTGTTTGAAAAGCAATCATGGTCTAATGAAGATCTTCTTGTAACCTGCAAGAAACCTGAGGAGCCAGGTGAGGGAATCAGAGTTGCAAAAATTCCCAACATAGGAAGGAGGAACAGGGTTTGAATGATTTGGGAAGGAAGACGACGACAAAGGCCACTAATGTGCAGGAAGACCGCCTCCGGACAGATAGGTCTTCCTCTTGCTATATTTGCTCTTAACTATTACTCTCATTGTCATTCAACACAAGACCTGGCGGATTCTAGTCATTCATTTTGTCATTGAAGATGTTCTAGAGGGAGAAGGGGGTCATCCTGGTGATTTAACAGACATTTCATATGTATTTATCCCTCTTAGGTACAGCTATTTCTCTGTAGACGCTCCAGAGATATAAACTTTACATCGTATTAGAGAGAAGGAGACATGCAGCAACAGTGAGACAGCAAAAAGGCATATAAAAGTATTTCTAGTTCACTGATGTGTTCAACATTCAGGGGCCACATAAACTGACGAAAAATGTAAACTCAGGCACATTGTCTCCACTGTGGTTAGCAAACAAGCTACACATTTGTTCCTTCCTGGTTACTAACACCTTACATCCCTCTCCAACTGGATGTTTTACAGAGTTCAACATCTGTTTTAAAAAATGCAAGTGCTTATTTTTTAAGATGCTCCCAGAATAGAAATGTCAAATGTAAACATCTACAGAATCTTCAGGCCTTATTTTATTTTGAACTTTTGAGCAGCCCTCATGAGATTACATCCAGACTAAAAGGAATTCTGAACTATGCTGTCGTGTTTTTCATCTCCTGCCAAGGCTTCTTCGTAATTCACAGCTCATTTGAACCTTCTGACTACTTAATAAACAAAACTTTGTACCATCATTATTATCACCTAATTAAAAATATCTTATTTCAGAGCTTTATTGCATAACAGAAATCTTTGGCTGCAAGCTTGCAGACTTCAGCTAATTACACCTCTCAAACCAAGTTCTGCTACAAACTGGCACAAGTCAGACAATATATAAGTAATATAATTACTACTCTGTAAAAAAAAAAAAACCTAGAGAATACCTTACAGATTTTAAGCTCTGCTTTACAGAAAACACACTTCAGCCTACACCTCTACACCTACAACAAAGTGATAATTCTGCTTTAACACCTTGCGATATCAGAAAGGTTTCTTGTGCAATTGGGGCTTGCTTTTGTACTTCGAGACTGTATTACTGTTACGTGTTTCAGGAAGGATACGACACATGTCACAATTTAAAACCAACCCCCAAAAATTTTTCTAAATTGCATCACCACAAAACCCACTGGCACAAAGCAAGCCTTGTACTCTTCAGGCATACCTACCCACAATCTGTCTGCTTTGTGAGGAGGGAAAAATAATTTTTGTGGTATGTTGAACATGCTTATAAATTGCAGTGGGTGTGTCAAGAACAAATGATACCCAGCAGTGCTTCTGACACACGATATATATGTCTGCCTTCCTGTCAGTCTCTGGGGGGAGAAAGAGGAAGGGAGCCAGCAGGTCATCAACTAAAGAGTGTGGTGGAAGGTCAATTGTGTGGGAAGACACAAAGCGAGTGATAGAAGTAGCAAACTTTTCTTTGTCAAAGGCAAAGCCAGCTTGGGAGGTGGATAAAGATGTGACCGCCTAACCTACGCTTAAGCATGTTCATCTGAACACTGCTGGTTTTTGCTCTTCTGTTGCCCACTAAGGCTTGAACTACTTCCATCAACGTCACAAGGATAAATTCACAGCTATGAGATGTTGCAGCAAAACTGTCTCTTTAATGCAGAGGAGCTGGGTGGCACAGCACAATGTCACCACATTGCTCACTGTCACGCATTGCAGTGACAGGACAGTACCGCGCTGGACCAGAATCGTTGTGATTGTGATGGTTTTTCACCGTAAAGGATGCAGATCGTGACAGTTACACAACCGAGAAGACAAGGGGGCAGATCTACAAACAGAGTAAATGTTTACACCTCCAGCTAGCCCTGCTGCCACTGGAGCCTCCTTCCATCACAACTGGGGTGTCAAGGTGCTCACAGGAGGGAGCCAGGTTCCTGAAAACGGGGCAGGATCCTTTAGTTTTGAAAAGAATAGCAGGATCCTAACACAGTCCCAGCTTAGAAATGCCTTCCTCTGTAGTGAGTTCAAGGAAGACGACTAAAATAAGTACTTAATTTGAATGCAAATTAACATCATTAGCTGTTAAAAAAAAAGATAAAAAAGCAGCATTGGGAGGCAGAACAGAAATAAGAGCAGTTTACATGCAATTCTCTCCCTGCCCACCATTCCCCTGCAGGCAAGTTCTCGCCTTGGTATAAGCTTAGAATTCTCTGAGCTACAGGCAGCTCTGCTCACTCTGCCTGATCCCCAGGAAATCTTTTCTGTCCCCTCTGGAAGGTCTCTGCGTGTCCTTCAGTCCTTGCTCTCGTGAGAGCAGATCCCAGCCCCAGCTACAGTTGCTGCCAATGTCAAGTCTCCCCTGCCCTCTCTCAAGGGAAGTGTCCAGGCAGGGGCAGCCACCCTGTCTCTCCAGAAGTGTCTTCCACCACGCTCTCCTCAAAGGGACAGCTGTGCACAGCAGCAAAACCCAAACGTTGCCCATCACAAACAAAGCGACAGAAGAATGTGAAAGAACAAAGAAAGGACTAGAGAAGGGCAACCAGGATCATCCAAGAGATGCCATGAATCAGGAGAAATATGACAGATGTGTATGAACAATAAGTGCAATAGAGAAAGGTTCAGTCTTTCACCTTCTTTCCTAACGTAAGAATTAAAGGGTAATGAATGGCAGCAGTAAACGATGGATTCAAAACCAATAGAGATGGTTCCTCACACGTGTAGTTCAACTGTGTTGTGGATACAATAAACATTACTGGATTCAAAAGGGGACAGAAAAGAATTCTTGGGCGAAAATCTATCTAGCATCACTGAACATAAGGCATCACTTCTGACATCGGCGCTACAAAAAATCACAGTACAGTGGCTGCTTGGAGAATATTAGGATAAAATATCACTATATGTTCGTGTCTCTCATACTTTTCCCTACATCTCAGTGACAGGATCATTGGTGACCATCACAGACAGGAAACTAAGGTAGACTCAGTAAAGCCAGGCCCATGGTCTTATGAAAAAGAAAACTCTGTTTATCCAACAAAAATTGTGTTTTAAAACGTTATACATGAAGCCCCAGACCCACTGGATACATTCACCTAACTGCAAATAGGAGGGTGTCTTTATCCCTGCTCAAGAGCACCCACACCTCTCTCTTGAAGGTAACCATTGACAATAGTAAACATTTTCTTACTAAAAAAAAAAAAATACATGTATATATATATATTCTTGTCCATTACAGGTAATCACTGTGCTTTGGAATGAGCCTGAATCCTTCTTGGATTTTTATTAAATCACCACAGAGTGATGTGGAGGAAATAAAAAATCTTTACGCTAAGGTCACTGTCAAAGTGGGACAAGAGGGAAGCATTAAGTGAGTATTTAACTAACAACACAAAAAGGGAACAAAGGAAGCCAAATAAGGACAATATGACACTTTTGGGGTGTCTGGGAACCTTAAAGTCAAGACCTCATACGATGACAATCAGTAAAAAGGCTATGTATGGGACCAAGAAGAGAAAAACAGAGGAAACAAAAAAACTAATGGTCTTGGGACAGTCTTTGTCTCTCTGTTAGAAGAATAGAACTGACTGTATTGTGAAGCTTTAGTTATTTATGAGTTTAATTTTCTTTGTAATAGAATATAAAAAGATGGAGAAATCTTTCCATCAGACAAGAATACCTGCACAAAACAGCGTCCACAGTGCCAGCGTAACAACTTCTCTCCTTCACACAAAGTGGGACTTCTGATCTCAAGAGTAATTTTAATTTTGACAATGTCTAAGGCTGTATTTACATCTGCCTTTGGTAAAATAAGGTCCTTATCATGCTTCAACTATTCCCTTCCTATTTTTCCCTTGGGCTTCTATATTACTGATTATGATTTTCTTTCTATACCTCTCTCTGATTATACCTTAATCAGTAAGGAGGGTCTTGCCAAATCAGTTCAAGTTGTTAAATTTCTAACATTCCTCCAATCCCGTCAGGAATTTCATTCCCAGATTGTAGCCCAGTCAGTTTTAAGCCCTTTACAGGCCAAAAAGGCCATAACTATTTCTCAGAGGAAAATACATAGAAGCTGGTACTACTGGTTTCTGACTGAGGAATTTGAAGATCAAGACTTAGCACCTGAAATATTGAAGTACTTGAATAAATTCTTCTGGAAGTTCATAAGCAAGATTTATTTTATTCCAATCACATATGCCAGTTCTCAAGAGGGAGTTAATTTTTTTAGAGTGCTGTTCAGCATTAGATCAGTTCCAAATTTCTTGACATTTAACTTGGAAATGTCTTCTTACAGGATTGCTAAGGAGGCCACCCTTTGGTTTTGCCTCGATGAAGTCTTTGTTTTCCCCATATATACACTTTGACTCTGTATTGTTAGATACTAGACTGTCTTTGAATGTTTTGTTCTTTAAACATTTTCCTGTCCATCATTCTTATAACTTTCCTGTTTATTCTATTTATTCATTTTCTTCACTTTGGTTTCATCTCTGGAGCTTTCTGTGCTTTATTAGTAGTATTTACAAAGGCTTAATGCTGGGAAATATGCAGGATTATGGGATAACACAAACAGATAACCAAGCAGTGCACACAATTAAAATCCTCACCTAACTGTTATTATGAAGCAACCAGACAAAGTTTTCAAGTGCTGCTCACCACTTCATCAGCTTGACAATTGCCGTGCTGGACTAATTTAAAAAGAGACAAACCAAAAATATTAAAAGTAATGGCAGCACATCGACCAAAAAAAAAAAAAATTATCTGCCATCGCACTTCCCGAGGATGCCAGTGGTGTATTAACACAACATCCTGCAGGATCAGCACTATCTCAGAAGGAACAGCCTGTAGTACCTTCCCCTCAGCCCATGTAAAATTGCAGACTAAAGGTCCTTTGGAAGTTTCTTTACAGGGGCCAGTAAATAAAGCTAATTAAAGGAAATCTGTTCACATTACCTAGCATTTTAGGATCAACAAGGCCTAAAACTGTCCTACTATACAAGTCATGAGTTCTGTAACTCCTAATTTTAAAATTATGTATGATGTTCCTGTCAAAACGTGTCCCTCCACAACATGAATTCTTATGGTAAGCAGGAAAAAGATGATGTTTAACTCATAGAAAGAAACCAAATGGAAAATTTAGACTTCCTTTAAGCAGCAAATAAAGTTAAAAGAAGCGGCATGGAGCACATTTCAACGATCAGCCACAGGCTTAAATAAGCAGGAAACAAAGCTCAATGAAGCAACACAGAGGATTGATTCATTAGGTTTGCAGACCAGCAGAGCTCGGTTCGCACCGTCTTGAGTTAGAAGTGAAAATAAAAGCAGCTGCCTCAGCTTTAGCCTTCCTATAATACCAAAAACCCATCAGTTACGTTCTCATACAGAGAAAGTGTCAAAGATCACAGGCAATTATATTAAGATGACAGCAGGAAACCAAGGCAGCAAGGATTTTCACTGCAGCGGTAGCAACGGAAGGTTAAAGCAGTAATTTTCATGGAAACAGAGATACATGTAGTTGGAAACAACTGCAACAGGTAATCCCTGCCCCTGGGGCATTGAGACAACATTTGCACCATTTTGTGACACCTCCAGAACAAGATGTGCTTTACGGCGACCACTGCTGTACGCAGTAGAGACAAACTGGGAAGATTGGTATTTTTTTTCTTACCATCTGCCTGGCTGCAGCTGTGCGGTTTTTTTACAAACATACACCTTAACAAATACAGCATTTACAATAAAAACATTTTGAAAATCTACGAATCTGCGGAGACACAGTATTTCTAAGTCTGACTGAAGAAGCAATTCCATCTCATACATGAAAACTCTACTCACTTAGAGGAGATGCGGTTACTTTCTATCGAAGTTCGCATGAGAAGTATCTTCTAGATTCCACCTTTTCTATTCAGAACCTGCTGTTCAGCAGTTTCTCAATGATTCCAAAGGTTTTTCACAGTAGTTTCATAAGAAGTTTCAACACAAATCAGCTCTGCTGCAAAAAATGGACAGTCTTGTCCTCCTCCGTGCTGCCAGGTTCTTGTTCCTCTCCTCCCCAGTTCATACACCAGCTCTGTAACTCCACTAGTCAAATCTATCCCGCCTGTTGAGGTAAGCTAAACATAGTCTCTAGGGTGGTATTTTTGCCAGGTTCAGTCCAGTCCCAGTGAGGTCACAGAATCATCTGGTTGGAGGATACCTTTCAGATCACCGAGTCCAATCGTTCAACCCTGCACTGACAGGGTCCCTAAACCATGTCCCTCAGCACCACACCTACATGTCTCTTAAACACCTCCAGGGATGGGGACTCCACCACCTCCCTGGGCAGTCTGTTCCAATGCTTCACAACCCTTTCTGTAAGGAAGTTTTTTTTCTAATATCCAAACTAAACCTCCCCTGGCACAACTTGAGGCTGCTTCCTCTCATCCTGCCACTTGTGTATGGGAGAAGAGACCGACCCCAACCTTGCTACAACCTCCTTTCAGGTAGTTGTAGAGAGTAATGAGGTCACTGGTGTGGCTTCCTGCATGGTTGCACAAAGGCTTGTACCCACTGCCCAGATAGGGTGGAGGAGAAAAGTGCTGGACTAGCAGCAGGCAACTAGAAATAACATGATGCATGAAAAGGAGGTACATCTTCTTTTGATGACAAGACCAGAATATTTTGGCTTAAATTGCTTGTGAAGCAATGGTATAATGCATCATTTAGGCATGAAAGTTTGTGCTTCTCCTCATGCTTCTAGTGAAGAGCAAGAATTCAAAACTCCTGGGAGGAGCAAAGGAAAAGATCTAGGAAAGTGGCCAGTGACAGTCACCCCTGAGGGCACTGAGCCCAATCTGGCTGTTCAAATTGTGTTTGTTAATGCCATCAAGCCCTAGAAATACTGAAACTTAAGACTGCCCTGCGCAAAGGCCAGTACACACTGGGCCTGGTTTTCAAAATCTGTGTGTCCTGTTGCCAAAATTTCTCATGCAAATCAGATACCTCCAGAAAGTGATGCTTGCCTGGACAACTGTCCCAGATTCAGTAAACGAATAGCAGAGCCCATTTAGTTCCAGCAATCAGCATTGCTCTGCAATTACTGACTTCACCCTCCCCAAAGGATTTCCACTCCATTTACTACTTTCTTACAGATCTAACAGCAAAAAAATGCTCTTTTCTTTGCTTTACCTCTCTAATTTTGGTTCTTATGTGTAACAAAGGGGCTACAAAGTAGTATGAGAAAAGTAGTAATAGGGGAGATGATTATACTTGCAAAGCAACAGAAACTTTCCCAAAATTTTGATCCAATCACATACCATCTAAGGTTGTCAAGTAGTGTTCACATCAATCTCTTTTTCTCAGGAATCTTTTTTTGCCATTTTTTGCAGCAATGAAGGCCTCTCTCTGTTACTAGTGTCAAACATTTTCACCTAAAGACCAATGAAAAGAGGAGAATATTTGAGAACTTTAGTCTTCATGGAGCAGGACAAAATCACAGCACTTTCAACTACTGGGCTTGAATGGGGAGCACTTATCACCTGGTAGGAACTGAAACTGTTCAGAAAACAAGCAATACTGGTTTGGAAAGGAGTTTTAAAAAACAAACAAACAAACAAACAAAACCTCTTTCCCAAACAGGTGGGGGAATCTACCTTCATTTCATATCTTCCTTCTCTTTGGGAAGAAAATGTTTGAGAGACAGAAACAGAAACAACCAACCTTATTTTAAAAGGCTTGCAACACTGGAAAAGAACATCAGAGCCAAATTCCTTCTGCCCGCAGCAAGAACCAAGTGAAAAGCCTGCTTGTTCCTGCCATTTAAAATCTGTGGTTTTCTTTTGTAACCCTAACAAAGCCACTTCCATGGACGTTCTGTAACCTTTTGCTTCCTCTGTGCCCCCAAGGAAAAGGAAGCTAAATGTCTCACCTTCACTAGGTACAACATTTATCACAACTATTCTGCAGCTTTCAAATGCATCTGAGTCCCTTATGAGTGTTTTAAAAGGGAGAGAAAAAATTAGAAGACTGGACAAAATCCCAGGACAACAATTTAAAAGGTCTTTTAAATGCACTGGAAACAATCTCTTGGATGCATTGTCTAAGAAGGATTCATTAATTCCTGATCATTCCTCCAGGAGGTTCCCCACCTTGAATGCTCCTCTGGCTTGTTTTTAATATGATTTCAGCAATATTGCATGCGCATCCGTATCCTAGTGTTTCCTTACGTGTGCATTATAGGTGAGTGAGAATACAAGGAATCCTCCTTTTGCTTCTGAGACTCCTTTGCTATTGTTTTTGTATGACCACTCTTCCTATCTGAAAACAAAAAGAAAACAGAAAAAGAGTATAACACCACAAAAGAACCCAGGTTATAAAGCACAGTCCTCTGCAGTAGTTTTCAAATGTTTTGAGGACCTTGAAAATTTGTAACTCAAGAAAAAAAGCAGTTAGAAGACATAACATTTAGATAAAACAGCTAGCCAAGAATAGCTAATTGAACCACAAGGTCATGATATTTCCTGTAAAATGATTTAGGGAACAGCAATATGGGTTTATTCACATCTGTTGGTAATACATTCAATATCTCTGGTAAGAGCTGTAAAAAAAAACACATGTACCAACCTTATACGTATTACGAAAAAGAGTATTCAGAACAGAACCTGACCTCCAATCAACTCTAAATGACTAACTGGGATATGCATGAGATCTATGTATTATTTAAATTGATTTTCTTTTCTAGAGAGGTTTTGACAGTATGATGCACATGTTCCACTACCTCACAAGCTTAAATTTCAGGTTTTATGCCTATCTTCAAATGTGCCAAAACAATTCTTGTATATAAATAATGTACGTTCACAGACAAAAACATTTATCCAATTATAGCACAAATGACAGTCTGTCCAGGTCTCTTTCCCTTTTCCCCACTCCATGTTGTCTGAGAGCTGTACATAGCCTTGCAGTATGGTAAAAAACATATTCAAGTTTTCACTTACAGAGGACTAAAAATTGTGTGATGTCTGAAATTATGTATAACAATCAAAGGAAACATCCAGGAAATCCAACATCTGAATTGAGACTAAACTCAATTCACAAGTTTTTCCACCCACACAAAACCTGAAAAAGACTCCATCTCCTTGAGATCAGTGCCCTCTGGGTTTGTGCTGGCATGCAATCAAAATTCTCATTTACTTCTAACACTTAATTTAAAAATAAAGGTATGAATTCTAGCATTTTAATTTTTTTCATTACTCATAAATCTTATATTATTCACTCTTAATCAGCCTCAGAAGTTAGAACATTTTATGCACAATTGTCTCTCTTACTTCAATAAAACAGAATCAATACGCCTTTCCATTCTTTCTCCTATTTCCTGCTCCAGTTAGTCTGCCCCCTCATCTGTTTTTATTAAGCTTTGCTTTATTTCTGAGATTGAATTCACAAGCTTAGCAAATGATGAGGCTGCCTCTTGTTTCAGTTCCTTAATTTCCCTCCTAAATTAGCTGGCAGCCTGCTGGGGTGCTAGGGTGGGCCACTGTCTCTTTTTCCTGCTGTTGTTAGGTGGTTCATTCTTCCATTCTTTGAATTAAACAATACAATTTTGCTCACTAATCATGTTGTTTTCTTAATTATATTATTGCCTCAGCTTTTCCCTGATGACTGCCACCTTTAAATGAAAAGTAGGGGCTGATTTTTAAGGCTTATACATAGGTCAGACACTTACATGCCCTTGGCCCTTGAAGTTTTGACGAATACACTCGATGCTGCGTCAAGTCACGTCAACTGGGGCTGTCTACAGAAAGGAATACAATATTCCCTCCGTGTAATTCCTGTTTGAAGGTCACATTGTTTTGTGACATGCGTCCATGTTACCCCAAAGTTATATTTGAATTCCAGCGTCTGAAACAGATTCTGTTCAGATCCCGTTGTACAATTACTGTGCTACTGGTTAGTGCAATATCACAACTGCACAGCCTCATGGTGTGGAGAACACATAAGAAATATCACACGTTCAAACACAAAGCTCAGTCACGAATCTCCTATCCTGTCCCTCAGAGGTCAGCAGGGGATCATTTTCATGGCAACTGGAGTGCTTGCATTCTCCCCCGCTACCGCCAAACAGCTTCTCACTTCTGCTGATGCCTAAGCAATATTTGTCTTCCTCTAGGGAAGGATGTAGAAGACCACCATAAACATTACCTGCAGGCTCATGCACTCACCCAAGCAGCAACATCTGCCTGAAAAGCTGAATTTGCAGCCACCTGTGCCTGTCATCTGCTCCACTTACAAACACAATGAAGGAAGAATCCCTAGAATTTTCTTAAAATTAACACGTAGACTAGATAACAGTGCAAAGAGAGAATTACAAGAACCACAAGTTTTCTTGGCCAGGGTGTTTCAAAAGAGAGAAAGAAGAGAAAGCCACTTTGGAAAGTCTTGCTTTTCAAAGGCACAGAAACACTTCCTAGATTTATTTTTCTATTTTCATGGTGGTGCTTGCCATTGTTTTCTCTTCAGAGCTAAGAAATTACTGGGCCAAACTGCTTTAGTCAGAAACGGGTTGCGGTGCCTTTATCAATCTGTCAGTCTTTTCCTTCATTCTTCTGATTATTGGTTCAACTTTTCTCCTCCCAAAGCAAGACAAGAAATCTTGCCTCATATCCCATCTTCTGTGGAGCTGCAATCACTTCTTTTACAGATGTTTCCAGATCTGTGTCCATTATGTACGTAGAGGGATTTTCCTGATCCGTGCTCACTTTGCATGTAGAGGGTTTGCAAGATGGGACTGAAGAAAAAGAAAGTGACTTGGAACGGTGTTTCAGAAGCAGCCAAATAGCTACTGGGCCTTAATTCCCCAACCTACAGGGTAACAAAAGCCCATCCAAAATGTTTTGGGTTTGTTTTTTTCTAGAACACTGCAGGAGAATACAGCTAACTTACATATATATACACATAAAAATTTTTTTAAAAGATGTACATAAAGAAAGAAAATCACGCTAAAAGAAAAATAGGAAGTTTCTCCAGACTACGTTTCAGATGTACTCCAACCTACAGAAGGGACAGAAAGACCAGTGTCTCTGCAGCAGGGCCTCCCCATCCGCTGTCCTGTACAGCACCAAGAGATATAACCTATAATGTAAGTAGAACGTTTGTAAAATAAAGATCCTGCTTTCCACTTAAGCTTGCTTTTTTTCCACTTGCTCAAACTTCAAATTGGGCTGCAGTTTATACACTGCTTATGAAATCATACCAACAAGTTTGTTGGGTATCATCATTTTCCCTTGCCCCTAGTGGGCTACCTGGTGTTCTGACACATGCTGTGATGAATTCTTCCATCTCATGAGCGTGAAGGCTTCTCCTTCCTCCCATCTCTTCTCATCATGCTACGCTCACACTCTTTTCTGCCTCTCAAGTGCTCAGACAATTGGTACTAATGGGTACTGTGACAGCCTAATTATCTCATAGTAGGAAACCTTATTTACTTATTAACCAAACAAGTACAAAGTTACAGAAAAGCAAAATCCTGCTAAGGGGAAAACCTGAGATTCTGTCTTCTGCAGAAAGGGTTTGAAGGACAGAAGCATCATCATTCCTCCAGAGTTAATTGGCCTCAGCTGTCTCAAAAGAATAGGAGAATATTCTCCGATCATGGACCTATTTATTATCCACGAGAAATTTCCGATCTTCCTTAAATTGCCTGTGTCCCTGAAGTCAGTCCAGATAACCTACTCTCTTGTACCTCCCACCTCGGGGAGCCGCCCTGCTAAGTCTGAAGTCTGTATACTAGATAAAAGGAGGCCCCAACCTATGATCAAAATCAATCTTATATGAAAATTGTATTTAGAGCATCCCTAAGACAGGCTGCTTGGAGTTAATTCAGAGATACTGTCAAAAGAAGAGGAGGGCTTTGTTATCTTTTGTGGCAGTCTAATGGTTAAAACAGCTACCAAACAAATAGGAGATCTAATCCCACAGCAGCACTTCCCGGATGAGAAGGAAACTGAAGATGGAGGTTTTGAAACACATCCGTTGTAGCCAGGAATACAAGATTCACAGGAACAAATAAATGATAAAAATTAAATGAATTATAAATCTCCCCTAGGATTTACAAGTTGAAGAGGACAGACAAGGTCTCCTGGCTCTCTTCCAGATATTTCTTGATTTTATCTGGTGCATATGTAATTTAAAATGCATAAACTTTCCTAAAAAAACAGATGAAAAGATGCTAAACATAGAATTACTCTCATAACTTCTACAACATTAGATAATGAAGTAGTAAAACTAACAGTTCTGAATGGACATCCAGTTGTGAATTCAGAGGACTTTCTCCTTCTAAGATGGAACAAACAACAGGCAGTGTATTTATTTTGCTGAGAAAGATTCTTTAATAAAGTAAAATAAATGCCGAAAAGGTGGATACGATTGAGCCAAGCAGTATTTTTCAGGAACTTCCTGTAACCAAATTTAATAAAAATCTTTAAAAAATGACAGCAAGAAAAATCTGAAAACTAGAATTTTTTGAGAAATTGTTAGGCATGCTGTTCAGCTACTACAAATCCTCACTGGAATACATAATTTTGTAATACCTCAAGTTGAAAGCTGAAGAATAAAGGAATGCAAATATCTTTCAAGTTCTCTGCTTTTATTCCTGTATCTTCAACTTGATAAATAAATTAATAAAAATTTGATGCATAAGTTATTCCTTATTGGGGCAAAAAAAAAAATGTAGCGGTTTGCAAAGAGCGATACACAGTATTAGCACAGCAATGGCAGAAGGTGTTATATTAAAGGGGTGTAACGTGACCACCTTGAAGCAGCCCTCTGAGGAACAGAACAGGCTAGCGCACTTCGTAGATGAAAAGTATAGGAAAAGATCAGAGACTGCTCAACATGAGCTTTCAACAGCAAAGCCGTGTCCCTCCAAGTCATACCAGAGCTCTCCGTTACCCCGCGTGTTCTTTTCTGTGAGCCAAAATTCTATTCACATTACCAAAGTTTCTCACAAATAAGACTAAAACAAATCCATGTGGCCCACAGATCTCATCAAAGAAAAGAATTTTGCTCCACCCATGGAAAAATTCAAAAAAGTATACATGTACTACGTAAAAGATAGGAAAGATCTTTGTTATTTCTGCCAGCTGAATTCTAAATGCATGATTTGAATTGCTAAGGACACTAATGATAGTAAGCTGCTAGTTAGAAGCCAGTAAAATCAATGTAGAAGGCACAGAGGTATATTGCTACCAGACAAAGTAAAGAACAGGTCACCATAAGGAAAACACACGCTAGACTTTCAAATCTAAGAAGTGTGCTAGAAAGGCATGCACTTCTCATAGCTCCTAACGCCCAGGTTCTATTAAACATAAATAATGAAATGTAAACCAGGGCATTTTTAAAATAATTTATGTAGTACTCCCATAATAAGTGAAGATCAGCTAGAACAATTAATCATCTCTTCTGAAACAATAAAGAGAGGACCAGCCATAAAGACATGCAGGAAAAATAAAGCACTAAGTCTAGCTGGTTTTATCGGAAAATTCAGAGTCTTCTTAGAGAAAATGTTGCCTTTAGTCAGAGAAACGCAGGAATAATAACGAGAACTAAAACACAATAAATAATCGCTCTCGTTAGCATAAAGGAAGACTCTGTTATTACTAAATGTTATAGAGGGATTTACTCAGTGTGGTTTGTTTAGACAGTCACATCTCCTCATTGAGGCAGAGAGGCCCAGGGAACCCCAGAATGACAATGGCTAAGGCAGACTGTGGAGGGACACAGCTCTTCAGATCCTAGACCTGTCCTCAGGCAGCTCCTCATCTCATATCAAATATGTGCAAGGTTTTCAAGGGGCTGAGAAGGAAAGTTGTCCGTGTTTTCTTAAACTGAACACCTGATAGTGTTTCAGAGGACCTGAGTGTAGCTAGGAGTCACAAGTCTAGAGAGGTTGAGCAGCGGGGACTTCACCTCTGCAAGTACTTTCTAATCTAAAATGTTTGCCGAGATCTTCACAGAAGGGAAACAAGGAACATAAACATGAGATGTTACTTGCAAACTCATGTTGGAAGGAACCAGACACAACACCACTGTGCCTATGGAATACCATAAAGGAAACAAATGCAAAAGGCAAAGGCTATCCACACCTGAATCGTAGAGTGTTTTGGGTTAGAAGGGACCTTCAAAGGTCACCTAGTCCAACTCCCCCGTCCAGCTTGACCTGGAGTGTTTCCAGGGATGGGGCATCTACCACCTCTCTGGGCAACCTGGGCCAGTGCTTCACCACCCTCATTTTAAAAAACATCTTCTGTATATCCAGCCTGAATTTCCCCTCTTTTAGTTTAAAACCATCACCCCTTGTCCTGTCACAACAGGCCCTGCTACAAAGACTGTCCCCATATTTCTTATAAGCACCCGTTAAGTACTGGAAGGCTGCAATAACATTTCTTTGAAGCCTTCTCTTCTCCAGGCTGAACAACCCCAATGCTCTCATCCTGTCCTCATAGCAGAGGTGTTCCATCTCTGATCATTTTTGTGGCCTTCCTCCGGACCTGCTCCAACAGTTCATGGCTTTGCTGTGCTGAGGACTCCAGAGCTGGACACAGTACTCCAGGTGAGCTGTCATGAAAGCAGAGAAGAGCACCAGAACCACTTCCCTCGACCTGCTGGCCACACTCCTTTTGATGCAGCCCAGGGTATGGTTGGCTTTCTGGGCTGTGAGCGCACATTGTTGGCTCAGGTCCCGCCTTCCCTCCAGCATACTTTCTCTTAGAGATATGGCAATCCATAGTTCATACCAGTGATTCACCATGATCAGGGTACTTTGGCTTCCTCTTCCAACAGGGTATCACAGCTAGGCCTGGCTAGCTTTGGGAAATCTGTGCTTAACATATAACCCAAAACCTCTGCCTAAACTATTGGATTAGCCCAGACTGTCTGTTTGGTCAGCACCTCGGCCACTGCCTTCGCGAGCATTGGCTCTATTCAGACAATGCTCCAGATCAACAATTGCCATCTCCTGCTGTAACAGGCTTCCACAAAAATCCCAAAGAGGCAAGTTTCTTGTAAAAGGAAATAATGCCTGGTAAACCTACTGGCGTTCTTCCTCTGCTGACGTGGGTGTTATAGAAAGAATGGAGCCAGACTCAGATAGATTCAATATACTGATTAACCTGCAAAACCCTTCACAAAGCCCTATAAATTATGCCTTCCTGCATATTCTTTTTAATTCCATTGATAACTTCTGTGTAAGCATAAGACCTGCTGTTTTGCTACTTATTAAATCCCCATCTTCCCTCATATCCTCTAAAATAAAAGATCCGCCATGAGACCAGGAAAAAACAAAACTGCACAACTGCCATCTGTCCATTTTTCACACACTCAATAAGAAAGATCTGAAGAAGAGGAGAGTTAGAAAAAATGGAAGCTTCTCTTCTGTTCCAGCTTTAACTGAAACACTCCATCTTCAAACAATGGCTCTTCTCCACATTATGGACACCGTTACCCCCATCTTCCTGTGATGTGGAAACTACTTCCTCACCTCTTCTAGAGGCCCCCGGTCGTTTTGCAGCATCTTCTGGGGTTCTTGGACAGTTCCAGACCAACCTTCATCCGTTTACTTTGATGCTTATCATACCCTAGAGTGCCCCATTATGGTGATATTTTCTGTTTTGTAGCTTTGACCACATACCTGTAGAGTGTTTTCATTTGCAAAACTAAGTCAAAATAAGTTAAAAGACATCAGGGTTACTCCTATAAAAACAACTTTACCTGAAAAACTGAAATAAATTATGGTGGTCTAAAGAAACACTTCAGAGGTTTTTTTCAGCCAGGATTTTCTATCACTGTTTTTCTTAAATAATTTATTCCTATCCCTTGACACTGACAGAAGGACTATCTTTTCTATGCTTGTCTTCAGATGAAATTTGAAGGGTAAGAAAAACACTTCAGATAATTTGCTGCAGTGTGTTCTTACCAACATAAATGGCAGAGGTTTTAAGCCCTTGAAACAGCATATCGTCTCTGTTTCTAACGGATTTATGAGTGGCTACATGGCAAATGTAAAAAGGACAAAGGATCCCTATTCTAAACCCAGAAAACATTAACTTGTCAGAGGTCCATTGTGGTAGATGAGTGATGGTTTGGGTGTTTTTCTCACAAGCAAATCTGTGTAACAGCGTAGATACCAACAGACACAAAGTGTGTTAAACTAAAATAATGCAGAACGAGGATAAGCATTAAGAAGTTTCTATTTCTGGTGCTTTAATTGCTGCTTCATTTAGTTTATTGAACCGTCAAATTAGTTTAATTGAAGGTGACAAACATATTATACTCTTCCAAGAATCAATTGGACTCCCAAATATATTTCAAATGAACCTTCCTCTATATTACCAGATTCACTCCACTTAATTTTCAGCACTTCTTTAGGATACCAATATATTTTATACTAGGTAGTCATTATGTATATTCTTTGTACTTATTTTAAACCTACCACAAGAGCAAAACCATTTCTGCAACTCTAAATTCTTGATCCTAACAGAATACTAATTCCTGCCAAAAGCAGATTGTATTTGCAAAACCCAAAGCTATTATTTGACCACCAATTATTATAAAGTTGATTATTCTTTCCTCAATTAACAAAGGAGAGATAGAAGGTGATATTAAATGAAATCTAGACTTACAGATAAGCCCTATATAAAACTATTATGAACAGAATAATTGTCACTATCAATTCCAGTTTGGTTTCTAAATGAGAATCATTCTGATACAGACCTTGAAAGAACAGTCTCTAATTCAGTATTTTTATCAGCTTATGTAATGCGACCAAGCCTCAGTAAATCAAAAGCTTTGGCCAGGCCTATAGCAATTACAGTCAATTTATCATTACCTTTTCATCATTGATATGGAAGGCATCGCTCTTATAACCTGGAACTGCTGTGAAACATTTTGATCACCAGTTGCAAGCAGGGTAGCCAAATCTTAAGGTACAACCCTCTCCTAATAGAACAGGTAGTTACATACGTGCATTTAGAAACCTTCAGTCTCAGGGATAAGAATAGCCTCATTTTGTTGAGGATACTCAGAAATTGCTAAACACTTAAATCCTAAATTAATGTTTCCCAACATCTTCCGTGGGTATCATTTAAAAGTGCCCTGTGAATCTTCACCTTTCATCACTTCATATATTCTTTTTTTAAACAAATTAGAGCTCTTTCATACTAAGGAGTTAGCTATGAAAGGAATACATTTTTGCCTTTGCACTATAGTTGTCACTTCCAAAATGCCTGCTTCAGGTCCAAGGTCTTTCACAGGTAGACGACATGTACAAAATTTCTAGAGGGCAAACTGGGTCAAAGTTGTCCCTATGTCTTTTTGGTATCATCTCTCTTTTTGGTGATAGACCTTTTGTGTGACTAATGTTATTTAAATTGCTGTTTGCAAGTATAATTTTCATAAGCTAAAGACACGGTGTAGTTGTGATTCATCAGAGATTTGTTCTCTAGGTTTTTGAGCTTAATGCTAGCTCACAGTGTATACTGGCATGTCTTTTCCCTATGGTTCTTCTATTTTAACTAGGTGAATAGAGGGCATATCTATAGGATGAACATTTGCAACTTAAAACACGTCAGCAAAGCATCCTTGCCCCAGAAGTTTGCTGCGTACTAGGTTGCATTAGCCAGCAGGTCCAGGGAAGTGATCCTTCCTCTCTGTTCAGTACATGTGAGACTACTTCTGGACTTTGTGTCCAGTACTAGGTTCACCAATACAAGACAGACATCAGCATACCAGAATGAGTCCAGTAAAGGACACCAAGCTGGACAGGGGGCTGGGACACAGGATGGGTAAGGAGAGGCTAGAGGAGCTGGTCTTGTTCAACTTTAAGAGAGGAGACTTCAGGGAGAGATCTTATTGCTGTCTACAATTACCTAATGCAAAGATGTAGACAAGACAAACTCATACTCCTCTGAAAGGTGCAGAGCAACAGGATGAGAGGCAACAGAACCTGGAAAAAAGAAAATACAACTAGATAGCAGAATATTCCTATTCTTCACCACCAATGAGGATGATCAAACACTGGAAGTTGCTGCTTAGAGAAATAAAGGAATCTCTATCCCTGGAGATATTCAGAACTTTATTGGACATGATTTGAGCAACTTGGTTTGGTTGACCCTGCTTTGCACAGGGGTTTGACGATACAATCCCCAGAGGTCCTTTCCAACTTAGACTGCTTTGTGATCACGTCTATGAAGTGCAGACAGCTGCATGCTATGTTCATATATGCACCCAAAGAGGACTCAGTCACATTGTCGCAGTTGTATAAATGTGTTTAAATGTTTTCTGGAGCTGGCACACATATTGTTCGGGCAGAGAGTCCCCAAGTGCCCATAAACGGGCAAAGCTAGCAGGCAGCTGTCAGCACCCGGCTGTATGGAATAGCAATTATATTCTTGATGAAGAGATACAAGCCATCACTTCCACTTTCAAACAGTACCTGTGATGAAAAAGGCATCACCCTTTGGCCAGTCAACTGTTTTCGCACCCCTGTGAATGTTACACGTTCAATCCCCATGCTACTTGGTACGGCATTCTCTTAGCTCCTACCGCTGCGCTTCACATGGTATTTGCACACATTTCCCTTTCCCATTACTCTGTGTTGAGTACCAGCTTGAACTCTCCTTCAGAAAAGGATTCTTATTTCCTGGGTCACATGAATGCTACCTATAACCTCAGCTGCCTGACACCAAGCTGAAGTTCCTCTACAGTCAGGGAAGGGAAAAAGGCCCCTCCAAGAGGGTGACTCATCCCTACTTGGAAACAAGACTGGCAAATTTCTGAACATATGCAAATCTCAGACATGCGCTCTTTAGACACTATTTATGTCTTTATCTGACTTCCATTTGCAAAGCTTTCAGTGAGGCACAGAACAGAAAACCTAGAGATTTTGGAACAATATAGAGTAATTTAGTGTGACCCGCAGAAGGCGGCAACAAGAGCAAGAAAAAAAGGAGCTTTACAGAACTGGTTTCGTATATGGAAGGGGGAGGGGAAAATGGAAATTTGAACTATTTTGATCTCTGAAGCAAGTTACAGTTTTTGTAGATGAGGGCACCTCACACAAGTATGCTCTTACAAAAGGTACAATATTTATGTAATACTCCAACTAGGAAGTCTCCTTCAAAGAAATTACATCCAGGAATCTAATTCAGAAAACAACTCTTTCTCTTTGCTCCTTTCCAAAACCCTGCACTAATATCAGCAGTTTTCACAATCATGACAATGCTGTTTCGCCAGTCTTACAGATGAGGCTGCACGGTGGCATGACGAACCTTTTATCATCACGTACAGCACTGAACCTCTCCTGGCTAAAGAAAGCCACAGAGTTCTTGAGACAACAGCAAGTCTCAAAAGCTGTAAATGGGAGCTTGGATGGCTGCAAGGTGAAGCAACTTTTTCTGTAAAAGAAAAATAAACTCCATTTGAAGAATGCCAACAGACCATTTTACATCGTATTTGCTCTTTGCTCTCTCACAGGTCTTCTGCTCTTCCTTCTGGCATCATCTCTAAAGATTCAAGTTGTGTCAATTAACTTCAGATCAAGACCAAGAGTCTGCCAAGAGCCCGCAGCTCCTGCTGAGCCCCTGCTGCATGACGAGGAGCCCACTGATCCAGGAGGTACTCCAGCAGCAGCGCTCCGGGCAGCTGACAGGCGTCAGCCCACACGGCAGGCATGCAGGGGCGAACTGGAAAGAGAAACACTCATATCAATGTCAGCCGAGTCACCAGGGTGTCCGGGCATAACAAAGAAGCATGTTAGAAACTGTCCTGACTAGACAAGTGTAAAGGAGTTTCTCAAGAGAATGACAGGAAACCAGGCTCCTTTAGAGCTAGAGGACGAAAGGATAATATGCCTCTCATCATCTCCTCTTGTGAGGAAGAGGGAAGATAAACTCATTAACTCGCATATTTTTCAACACATCTGTAAATAAAATACTACCATTAACACTTTTCAGCAGACACTACTTGTATGTCAGAACTGTTTACAGTATGACTTGATATCCACTCCTTCAGAGAGTACGCAAGCAAGAAAGCTGCCTTTGATTTATTAAAGATGAACTATCAGCACTGCAAAAGGCAGAATGGGAATACACATGCACATCCTAAGAGCAGGGCAGGATGAACACCACCCTCACATTTATGCATAAAGCTCAGTCCACAGCCTTTCCTATTTATTAGCCTGTCAACATTCATGCAGCCACAGTGCATCTACACTGATATTTTTTTGAGAAGTTTACCTGTGTGTTATTTGCCCATGATTGCACCAATTTAGGTACAGAATGCTTCCCTGCCTGCATGAAGCATATCGACTTGGGAATTAGATTCTGGGGACATATAGCATATGAAAAGCATACGTTAAAAAAAAAGCATATGTAAAAAAAGCATATTAAAAAAAAGTCTTATTTTTTAGTTAAATGAAAGACAGGGCAAGATTAACTAGAATTCAAGTACAGGAAGCAAGAGAAGAGTAAACTAGTGAGAGGCTAAAAGCCCAATACCAGGCACTGCAGCACTTCTGAACTACAAACAGCTCAGAATTCAACTCTGGGTCTCTGGGAGTGCCAGGGGCTGAGCAGCCAGAGCTGTGCCATGGCTGTGCTGGAGCTGATAGTGCTGTCTCCTTCAAATTACTGAATTTAGTCCTCAGCTGACAGCGAACAGGGACAACACACTGTCACCTCCCACAACATATATGCCAGCCATTCCTCTACAGAAGCCATTAACAATGTCAGGGGGATGTAGCACACTGCAGCTACTGAGCAGACATTGCCTACAAGCATTCCCCTGCTCCCACTTTTAATTGTTGGGGTGGGGGGGGAGCATCTTCAAGTAACCCCTAAGAGCTGATGCTGGACTGGTGCTGTAAGGCAGTGGTGTGCTAAACATGCCGTCAGTATCTCAGATACAGAAATTCTAACCAGGCTGAGAGGTGCTGCAGCCCCATTGTGCTCCACCAGCTCCTATTTCCCGTCACAATCTAACATCCAGAATTATCCTACCAGGCAAAGCAGTTCTTCTCGAGAGGGAGATGACTGTGGGTAGTGACATGTAAACAGCACAGACAATGGAAGCAGTTAGACCTAGTTCTTTGCATAAAGAGATACTTAAAACACTATTTCATTAAAACACTGTTTCATATTCATGGCAAAGGAAACAGGAGAAAAGAGAAAGAAAGAAAAACCTGGTACAAAATGGTCTTTTATGATGCGTATGTCCCAAAACCAAGCTGCTCTCTTCTTTCATACAGTTGTCAGAGGCTCTCAGTTACTACCTCAGCCAAAATGGAAAAAATCTTCCGAAGCAGCTCACTGTGGAAGGCAGTTGTTGGATGGCTTTGTTGTCGCTGCTGACTTGTTTTTGTCTTCCATGCAGCACATTATGAAGTGCCTATTATTAGCGCCCGGAGTCCCCTGTGTCCTGTTTTGCCCTGCTGCTCCTAGAAGCCCATGTGCTCTCACTCTCAGTGGGCTGCACAGAAGCAAGTATTTGCTCATTTTGGTGACTGCCAGCCTCTGTGCGTTTCCCCTTTTGGAGGGGGCGCAGGGCACGCAGCTTGTCAGTGATGGCAGCATCTGCCAGGTTAAAGAGCCATTCAAAGCAAGAATTTGAGGGGAAACAGTTGAGCGTGAGGATAAGCAAATTTGACTCTGTGAAACATGGCCCTCAGCAACCCTATTTCCCACAAGCAGGTTTACTGACAGGCATGGTAACACCCTTCCTCCTGCATCAACATTTCATGCAGTTCAAGCTTCAGCCTAACCCTTGTGATGCTCAGGGGCAACTCTGGCAGAGCCAGACTCCACCACAGCTCTGAGCGGTTTGCCCCTTTCTAAATAACCACCGTCAGGCTGGTGCTGCAGACGTCATGCCAAAAGGCCCCAGGCTGCCAGCAAAACGGATCACGACCCTGCCAAAAGCACCGCAGCTTGCTATAACCGCTCACCTTCGCTTCCCGTGGTTTATGTCTGCCATTCCCTCAGGTAGGCAGAAAGAACCAGCATGCTTTGAAATCTGGCAACCAGCTACGTGGATCCAGTACAATCCTGGTTTTAATATATTTTGAGGTGCCTGCCAGTGTTTGCAGCACTTTCTGACCCAGCCAGACCTACCTCCCACATTACCACCCATAATGTGGCACTCAAAGCTAGTCTCTGATATGCGATAGACTCACCCTTGGCTCAAATCAGATAATTAGCTGTTGCAATAGAAAGTCTGCTAGAACAAGCCACCTTCAATCCATTTCCTTTTTGGGGGTGTCAGGTTGGTGCACAAAAGGCTGGAGCAAGGGAAACTGAGACAGAGCCATTTCCAAGCTGTCTCTGCTACCTGGTCTTCTGTGAACCCTGGGGAAATTGAAAACTGTTACCTGCCAGTAGCAGATTGGCTCCCTTTGCATGCACCAAATGATCACATCGGGTGGCTCCAGCCCAAAGCGCAGCAACTTGCTGTGTCAGCACATCTGGATTTGTGTTTTGGCAGGAAGGCATAGGTTTCTGGGGGAAATTAGCAATAATGGTGCTTCAGCTTTAGACCATCTGAACTGAATGCAGACATTCAGTCCTGAATTAACAGCATAAACCCAAGCTCAATAGGATAAAATAAATCTTAACCAAGCTACTCGCACTGTCTCCTTTTTCTGTGCAGAGTATAATACATCCTGCCTGTCATAAAGCTTGCAACTCAAGGCTGCTTACCACCAGGTATCTACTAGGTCTTCACCTCTAACAATATTTGAATGTGTCACTACATCTCCCAGCTCTGTGTAAGTACCATAGTTTTCCACATAACGTATCCAACTTCTGTTTTTTCATTTAAGAAAATGCTTCTCACTTTACACTGCCAAAAGTACATCATCTTCCACCTCAACTGTAGCAGCAATTTTCTGTCCAGTCTTACCCACAGGACTTTACTGTTTGACCTCTCCAATCTTACTTCCCCTCTCTTCTTCAACCCTCCTTCCTTTTCTGGCACAATGAGCATCACCCTCTTACCTCCATCTTTCATAGCCCTGTTCCCCATCACCACTCTCCACGTATTATGCCTCAGTCATCACTGAGATACGGACTCCTGTTCTGCTCATAACACAAACAGCCACACGAAGTTCCTGCTCAACCTGCTAGCTACAGACACCTCCATGTCTCCTCACTCGCTGGACCCTCCTGCTTGGAAGAAGCGTAAGGCCTTGGAAAACGGAAAGTACTGAAAACCTGAGCTGCCTATCCCTCGCTAAATCCCAGTAAACCCACCACACGTTCAAGGGGCACTTGCAGAATGGCAGAGCACCATCAGCTCCAGCAGGTAGTTCTGGCTCCTGGCTTGTGCTGCTTCTTTTGTCGAAGTCTTACGCTACTGAAAGGTGATGGGCCAGCCCAAGCCGGCAGCCCAGCAAAAAAGAGCTGAGCAGCTGGGGCAGAATGAACCGACTGGAAGAGCAGTGCCAATTGCGCAGGAGGTGCCCCAGCCCTTGCCTCCACCGTGGCTCCCTCCAGCACAGCTGTCAGCCCTGCTACACACGTTGGAGCCCTTCTAGTCACAGCAAAAAACTCCCTCTGATGCGGTGATGGCTCTGTCTGCTCCAGCAGTTGTATTTCAGGCTGGCCACTGTCTCCTGTTTTCCTCAGACAGGCTGTCTGCTAGCAATTATATATAACACCTTGAGCGTGTGAAAGACAGCGTCACTGTAAGTGTAGGGGGAATAAACATTTTGCAACTATTTACAGAGAAAAAAGCTTTCAAATTATGAAAAATAGAACACAGACAAACAAAGCTTGCTACTGAATATTTAACTCAAACAATGATGCTGTTAAAGGAATATCCAGAAAGAAATTTAACTCTCAGACCTGTGATCAGAGCCTCCATATTAAAAGGCCATATGCAGTTGCTAAACGGACAATTAGAGCATGAACAGCAACTCTCAGGGACATCTGTATTCAAAACAAAAGCAAACATCACATAATGAACTGTGAAACAGGCAGTCAGCTAAGGCTGCTTACCAAAATAAGGGAAAATGTGGAAAAAGGAAAAAAAAAAGGAATGTAACAGTAAATTTCTTGGCATAAATTTGAATGACTTTCCACTTTCCCCCCCCCCCCCCCCCTCCTTAAAGCCACATTTCTCTGTTTTAGGTCTCTTTGGGTTTCTCTCTAACTAATCCAATAATCTCAAGGTGAATTTAGGCAGAACTTGAAGACCCTAAAGTTTCCAAGAGAAAATCCTTAATTCAAAAATTTGCCATGCCCAGTAGCAATGATCCAGATAACAGAAATACAGATTATACAGAAATCATGGGGTTTAATGTTTTCTGCTTTTCTCTCGCATTGATCTCCAAATTATCTTTTTTAAAAAATGTGTATTTTAAAGCTCTTTAAATTTTTAAGTTTTCCAGATGGAACAGATAACCCGATCATGCTGAGGATTTCAGCGTATTTTTATTAAAGTCCCCTCATCATCACAGAAGGTAGCTAATGAGTGGCATTACAGTTTATAGCTCACAGACACAACTGAGAGCCATTTTTCTAGATTTTTGCTACTAGTCATTTTAAATAACTCGATTAACTCTCCAGCAATCAACATTCCAGCAACGTATTCTGAAGGCAGCCAAAAATCAACCCCTTCATGCCAAATCCTCATGAACTGTCCCCAGCTTTCTGCTTGCATTTCCTCACTTATGAACATCATACATCTTGCCTAGCATTGAGAGCCTTCTCAAAACGTGGATTATGAGCAATGATAACAGGTAGACCACGAATATTTACTGAGAAAATAGCATACTACATTTTAGAAAGGCTTTGCTGCTCTACTGGTCTGCAAGGACTGCAGACAAAATTTTAGGTCCTAGTCTAAAAGGGGGAATACTTTCAGTATTTCAGTGTAGTATACAGATATGGCTCCACGAACCTGAATATTTCAGTAAAACTCCTCACCAGATGCTGAAGTAATAGGTATTGCCACAGAATTTTATTTTAACCATTACTCCAGACCCACTCCTGAGCTGGGGAGGAGAAGCAGCAGACCTTTCCTTGAAATCAGCTTTGACCTTCTCACCTTTGTCTATCTGGATTAAGACTTCAGGCCTCATTTATTTGTTTGCATAGCTAACAGAAAGAGGAGGTTTTTTCAAGCTAATATAAATGAATCCAAATTAGAAGGTGCTTTCCCCAGTCTTATTTAAACCTTTACTGGTTGCTAGCAATTTTAAAAAAAAGAAGGGGTTACAAAACTTACATGAGCAGTTACAACTACCTACCTATGCATCCTGACTGAGAAATTCAACACAAAGGTTATCTTTCAAACTCCTGCACTTCAACACATATCTTTCAAACAGTCATGCCACAGCACAAAAATCAATCTTCTAAATTTTCTGAACCTTTCAAAGTTTCTAAGGAAGTTTCTAAGTTTTCTAAGGAAGGGCTGTTCTTTTTCAGTTACTGGCTCAACCTTCCCAAAATTAATAGTAGTACTAGTAGCACTAGTAGTAACAAGAATAACAACATGAGGCAGAAGATACCTCCTTTTCCTAACCATCAGCAATCACGTGATGACATGCTTTTAAGTATCGCAGCTGTAGATGCAACATTGCACAGTCCTGATAAACACAGATTTGCATCTCTACCTCCTGGCTCAGGAGACATTAACCCCCAAATTCCTACTTTAACTGTCCTCTACTTATAAGAAAATCACTGACAAGTCTTCCTGATGGTCTTCGAAGAATAGGAGAAACAGATATCATAGTAAATGCTGTCTTAGGAAAAAAGGTTAAAAACAGTGTACAGAATATGGGGTTTATTAGGGTGGATTTGTGGTATTTGCAGAAGGCTTAAGGAAGCCAGAGATTTCCCTAGGGGCATAAGACATCTTGAGGCTTTGGCTTTGTTTATTCAAGGGAGTTTAACTTACCCTAACAGGCACAGCCAACAGTGTTCCAGAAGCATCCACTGAGGTCTCTACTAAGGGCAGGTGAAAGTTTTCCAGCAATGCTATATTTCAACTAAAAATGAAGTTTTCACCTAAAGACAAAGTTTGTTAAAGACATCTGTTTCCAACAACGCTAAGAAACCTCACACTCAGTGATGGAGCAGCTTTCTGCAGTGTTCCATTAGCCTCAGTTCAATGTTAAACATATCCTGGTAAATAACTGCAGTGCTGGACATGTCCACCCTGCAGACAGATCTACCCTATAACTAGTTCTTGCCTGTCAGCTACCTTCAGCAGCTGTGCATCTCCCCCAGCGTGTGGTGATGGCCAGTAAAGGAGAAGAGTCATAATAAATGTAGTCTTATGATGGAACAGGGCTCTGAGAAAGAAGCAAAAGTTTGAAGTTCCTGAAATGAATCACAGAATCATCCGGCTGGAAGAGACCTTTAAGACCATCAGGTCCAACCATTCACCTTGCACTGCCAGGGTCCCTAAACCATGTCCCTCAGCACCACATCCACACATCTGTTAAACCCTTCCAGGGAAGGGGACTCCACCACCTCCCTGGGCAGCCTGTTCCAATGCTTAATGACCCTCTGTGTAAAGAAATTTTTCCTGACATCCAACCTCAATTTCCCCTGATGCAACTTAAGGCCATTTCCTCTCATCCTGTCATTCGTAACATGGGAGAAGAGACTGACCCCCACCTCCCTACAACCTCCTTTCAGGTAGCTGTAGAGAGCAATAAATGCAGCTTTTATAGCATTGAACCAAATACAGGTCCATCACCTGAACAAAAAGCTCTCAGCAAGTTCAAGTGTCCAAATGTATCAGTTAAATCAGGTGGCTGAACTCGTTCACCATAATTTCTCAAAACAGAAATGGTTACAAAATAAAAGTTATTTTCAGCAAAATCTCATTGGAGAAAAAAAAAAAATCTTACACAGTCATTACATATGTGCTAACTGTAAATGAAGCACTAAATTCAGCTCTTTCGTTAGGTAGCAGAATACATCATTGCTAGTGATACAACCCACCTAACAGATCTTAGTACTCTTGGTCCTCTGTCCAGTGAGTCGTGGATACCAAAGACCTTAATGTGCCCTGCCAAGGCCGTATTGCCTTACAAATTCCTCAGTGTTGGCTTTTGAATTCTTTTGGAAATGTGACCCTGAAATAATAGTTAAAAACCTAGCTTTGAATATTTTAAATCATACTGTCTTAAAGGACTCAGATTTTGCAGTAAAGATTTATACAACAACTTTACAATAAAATTTTCACAGCAATAACTTTCTACCAGTCCAAGCATAAACCGAAAAGAGACACATGGGCTGGATCACGTTGAGAACAAAGGAATTTCTGTCAACGCTTCAGCTTGACTGAGCTGAGTCATAAATCTCTAAACTTACAGACACATAAGTAAGTCTTTCTACTGCACCTTTACACTAAGCTCAAAATAGTACTCCTTTCATAGCTAATACGACCTTTTTGCTATAAACACGGTGGCCAAAACAACACCAGTATGTCATTTAAAATGTTTTGGCATTAATCTGAAGCTGAAAATAAGTTTGACTGGAGTACACAGGGTTTTTTCAGTACCAGGTGATTAATTCTATGGACAAGTCTTCAGGTACATCAGAAACAGGCAAACATTATGAGTCTTTCTTCAAAGACATAATTACAATAACCAACACTTTCACTGAATCCAAATCAGAAAAAAATCCAGGTTGCTGCTGCTGGGTAATTGCTGGATTGTGTTTCCTGCTGGCTTCAGGAGGTTTTAATCATTTAAAGTATTTGTTAATAGTTTAAGAAATGCAGCAATCCTTTTCCATGGCATGATCCAAGTAAAAACTGCATGAGCTCTTTGGAAAGAAAAATATATGTTAGCAAGTAAGGTCTCAATTATAAAAAACACTTGGAAACAGCAGAGAAATGTTGCATTAGTATTCTTTCTTAGGCAGGGTTAAAGAAAAAGAAATTAACAGAATGGATTAATGAGGATGTACTAAGCTATAAATAGAAGGTATCAGCCCACGTTTCATTTGGGGGATCGAACATTTTCCTTGGTTTACAATTCTGCCTTCTCATTTATCTGAAATAATGTCGGTACCAAACCACCAATCCCAGTTGTTAAGAGCTGACAGAAGGCTGTTTATGATCAATGCCTCTTTTTTTTTTTCCCTCCAAGGAACTTCTGTATTAGTTAAAGAATAAAAACCAGTTTATTTCTATGGCTTTCTCTGCTAAGTTTTCTTTTCCTGAAATAAGATTGAAAAAATGGCTGGTAGATACTCTGTTATTGCTTTATTTTATAATGCATCATATCACATTGGATTATAGGGGGTATCGCTCAAATTAAATTTAGTCCTGAGAGACGTAATAACTTTCAATCAAACCACAGGTACTCAGCGTCCTTCAGAAACAGGCCTATAATGCAGGATGAATGAATGAAGGTGAACACAAACACTGTAAGACTAGAGATTCCATCAGCTGGGGAAGAACAAATTACCATTGCCGGATGAAAACAGTTACAGCCTTAGAAAAACTATTTTGATTAGCTGAATAACTCACAAATTTTGTGTGATTCCCGGGGAAAAAAACATTTCTGAGAAGGCAGTTCCTCAGAAATGGTCCTGTGATGAAATGATGTCTGCTTTCCAGATCCAGATTCAAATGGCCCACATTCAGAAATGCCTGAGTACTGGCTTAATGTCATTATACTAGGCTTCATGAATAATAAATAATTGGGAAATAATCCTTAGCAAAACATGCATAGCTTTCCTATTAGTCAGTTTTCAAGCTTCTTCTGACTGGCTGCCTCTCACCCACTATATCTAGACGCAGGGAAGCTGGTAAGTAGGAAATTTGGAAAGGTGTGGAAAGCCAGAGTGCAAAATCCCACCCGCAGAGAAACCCTTTGTCATCAACTGGTCCTGCACGGGGGCTAAAGCTCCTTCCACCAAACACTGAAATCACCTGTGCCCTGGGTCATTCCAAGAGTAGGATGCATTTTAAAGCCATTCCCACTGCTGACCCCAAGTTGCCTTCAATCAATAAAAAATCCCCTGGATACTAAAAGTTTCTGATAGCACTGTCTTAGAGACCACCCCATCCAAAGGGCCTGCTTAACTCTTCAACTGAAAGAGCCTCTTACTTATTAACAGTGTTAAGATGATGATCATTCACAAGTCTGTCTCAGCTGGTCACATATATAGGACAAATTAAAGCAACTGCAGAAGTTTCAGCTCTGGGACTTGTGGAGAAAGAGCATGCTTTGAAGTAGCTGTTTTCTAAAGTTGAGACAAGATAATTGAGAGGACACTTTCTGCTTTGAGGAAACGAAGATGTTTTCAGAAAACTTTTCATCCCAAGCTAATACTTAATTGCTCATAAAAACATATGCTCAGTGACGCCGTACTAGATGTTCCATAGTTTATGCTCAGGTTCTGGCTTTGGATGGTGTTTTAACTGCTCGTAAAATTGTCAGTTTTATGGGGACTGGAGCATTATGAACCCTCATATTTGCCCTCTGAAAAGAGAAAAACTAATCCATGTCTTGCATCTAAAATAAAATTGCCTAAAGAAATGATCATATTCTGATATAAATCACAATGTCTGCAAAATGGAGAATTTCAAGGCATTACACAAGGCACCACCGTCTACTGGGGCCCATTCTTTCAGCGCTGCTTTGTCACGCAGGAAGGTATCTATCTCTCCTTTGGATGATCCCAGTGTTTTTGCCTTGAGCTTAGTGCCTGGTGAGATATTTCATACTTTTATTATTCTCAGCTTGAAGAATTGCTTCCTAAATTCTTTTTTGTATCAGTTGATACTCAATTTATATCATCTGTACTGGGATGGAAAAAACAGTTCTGATTGGTGCTCTGTGCCAATTAAATTTTTATTGGCTTGTATTACATATTGATTACTGTTTTTCTAAGCTCTGCTAATTTTTTCTTAGGTCCTCTTAGCCTTCAAATCACTTTCCTTCCCTCTCCAATACACCCCATATAGCAACAAGTTCATAGATCTAAATACGAGTCAGCAAGAAATAAAATTAAAAACTATTATTTATTATTTAGACTAGATGTGACCTAAAAATTCTACTAAGAATTGATACACTTACTCTTCAGAAGGACTGTGATCCCTATATCTGGTCCTACAAACATTAGGAGCCTTGCAGAGATTTGTATGTGTGAATAGAGTATGCCATAGAATTTGCTGGAAATACACATTCACATGTAAAGTTAATGGAGCTACTCAGAATGTGAATTTACTTATAGGCATCACTGGTTGCAGATGGGGAAGATAATGCTACATATTCTGGTCCTTATAAGGCCAATCTAGCATATACTGTATACTTCAGTACAGTGTATCTGGGTTACTTTTGACAAGGAAAAAAGATTTGAATCATAATCAGCACAAAACTAACCAGTGTTACAAGAAGACACTAGTTCCTGATGCTCTGAATTTGGTGCGTGATTATATCATAAAACAGTTGCTGCCTCCACAGATTTTTATTGAGCTAGTTTCTCTAAAACCAAACACAACTCAGCTCCTCACGCTAAATCATGGAGAATTCAGCAGGATGTACACACAATAAGCTTCTGGAAGACAGAAATTGTCTCTTACTACACATCTGAGGACCCACCAGTGCAAGAAAACTACATGGAGTCTACAGTACAAATAACAGGTAATGAAAAGGGGGGAAAAAAAAAAAGTAGCAGCAGCTATATAAGTTGCTCATGAAACAAAATCATTTAAATAAGAATTATTTCTCATTGTACATACAGGGATATAATTTTTTCTCCATATCCATATATGTATATGGAGACAGCGGTTTGCATATTCTCCCCTTAAAATATCATCTTGTATTAGATTGTGTGTAAGGTCCAAGGCAATTCACTTTCTGCAAGGTTAACGTTTTATACCTCAATTTGTGGTACCCATCTCTGCACTTAATGAGCAAAGCTCTCGGAGCTAAAAATATCTCCTTTCCTTGCTTATTAACTCCATTTAGCTAAAAACCTAGCAACCTTAGTTTCCACTGCAGACAAAGGGTGTGGGTATTCAGCACCTGCGGGAGGGGGACATGGGGCCTGATTCCTCCTGAATGAATGCATGTATATGTGTAATATGTACCCTGCGCGTAAAGGAGAAAAGTAGTGCGTGTTCCCTATGAAGAAATCTGATCATGCTTTCACGCTATCCAGCATGAGGAATCAGGTTGGTGCCTGCAAATCCATTAACTCAAATAAGTTTTGTGCACGCCTCTGCTGATCCAAGGATGAACCCTTCAGTGAGTGGGTTGGTTTTTTTCCTGAGCTATCTAGCTAGCAGTCGAATACTACTTTATCTATGTCCCAGGAGAATGCTATACCAATTTAGCTGAGTGTTGTTTTAAAGTGATGAGGGAAATCCAGTAGCCTTAACCTTTATTGTAACCCTCACTTAATTTCAACCGCCTGGGGTTAGGTGAAAGTTGAGATTATAAAATGCAGCAATGATTTTATAGACTCTAAAGTAACATGACTTCTGTAATTAAAGTGACATCACTGTGCAGTGATCCAACTTCAGTTTACACTCCAGAACAGCCTGTAAGCTTGCAAGACCCAGTCTGTTCTTCTGGTGCGCAGGCACAAATATTTCTGCAGTTTGCCAGGTTTATCAGGTGAGACCAGGGAGAATCTGCAATGCACTCGTTTTGTAGCCTTAGCAAACGGTTGCTGTTGGTAAAAAGTGCAACAGATGCCTGTTTAAAGATTCATCCCTCAGTTCCAGGTTTCTGGAAATGCTGTAAATTTTACTCACCAGCCCACAGAACAAACCCTGCCTCACGAGCAATAGGTACACATAGTCAAGCAGCATGAATCTGCCAGAGGTGCAAAGAATGAGTCAGCTGTTTTGGATCCGACCCGTAACGCTGCATTCCAAGACTCAGGTTATGCTGCACCATGCCGTATTTTCCATGATTTAAGCCACTGTCATAACTTCTGGCCGCACACAATAATTCCAACACATTCATCACTCAGCCCATCGCTCAATACATTCCTCAGTGAACTTTTCTGATGAACAATATCCTTCTCTCCTAGGAATATTTCATTATTCACACTGTAAGCATATCCATTGCTGGGCATATAGAAATTACTACTGCTGGCCCTTTTCCTTCCTACTCATTTAAGAAATGTCAGAAGCAAACCTCAAGTAGTGCTGACTAGAAAACACTTTCTGCATGAGGCACGGGGAGTCTTGGAAACTTCAGCCAGCTGTAAAGGGTAAAACATGATTTACTCAACGAATAGGATTTCTGCTGGGTGTGCTACAGTCAAATGTCAACAGCTACAATAGTAAAAGTTTCATTTTAGCTAAACGAATAGATAAATGTAGCAAAAGGTCTTGAAGGCTAATCTTTTCCACTGCACCAGTGGGAGGTGCAGACTTGTACAAGGAAAGACAGCACAGAACAGTAATCATACTAGTTAGTGGGATTCATTTGGAAAATGCAAAAATGGGCAGCACACATAAATGCTAAATGAAACATTTTCAGTTCAAAGGACTCAAGAGGTTGTGGACATCCATGCTAGGAAGCTTTGCAGAGCCAGGACTACTGGAAACACCTACTGGCACTGTTGGAAAGAGCCACACACACCAAGGACAGCATTAAAATTCACTTTCAAACTCAATAGCCCTGCCAGGGTTATGCAAGCCAAAGCCCTATCAGAGCTGGGGGTGTTTCCTCCTATAGAGCATAGCACTCTGCTGCATAGACATACCTCGTGCAGCATTTGATAAATCATCTCTGAGCTGTAGTTCTTCATCTCTTGGGGACTGTAGGACACTAGTATCCCAAAAGGCTTTCAGAAGGAAAAAGGCAGTAAAGATAACACCATCACTTAGAAAGCAGAACACACATAGATATCTTTCACAAATGTGTGTCTAGAGGACAGCTGTTGGTCTAGATGAGGTTCTTTCCTTCTTTGCAACACATACATTGATAAGCGACCTCCCACTTAAGGATTGCGTAAAGCTCCTTAGGAGCAATTTGGAGCCAGACTCCCTCTTCCCAGATGACCTCTCTATGGGGACATGCATCTTAGTCAGTCTGTTCAGACAAGACACCAGTACAAGCTCCAGGCAAGAGATGCTGCCAACACTGCCTGCAAGCCAAACTTCATGGCTGATAACCAGGCTAAGAGGTAAGTCAGGAGACATAAGTGAATGCTCGTAAGGCTGCAACACAGCTTCTGCTTAAGAGAACCTTTTCCCTTTCCCACCTTGCTCAGCATCTCACCTCCAAGACATGTTGCCATGACATGGTGTATGGCTTGCTCAAGATGCTCTTTCCTCGCTTTGTATCTTTCAAACAACAGGGTTGAAGAGCCAGTGTTTCACACATTTAGGGCTGCCTGTAAATACTTCACAATTTCTTGTGAATATGTCAGGCTTATTTCCTCTAGACAAGCACATTAACTATAAACGCAGTGTGTAAATGTAAGTTACACACACAGACAAACTACAGACAGCAGGAGAGCCAACAACCTTTAGGATAAAAGTCATTTCTAGAAACGTGAACTATCACTTAAGCAATAGTATCTTAATCCATTCCATTAATAGCTAAGAAAATCAGGCAACCATCTTAAGTTCTGACTGTCACCTTGATCATGATGGCCATGAGCCCTTCCAATTTCCAAGTGTAGAAGGGAGATGCTGGTGCCCTATCCACCCTGACACAAGTCCCTGTTGAATGCTCTTTTAAAATAAAATGCTGGGACCCCCACCAGTCCCAGCTCTACATCCCCCACAGTTCCTCACCAGCTCCTGCAACTGACACTCGGCCACTCAGCAGAGCATGACATTTGCCTGCCCGTGCTAAGCTGGGAACAGTCAGAAGGAAAAGCAAAGCACCAGCAGCCTTTCCTCTGTGAGTATCCCAGTTAGAGTCCCTATGGATGGCCTGGAGCTCCTCAGAGGTTTCATGTGAGCCTTGGATATAACAAAGGGCAAGAGAGGAGTATGAATAACTCTGGGAGGAAGCCAGAAGTTTAAGAATAGAAATTAAGCAATAGAAAATGGAAGGGAGGAGACTATTAATTAAATTTAAAGCAGGTTTCTGGTGCACCACCAAGTCACTGCTCAGTTATGTCATTGTAATTCGTGACAATAAAACCACTGCTGTCCCCACCTGTAAAAAGAGTAAGATCGAATTCTTCAGTCTAAGGATGCAGCCATGCAGATAGAAGCCAGTAAAGACTAGAAGGACACAGGGTGAGGTAAGAACAACGATCCAAGATGAACTATCCACAACAACGAGGTTTGGATGCACAAGGTGCCCAAAGAGGAGAAGGAACACAGGATCTTTTCTTTCACTCAGACTTTGACACAAAGGCAGTCACTGCACTGCCCCCTGCACTGAGACTATGTAAAAGACAAACTCTTACATACTGTAAACTATGCTGAAAAGTCAGTGGTCCCAGGACACATGAATGGAGGACAAGCCTTCATGCAATGCCTGAGGAGTGTCTTCATGTTCTTTCTACAGCACACAGAGATTGGGCCTGCAGCTCTTGTCCTTGCAGGTGAACACTTGCGTGTCTCTTGCAGAAAACTAAGGAGGGAAAAGTTGAAAACAGTCAGTATATTCAAGCATCTTGCTGAAATAAAGAAGGTTGAAGGAGGTAACATCTGCTCACAGCCCCATAGCAGGGAGCAACCTGCCTTTTTTACCAGGCTCTGGACTGCACATATCAGGATACCTGGTTCAGTTCACCCCAGAAAGTCCCCATTCAATCTCCTATCTACAAAATCCTCATAGCCGTCTCCTTCCCTATACCTTGTATCATCTCCGACTAAAGCTCTGCTTTACATAAATGTGCTGCTATAAGCAATTGAGTTTAGAAAGAGACTATAAACCCCTACCAAAGATTTTACTCAAGACAAAATCATTAGCTTACTGAAAGCGTTAGAGGTGACCTCTGGCATAAAAAGTAATGTGGCAGTAAAAGGGTTAGTATCTAAAGATCCTTTCAAATCCAATGCATGATAATAATTCAGAATACAGCTATTATTCCTGTGACTATCTCTTTAAGGAGCTGAGTTACAGAAGTAGGAGATCTCTTGAGAGAAGTTATAATAAATCTTTACTGACTTGTCTTTTAAGAAGGAAGAAAAATCCATCTGTGAAAAGGCTTCAAGGCAAAATGTTACCCGACTTTAGATTCAAACTTTTTATTTATTAGAAGAGATGTAAAGTTGTCTCCATGTTCTTGATGTTACTTTTTTTGAGCAGTGGAAGCAGTGATGCTACTCCAGGGGAAACATCTTCCACTCCGGCATTGCTGATCTTAAAATGTAGTGTAGTATAAATACACAGTCATAGTAACCAGACAGGTACTATTCTAAGATACAAATTACACGCTCATGATACACATACAGAGTACTGCTGTGCAGTCATTAGAAACAGAATCTGACCAGCAGTGTCTGATTTGCAATAGATAAGTTCAATGCATTATGCCCTCTGTTCGAGAACCGAAGTGTCAGCCTGTGCACTGAACCCCTGAAAGGGAGCGAGGTTTTCCTGTTTTGGTTCGCTTCATGTCATTACACTAAGCTCTTCTGTTGTTAGAGTAAGCTTTTCCTGTTGTTATAGTAAGCTTTTCCTGTTGTTATAGTAAGCTCTTATAGGTTTTGTTTTATAACCAGCTCCTTCAACCTTCAAGAGCAAAGACAATTTTTATGCTGAAACATGTGATCAACCTACCTAGCAAAATAGAAAACTCAGAATTTACTGCACTTGTTTCTGAACCTGTTCCAGTAAATAGTCTGGAGAACTTCTGTGTCTGACAGTCCTCTTGGTTTTGTTAAGAAAGAAGCCAAATTGTGGAAGCAAAATACACAGCAGCTGAGATACCGTGACTCCACAGGTGTTTAATGTACTTGTCCTCATCACTGAAAATTATCTCAAAAAATTGTAGGTACCCCTATAGGAACTACTAGAAGCTTTGTGTCCAGAATGGGAGTTGAAATACACACAGAAAATCCTCCAGTACAGAGAAAATGGGATAAAAACTGTTTTCTAGCCACACATAAAACCCACAGACAAAGTAATAAAACACTTTCCCACCGATCATATGGAAACCAAGCCTTTTATTAATTTTTCTATACCACTGACAGCCCCAACATGGAATTTTCCACTTCATAACAGTAGAGTTGAACAAAGAACTGATACAAACTGATTCTAGAAAACAAAACGACACTACAGCTTTCCAGTAAACAGAGACAAAAGGCCAGATTCTGGTTGCAGGCAGGTGACACAGGCATGCACAGTAAGCAGGTTTCTGAAGAGCACAATAGCATCTGCTAAGTAGTGAAGAGTGGTTTGTGTCAAAACGGCCAACAATGCTCAGTCACAAGTGAACCACCTACCAGGAAAGCTGTACTTACAGCTCCACCTTGCTAGGAGATGGAACTTCTCTGCCATTTAAGAAGAAAAGCAGCCAGGGACATGTAAAGAGAGCTCTGCTTCTCTCCAGGTGAAGACTGACCAATTTAGGCAAAGGACAGTCTTGAAAGATGACTTTATGTGAGATTAAGAAACTCAACTCATACAGTAAATCAGGATTCATTCCATCCTTCACTAATGGCCAGCTGCCTTAGTGTTCTGAATAAGATTTTGGTCTCCATCTAGTTGAATAGTTGGTCAAGTCAAGATTTTTCCAATAACAAGCATAAGTCATTCCAAAGCAATTATGACTCTACATTGGTAATTTAATAGATTCATCTCATACAAAACTTAGAATCTTTCAAGCCCCTTGCTCATTTCATCCTGTGCTTTTGAGTTCACATACTTGGGTAGAAAAATAATGGAGGACTCAGAAACTGTAAATACTTTCAAATGTTAAGTCATTGAAAGTCAAACTTGTAAGGATGTAGGAAAAAAGTAAAAATATAAAGGTAAAAATATGAGTCATTGGACCAAAAACATAGAGCATGCAGTTAATAAAGACAAGTGCAAACTGTTACTCTAACACAACAACAATTAGGTGCATAATTATGAAATAGAGAATTACCACCTAGATAGGAACACTGTCAAAAAGGGCCCACAGAATTCAGAGATTCAGGAACTGCCCAGAGTCAACATTATCTACTATCTACTACACTGTTAGGCCACTTATCTGTAAAATAGAGCTTCTTCCATGCAGCCCTCCCACACACCTCAGAAAATTTACAGCTCAACCAACACATCATTGTGTCCTTTTGTCAACCAATCGTCAAGAAAGAAACTAACTACAAAGTGTCCAAAGAGAACAACAACAAAAAAACCCCAAACAACAACAACAAAACCTACAGAACAAACAAACAAACAAGTAAAATTCAAAGGTGGAGAAAATAGACCCCCAAAGAAAAATGGGAAAAGCTGAAGTGCGGTTTACTGAGTAGGGGATTGAAAGAGACATGGAAACAATTTTCAGATATTGAAAAGATAAATGTTCATCGTGTTCACTGGTGAAATGATCGTAAGTAATGTGTTTAAATTAAGAAAAGAATATGTAAGGTAAACAAGGGGGAAAAACCTCTATAATTAGAAGGATAATTAGGCAATGGAATAGAGCAGCACTTAGGAAAGTGATTGACCCACTTGACTGGGATGCTTTTAAGAACAGACTGAGCAAAGATCTATAAGAAAGGCTCTCAGTATAGTTGAATCCATAGTTGAATACCATGATGGTATAATTTTGCAGTTTGGGTACAAAGCTTTCACGTTTGTAACGTGATAGACACACTGAAGATATGTAATTGTTATACCTAGGGATGGATCATATATCCCTGTTCTTGGAAAGATCAGTCACTATTTGGAAGGAACGCGAGAGGCAAATAAATCTTCTCTCAGTGAGTGAAAGCAGTAGTCACTTCCGCCCGTAAAGCCAGCTACACATGGTCAGAAACGGAGCTCTGGGGAGGAAGAAACAGGGATAGTCACTGTAGAAGTACTGCAGACTCAGAGAGCGAACTGCTGTTTGCAGAGCTGTCAGTACACAACCGAAGCCTAAAACGCCAGATGCATAAACACAGAGGGCGGCAGGAGGTCTGACAGGCAGAGATGCACTTAAGAGATCCAAAAACAAAATTAAGAGGATTTTTGAACAGAAAGCAGGCTGTAAAAGAGACACAGAGAGGGAAGAAGAAGAAAAGGGAAAAGGAGACAGGAAAGCTTGGTTTATATAAGCAAGGAAACTACTTTCTGTTACTGAATTCAACTGTATTAGAAAGAGGAGGGGTTTGTAAATTATGGTTCTATCAGGAAATCGCCAGACTTTCCCTTCCCCTTACAAACAAAAACAAAGTTCAAGAGGCCAAATGCAGCCAAAGCAGCTGGGTCAAAAGAAGTTGATAATAAACATGAAATTGGGCACCTGGCTGCAGAGCTGATGCTGGGGCAAAGCTCTCCATTTGTCTTAGAAGTCAAACATATTTTAATGAAAACAGGAGCTCTGTATTCATTCCAAATCCATCCAGGTTATTAAGGTCATGATTAGTTTAACTGAATGCAAACACACATTTAAAATGAAACCTATACTTAAGTTTTTTCTTCAGTCATCGTGTGATGGGTGAAAATGGACTTGGAAATATATCTTGGCCTCTCAAAAGTTAAATTCATCTATTGGCAATCTGGTTTTTTAAGGTCTCAGATAAAGCCATAGGCCCATATTTAAATTCATTGCTAAATCAGGACTTAAATAGGCTTTTTTCTTTACAATCAAGTTCTATGTGAGTGTTGGCAATTAACTTCTGAAGGGTTAATTTAGTATCTAAATCTGCAAAGTCTTCACTGCATTACTCTGAAATAAAACTGACAGCAGAAAAAAAATCCTGAGGTGCAGGAAGAGAATATCTGTACAAAGAGTAATGTGTTCATCACACTTTTTAATCTCATTTTCTGATCTTTAAGATAGTTTGAACAAGCGATTTCCTTTCTTATGACCCAGCTTCTTCTGCTGCTAATCCTCCTCCAAAAATATAATTCTTTCTTGCGAGAGTTCAGCTCCCTGCCATGCAAATGAACATAAATGTTACAAACTCATCATTAAGACTACACTGAAAGAGCAACGACAACAGTAAAAATGAGCTATGGTGAGAAGAAAATTCCTATTTAAAAAAACCCAAACGCAAAAACAATTGGACAACTGGAAGTCCTGGGTATCTTCCCTTTCTCTTTAGCAAATAAGTATTCAAATATAACTCATTTATTCCAATGCAATACAGAACCACTTAGTTTGAATCAGTAGGGCTATTCTCAATTTACATCAATGTAAGAAAGAGCAGAGTTAAAAGCAGAGATAAAAGCTTTTTATGTTTCCTTTTCTTTTTTCCTAGATATTAGTAATGACTCCTGTTGCATGTATTTGGGTATCTCTTCCATTTTACTGAATCTGAAATTTAGGGAGAAGTTTGAGAAGGAAAATACTTTTTAAAAAGTTGAGTCTTAAATGTTCAATAGAAGGAATTTTTTTCATTTGTGTGGCTCCTATTAGGCAGTACACCCATCTTTCCTAAAAGCAGGTTAATTCCCTTGAGAGCAAAGCTATGATCCTCCCATCATTTCCCACATTCCCTCATCATAATTCCAGAAAGACCATTTTCAAATTATCAAACAGCGGCAGCACAGTGGGCAGAGTGTACTGTGTCAGAACACGTTGTTTGAAGGAAAAAGCCCCACCATCACAGTAATCTGGCCATATTTCAGATTACAGTAATAACAGCAGTCTGGACACCTTGGCAAGGCAGATTCAACAGTACAAAATAATAAAAAAAATTATAAATAACTATAACACTTAGGATTATGTCCAAAACAATGGAAGTATCACTGAACAGATTTTGCACTTTCTATGTGCAGTATTTTTAGGATACTGTTCTCTACCAATATTTTAAAACATCATCCTGCAGTTATTCTGTAGACAAAGAATTAAACAGGTCTTCATATGTATTATGCATCCTTTCTCATGACAGAAACAGCTTTGAACCAAACTTGGAAGGCAAATGTAGTGAGGGAGGAGTTTCATCAGAAACCCAGCCTTAGTGGTGACCATAGTCAGTGTGGAGAGAGAGAGGCCAAAATCCAGTTTAGGATGGAAAACTGATTAGCAGAAGCTGGGTAAAATATTGGTAGCACCAGGTAGAAGGGAAGTAATGAGGAAAAACCATAAGCAGTGCTGGTTAGAGGAAGTGAAGGAGTAGGAAAAAGAGAAACCAGTACTTCAGAGTGAAGATTGGGAGGGAGAAAGCCCAGCATTCCCTGCTGTTGTCTAATACAGTGGCAAAACTAAGAAAAGGTCTGTAAAAGCAACCGGGTAACCTTCCAAACAACAGAGCTCAGATCTCAGACCAACCACGTAGCAGACAGGACATGATGGAGGGGATTGACCTATTAATTTTGCGTAAGAGTGAGGGAACTTCTGGAGAATACAAGAGAAGGAAACCAGACCGGCACAAGGCAAAGGAAGAAAGAGCAGGAGGACAGTGATGGTAGCAGTGGTGAGAGAGGAAGGTAAGCTGAAGGAAGAAAAAGAAGGAGCTAAAAAGGGGAAAGGAGTTGGGAGATGTAGGGGACAGAATAAATGTGGTGAGCTGCAGACAAGCACAGCTGCAAACAAACCAAGTGAGTGCTGCTGTAAGAAAAATTTGCTCAGCTCTCCTCCACGAAAATGGCACGTACTCCCCTTCACCCGTACACACAGCCCAGTTAGACCAAAACAGAGCATGCGTCATCACAAGGACAACATGCTCTTCCAAAGCCAGCCAGGAGCATGCAGCTATTCCTGCAGAATAAGTGCTTTCAAAGCAAACCCAGCAGTTCATACAGTTAAGCTGATCTTGACTTTATCCAGCATTTCCACGGCACTCAGCGTATTTAGATCTCAGTGTGGCACTGCTCACTGCTCCAGCAGACGTAAGGCAAGTGGGGTATGCCATGGAGAGCACAGCGCACTGACTGGCCCATGCTGTAGCTCCAAACCAGAATGCTATGTGGGCCCCTGCTCAGCACTTTAAATGCAAATCCAACCATCACCTTTTTGATGGATAATCCTTAAACTTTGCATAATTGACATGTCCATTTGATTTGGTTTAAGCAACTTCAATGCTAAAAGAGCATCTCCCACTGAAAGCATTTGCAACTCCCACCACAATATTTTGTACTCAGAAACAGCACCAAGCTTTTTTGCCAGTGGTAGGAGTCCTCCACTTACTCCTGTCTCATGCCACTACCTAACTTTCCTTATTGGATAAAGTTGCCTTCATAAAGCTAATATCCCACAGCATGTCACTGTATTCATTTCAGTGTCCTATATCTTTTTTATTACCTACCTACTGATTTTTCTGCCAAGACCTTTTCACGATTGATCTGTTACAACTTTATTAGAAACTGCTCACTTACAGAAGGTTTGGTGAGGGGAGGTCACATTTACTCCCAATGTAATTAAATTGACAGGAGTGGCTTTATCCCAAGAAAGAGTTTGACTGTGTAGCTTCACAATAAATAATGAATTCCAAAATTACTCCATTGTTTCCATAGCTCTTGTTTCTCCTCTGGAGAGTTGAGGTCTATATTGAGCCATGCATCTTGGTCTTGTACACATCCTTTAGTGTCAGGAGATATCAACAGTAATTACATCAGGATCTGTGATTTAGTTAATTGGATTTAAAATATTCCGATCATGAATCTAGATCAGACCTGGGTTTGAATCACAGGTAGGTTGAATCACTGGCACAGCAGCTATGCCAGAAACATTTGATAGCTAAATCCCCCATCCGCATTTCATTCATTAGCTGTTGTTACAGAGGCAACAAAAAAGTCACAGGAATCTGAAGTTACTTATAATTACAGTCTTTCTTTCTATACCTACCTTACTACACATTTCACTCTTGTGCTGTGTATGCTTTTACCACCTCCCCTTATTAACTCCAATCCAGAAGAAGCTGGTTTCTTACACCATTTCAGAAATAAGTCATAGGTTTTCCTCCAACTCGTGTGTTCTGTTCACCTCATCATCTTTTTATCATCCCCTGTCTGCTCTTCATAATCACTGTTCTCCTTCCCTTTCCAGAAGCTGTGACTCCACCCAGCTTTGAATCTTCAAAGTGGTTTCCACCTAAAAGACTAAACATTGTCAGATCCTCCTCATAGTATTATTCAATGTTAGGACTGGCCCCTGGGATTTTCCCAAGAGAAACAACGCCGTGACTAAGTTTTTTGACAAATGTGAGCTGTGAGAGGACAAATATGAAAGGACAAAGGGAACTTTTTATCCATTATAGCAGCAGAAAAACCCAGGCAGTTGTAAACTCCGTTCGATTGCCAATATTTAAGAAATATTTTATCCATTTAATGGGTAGATCTAGGTACAGATCAACTATTTAAATAGTGAGAAATGTTACTAATGGAAGAACTTATCAAAGAAAATAACCTGAGATAACCAAGAGCATAGCAAAAATGAGTGTCACACTGGATTACAGTGCTGCAGCACCCAATCCACCTCATACCACACTATGAAAATGTCGAATGCAATGGTGAGCAGGCAGCTCTGCTCACTTCAAACAGTTGCTCCTGTGACTTTACTCCTCCAGACAAAAACCATCTGATGTGATGCTTTCAAAGGCACTGTAGGGACAATGTAAATAACCCATGACCTCCATGAAAACCCAACACAAAGATGTCAGCTGTAAGAGGAAGAGTATTTTGATTTATGCCAGTTTGTGTTTATAAGGTGCTAAGGAAAGTAATTATTGTGGTTATGAAAAACATCATGCAAAGCATACTCCAGAGTCTGGAGCTGGGAAAACGCAGAAAGACAAAACAGCCTCTGCAAAACTATTTGGTAAAAGGTTAACATAAGAAATACTGATGTAAAATGTACCAGTTTAGGCAGTCTCCATGCAAACAGAAGGGGTACAGCACCTCGTGGTCATCATGATCTGAACTGTGGAAGTGCTTATCAAACAGCAAAACTATCAAATTCTGCATAAAGTATTGCTCACATACAGCAAGCCCAGTCCTCAGGTAAACTGTGGTGGCGGATCGCTGCAGGCAGACCAGAGGTTGAACTTCCTTGTATAAGCCACCTGTCAACTAATTCTGAGAAACACCAGTAAAATATAAGACCTGTTTGTAAGTCATTTGCCTAGGGGCGAGAAAAAATGCAGTTCAGGGAATAAATAAGTACTCTGATGCAAATACCGTGCCTAGTTATTTCTTTGCCTCGTGACTTGCTTTTGTCACACATACTGAAAATACTTTAGGTTTAATATCTCTAGTCCCTGGGAAAAGCCACTTATTATTTTCCATTTTCTTCCCTTTCCCTCAATGTACATCCACATTTAGGGTTTCACTTCGGCTTCATCCTTCTCTTCCAGCAAGTTCTGTCACTATTTTTTTAGAATGGGAAGGCGTGGGGGGCAGAGAAAGCATGCCAGAACCTATATTCTGTGAGCACAGGTTCTGTAAACTTGCAGGTTTAGAGCACAGCAAAATGTTGACATCTTCACTGCTCCCTTCCAACAGGAGAAATTAATCCATCCTTTCTATTCCTTAGAAGCCAATCATGGAGCACTGCAAATCTGCAATCTCTTCTTCCACACTAGGGAACTTTTCTTCCCTGTCTGGATTAGAGAGATACAACATACCCATCTGTTTAAACGTGAATCTGATTAATATGCTGTCAGCCACCCTGAAAACACTCGGGTATTAACTCCCTAATGTGAAACTTGAACTAATTAATAAGCGAGTGTATGCACTGGTGCAAGTGTGTCCACACACACTTGAGTTGATACGCATGTGTACACCTGTGTGCCAACAAGGGACTCTCACCTACAGCAAAGCAGAGGAGCCACCCACAGGGAGGTAAGCCAGGAGGGAGTCCCCCGGGGCACGCTCCACCTCTGGTTCCTCCTCTGGAACCAGCACAGCAGCAGCAATACTTTTCTGGGATAAGTTTTTAGATTTGTCATGTTTGCACCCACTGATGCAGAAATTATGAAAGTGGCACCAGGAGCAATGCTGGAAGGATAATTAAAAAATAATTAACAAGAATAATTTTCAAGGGGCCAAGGGACAAGAGCTTTTATTTCATCAGCTGGTGTAAGTGATTAAATAGGTACACAACTCTGCTGTAAAAGTATCCCTTTTTTTAAATTGAGAGAGGGGAAGGCATAGAGGAAATAATTACCAATTAGTTTCTTTTGTTCTTTTGTCAGACTAACTTGCATGATCACGTAGTTTACTTCAAGACAAGCAGTTAGCAAGTCACCTACCCCTATTTTGAAGAGCAGCTCTGGCAGCCTGATGGTATCTGATGGAGAACACAGCTGCACTGATAGAAGAAAAGCAGCAGAACAACAGACCCTCTGCACTTCAATACCCCTGGATGGGGGGTACACCGGGAGGAGGCTAGTAGGTCTTACCGCACCTCCCATCAGCTATCACACTGCTCCTCCCATCTGAAATCAATTATTGCTTCATAAAAAAGGAGAAGAAAAAGAATGAGTTTCCTCATGATGTTTCCTGATTCGACTTGGTTTCTGAAGCTAAGATTACACCCTGGCTCTAAGAGATAGACACGGTAAGACTTGCTTTCAGCCAGTCACATCTTCCTAGCAGCTGACTTGTCTTCCCCAGCAGAGGCAAGTTCCCACTTCATCAAGCAGTTTCCTGCCACTGGTCAAGGTCGCTGCACTGTGCCTAGTACCAGAAGGCTGCCCGCTTGACAATAAATCCCACCCTAAGGAAATAACACCCAGTGATCTTGTGCATTCCTCTGAAAATAGTCTGGCATCTTTCATTTGAGCATTTTAGCTCTTGTACCTTCTTCCTTGCGAGTCTTGTGGCCACCGCTGCAGTTCCTGCATGTGGATGGGAGCCTGTGGACAACTTCATCACAGCCAGGACCTACTTCTTCTGAAAGCAGCTTTTTTTCCAGCGTAGTTTCAAGCCCCAAATCTGCTGCCTTCCCCTCAAGGTACATTGATCAGGTTCCCTGCAGCTTCCTATTTTTAACATTCCCTTGTATTTGGCCTCTGCTAGAAATGTGATCAAACCAGAACCAACAGCAAAATGACTCGCAGGTATCAGAACTAGCCTAAAACATACAATAAGCCTGAGAAGAAACCTTGTGATATTAAAATACCTCACAAAGAAAGAATCGAAATCCCAGGTCAGCATCCAAGCTGCAGATTTCATGCCAGATTTCCAGGCCAGTACAGCACGAACATATTTCTGGAAAGCATCCAAGCCTTTGAATACTTTTCTAGACCTTTCGAGTTCACCAAGCATTAATGACTGTATGAAAAATGCAAATTAAGTGCCATATGTGAATTCAGAATTAAAGCCTTATAGAGAACAATGTGGAAATATACATTCCAGATGCATTTCTGCTGGAAGATAAAAGAAGAGCAGCTTTCAGGATTTTGCCAGGTTCCCCTATTGTAATTCTATCCTCTCTTTTGAACAAGTCTCTATGTAAATGATGACAGGGCAGTTAAGCACAGGGATTGTTAAACGCTTCCTACTGTTCAGAGCGGTTTTTATCAGAGGTTTTCAAATTCAGCATCTTTATCTGTATTGCCTTTCAGTCAGTGCTAAGTGCCTGCTTCTCACCGGTCCTAAGAAATCTCTCTTCTCTAAGTTTGATCTTCCTGCTGTCACAAGTGTTATACAACATAAAAGCCCGGCTTCCAGCAGCGGAGGAGTGGGTCTAGTCACATGCCAGACACATCAATTCCTTGTACTCAATCCTGTTTTCTTCAGTTTAAGGAGTGGGAGCAAGTTACCTGGCACTGCACCAAGAGCCAAGGTCTTGCCTACACTAGGCTGGTGTCTTACAATCACAGCGCGGTTTCCCCAGTGCCCCTACGATACAGCACATTCCACTGAAACAAATTACCAGTAAGTACTCAGGAGTGGTCGAATCACTCCTGCAGATTGCACTTGACCCAAGCAAGGTTAATCGTCCTGTTAGTCTCTATACACATAGGCTTTGCAGTAATAAACATTTCCAAAGGAAAACATGAAGGTCCAGAAGCCCTTATTTTCCACATCAGCTCTGTTGTATTCAATTTACTGAATATCTTTTTTTTCTTTTTTAATCTTTTTCTTTAGTAATCACCGAAGTCTCCTCTACACAAAGGAAACTCTCATATTATTTCAGTGTCATCTCTGATAACATATAACCCAAAAGTAGATGGCACAAGCATTGCTGTGACATATAACACCATGAAACTCCACCTTAGACCTGCCCAGAGCAAATCTATTCCACGTCCTGCCTACAAATATGCAAAATTCTTCACATTAGGACTATGCCAGAATAAATTGGAGTCCACAGATGTTACGAGAAAGGGGCACATTATCAAATACCAGCAAGCTCTACAAAGCCATTTTCTGAGGCAAAGTTCCAAAGTCATCCTTTTATTCATATGCACATATAAAATTCCCTGCAGTGTACAGTACTTTGACAGAGGCTTACACCGCACTATCTCCCCTAGCACATGACACTTCTTGCTCTGCCTCAGAACTTGGAGCAGGCTACAGCATATTTACCTTCTTCACCTCCTTTCATCGCTTCAGCCTGAAAGTTCACTTGAGTACCAGAAAAATACCAAGATGCTTACTTAAAAAAAAATGTCAAGACTTTAAGTTTTCTGTACTTCTCTGCTCAGTAAAATCTACCAAATCATCACTCAAATAACCTATGGAGCTGGCTGGTGCAGATAGAATTTCTCAGCTGCTAATGTAGCATTTGCAGGTACTGGTGGAGTATCTACAAATATCTTTTGAAACACCAGTCAACTAATTTTCCCACTCACTGGCACCACACTCTGAAGAGGGAGCTTTTGGCTACGATAGATTTCTAAACACAGATGGGCATTTTATGACTTGTACTAAATTAACTAATTATGGATTTGACCTCTCCATAAAAAAAATGGAATCATGCCACCAAAATGGTTTCTGAAATGCTGGAATATTTTGTTCTGATGTTTTCAAAAGCACCAAAACTTTTACTTTTTTCCTTTAAAAACCTGAAAGTTTTGCTAAAATAGTTTTGACTGAAACAACAGCAACAGGGAAAAAAAAATAAACTTTTAAAGGAGGGAGGGGTCTCAAACAAGAATTTACACAAAATACTTTCCACGGTTACAATTCAGTCTCTGAAAAATTGTGTTCAAGTCCATCTCTACTCCTGAGTACAACAGGTCATTTCTGTCTTCTACAAAAATCTGAGCTATAACAAGGGGATAAGTGCAAAAGAGCCATGTAAGGTGAAGGTCAACGCTAAGAAAAAATATGAGTTAGCCAGGAAAGCTGAGGTTCAAGAACAGGTTTCCCATAGGAACAGAGAAGAAGAAAACCTAACAACTTTAACGTGGATTTTGCCACACATATGAAAGAGATTAACAGATCTGACATTTCACAATGTAATAGACTGGTCTGTATAACACAGGAATTGCCATTCTTTCTAAGTCTCCCATGACAGTCACTATTTTCAAGAATAGTTTCAGAATCTACGGAAAAAACCTCATAACACATTATACATACAGCTTATAACTGGATCTGTGTGCACATGCAGAAAAAACTTGAAGGCATACTTATTTGGTATATTGGACTGAGCATAGACACTCTCAGTAGAGGAATAATCCTTGTAGTGTAATTTCCTGAAGAAAAGGATATCAAAGTAGTCATGTGCTATTGTATAGAAGCATTTAGAAGCCTGGCTCATTGCTTATACAGTAAATGGCTTGAGCTCTGTCATGATAGGGCTTTTGGAGAGAGCAAGAATTGGCAGATACTGTGTAAAAGTCTCTGCTCAAGGATTCTGGGAGATCTGCAACAAAATAAGAACAAATGGAATAAACTTCAAGCTAGAAGTTACTGTGAGAACTTTAACTTTTACTGGTGAAACACCCAAGGCTCTCAGCTGTCCTACTGGCAAAGGGCAATCCACATGAAAATGTACACTGCAGCTGTAAACCCAGAATCCAAGGCAAACTTTCTCATAAAAAGAGAGTCCCTGGTGAGGCATGGACAGTATGAGGTGCTGATACCCGGGAATATTTCCACTCCTCTCACAAGCATCGTACATGGGACAAAGCTTTTAGCTAATATTAACAAATGGAAAAAAAGTAAATCTCTCTGACTTTTATCCTGCAAGGTTTTCCTCATTATTTTCCTCTGGCTCAGACCCTCCAGCCTCACCAGGCCAGTTCTGGTATCATACACAGCGACTCCTTTATTTCCATACAAAGTGCCAAATGAAGTTTCTGAAGCGCAAACACTTTCCTCTGAGGAACAGGGCTAGATCTCCTGTCTGTTTTCAAAGAGGCAGACAAACATTATTCAGATGATAACCTACCATGACTATCCAGATGAAACATACTCAGTCCAATAATCTAAAGTGAAACCCTCTGTTTTTCATTACTTACTCTCTAGCACATCTGTTCCTCTAAAAGAATCATTTAGAATGCAGAACGCTTGACAGAAGTGGAAAAGCTGGATAGAAAGAGGAGGAAGCCACTACTGGCTTGTATTACAGGTGCGTCCTTTGGTGGGTTTCTTGGTGGGTTTTGGTTTGGGGGTTTTTGTTGATATTGGTTTGTTTGTTTTACACAAGCAGATGACCACCCCAGCAGTGCAGAAGCTGTATTTCACTTTGGTTCTTTCATCAGTAAAGTTGTCAGTGACAATTTAAACAAAATCACCTTTGTCTTCAGATCACATTGATACTTCCTTGTGCAGCTCCCCACGCTACTATGACAATCCACACACAGTGGTTTTTAGCACCCTTAACAGCCTGAGTGCAAGAGGAAAATCATATATATTACTTGAGCAGCTGGTACAGACCAATCAATAAAAACAAGAGAGCAAACACACTGCAGGAGACAATACCCTAGAGAATCATGGTTAAAAGACTCTGCAGTTAGATGTTCACAGAGAGACGTTCACAGCTATGCAGTGGCCTTTCATTAATAATGCACGACACCATATATAATCACAAAGGGAAAAACCATTTGAAATTTTATTTAGAATTACGTTTTTCTTTGTACTGACACCCTTGAGAAAGCAGTCTGTGGGATATAAAAAGGACCATATTGACCCCTTCTCACTTTTGGCAATTGGGCTGGCAATAACTGTCTCTTTTTATTAATATTGTTTTTATCTAGGGCTGTAATGACCATCCTACATAGGTGAAATGAAAGACATTTATTTTATGCCTAACACCTCAGTGGAGGGGAAAAAAAAAAAAAAATCAATGTATTGCACTAATTTGCTGAATAACTTTTTGCTGTGGAGTAGAAACAGCCCTCGAGGGCCAGCCACCTCACCTAGCATGCTCAGAAACTAATTGCAAATCACTGTGCCCAAGAGGTGGGATCTCACCATCGAGCATGCCACGGTCTGCAGCTCTGTGCTAACGTGATCAGCAACGATGACATCGATTACGAACTTCCTTGAGGACAACCTAAGCCTTTCTCACAGCATTAATCAGTGTTCTCATAAAAAGTAACAGAAACCATGGAATAGCACTGACAAGCCCAAGCAAGCTGTCAGATAGATATTAGGTCTGCTTGGGTGAGCCCATTCTGTACATGTGAACTGAGATGTTATCACTTCCAGGCACCAGCAGCGATGAATTGAACTGAGCCTAAAAACCAGCCTAACCTTTCCAGTCACTCTTCCATAGAGTAACAGAGAGACGTATCAGATACTTTTGAATGGAGATTCCTGTCCAAGATATGTAAAGAAAAAAAGAGATATTTCTTCCCCTAGCTAGGCATCTATGGTAAGAGACACGGCTTTCCTCTGGGACCTGAGGGTATGTCTATACTGCAGTTGCCACCCCGTATAACCAGGATATCCTACATCACTTGCTCATATAACTGCCAGCAGCAGAGATACAGCACTGTGTTTCTCAATGCAGGTTATAAAACCTGCCTGGAAAACTTAGCATACACTTGAACAGGTTTAGCAGCCCACACTAAGATTCATGTTGCCATAATGACACTGGTAGTGCTAATTTAAAGACAGCTCAAGTCTTGTCTGAAGGAGCAAACTGTCCCAATCTCATCTGAAGGGCTAGTCTGAAATAGCAGCAGTTGAAATCTAACTTTGGCTTCATAACTTCATCAGCATCAACGTGGCTAGGGGCTGCTCTGAGCTTCCTTGTGTTTTTCAGAGGGAAAATGCCTGCCTTGCAGCTGGACTGGTCTATCTCAGAAGCACTGAAGCTGGTGAGCTAAAGAGGGAGCTAAGAGAGGCTTATGAAACAGCACCTCCCTAAGCCTGCTGAGCATGAAATAACGCACAGCACACCACCTCCAAAACAATCACACATAGTAAGGAATACCACTGGTACAACCAAATGTGTTTTTCTAAATTTCTTGGAGCTCTGAGCTGTGCTAACAGAGTCACAATTTGGGAGACCTCGGACCTGAAGATCATTCTTCCAGAGCATCTCATGCTGAATACCACAAATCTCTGCATTTTGGTCTCTGCCATTTGGGCTGTTAAGCATCCTGGTACGTTTCCGCCCTTCCTCATACATCCACTTAGGATACTGAACTCTCGCTTACAAGGAAAATCTGTAAAAATTCAGTTAGAAAGTTGATGCATATGCAGATCTTACACTGAAAGTTTATCCTTTTGCTCTTGAAATACCAGAAAACTGAAGCTGGAAGCTTTTCTAGCTTCATCCAGGATATAAATCCTAAGGAAAAGAGTGATGTTTTTCTTGAGGTCTGGTCTTTCCAACCCATATACTCAGACTTTGTCCTTTTTATATCTCCCTCACGCCTAAGTATTTTTATCTTCACTTTTAATCAAAGACTCAAATTATATATTTTACCCCCATCTGAGTGGATGCCAGGATGAATACTAGGATGAAATATGTCGTTCCTTTTTCATCAGAATAGCCTGTAGAATTTGTTCCTTCACCTTTTTATCCCAGCAATATCACCTCCTCATGTTGTGTTATTACATTACTAAATGATAAAGAACTCCAAACAGTATTTTTCAGAACTATTTGTGTCTAACATAACATGTCACTCCTATCATCTTATACAAAAAAGAAGGTATGCTCTTATCTGTCCTCAGTCATTCACCTATCTTGGACTTTTCTCATAAGGTAAATTCTTCCAATTACTATGGGCAGCTGCAGAGAATTTTGTCAGGGATGGAAATACTTTCTAATAAGTTATGTCATCTTTCATCTATAATTTACAATTTAACAGATACAAGCACAGAAACTTGTAGTGAAACTCATCCAAGATTATTAGAAAAAAAAAAATAGATTCAAAATAGCTTGAAAGGATTTACGACTAATAATGTGCCCTCATCTCTCTAGAAAACAGTCATTGGAATAACATGCAAGAAAGTCCCAGTGTGGTGCAATTGTGGAAGCCCCAAAACAACTATCCTTCCAGAAAATATCAGGGGGGCAAAATATTTGGCTTTGCAGTTTCTGTTTTGAAACCTGTTGTCAACCCAAAACTATTCACTGAAACCAGGACTTCAGTCTTACTGACCTGCCTGTTGGCCTTGGAAGAGGATGAGTTAATGAACAGCAAATCTGAAAAGTTTTCTTCAGCCACCTGTTTTTTCTAATACTATACTGGACATTCCACTATGCAGTTTCCTCTGTTTCCACTAAAGCTCAGAAATACCATCATTTCCCCTGGCTAAGTCAAACTCTGAACCTCACTTAGAGCCAGTTTCAAAAGTACGCTGGAGTAAAAGGAAAGATTCGTTGCGATAAGCTATGGCTCAAACTTTTAGAAAGAAGTAACCAAAGTAAACTAAAGTCTTATCAAACAAATTGTGATCGTTGGCATTCCACAAAGGTTTGAAATTCAGTATTATCTAAAGTAACTTTATTGCCCTAGTGCTTATAATGAATGTCTCCATTCTTAACTGCTGCACTGGACATTTCAGCAGGATCTGGCCTGGACGCAGCAGGGCAGAAAATGAGGTTGTTCAGAACTAGGCGTGTGGCAGGAACAAAACCAGCAAAGCAACAGCTGGTAAGGGTGCTGGAAGACTTAGCAGGAAAAGCCATTTATTAAGAGGCACAGGGAAGGTGACAGTATTGGGGTAAAAAACCAGAAGTGCCAGGATGCCATTCACAGGGGGCAGCAGGGATGTTACCGAGATGTCAGATGGTAGTGCCTAGGAACCAAGGTGGGAATCAGGCACACATGCTGCTATGTAAGCTTAACACAAGACAAAGATTGACATGACATGAGGAAAGTTTATAAATCAATTATTTCACTCGGATAGAAAAATTAAAATTATATTATGAATTGGCAACAAAAGATTAATTAAATTAGAGCCAACTCCAGTTGTTTCTTAGAGCACTATAAAACACTATTAAAAAAAAGCTTTTTTTCTGATGTATATCTGTGCAAGTAAATATGCTGCTACAACAGCATGGAAAATTTACACCAAGGTGTTTCTCCTTGTTCTTTAACAGACTGTAAATTTTCTTTAATAGACTGTAAATTTCTGTTGCATAAATTGTATGCATGAAGAAGCATCTAGGTAGGTGCACATGAAACAAATCTCAGGTGGACAGAGAAGGAAACAGGACAGCTTAATAAAATTAAGCTACTGTAACTCAGCTCTTCTCATGCTCACTCGTGCTAACCAACACACCCTGAAACGATACCAACCAGATACTATTCCCATGCTGCACGTCGGGTGAGTAACACAGAAAAGGCTAAATGGGCTGCCTGTATCTACAGAGAAAATGCCAGAGACTGAATTTAAAGCCAGGACTTTTTTGGCTCCTCGCCCAGTTCTTAAAAACCTGGACTGTCTTGCCATCAACACGTACATTTTCCTGCAAAACTGCAAACAGAAAGCTCCTGGGTTTTGCTGCATTAGCAAGTTCATCTCCTCAACCTCTCACTTGTGGCCTGAACCCTCTTAATTAAGATTCAGGAGGACCAAAGTGGCTGCTGCTCAGGGTCGCTGGGCAGCCACACACCAAACCCTGGTGCTCTGAAGAGGAACCTTTGGTCAGGCGATCTGCTCATTAGGGAGTCTGGAGGGTCTGTGTGTACTGTTAGACCACGGGTCATGGCTTTCATGACCTTTCTCTGCACTGGGGCCAGCAAACTGAGGAGGCAAACTGCTGATGGGTTCTGCCATTTGAGGGTGGGTGTGTTTTGTATCAGACCTACAGGCTTACACCCAGCAGGGAGAACTTCTGTCTGTGTCAATTACTGCTGTAAACACTCTTAATGGTGTTTCAACTGGTTACAGACCGGTGTTTTTCAGGTACATACACAGGAAAAACAGGATCTTCCTAATACCACCTCTCTGTGTGTTTACACAGCAGGGAGGGTAAATACTGAATGTATGCACCAAAATACGATTATTGCCCATGCCATTGTAGATGAATTCACTCAAAAGTGAGATGAATAGAAATTTGTTATAAATACATAAGATGATTTTAAAATCAGTATAAGGGTTTACAGAGGGCTAAAGCAGTGAACAAACATATAATGAGAAATATTAAATTATCTTTGTTATGTGGGAGCAAGGTTTGACATTAAGGATTTTCTCTAAATATTTGTGAGCTATGTAGTGACTAACATTAAAACACCAAATGACAGCTAAAGTCTTATATTAGCACATCAGCAAGCAGAGGCAGTGTATAAGTATGATTGCTAGGAAGTTTGAAGGTATTTAGAGGCTGACTGAGGCAGCAACACAGCTTTAATGGATGTACTCAGGAAGACATTCTGGCATTCCAATAGTACGCATTGTAAGTAGTAACAAAACAGATGGCCAGACCAGCACAAAACAGGGCTTGCTCCCTCCCCTTAAACACTGCATCTTTGAGACCAGTCTGGTTATGAGATCGCTGTGCTTTAGCTTCCCATCACTTACCCATTTCAAAGGTAATACCGTACCTACTTTGCTTATGGAATGACAACACTCTGCTTAGTGACCTCGTGTGTCCAGGATTAAGACAAAGTGGATATAAGTCTCCTGTGGCAATAGCAAAAATCAGCTTCCCTTCTTCTTTCTCACATTCTACATGTAACCAGTAATAACAATTTGGAACGGTATTTTACAGAAACGTGATTAAAATGACACAAGTTGGGAGGAGGGGGAAGAGGAGAGCAAAATGAGTTCGCAATTGCCAGAGGAAAATACATTAATCCTGGTGGGCTTTTTAAGAAGTTGCTTTTTAATGCATCCAGACAGTTCTTTTGATGTCCAGTGCATCCAGCATCTCTGTTTCCCTGGTCACTCTGACTGACAACTACCTAGAGAGAGCAAGGGCTCCCATCCAGGGCATGCACTGAATTTTCTATCTAAAAACAAGTTTGAGAAGGCAAGAGAGGAAGGAATATAAGGAAAGAAAGGAATATAGAGAGGAAGTTTGCTAGACAAACACCTCATCTTAATATGAAGTTAAGACATGCTTGGGGCTTACAGCCAGACAAGGAACCTGAGAAGGGCTCCAGTGCCGAGTAATACAGACCTTTAGGGTCTTTTTAACTGAACAGCAAATCCTCAGCTGAAGCTCTTCAGTGACATTCACCATATTAACAGCTGAACACTTCAAAAAAAATTTAGCACATTTCAATTCTCTTCCGTAACTCTTCATTAGTCAAAGACTGAGTTGAATAAAACAACGGTTTCAGTTACTGAAGACAGTATGCAGTGACAAAAGTGATCCCTAGGGAGGAATGGGACAGAAAGGAGAAGAGCATGGCATCTGCAAAGAGATCAAGACGGAGCCAGAAGCTCCCTCCTGCCACCTTGCCCATTGCTTTGGGAAAAAACACCTCTTGCCACCCTCCAAGCTATCTGTGCAATCTTGGCTCAGGGCTGGGGCACAAATTTGGGTGAGATGCCCAAGTCTGGTGGCAGGGCAGGAGATTGCTGCCTGAAGGGGAAAGGGGCACCTATCCAGGGAGAAAGGGAAAGCAGGAGGAAAGGATGAAGGCCTTGGACGTGGCAGCGTAAGAGCTGGATAAGTTGCTATCACCAGGAGCAGTGCAAGGCTGCCCTCAGGAAAAAGCAGCAGCCATGCCTAAGTCTGTCCTCATCCCTCCTCATTTCTCTCACAAAAGAAGGGGGAAAGGGAGAAGGCAAACATTTCTTACAAGGAAAATATCATGTGACAAAGAAGAAAGAAGCTACCCTGCAGAGTTTCCATTATTTTTATCTTTTCACATTTCCTCACTGTTTTTCTTGACCAGCAGCTTGGTTTTGTCTGCATTCGCTTCACCAAACCACTTCACTCTTTCTGGAATATACTGGAGGGCTCTCACTCTTCCGAGAAGTTAGATCAGAACAAGGACCAGCACTACACACTTAGTGAGACAGAAAGTTTTTCCCCTTAGACCATTGCCCGGTTCCTTCCTTTCATCCTTTCCAAACCACACACTTCTCTCTGCATCATTTTCCCTTTCAAAAGGTAACTAATGCCTCTAGTTACTGTGAAGCAACAGTGATGGGTAACACTGCAGATTGCTGCAGGGGCAGCTTGGGAACCTGGATAAATCAACACACTGATGCTTTGTCTTGCTCCTAAAGCACATAGGAAAGAGCTTTCTAGAAGGTATTTCTGGTCTTAATAAAAAAATCAGAGCAGTCCAGCTAAATTATTTGCCTATCTTATTTAGACTAAAGAAGCTTAGTTTTCAGTCAAAACTTACAAACTCTGGGCTTGGGGTTTGGGCGGTGTTTTTTTCAATGCTCTAAACTTTAAATTTTGCTTTGAGAGAAGGGAAATATACCTTAAAAAAAATCAGAAACAATGGGATAAGTATCTTTTTTATTCCTAAACCATATTGAAAGTAATTAGAAAAAGTCATGGAAGAAGTACTGAAGGCTGATACACACAAAGATATAATCCCTGGCTCAAGAAAATCCTAAACTGCAGAGCACAAGACACTGGGGGGAATACCAGGGAAAATAATTTTTCTCTGTTCTTATACAGTTTCCCACATACCTTCTTCTTGCCAGTGCTGGAGTCAGAGTACCAAGCTAGGTGGATCTCTGTTCTTATCTAGTAGAACTGCCCTTATCTTCCTAACAGGGAGCAAACGTCTGATAAGGTCTGACAGTACCACACTCACATGGGCTGTAGTTAGTGATTAACTAAACTGTGGGTCTTACCGGCCAAGTCTGGGATTGTCATGGTATTGGCACTACAGGCAGGTTGTCCATATATTTTCCAGTTACTGGTACAAGAGAAGAGCTTTATAAAAAGCATCATAAAGTGGGAGGGGATGCCAATCAGAGCAGCAGTGAGACCAGTCACATGGTCCCTTTGCACACACTGGGAAGCCTGGCACAGTACGTGAGGCTGCAACTCTCTGTTCACTAAACTTAAATGTAAGAAGCCAGGCCCTGCATCACGTTACAGAGCGTCACCACTCCACCGAGGAGCCTTGTGTGCACAGCCTTACCATTTTAAACAAGCTGAAAGTTTGGCTGGCCTGCTGTTCTGCCACCTTCTGTAAATAATTGCCATGTGACCTGGCCATCTCAAGTTTCCAACTGACTCGTCATAAAACAGCCTTATATCTGCCTCTTACTTGCCACGCAGAGCTGTGTTCCTACATGTATGTATGACTACACATCTTTTCTTGCTGGCAGAAATTCAGTAATCTGACACAAAGACGGAAAAGAATGAGCTTTCTCCTCCTTCTAAAGGAGCAGCTTTTTGTAGGCTCCACCTACAAACGCAACTGAAAGAAAGCAAGAGCCCCCTCCCTTCCTTCTGCTTCCCCTAGAACACTTTTCAGCAACCTGCAGGAGGTTTAACCTTTCATGTTCCTCTGAGTTGCTGTGAAAATACCCTCTTCTGTCAGAGTAGTTTAAGTAACTGAAGTTACACACTTTTTTGCAGAATTATGTCTTCAGTTCTGATAATAAAGCAGCCCCTGGACTCACATCTGCTGCTGGAAGGCTATCCAAACTCTGGAGAAATGGCAGTAGAAATCAAAAAGTTCAGAGGATCCAAAAGAGTGCAAAGAACAAAAGCACAGGGGAAAAATGTTTATAAACTTGCACAGAAAATTAGAAAAACATTTAAAAACATTTCCAGCATGCAAAAAAAATTAAAAAAAAAAAAAGAAAGAAAAGACAGAGCTTTTCTAAAAAGAAACCTACCCTTAGCCTTTATTAGGCTGTCACTGAAGCACTTAGGCCAGTTCAGACAAAGAGATGCATGGTTTCCCAGGTCTCTCACAAGAAAGAGAGGGAAAAAACCCTGTCAAAACGTGAAGCTTTCTATGCAGCTAAGCACCCACTTTGGTTTCATGATAAACCAGAAATGACTGGATTAACTTTTTATGCCATGTCTCGGTTCTGTTACACCCAGACATCTGATTTTCCATCTGAAGATGTCCTGCTATACTGGATCGTGGTCTGCTTCGGTACAGCACACTAAAAGGTTCGTATCCCAGTATGCCACAACTCTACAGAGGAACTATGGTAAGACAAGTATGAGGTACCTTTAAAAATACATGCTATATGTGTATTAAATAACAACGGTCAGAGGGAAAAATTTCATTCTCAGAGTTCTTATTTCACGTTATACTGCCATGCATGCCTTCTGGTCTCGGTGTACAGTTTACTTCCATGCCCAGCTCTGTCTTGACCTCACAAGTTTTCTTGACAATATGAGCAAGAATCCATACCCAATACTGGCTTTTCTGTCCCTGTGCCTCATGGGCGTGTGTGCCCTGGATGCATTATGCAAGCCCCTGTAGATAAATAATTTCGCCTCATATGTGCACACAGACATTAGATATTTCTGAAAAAAAATAAAAATAATACGCACGTATGTGCAGCCTCTACCACAAGCATTTGCACGTACATAATAGGTGCACATGTGCAACTGCATGTCAGCTTATTTGACATCAATACACTAATACCTTAGATGGTCACTAACTTAGTAACTACACACAGCGAGTACTCTTACTGCTGGAAGCAGACACTGCAAAAATACGCTGTTAACTTCAGAAAGTGCAGTCCCTTAAAAGAGACTGAGCTGAAAAGTGAAATCACTAGGCACAATGAGTTCTGTTCTAACCAAAAGCAGGACACCCTGCCCACCCCTCCAATGGATATTATGTTCACAACTTCAGTCCTCATGCCCTCAGACTAGACTCAGGGTATAGAGATGCATGTGGTTCACATTAACATCCACAGTACTTCCAATGTCTCAGTGAAGAAACACAATGACATCCAGGCAAACAGTCTAGGCTGATTTAATCTGAGCTACTGCTCACTGCTGCAGACCCTGGCCTGTCTCAGGTCCCTGTAGAGCCAACAGGTACCATGGCAATTCACTTTATTAATTAAACCATTAATTCCTCTTGGCTCTACTGTTTTAAGTCACCCTGTAGGCACTGATCCTTTCTGAATACAGTTCCTATTCCTCTGCACAGTGGGGCAGTACAGTTTGGTCATGTCTGCATTCCGAATCCAGCTGCCAAGACAGACGAACCTCTCGCGCATCTTCAACTTATCCCTGGTTGGAGCCCCAACCTGAGCAACCAGATCAACTACAACTTCTGAAGTTATGAATACAGTTTGCTGAGTTCTCCAAAATGTTTTAATGTGTCTGGGGCTGTTCACTGTCTGAAAGGGGTGCTACTGAGAGGGTGGGTCCTGACAAGGAGGCTCTGGTCCTTCAGAAGGTGCTGCAAGATACAGCCAGCAGGAGGGCAGCTGTGAAGGTTGGACCCTTCGAATGAGAGATCAAACTGTAACAGCAAGCTAATGATCTTAGGAAAGAGATCTGACAGGCCATTTAGGAATGTCAATAGAATGTCCAGGAAAACAAATATTGTTTTGGTTGCTTTCATTAATCTTGCCCCAAATTTTGCTTCCCAAGAGCCAGCACAATTCAGAATGGCAAGTACTTTATCCACATGACAGCATAATAAGAAAATTGCCACTCAGGCTTAGAAAATGAGCTTTTTCCATTTTCTGACATTCATTCATCCAGAGGAAATCATGCAATATCTGAAATTACGTAGCCCTTATCTTGAAAAAAAACCTTATTGAATCATAGGAACTGTCAATACAGTTTTAACCATTGGAGAAACACTTTCTTTTCAAAAGGAGTCACATTGCCTTTTGCAAGGATAATTCTTGCAGTGCTCTATAAAAATATCCCAACAAGTTCTTTCTTATTGCAGTATCTAATGTCCTTTAAAATGATCTCATCCCTTCCTGTAGTAACTCATTAGTTCAAAGAATAGCTTTCCACCTAAGTGCTATGACAGCAAACAATTGGTAATAAAATCTGTAAGTTATCATCTACTTTTAACAAATCAATACTTGATGAACTATTCTTGTATGATAGTATAATAACAGATAACTCCTTTCAAGAGTTCTAGCATCTAGATGCTTGATTTTGTCCTCATGTAATGTATAGTATTTCTAAATTTTAACTTTAGTTAAGATACCTAAAGAAGAAAACAATGCCTAGACAGAAATGATAATTCAAAACCAGAAAATGCAGATGACGTTTAGACCAGCGACATATGCTTGACCCGAATAAAGAAGAGAATGGTCTATCTTGCCTACTCTTCTGCTAATACAGCTTTGCTTCTCATTAATTACTTGTCTATTCTAATTCAAGCTCTGCAAGTTACTTCTCTTGGAGCTATCTGTAACCTTCAGAAATTACTGTTGAGAATTACTTGCAGATATTTATCCTTGGTTTTCTTTTGCTCACTTTTAGCCTTTTATTCCTATTTAAGCTCTCCCTGCACTCTTTGTTTTTGTAAAGTATGACTATAACTACAGCAACATAGTTTGCTTTCACACAGATTTGAGCAGGCAGAAAGTCATTCAAACCCATGAGAACTTTATACACACTATAATAATCAGCACAAGTTGCCTCACAATACTAGAGCTGATTAACCTATTCATCATGAATAAGATACCTGATGAAGAAAGTCCAATTTTTTTTTCCACAAACCGTTTGCAAATTGGTCATGATTACTGTAGATCTGTTGGTGAGTTCTTTGATAAAGTCAAATGCAGATTTCAACTTACTCGTCAGTCAGAAAACTATTCGCTATTGCCCACTTTTCATTTAAACTTATGATTGGTGGCCTGTGTTACACCTCATTTATGCATCAGGAGAAACAACACGGCAGGAAGTACTAGTGAATAGAAAATATTCCAAACAAATTTGTAAATGAAAACTCACTCAGGTGAAAATACATTAAACTTCTCATGAGTAAACCACTAGTGACCCCAACACTCAGAGCTAACAGGGACACACAACCAGCAGCAGCACACTGCATTTTATCAGTCTGTTGATGAACCGTTCTCAAGACCCTCTTTGCACTAATACTGCAGAAACACAGAGGATTCTTTAAATGTAAAACAATCTGAAGCTACTCCTTATGACTGTGAGGACAACGATGAAAAGTGCACATTTTAATACACCAAAAGATAAGTATTAACATACAGAATAGAGTTTATGAGGAAAACATTTCAATCAAACAGATGCAGTTCATTAAGTCACAAAAAAAAATTACTCTGAAATGAGGTTGATCATTTGGAAGGACATCAATGCAAAAAGAATCATTTCAAAGGGCAATTACATGACTTAAAAGTTGCCTTGATAAACTAGAGGGTTTACGCTATAATCAGAGCTACGATTATACAGCACATAACAAACCATGCTAGCTTTAAAATTGAGCTAGCACCAATACAACCACCACAACAACCCCCTGCAACGTTACAGGCTTGGGGAGGAGTGGCTGGAAACTGCCCAGTGGAAAAGGACCTGGGGGTGCTGGTCAACAGCCGGCTGAACATGAGCCAGCAGAGTGCCCAGGTGGCCAAGAAGGCCAACAGCATCCTGGCTTGTAGCAGCAATAGTGTGGCCAGCAGGAGGAGGGAACTGATTGTCCCCCTGTACTTGGCACTGGTGAGGCTGCACCTTGAGTAATGTGTCCAGTTTTGGGCCCCTCGCTACAAGAAGGATGTTGAAGCAGGTTCAGAGAAGGGCAGCAAAACTAGGGAAGGGTTTAGAGAACTTACAAGGAGCAGCTGAGGGAACTGGGGTTGTTTAGCCTGGTGAAGAGGAGGCTGAGGGGAGACCTTATTGCTCCCTGCAACTACCTGAAAGGAGGTTGTAGAGAGGTGGGGATTGGTCTCTTCTCCCATATAACAAGTGACAGGACGAAATGGCCATAAGTTTCCCTATGGGAGATGCAGGTTAGATATCAGGAAGGACTTCTTTATAGAAAGGGTTATGAAGCATTGGAACAGGCTGCCCATGGAGGTGGTGGAGTCCCCATTCCTAGAGGTGTTTAAGAGACATGTACATGTGGCACTGAGGGACATGGCTTAGGGACTCTGGCAGTGCAGGGTGAATGGTTGGACTCTATGGTCTTAAAGGTCTCTTTAAACCAGATGATTCTATAATATGGCAGTGAACTAACTGCCTGTGAGCTGTAGGCACCACAAAGGAGTTGCTACACTTAATGAGGCACCCCTCCTTGTTCCTCCACACATGGGGACACCAGCTATCACTCCATTCCAACCGCAGGAGTCAATGAATCTGGCTGTATCTGTATGGGTTTTATATCAGTGAAATTTCTTTCACTCTATTATTTTTCTTGTAACAAAAGTCAAAACAAAGAGATTAAGCCCTTGCTCAGGAATTTGGGATTATACAAAGTTTAATGCAAATGGTTAAAGATTTCTATAGTCTCCGACAATTTTAGTAGCCTTTTGTATTTTCGCATGGGTAAACTTCTAACTTGCAATGATGGCCTAACAGGTTCTTGTTCTACAGTCTTTTACAGGAAGATTCAGCATCACGCTGTAGAAATGAAAAGACAACATTGAGCAGCTATTCACCCATCATCACATCAGCTATTCATAAAGTCTGTCTCCTCCCTGCCCCTTAACTACAGATCTTCCTATGCAGGTATATCAACCAACCAGCACCAAAAATACAACTACATCTTAAGTGCTTGTAGGCACCAGGTTAAACAGGAAGCACTCCTTCAAAGTTATGACTGAATTGTCAATATGAGAAACAGAATGAGTATTACAGTTTAACTGTCCACCATAATGTCCCTATGTATTAAACACTGCTGCTGTTATCTGCTTTGCCAGCTGAAAAGATGTGTATGATGCAGCAACCTGCAGTTCTGAGCACCGTGAGTTGCCATTGCTGCAAAATGAATAATAGTGTGAGATGCACTTCTCAGAGACAACATACGCCAATTCAGCTGTTCACTTGATTCACTCACACCTACAAGATGGACAAGTACCTGAAAGCCTCACCATACAAGTAGGCAGACAAGACATTTCTACCTAATTTCAAAACCAGGCTTGTGACATTGAGGACTCTAACCAGAAAAGCTAGAACCTGGGGCTGCTTAAGTAACAGACAAAATAAGAGAACAACCTAATCTTGGGAACAGTCCATCTGAAATGTAGACCTTAAAATACTTATTTATACTGAACTAAGCACAAGCCACAAGTTATTGATGAATCAATTAAGACCCAACTGGCTGAGTGCTTTAAACATTTTAAAAGTATATCTGAACAGAAGCTTAAGTCATGTTTTATCTCCTCACCTTACACTAACGTGTTCAAAGCACTCAGCCTGAGAGTCCTAGGAAACTGAAGAGTGTTTGAAGAAACAAGTGATTCACTGAAAGTGAATTGCTTACCATGAAAGTGCCTGATGCTCCGCTTGTCTGTCCTCCTGCCTCCCTGTGCTGCTTTCCATAAGACGATTTGTTCCCTCAGTTCTGTGATCCTCTTTCTGCTTTTCTCTAAAACTCATCCCTCTGGATTTTACTCTGTCCACCCTTTTTTCTCTGACCTTCCCTCCTCACCACAAATCCTCTTCAGTTCTTTGCCCAACTCCCAATATTTTGATCCTCCTGTGAAACTAGGTTAGCCCTGTTGACCATGGCCACCAGCGCTTGGTGTACATTTTGCAGTTGCTGGCTACTCTGTACGCGTATGGCCAGTCACCACAGTTGGTCCTGTATCCTGGAAGAGCTGAGATGCATCTAAGCCAGGAACAACTACCTTCCTGCTGACTCATAAGGCAACACAAGGTCCCCAATTCACCACCCCTTTGAGCTCAAAAAGCATCACAGCTGAGTCTGAGAAACATTGATCTCACCTCCAGCTGTGGCCAATACCAGATCCTTCAGAGAAACAAAACACCCTGTACGGGCAAATACACCAGAATTTGCTGTGATCGGATGAACAAAACCTATGGCTAAAAGCAGATTAAATTACTCTTCTTAAGGTCCAAAAGTTCACCTTGCCTTGAAATATATTTCAGCAATACCAAGTTTGGAAAGAGCTCCCACCTTGTGGAGGGAATATAAAAGCTTCACAATACTGCTATTCACAGACATATCCAGGAAGATAAGGATTCTGTTCATTTTGTTCAGTGATGCCAGTGAACCCCCACCTAGATTTTCATTTTCAGGTCAAATTTATCTTCCCTGTAGTATAAATTACTGCTTCTTCCAGTGCTTCTGCCATGCTATTTCTACCACATTGTTTGTTTCCTTTCTAAACTAAAAGAAGGTAACATCTCTCACTTGTTTTAGATGTCTAAACCACAAGTAAAGACAGTCTTCTCTCGTTATCACCTGCCTCTTATCACCCCCTCCCGTTTTCACATTCCTATTACTTTATAAAAATGAGGCTACCAAAGCTAAACACAAGATGGCCAGCAATGAAAGGTAATGCATTACTATCACTTGCATTCTCTGTACTACTCTTTTCACAAGATTATGCTTCGTATTTTATTTTTGGCCACTTCTGATTTGTCCTCAGAAACACACAGGACAAACAATTGGTAACATTTTCTCATGTTGAAAATCAATCTTTTAATCTTCATTTGTCTTTAATTTGCAGTCCATGATGGCACTTCATGTAAGTAGCTTTTTAACAACTTCATGAGTCACTATGTCAAAGGCCTTTCAAAGTCCACATAAATCCTTTACATTAATCTCCAGGGCTCAAGAGGACTTAAATCTCCTCAACATTTTAAAAAGTGAAGGCACTTCTTTATGAATCTAATTTTCATAAGAAAATTTCAGGTAACACTTCAAATGATAGTTTAAAAATACCAAAAAATTGTTATCTTTTAAACTCAATTCCCATACATTAAACTCCTAAAGGTAAGTGGGTGATATCAGTATGAACTGATACTGATAGGGTACTATACTTGTATGGATTTCATTGTTAATATTTCTAACATACTGTTGTCTCCTCACACACCATCACTGACAGAGAAATGTTCTTTCCTTCCTAATCTAAAAGATCAGAAAATGACATTTCTAATTCTTTTTCTGCAAAAAATTATTATTTCTGTACAGAATACCAATTATCCACTCTGCCAGGAACCCCAGATCAGGTAAAGGATGAAATAGTAGTTTAGTCACAGCAGAACTCTTGTATCACCAGTGATTCTCTGCATTACTACTTCTAGTCTTGGTTTTCAGCAATACTGTAGAATTTACAGCAAAATTCTTTTTTCCTGATGCACCCTCATTAAATGTTAAAATGCACAGAAGAGTGTCTTCTGTTAAAACTTCTATATGTCAGCCTTACTTCTTTAGCTGGATGACCCTCGAAGTCCCTTCCAATCTGGTATTCTAATTCTGAGATTTGGTGCCCTTTTATCTCAGTCTCTCTCCCATATTTCCAGAAAGACACTCCACAGATTTCTGTTTCAAAGAGCTGAGTTTTGTTTTCTCCCCTTATTTATGTTCCTGTCTCTGAGACAAATGAACAAATGAGTCCCAAAAACAAATTCGTTAAATAAAATGAATAGACAAATGGAAAAGAAAAAACATCCATAAATAAGAAATCATTGATCAACACCACCATCATTTAAACTTTGTCAGCCCCTCTAAGATGTATTTGTAGCCAGAAGGAAAGATGGAACAACAACAAAAAATTAACTAGTCTCTGTTGCTGGCAGAGAAGAGCTAAATCATATTGCAGAGTGTGTTACCACTGAATATCAAGTTACACTGAGAAAACAACCACTGTCTTTTTGTGATAGTACAGCTATTGTAGTGATAAACACTGGCAAAAACTTTTCAAATTCTACACTCAAGTTTTTAGTCCCTGCTTTCGGTCAATATGGGTCTGAAAGCACTTTCGTATCCAGAATCTAAATGAAGCATTTAGAAGTTTTGAAATCAAGTAACCAAATGACCTCACAGACTTAATTAGCTGGCTTGCATTTAGAGTACTAGAAGAAAAAACAAAATTAATTTTAAATGGCTTCGATGATCTAGTGGTTTTGTCTGCAGTCGACCTGTCAGTAATTTTCGGTTTTTCTTTTGATACAATACCAGCCCTCAAGCATTGCAATGGCTGTTTCTGACCATCACCATTCCTTGACATTTTACATCTACCTACCTGTTTACACCTTCCTTTGGATGACCCATCATCAGATACAAACAGCTAAAGCAGAAACCTCAGTGCTCCCCCCACATTATCTGACACTGCTAAAAATTCAACACGACACTCCCTGTCACTGCTGCCGCAGGCTGCATCACCGTGTCTTCACTCCTACCAGACATGCACTGAGTAATACAATGATAGCAGACCCGTGAGCCCTTTTCTCTCATCCACTCCTCTGGGAGAGATCTGTGTTGTGCAATAACTCTCCAGCTAAGGGAAAATATCATCTTTCAAAGAAACTTTTCTAACCCATCTTCCCCACTGAGGTGGTAGATGCCCCATCCCTGGAAACATTCAAGGCCAGGTTGGACAGGGCTCTGAGCTACGTGATCTAGCTAAAGATGTCCCTCCTCACTGCAGAGGGTTTGGAACAGATGACCTTTAAAAGTCCCTTCCAACCCAAACCATCCTATGATTCTGTGATTCTAATTACACACTGGAATTTATCCCTTAAATCATCTACTGAGTCCCAGTGTTTCAGCAAATCAAATCAGTATTTGCACTGAATGCCTGACTTTTGTGTCTTGCTATGCTTCTCCCTTGCTTTCCTGTTACACCAGCAGATCACGCTCCCAGATGCTCCAGAAATCTCTGAGCTTCCTGCCCAGAAGCTACTTCAACACTGAATTCCCTAATCATGGTAAACACATATATCCTTTTTTAATCCAAATCACTGCTCAAAATGCATCTTTGCTGTTTTGCCTATAAAAATAAGAGTCAGATAATTAATGATGGCTTGAGGCAAAAATGAGGCCATCTACCAACTTGTGACAACAGTTAAACAGTGCAGATGCGTATCATCTCAAAACAGATTTATTTTATTGTCTCCTTTGTCTCTCTTTTCAGGTCACATCTTTCCTTAAATTGTTCATGTTTATACAGCATTTAGCACAGTAAGGGTCCAAATCTTGACTGGGGCCCCTAGGCAACAAACATTACAAGCATTAAGTAATAATGTTACACATGCTTAATGCTGCTGCGTATAATAAGGTCTTTAGAGGAACAGGAAATTTCATTACATAACATGACAAACGTGATCAGCTGAAACTGCTCCCACAGCTTGTATACAACCTAGTATTAGCTCTGTTCTTAAAAGCTGCGCTCATTAAATCAAAGGACTAAAATCCTAAATACTGGACCATATCTGTAAGCACACAAATATGCGAGCACAGATCACTCCTATTATCACCCTTGTCTTTCTAATGTTTGTTTTCCTTGTAAGCAATTGTTGTAACTATCACACAAAAACTATGTTAATCCAAAGAGAAAGGCATGAGCTATGCGGCTGGGAAGAGAAGGACCTATAGTCAAAGAGACACTTTCCTTATTAAAATATAATTACTCCTACAAAGAGGTTCAAAAGCTCTTGCGGTACCAGAAATCAATTGGAGGACTGAGACTCAGGATAAGTCTCACCACTAGCACTCCACCAGCTGCCATGACCATCTGCCATGCTCACATCCCAGCCAAGGTGGTCATGCCCTGGCGCTGGAGGGACTTGCTCCCAGGGGCTCTGAGCACGCCTCCCCAGGGCCAGCTTCCTACTCTGTCCCATTCCTGTTGCATGTGCTCACTGCCTCACTCACCACTTTCTTGGAAGGCGTAAAAGGAGTAATGGTGGTAAGGAGGCAGTGCTGTGGACCTGTATGTCATCTCTCAGGTCAGCCCACGCACTAGTCACTAGTAAAGTGTCAAGCAACAGTAGGAGCAGGATCTGTACTTACTCCTCTCACCTCCCTCAGCATGGAGCTTAGACATGCTCCCTGGGCTTGCTCTCTCTTGCACCATGGATCTTGCAAACATGGCTCCACAAATCCACACACAAATGCCAGCCATGCTGGGCTTCATTTTGCACTCAAATAGGAGAGATAGAAACCTCTAAGAGCAATTCAACCTTTGGGGAACCCTCTCATGACCATCCCGTTCCCACTGCTCGTGGCGTGCTCCTGGGAGACGTCTTTGAACACTGTCAGGCTGATGAAGGAACTAATCGCATCTCTTACTTCCAGGGATAAAAGGTTTTATGTAGAAGAGCACCATTACTCTTTCTTCTTAGCTGCTACATTTTAAAATGAAATATCCACAGTTCCTGTACTTCATTCTGCACTCACTCCTGTCAGTGACTAGTCCCTGGGCACCCAGGTGAGCTAAGAACAATTTTCAAACAACCCTGCCAAGGGCATCTGAACAGCACAGACCACATATTCACTGTGCTCATGAATCCCGAAATGCTTACACATGAGATTGTCACAGCAGAGGTAGGTTTAATCACATGCATGTGCTTCACCACTCTCCAACTGACAAGTCACTCTCGTTCTAGCACTGTATAGAGGATAGATAATGGAAAACAAAATCATGAGAAAGTATGAGTTACTACATAAAACCTGACTGAATATTTCTTTAACTGCTGAAGCAGCTTAGTTGTTTTACTCTATTTCATTTGAAAGTGCACAGACATGGGTCTTGTCTTCGACGTTAGGTAGGGACATTATTATTAAGTCTTTTAAGGCTGATATTTATAAAGCTTAATCAGGAACATCATAATCACCTTCTGTCACTGAGGCTGTACCTGACTTAAGCTTTGTTTTGCACAGCTAGGCTCTAAACAAAAGCTAAAAGCTGAACGCTGACGCAAAACTCTGTGATGATCTTCCTCAAACAATGAAAACAAAAGACTTTTCACCCCCTTTTTGAGAGCTGACACTGATGCTTTGTAATATAGCCCAGCTGAAGATAAGCAAGTTTGCTGAGGTAGTGCAGCCAAAGAGGGGCATCTCTTCCTGCTGCATTTGTCACAGTTGGCAGCTATTATCAGTACAGACAGGAATGTTTTAACTGCTGAGTCATAAACATCAGCCAACCACCTCCCCACAATTAAAGCTGGGCAAAGAAAGCCATAATTACCAGTAAAGTTTCTTTGCCTGTTTCTGCCCCAAGTTGGCTAACTTTTATTATAACATAAAAATTACTTGATTTCACCATTCCGTTACACATGCTTTACTGGAGCTCCTTCCTGCCTCAGGAATGGCACAAGTTTAGCTGAATTATTCTCAGGAAAGCTATGGAGAAGAATACCCATATGATAAAAAAAGAGGTGTGGGGAGAAGCAGCCAGCAAGTGTGGCTAACCTTGCATTATCCATCTGCAGAGTCGCTCAGGTGCCTGCCATGAACTGTGTTCTTAACACCAAACCTTCAGTGCTGCTGTTAGCAATGCTGCTCTCACTCACTCAGCACTGATCAGCGCTGCAATCATTACAAATAGATGGTTCTATCTCCTTTATTTTAAGCATCAGCCTTCCAGCCTTTTCACATTTCCATGGAGGAGCTTTTCCAGTTTGAGGTGAGATGAGATGTTCCTGCTAAGACAGTCTGACAGAAACACTCAAAGGATACTAAATATCTGAGTTACACCTGGGGAAGATACTAAAATATTCCAACTACAGAAATGGACTATACTGCCTGACATGCTGCACTTCGGAAACAAAATTAATTTGATACTGTGTTTTTGATAAAACTTGTTAGCTTAGAATGAGCAAAGACAACAAAGACCAAGATCTTTAAGAGTCTGCATTAAAAACACTAACCTTCAGCTCTCTTACACACAACCATTCAATGAGCAGCATCAAAACCTTTCCAGGAGAAGAGGAGATTAACCGTTCAATGAAATGACAGAAGCTAAGCATAAAGAATAAAGACCCACTATGCATATAAGATAATTGGGAGGCTTGGTTTTAAAGTGGCTTACATTACTCATGAGCAACAAAACCTCAAAAGAATTTTACAGGTCTCCCTAGGTGGCAATTAGACTGCCATGCCCCAAGACACCAACCCGTTTTGCATCTCTCCACCTGTATAGGTGCCTTTCCTTAGTGCCACAGGTCTAAAAGAAAAAGATGAAATTTTAACTCCTAAAATAGAACCTAACTCCAGCCAAGCACCATTCAGTTCTGCAAGAAACTGCTGCTGGGTATCTCACCTACCTAATGATCTTCTGGCCCAGATAAATTTGGACCATTAGGCGAAAGTAGTATCACGGGTTAGAGCTGGGCCAGCCACTAGACAAATGCTCTCTATTAACCCCTCTCCTTCCTCAAAGGGGAATAAAAAAGGAATAAGGGAGACTGATGGATTAGAAAAGAAAACTAAAACTGCTTTAATTAGAATAAGAGCAATAAAATGAAACATATACAAATATATACAAAACCAGTAGTGAACCCAACCCCCTGACAGCAATTACGTCACCATCATCACTGATGCTGGGGAAGTCCCAGACTGGACTCAGCAGCCGTCTGGAAATGGATGCAGGAGTTGGATTCTGGAACTGGATTCAGGAATGCACAGATTGGTATCAAAGGCAGAATGGACATAGTCCTCCTCGGACACCAGCCATTGAAGAAGAGAGCAAGAAGGGTTGACCCGTGTTGTCCCTCAGCTTTATATTGAATATGACATCTATGGGATGGAACACCTTGTTGGTCAGTGTAGGGTCACCTGTCCTGTCCGCTCCTCCCCACAAGTGTAGCCTCTCACTTACTGCACCCCCAACATGGCACACAGGATCTAGCGGTGACCTTGGGCTGCACAGGAGCAAATTATAAGCAAGAGCCTTTCTGCATCCCAGTCCCTGGCAGTGACTGTAAACATCAAGTGTTATCACTGCTAGAAGCAGCCACTGTCTGCAAAAACACGCCGTTAACTTCAGAAAGTGCCGACACTTAGAAGAGATTGAGCTGAAAATTAACTTCACTGAACAGAATTATTTCTGTTCTAGCTCAAACCAGGACAAGCAGGTTTACACCACTCTTAAAATTGTCCCTTCCTGTGACAAGTGTTACTGTCTATTCTAAGCAGTTTTCTTGCAGTTCAGTTCATTATTGAGGTTCAGGATTGCCAGCTCACAGCCAAACATCCCAACGCAGCACTGTTAATGCTCTTCTCTTACCATAGATGGTGGAAGCTGCTCCGGGAGTGTGCCAATAAATCTGGCAGGGAAGTATTTATGGGCAGAGAAGCACAAGTCAAATGCAGAATGAGAAATAAGATTAAGCACATAAATATCACTGTCCCATTCATACACTGTACATATAACTGAATGCCATTGAGACAGTAATATCACCTACAACTCAGGTACTGGAGTACAAGAAGGAACTGTAATCCACAATGAATGCAAGAACATAAATTAGGATTCTCCAGACAGAAAAAGAACAACCTGCGCCCATGGCTGGAACAGATTTTTGCAGAAAAGGCAATCAGAGAAAACCAGAAACCTTTTATTATATGAGAGCTATAAGCTTCCTCCTCAGACAGACAGCTAAGGACTAGCAAGAGACCCCTTAGAAGAAAAGCATACGAGTTCATGAGTCAGTCTATCAGGAAACAACTCTGACGTGTGGGGCAGCCAAAGATGAGGAAAATCAGCCTCTACTAACTCTCATGCAAAATTTGCGTGGGATGATATTTCATCACTCGGTCCCATTTCTTCTCACTTTGCAAATATACAGCCTATATCCCTTACATCTATGTTTATGTTTAAAAAAAATTCCACCTACCAGTCAAAGATTCCCACATGTGTCTAATCAGTGTAGTCAGGCTGGAAGCCATTGATAAATTACTTAACAGAAAATATTTATTACCAAATTCAAAGACTTTGTTTCATAAGGTAAGTAACTTATATTTCACAGCACAGAACATTTAAAGATCATCACTTTCACATTATTTTTCCACTCACGCAGTGGAAATAATGCTAAAGGACCTTTGTTGACCTGAAGTTTGATCATTCCTACACATAAAAACAAGAATTAAAACAAATTTAACGTATTGCTCACAGTCTATATTTCATCTTTTCGCTTTCCATGAGTTTTATGAATTCAATTTTCAATTAATTTTTTCACTTTCACTAATTACTGTGTAAAAAAGACAAGAGGGAGAACAGATTAAGGCTCTGTCAGGGCCTGTCACATTGAATAACAGTGGGTTCAGGCATCACCTTCTAAATCAAACAGAACAGCTGTTTGAGCCCGAGACTTCCTATCCTGCAAACAGACCTTTACACAGAGAAACCCCTAAGACAGCAGGGAGTTCAGTAGAGACTTAGGATATAACTGACTAGGATAACAGGCATGATACAGGCAAAGGAAACACAGACTAAAGAACAAAACAAAAGGAGGGGGTGCTAGAAAATGGAAAAGAATCCCTCGCTCCTCTCTTCTCTATAGCACTCTTACATTTTTTATGTAACAACATGAAACATAAAACAATGTAGACACAAGAAAGATGTTTAAGCTGGTGGGCACTCTCTATCATCACTGTCAAAAGTGGTGCTTGCACGTAACAGAAAGCCATTTTTCAAAAGGATGTTACTACACAGGGCGTAAAAGCAAGATGTCCGAGTCAGATTTTGAGATGAAATACTAGGATCTGTATCAGTTTATGTTGCCTGTGATTCTCATACCTTTCCACTAAGGCTGGGTTATACCTTAAGAGAACAATTCTAACCCCACTGACTTTGCTTTTAGGCAATCCAAACCCCGGGTTTAAAATTAGTGTTAACTCTAAGATAAACACAGTCCCGTCACTATGCCTGCTGAGTGCCTTAGGAAGTACCTAGCGTCTGTGTGGGGGACTTCTCTTATCTCACTTTTGTAATCTAAAATGTAGGCATAAGGTTGACACTAATGGTCCCTTTATAATTTAGAAAGGGGAAATTTAGTCTGTTCCCAAGAGTGATTCATTTCACAAGAAAATAAGTGGAATAAACATTCCTCTGGAAGCACCCAGGGTTCCACTGCCTACAAAAAAAACCCCTCAAGACAACCTCTGCACTGTTAAAGAAGAATCATTTGTCTCCAAACATTTAAATGGCTAATAGTGGATGAGAAAAAACTTACCTTTGTTGTCTGTGGGGTCAGTTACAGGTGAATTTAATTTTCAAATATGATGCTCGGTGATTAAAAGATAAAAGATTTGCCAGCAGCCAAAGTTTCCAATATTTTCCTTATTTTGGTAAGTTTGTTCATAAACCAGAACTAAAACAGGTCAAACAGCTATATCAGTATGACACTGTATAGGCGGATTTTAAGAAATAAACCCAACTGTTTTTATTCTCAACTTATGCAACTTGGAAAGAGGTTTAAATGACACTGGAAAAGAAGCCATTCTTATAGAAAAGCATGGACATCCACACAAGGAAGCAAAAGATATTGGCATAACTCTTTGAAAGAAAATAGGTCTGAAGAAAAGATGGGAGGAATTGTAGAGCAAGTCAAGAGAGATGAATGACAGGTTATCACATTTGCGCTCATTTTCTAAGGTAACTTTAAGCTCTCAAAGACTAAAACTCCCAGTAGATGCCTCAAGAGGCTTCTTCATTATGGGTAATCTATACCCTCAAGGGATGCAATTTATGCACAGTGTTATACAGCACTTTGACTAAAGGATATAGATGGTGTCTCCAAAATGTTATTGCTGGGTGAGAAGACAGACCTGCACGTCTTCATTTTCCCAGTTTTGAGTGGAATGTGAATTAATTTTTCACACTTTTATAGTTTAAAAATGCAAAAGGAGTCTGGTGTCCCATTTAACACAGGCTGCAATACTGCACTCAAAGTATCTTCAGTACCTGCTTATTCCTTCTTTACCACAGAAGGTAACGGCAATGAGACAATGAATAACTCTTACTCCCTACAATTAAAGCTTAATTAGATCAGAGTGTTATGCTTTCCAGTTCCTTACTACACAGTCTTTGGATTTTTGCAGAGAATGCCTGCACATTTTTTTCCTTCTATTTTCATCTAAAAAACAAGAAATCTGTAGACCTATTTATTAGAAAAACTTTTTCAAAAACAGTATTTGTAAATCCATAGCTTTCAGATATACAGGCAGTGAGGAATATGCATTTCTTGCACAAGCTAATGCAAAAACAGTCTCATGCAACATCATCATGATGAAAAGTTGTCCTCCTAAATAGAATCACAGACTCGTTTTGGTTGGAAGAGACCTTTAAGATCATCAAGTCCAACCATTAACCCTGCACTGCCAGGTCACCTGTAATCCATGTCCCTCAGCACCACACCTACATGTCTCTTAAACACCTCCAGGGATGGGGACTCCACCACTGCCCTGGGCAGCCTGTTCCAATGCTTCACAACCTTTTTGGTGAACAAATTTTTTCTAATATCCAGCCTAAATCTCCCCGGCACAATTTGAGGCCGTTTCCCCTCATTCTATCGCTTGTTTCTTGGGAGAGGGAACTGATCCCCACCTCATTACAACCTCCTTTCAGGTAGTTGTAGAGAGTGATAACATCTCCCCTCAGCCTCTTCCAGGCTAAACAATCCCAGTTCCCTCAGCTGCTCCTCATCAGACTTGATCTCTAGACCCTTCACCAGTCATTGCTTTTCTCTGGACATGCTCCAGCACCTCAAAGTCTCCCTTGTATTGATGGACCCCAAACAGAGCACAGTATTTGAGGTGTGGTCTCACCAGCGCCGAGTATAGAGGGGCGATCACTATCCTGGTCCTGCTGGCCGGAGTTCATGTGAAAAACACATAGACGCATCAGAATAAATCAGTAGTATAAATAGACTGTTGTTTCCAGTATTAGCCATTACTGTTTCCAAGGAAAACAAAACAACTACCCTAATTGGGACCAGTTATGAATCAATGTCACTGAATGGTACTTTTTCCCCCGATTAGTCTTTGCCCTGAAGCACAAAGAAGATAATCCTCATCATTTTTCTTCTACCAAATGCTTAGTTATTTTAGTTGTTTACTCACAGAAGCAATTAATCTTCTTGGATTGCAAGACTATTTCAATAGTCAATATTCAGTGACCATTAGATGCTCAGATTGGGCTAAAAGTAGGGTGTAAAATCTATTTATTTTCCGAAAAACTCTCAGGGAAGTGGACTGTGACTCAGCATGCTAGAATCCGTAATATTGGTCATAAGGCATCCATTATGAACAAAAGCAAGATAAGAAACACTCTGCTGAACCCCTCTTAAAAATTATTTTTTTGAATAAGAACTCTCTTTTTTGGTCAAGAACTCTAGGCAAGCACGAGACTAAAACATCTTGAAATGTAAGTGACAGCATAAACTAATTCTCACACACTTTTAACATATATATAGTCATTTTATTTATAGGCTAAAGGTGAAAAAAAACACAGGAGAGAAATAATACGCTACAGAGAAATAAAGTATATCTATATCTCTGGCAGCAGCACTAAGACCACTAACACCATATGTAAATGACACCACAGGAGAACAGGATTTCTTTTCCCCAGAGTGTCTCTGAAAAGTGTCACTTCCACATTTTTGATTAGATAAATCGCCTGCAATTGTACTCTTTTGGATGATCTTTTACATCTAATTGTAAAACTAACGGGCCTATGTCACCACAGCCTTTGCCGCTATAAATCTTCCTAATGACAACATCTCTACAGCTTTTTTGTTTCATACCCCAAGCACAGCAAAATTGTCAGATCAGTTCATGAAGAACTGACAGGCTATTGTTCTTCCTTGCATTCATGAACACATCATTAACACAAATTTAATGCCCATAACATTTTAGTGGCTTCAAATAGGTACAGAAATCTCACGACGCTGTGTGAGGGACAAAAGCGCACCATTACTGCCAGAACATAAGTGAATGTTCACAAAAATTCAATCATTATTTTTTCAAATGGAAACTAGAAAAAACCTAGCAGCTTCATTAAAAGCAATCCTTTCCAGCCTGTCCTTAAGGATAAATATTTTTGTTTTGAAGCAGAATAAATAAATTATGTCAGTCAAAACAGAGTGGCTCTGTAGCTTCTGCCCAGATTCAAGTGACTGCAGGCTATAAAAATACTCAAGGGAAGTTAGTTTCATTTGGATTAGCACACATATTTAGTGTATAATAACTCACAATATGGAAAGATCTCACATTGGGACTGAAAGAATGCCTTTTAATAAAAGAGCTCTGCATTGCAATGAAGCCATGAGAACTTCTGGTCAATGGTGTATGAAATACAATTTAGAAGTTGGTTATTCCATAACCTACATTTCAATATCATTTCAGGGTAAAAATAGACTTCACTTTCTCGCAGAACACGTCGACTGTGAGAAGTGAGAAAAGGGCAACTGGAGCAGCAGGCTGTTACATAGGGCCAGAAGCAGGGAAACCCTCAGTGTGCTACTGGTTTAAAGCATGTTAAATCAATAGGATTTAAGCAGAAGTTTACAGTTAAGGACTTCATAAAGTGTTTCCTCAGGACCCCGGTCAGCCAGTAGCACTAATATTTTTTCAGTAATCACTTCAGCTCTAAGGCCTAGTGCTTTCTCCCATTCAGAAAAATACTGAAGGAGGTATCACAACCACAGTTCTTGATACGAAGCCGTTTCAAGGATTATAGGGCTGATAAAGTCTACAGAAGTGACAGGAATATACTGTCACTTAGCACAAAAAACTGAATTAATTTAAAAAAAAAAAAAGTGAGAGAACAGGATTTTCCCAAAAGGATTTTGCCTGGGATTTGGCGTTGGAATTTATTCCTGCCTTCCAAGTTAAACATCCTTTACCTTTGCCTGTTTGCTCCATTTCCTAACGCACCTGCCCTCCTACTACATAATCAATTTAGAATTTTCGAGTTTTCAGAATAGGGATGTGCCTTCACTGCTCTATGTGAATTACCGATTAGTAACTATACAGCTATTCAGTATGATCAGCTTGTAGCACACCAACCACCTACGCCTTCAACATGCTGCACTTGTTTTGTATTTCAGTTTATAAAATGTGAGGTTTTCTCATAAGCCTCCCGAGCTGAGAGGGCGTTCATCATTGTTCTGCAGACAGCCTCCATGGCTGGAAGGTTGAACATATTTTTAGGTCCTCAAATGCTACTCCAATACATGCAGGCAGGACTCAATGCTCACACAGATCGCCTGTGCCTTCAACAGGGCTCCTACGAGTGGCTGTAGGACTACGTCTTCACTCAACAAAGCACCAAGGCAGCCTCTTAGTAATTTCTCGCAAATCCAACCCAAGAGGAGAGCCTGCAGAGTTTCCAAGGCACAACTGAAGCCTCCTCTCCAAGAAGCTTTGGAGAAGACAGCATTCACAGCATCTTATTTGCATGAATAATGTAAACCATGTGGTGATGTTTGTGCACAGCGAAAAGTAACTGCATCATGCTACCGTGTATTCAAAGAGTCCAGAGAGCTTTCAGAGAAGAGTTTTTCCAGTTTACAAGCACAAAATTTTTTTCCTAGCTCCTGGCTCTGAAAACTTCAAGTGAAAGTTGATCTGAAAGTCAGAGAAGGCTCTCACTTACTGCCCATTGCAAAGATCTCGCGAGCCAAACTGCACTCTAAATTATAGGTATGAAACTGCACTTGTCCTCAAGATCTTCGTTTGTGCCTTGGCAATTTATCCTTGTAACCAAAGCTCCATTAACAATTGTTGATAATGTATGTCCCAGATGGAATCCATTTTGCCTTTCTGTAACTACTGGTTCTGTGATTTGAGCAGAAGTAAAGCTGTAATAAAAACCTTTTATCCATGAGAGTGATAACCATCACTGCTGAGTCAGAAAATGTCATTTCTATTCTTAATTCTCAGATACAGTTGCAACTCCAGGAACTACCATGAATTAACCGCATAACAAAAGTGGTCTTCCCAAAGGATTTCAAATACACTTTTGAAAATACAGTGAAATGGTCACATTAGAAAAATACTGCCTTTCACATGTAGCCTCTGGTACTAATTTTGCACTAAAAATAAGCAGAAAAATCCTGGTATTAACTTCAGCGCGATCTCTTTGGGGGACACTCCACACCTGGCAGCAGTGAGACAACAAACATTTCAGGTAGGCAGAGAAGCGTGGGGGAGCTGCCGGGAGTTCGCCACAAAACTGCCACTGTGCTGGCCCATTTGAAATCACAGCTAAGGGGACTGAAGTGCTTCTCATAGCACGTTCCTGGAGGCTGCTGTAAATCTATACACCTCACAAAAATCTGTTGTTACTTCGGGTAAATCTCTAGCACTCTTTAGCCTACGTGACCCTTCTAATACAGAGACATGTGAAGTGATAGCCAGATTATTTCGATTCTTCCTCCATCAGTGACTACAATATTCCTTTGGAGTTACGCTCTATTAGGCAACACAAGCAGAGATCAATACTTGGATCTTTATCTGTTTCAACTTCATTTGCTTATTCCCCACTGTGCTTTCTGTGAGGGAATGATATCTAGTACTTTCTGGCTTATGAGATTTTCAACAGCACCAGGATAATATAGTTTAGGAGAACTGTTTGCCTGAATACTAAACTCCTGCTTGTAGGGCTGAAATTAAGACAAAACTTCATTTTACTGGTAGAGAAAGAAAGGAAAGTCTTAAGTCTTTTCCTTAGCTATAATCTCATCGCACTGTTTGCTGCTTGGTTTATACAAGGTAAGAAATCCCACGCCTTGCTGTAAAGAATCTGTTAGAGCCTCTGTGGTAGCACTTTACAGTGGCCTTTGAGCTTGCAGGGATGAGGGAGGTGGGAAGCAGCTGTAGACCATTCTGGACAGAAAATCCCTTCCCAGATGGCATCCCATGCTGTGGGCATGGCCCCTCACCCTGTCCTTCCCTCTTCCCTGGCCTCTGGGCTACTGTCCCTCTTCCACAGGCTATTGCCCCTAATGTTTTCCGGCAGAAGGGATGATATGGTAGCTTCAGGAGAAGTCAGTAAGTTATCTCATCAACTGCAGATAGTATCACCACATCTGTAAGCAGTCTTATGGAAGCAAGGATCCTCCTTGACTGGATCCTGCTGAGAAACAAGAGGCAGCATCATCTCCCATCAGCTCGATTCCTTACCAGCTGAGCACAGATGGGAGAGAACTAGCTGTAGGCATTTAGGTATTTCTTTAGACTGTCAGGTCTCCACAAACAGGTGAGGAGAGCCCTGAGCAATGCTACCTATGACCAATATCAGGAGTCCCTGCTAGTAGAATCATAGATTTATTCAGGTTGGAAAAGACCTTTAAGATCGTTGAGTCCAACCATAAACCTAACAGCGTCAAATCCACCACTAAACCATGTCCCTCAGCACCACATCTACACGTCTCTTCAATACCTCCAGGGATGGGAACCTCTACATCCCTAGGCAGCCTATTCTAGTGCTAGACCACACTTTTGTGCTCTAGACCTTTCACCAGCTTCATTGCCCTTCTCTGAACACGCTCCAGCACCTCAACATCCTTCTTGAAGTCAGGGGCCCAAAACTGGACAAGGTACTCAAGGTGCAGCCTCACCAGTGCCAAGTACAGGGGGACAATCACTTCCCTGCTCCTGCTGGCCACGCTATTGCTGATACAAGCCAGGATGCTGTTGGCCTTCTTGGCCACCTGGGCACACTGCTGGCTTATTCTCAGCTGGCTGCTGAGTAACACCCCCAGGTCCTTTTCTGCTGGGCAGCTTTCCAGCCACTCTTCACCCAGCCTCTAGCATTACATGGGGTTGTCGTGATGCAAGGGCAGGACCTGGCACTTGTCCTTGTTGAACCTCATACCATTGACCTCAGCCCATTGATCCAGCCTGTTCAGATCCCTCTGTAGAGCCTCCCTATCCTCAAGCAGATCAACACTCCTGCTCAACTTGATGTCATAGTACATGCCTGAGCTCATGAGCTGCAGAAGAACATATGAGCCCAGGCACAGTGCTGTGCTAATGCAGCTCGGAACGTGGCCTCCTTTGCACACATTTGTGTAATTACAACTCAAACACTTTCAAGCTTTGAGTTTTCACAAGAGCAGATATTTGTATTTGTGGCAATGTGACCAGAATGAAAATAGCTGAGTGTTAATATTCTCAGCTCTTCCATGACTTCCTGTGTGTCTTGGGACTTTACAACAGGCCTCCCTCTCTTGTTCTTCAATCTTCCCATGAGGAAGAACTGTTCTATCCTCCTCAGGGCTCTTACAAACCTTAGTTCATTTGAAGGGCAAATATTCAGAGAATCTCCACTGGAGGACCTACATTAGGATTCATTCTTCCAACATGCCCACCCTGTCAAGTGTGACTTGGTAAAGCAGGCACACACTTAGGAGGGGTATTCATGCTTTAGAAAGAAGCAGGCATTCAAAAGCTCGGCTGTATCAGGATCAGAAGATTCACCACCAGATGGCACCCACAGGTGGCCAGTTTTTGTTCTCTTTATTACATACTTCAATGATTTTTCTTGTGCAGTAGTGACTAGACATGAGGATATTAGAGACTATCCTGACAGCTGTGATTTCTTCTTTTTTGTCAGTTTAAGGCAATCTAAAATTTTAAAACCAAATCATTAATCATTTTTATCTGAATAGTCATGTGAAAATAGGCACATTAGCAGCACTACACACATCAGGCATGTGCTCCAACAGCATATTCCTCCTCTGTTAAGACTCACTAGTCTATTGCATGTTCTCACGCTTGAAGATCCACCACAGCACCTCAGATTTCATTTCATTCGCATGCACTCCCAAATCGCAGGACTGTGGACTGAGATGGAAAGACCACACAGCATCAGAGGCAGCAAGATAAGATGCCGTAACTGCTTACCATGTCTCTTGTCAAAGAGAGACACAGGGTACTAAGTAGGTCTGAGCACAATATTTGCAGCATCTCCTTCTGAGAACTTAACCAACAAATCATGACAGTCTGTAGAGCATCAAGCTCTTACTGTGTCAGCAATACAAACTCCATTTTATTGTGCACATTTCCAAGGCCAAATACCATTCTGCTACAATCAGAGCTATTCTCAGGCATTCAGGAAAGCTGAGCCACATAGACACAGTTTTTAACATCTTGATGTCTGTAGAAACTATGGTCCAGCTAGGTGGGAGGCCACTAATCCCACAGGTGTTCATTCTTCTGGAGAGTTTGCTTGGCTTAACTAGCAGACCCTGAAAACATGCCTCAATACATTCGGGTGCACTAGTCACAGAACCACAAGATCTCATAGCAATACCCTCCCATCTATGGTCAACAAGCCACTCTCACACCTACACTGAGTCACAGCATGAAAAAGAATGGACAGGATTTAATAACAGGAAAAAAAACCACAATAGAAAAACAGTGCTATGTTTCCTTCTAATAAGGTAGAAGGCATCCAGATCTCCAGAACACTGTATGGCCATATGCTCCATACTCCAATGGCCAGTCCATATTCCTATCTTCACAACTCTCCTATAATGCCTCTTGTACCTGTAATTCTTCTTTTCCACAGTTTCTCCCTCCTTAATCCCCCATGGAGGCCACTACTATTGTTATGCAACTCAGAACAACTCATCTAAGTACTCTCCAGTTTTCAGATCTCTTTATTCAATCTGATATTAAGCGTGCTCCACCATGTAAGATAGTTTCTGATATGGCAAGATGCACAATATACAGGTTTAATAGCTAACAGCTGTTTGTGTTGTTTTAATACAACTTCTAGTAAACACTGACAATGAAATTCAATATAGATAAATGCAGGAGGATGCAAGTAGGGAAAAATAATCTAGGTTTTACATCTGCAGGAGAGGGCTCAGAGCTGACTCCCAACCAGATTGAGATCTTCAGCTTATAACAAATCATTTAAAGAAAACATCAGCATGATACTGAGCAGAAACCAAACACACAAATCAAATGTTCAGAAGTATGAGAAAAGTAATAGAGAACTGTAGTGGTTTTGGCTGAGGTGGAGTTAGTTTTCTTTATAGTCACTGGTATCTTGCTGTTTTGGATTTGTTATGAGAACAGTGTTGATAACACAGAGATGCTTTCATTATTGCTGAGCAGAGCTTACACAGAGCCAAGGCTTTCTCTGATTCTCATGCTGCCCCACCAGTGAGGAGGCCGGGGGTGCAAAAGAAGGTGAGAGGGGACACAGCTAGGACAGCTGACCAAAGAGATCTCGCACCATATCACATTGCACTCAGCAGTAAAAGCTAGGGGGAGAAGAAGGAAGGAGAACCATTCAGAGCAATGGCATTTGTCTTCCTAAGTAATGGTTATGTGTAATACAGCCCTGCTTTCCCAGGAATGACTGAACACCTGCCTGCTGATGGGAAAGAATGAATTAATTCCTTGCTTTGTTTTTGCTTGTATGTGCAGCTTTTGCTTCACCTATTAAACTGCTTTTATCTCAACCCATGAGATTTATCACTATCACCCTTTTGATTCTCTTCTCCATCCCACTGGGACAAAGTGAGTCAGTGACTGTGTGGGGCTGAGCTGCCTACCAGGGTTAACCCTGGTACATCACCAGGTGTATCTCTCCATGAATACTGCGTGCTGTTCTTGTCCCCCTCCTCATATCAAAGAGGAGCTGAGAATAGATAGCAGAGAATAAAAACAACAATGAAGCCAATCAGAAAAGTTGCCTGAAGCCAGTTTCAGAATGGTTCCCATTATGAAGAACAACTGAAATCACTAGTCTTCTATCCAGAGTCCAGCTGTGGGTGCATTGCAACAGACATTTATGAAACTGTGAAGAACTGAGCAAGGAACAAATGCTCAGAGTTCACCAGCTCAAACTGGTGAACCAGTGGCAGGTTCAAAGTAAGCATGGCAGAAACACTCTCTGTGAAAGAGGAGGAGAGCTGGGGAATTCCTTGCAACAGAATGCACAAACCTAGTAAGTTCACTGAGTTTAGAGAGGGACTGGACAAAGAAGAAAATACGAAAGACATGATGTGGTTCAGGAAGACTGTGAGCTGGAATGTGTTAGAGCATAATGTAGGCAACTATGACACTGTGCTTGCTCTTCTCTTACACATTTCCCTGCACCTTGCTGCTCGAGCTAAGGTACTTCTTGCAACTGTTTCCATTTTTAAAGGGTTACAGAAAGCAGGTTCTTGGTTTGTCACCTGTGTAATAACATGAGTGGCTTCCAACAGGAATATTTGCAGGATGCTCAAAAGTACATGTATAACAAGATTCTACTTAATGCAAGAATCTTAAGAAACCAAATGGATTAATCAGGTTACTTCTGTTTCTAGGAAAGCATTAGTGAGCACAATACTTTGAAGACAGGCTAATTCCTCATCCTATAGACCCTCAAAACGGAATGGAGACAAGGAAGACAGTGCACATGAAGCAGAATAACTTAGGGCATGGCAATGCCTTGTGACTTCGCAGGGCACTTTTGTTGTATATCCCAAACTGCAGAAATAGAGTGAACACTCATGAAGAAAAGGATAACCAAACTGGAGAGAGTGTTAAAAGGTTAAGCAGAAAGACTATCCAACCCCAGGCAACCCAAGAAAGTTAATTAAGAGCTCCAGGGAAGAATCAGAAGGAGGATTTTTTTATCAAGAGGGCTGGGTCAAGGAAATGTAATTGTTGATGGAAACGCAGCTTTCATTTCTGGAGATGAGAAAAAAAAATGAAAGGGAAATTTTAGCTCCTGGTTCTTCCAAAAACACCTGAAAAAAACCCCACAGCTAAACAGGTGCAAATAGAACATGTGACTGGAGGCCTCTCAGTTCAATAGCTCTCAAGAAACTGAACTGGCCTATCTAATTTATTAGGCTATTAACCCCAAGAAACTAGTTTTTATGGAGCCCTAGCAACCAGCAACCACTAAGAGAGGGTTTTTGCTTACATACTGCTTTTATGCCCAGGGCCTCGCAGATTCTTAAGGCAGGTTTACATCAGACACTCTAAGAACAATAAACTGCCTGCCTCTCGCCAAACCCCAGCTACAAAAAGCACAAAGAGCCCTCCATGCAACAGAGGGGCACTCACCTGGAAGGAAGACTCCTGAAGACAGATTAGAGAAGCAAACTGACTTCTGCTTGGTAAACAAACATTAAATCACATTAATTCCTTTAATTTAGGGTCTCGCAGAATGCTACACAGTGGCAGGAATGCAGTACTGCAGTGCACAGTAAATGGGAAATTCCTCTTCATCATAGATCCAAGAGGATGAAAAGTGCTGGTATGTTCCTAAATGTAACGGAGTACCAAGGCTAATGCCTTAAAAAACAAAAGCAGAAGTCATGGCGCAGGAAAGAGCAGGAATGGAGAAAGCATAAAATAGGAATGAGGAAAATGCTCCAACGGTTTACACCAAGAGGACTTAGACCCTTCAAGTCCACAAGCCTGGAGACTGACCACAAGTTAGTGTGTAACAGAGATTCAGATGGGTTTGCAAGTTTATTGCTTCGAACTGTATTTACATGGAGCCTTCTAAATCCATAAAACAGTATAAATACTTGGACAGCAGATTTTCTTTGTCCCATCTTTTGTCTGATTAAGCTGGAAGACTGTCAAGGCTTCAGGTTAGAAAGAATTAAGTTTGGGTTAGAATTAGAGACACAACAGCTTCTCTAGGCTATTTCTGGGCTTTTCCTACACAGAGTGTTGGGGGAGTGACAGCTTAAACAACTCTAAAATCATACAAATGGTCTCTCAGTGTGGGATGAAGCATCCCTTTGGAGAGCTAATTGAAAGAAGCAGTTCCACAATAGCTGTTCAAGGCCAGATCTCTACTGGAGATAGTTTGGCCAAAACAACTGTTGACAAAGCAGCCAATATCCGAATCAGCTGCTTGAGCCAGCCTCTGGCACACTCTGCTCTTTGCCTTGCTCCGGCTCAAATAGAAAAATCCCAGGTCCCTATGTGGTGCAGCAGTTCCCCGTGCTGCATCCCTGCACTCCGGGCACACAAACCAGCTGATTCTGGAAATGTGACATGCTGGGGGTTCTTTTCAGTGTATTGGGAAGTCCTAGAGTGACTCTCAAACCCATAATTCTTATATGCAGGTTGACACTGGAATGACTTGAAAGATAACCTCTATTGTTAGACCAAGGTGCATAGCTGGAAATCATTTACAAAGGAGGTGTAAATCTACACATGTTTAGAGATTTAGTTGCTCAGCTGGATGCTTGCAAAGTCTGCAAATTGGGTGCTGTTTGTACTGATTTAAGCTTTTTTTAATCACAGTAGAACTAGGTCCCTGTGGGAGAATGAGTGTCCACTTCCTTTCAACGCAGCCAGCACAGTTAGCTAAGTCAAAGCAAAATGATCAGGGCATTTTATCTGCAAAATTAGTTATTAAAGGATATTGAGGGATAAGCAAAAAATATGGTGGGAAAAGGAAGACTATTACTCCACATATGAATTATTTTTTTCCAGGCTCATAATTCAGGTCCTTCAATTTACAGTGATGTGCAATGTCATGTCCATCTAAAAATAAATAATATAAACCTACATCAGATTAAGTGGATTTTAAATTTTCTGTATAAATTGGATCAGATTTGATCTGGAATTCACTGGCACAAGCGGTGAACTCTAAAATGTTCTTTTCATCTAGACATTTTTCAGAGAACAGCTACACTCAAATTATTTTCACCATTTGGGCCAACATAAATGTCAAAAGAAGGAAGATGCAAAAGAGCACGAGGTCATTTTTTGTTGTTCTGAATTTGAGATACTAATGATATAGATAACAGCGATTTTAAGAATGGCACATACACAGTTCCATCTATGCCTTTCCAAAACTACTGTTTTTACTGCACCTGACAGTCTTTGCAGTGCTCTCCACAAACTATAAATGTAATTAATTGATTGTGGACTGTATTAAACTACTCCAGCAGGGGACATCACACATGCAGCTGTCAGCTGCAAAACTCAGTTCTGTCCCTCAGAGCTTTGTCTTCCACATTTACATTATGCTGCACCTGGAAGACATTTTTCATCATTACCAGACACAAACAGTAGCTTGAAAGCATAAATAAACATACAGAGGGGCTACTCATTAAGACTCAAGCATCGATTACAGGCTGCCCTCAGCACCAGACAGCACTAGACATACAGCAAAGGATGACTTTCTCTTCCATTTTATTAACTCTGTAGAAGTTTGAGTCTCCTCCCTAAAGTCAGCTGAGCCTCAAATTTTCAATTCTATTACTCATTCAATTACAACCAAATGTTACCTACTTGATGGCTGGACCTATTCCTCATGAGAAAGTGATGTTCATTTAACATACCCCACACAATGCATTGCTCTGCATTCCACCCCGTGGACAACACTGACGCCATCTGCATACCTAAGTTAGCACTGTGGAGTGTCAAAGTTTTCCCATTAGTTCAGCAGCTGAAAATGTATGACAGTAACTCAGTCAGATTCTGCCTGCTGTCAGAAAGAGATGACAAGGAATGAATGGGTGACAGTGGATAACATTATTTTCCCTTTCTTGCATACTGATGATCATCCAGCATAAAATCACAAATTTTGTTTAACCTGGGCCTTCTAAAAGTCTGCTGAAACCTGCTTTAAATGAGTGCTCAAGAGACAAGGAGTAACCAACTGTTTGTGGACTAAATTGCCTAATAACAGGGGACCAAAACTGGGCATAAATAAGCAAGAAAAAGTGTTTTCAAGAAATAATAATTTTTAAAAATCTAAGAAAATAGAATTCTGGATTGGAATTTTATTCTACCCTGTTTAGTTAATGTATTTTGACACTGATTTATGGTCCCATCTCCTCAGTCAGCACTAATATTTAAACTAACAGAATTCATTAAACTATGGGTAAAAGCTGAGGAATGTTCGTTAAGACTACTTCAGATATTTTTCATACAGGCATTATTCTGTCCCGTAACATAACCTGCTTGGAATCTGAAAACCATTTTTCATCATGTCCTAAATTTGCAGTACCTTCCTCTATTTCATCATTGTAGCTATTCTTATTCTGGAACTGTGTGATTTGTTAAAAGAAATACTAACCCTAATTTGCTTGTAAAGTAACTTTGATTTTAAATACAGAGTTATTCTTCAGCAGCGGTTATATTTCAAGGTTTCGTATCTTATAGATACTGAAACATGATCAGAGGGTGCAGTGCCATAACTGGTTAAGCCAAAATAAATTCATGCTACCCATGAATGGAGGGCTTCTTCATTTCTTTTTTCACTCCAGGTTGCGTATTCCTGGGCTCACAGGGGGGCAGAATCGCCAACTCATCTGGCTGAAAAGCAGCCAAGAAAAGAACTGAGATTAAACAAAAATTGAGACAGGAAGTGTCTTTTTAGTATATATTTGTGCTTTACACAACAAAATCGCTAAGAGATAAAGATTCCTCAAGGGCTGACAGCATACAAACCAGATCCCATGGTACATGCCCCATGCACACTGCTGCTGCGCCTGGGCTTGTATATCTGCTGTACTATGCAAACATTACCACAGCATAAATGTTTAATAATGGCGTAAGACAACATGATTGATAAAACTGGAAAGCAAATCCAGTCATGTATTGACTGCACTATTCCACTTCCCCTGTAGCCTCACTCCGGGACTTAATGAAACAAAAGGAGTACATTAAATTTGTGCTGCCAACAAAAAAAAAAAAAAATGAAGCAGGGATCTTTTAGCGCTTCTAGGAACCATCTGTAAAGGTTAGGTGGTTTAGAGCAGCAGTAAGACAAAATCTTTATGGGGACAATATGTGATGATGTAATGTGGTCATCCCAAATGCACAGTTATAAAAACTTTATAGCACACCACATTTTGCAAAGCACTATAAACATTTTATGGACATGCATTTGGGATGAGTGCTTTGCTCATGAGTGATGGAGCCACCAGTGAGTTATGCAAGTCTTTGCTGGAGGAGTGGCATAGAACATAAACATTTTTATAGCACTCCACACAATCTCATGTTATTCAGTGGTTGACCCTTTCGGTTTCCCTTTTACTTTCTTGGGTTTTGTCCCTGTTGGAAGAGCAGTGATGGTATATGAGGAGTGGCAGGACTCATTTCCATCACCAATGCCCTTCAGTAGCCATTTATACAATGAAGAACTGTCAAATCAGTTTGTACAGTTGAAATGTGACTTACAGATGCTTGTGTTATTGCCATCACCACAGATGCAATGGGCATATGCTCGGGAAGAGTACGACAGATGGCAGTGGACAGTGTCCTGGTAGACTTAACATCCCTCTTCTTCCATAGCCTCTGCACCTCTGTGAACACATTGCAGAATGAAGCCTAAACCATTTCTTTGCACTCCTCTTGACTGAGGATGTGTGCTTTTTGGGTTTTCTTTACCCAGCCAATATGCAGCACAGTCCCTATGATAAAATTGCCCCTGCACAAATTTGGGCCCCTAGCTACACAGTGACCTTAACAGAAGCCAATTAATCTCTGTCACCTCACACCGGGGAATGTTATCCAGCAGATGCTTCCTCAGAGAGCTACTTGAAAAGAAATGCTGCTAAACTTACCCAGGAATTCATCTCACATGTTAAAAGGGAGCATGGACTCACCTTCAAAGAAGTGCTTGGGAAGTTTGCCAGTCGGGAGGCCACCATGTCTGCAGCTGATTTGAAGCAAACAAAACTAGATCTCCAGAATTCAAAGCAAGCATGATTTTCTGAAATTACTTTTTTTATTCTTCTATGCTTTTTAAATTTTTTTCTCCTATATGTAATAGTGGTGGCCTTCTCTGGGGGCCAGAATTCAGGATGCATTTTGCTGTTTCTTCCACACATCCTCAGGTACAGGCAAAGAACTAGTCAGCACATATTAGTCCAGCTGGCCATCCTGAATGGGGAAAGTCATCAGCCAGACAAGGTCTACTGGTCCCTTTTTTCAGAAATTGGGTTTACTTTATTTTTAGGAGTTTTGTAGTCTTCTCCACAATCTGGTCAAACTATCCACCAATAAAGAGAGCCTATTTAGAATTCCATACACTTCCTGTCATATCACTCTTTTTGACTGCTAAAGTACTACTGCTGCGATCTGTTACCAGTTCTACCAGTTCTGAATACTGGGGATGTGGTTTGTGAAAACAACTAGTAGAAAAAGATGTTGCAGCATGCACACTTTGGTTACAACTATAATATACATGTTGCATATTTTAGTACCTAAAGTAAGGAAATAAAGTGCAGGACATTTTGAACAGCAAATGTTCTTCAACCTACAGAGAAATGGAAGGGTGTATTTGTCAAACAGGGAGTATAATCTGTTACAAAATTAGATGGGACTACAAAAGACCAAGAATAACAGGAAAAACAAGACCAAGTAGTTCATACTGAGCAAGAATGACACGAAAAAAATATTTAAAAAGGCAAATCAAATCAGTTAAGACTGTCATATGGAAGTGTTCTTCTGCAGAGTACAATTTTGATCTGAAAAATACTAGACAAAAAAATTATGACATTTTCCCCTACAGACTTGCATCCTGTTCATTCTGCTTTAGAGAGGAAAAAATAAAAATTTCTACTTTCCACTTCTGTTCACACACCAAAAGCAGCAAAGACACAGGGAGCCAATTTCTATTTACTGTTGTCATGCATCAACAGAACTGTTTAATAGGTTCCAGTCACCTGAGCAAAATGGTAGAAAACACCAGGCATTACAGGTCCAGTTCAAAGACAATAGACTTGTTATAGTATAACTGAGGCTTAATTTGGCCCACTGAGCACTCCATTACTGGCAAATACATGGGAGAAGAAAAGAATCCAGTGTGAGCTTCAAGTCCAGGTTATGTTCACAGGGGCTGGCAGGCAGAAAGAAAATTAAGTGTCTTTTTCATTGCTCACAGAACACATTTGATATGGAAATAATTTAGAGACTATAGGCACGGAACCCCACAGTACCATTTTTAGAATCATTTTTCATCATAGAGCTGTATTTTAAACTACTGCCAGATCATCAAAGGATTTGGGAGCATCAGATGATACTACTACTACCACATGCTATTACCTTTTTGCCAGAGACCATCAATTTATGTCACTGAAGGAGGAAAAGCAAACAAACAAAAGACAACAGATGAAAAGATTAATCAATTGCGCTCTCTCTTCACCCAGTAGCATGATGTAAGGGCTGAGGGGCTGACCCTCAGCAAAATATTGGAATTACTGGAGTCCAGAGCCACCGACGCACGCAGGCTTTGGGAAATGTTCCTGAAAACTGCACGTGTCTTGTGCAACACTGAAACCAGTGCTTCACACCTCACCTTGGACACTTTCCTCCATGTCTAACCTCCCTCCATAACAATATGAAAGTTTCAGCAGTGGGAAACAACTCGATCAGAGATCCAGAAATAACATTGGGGGAAGACCTTCAGTAATCACTAGCCATACGAGCTGTGCACAGGTCTTACAGAGTAGAACCTAGTGTAAAAAAAAGGAGCCTCTTTCATACAGTTCAATATGGCCCCAGCAGCACCAAAGCAAATTCAACAAGGAGTTCTGCTCTGCCGCTTTGAGGGAATCTTACCTCACTTTGCTTGCAGTGAAGCGTAAGATTAGATAAGACAAAATATTCACATCGCTGTTTCAAGAGCCTTTCTCTATTGTTATTTATCGAAAGAGAAAAGCAATGACAGTATGAAAGAAGGATGCTGGTCAAATATCACAGATTTGCAGAAGCAAGGAACTGCAGGTGCCTGAAACCTAGTTGGAAATACAGGAAAAATACTGCTGAAGTACAGCAGTAACTGTACATGCCTGTCCTGGAGATGAAAGCAAAGGGCCTGGTTTGGGTTGGATTTTTACCTTAGCATAACTTGAGTGCAAGTTAAAAAAACCCAAACACCTTTTCAGCTATGCAGACAAGCCTATATAAAGGCAACAGGGATACTGAAATCACAAACATGTCTAAGAGCTTCTTCCCCAGTGATGAGCACAGAAGTAAATCAATCACCTCTAGGTGTCCAAGCATACAACAACAGGAGGTGAGAGTATCATGTATGCCAGTGCCCAAAGCCCTTGTGCCCAGTGATGTTTATTTTCAAATAGGCACTTAATAAAAAGACTGCTTTTCAAGACCCATTGGGTATTAAAAAAAATAACAACCCAGATACCCACAGCTTATTGCCAAGCTTTTATCAACACATCTCAACATGGAGCACCCCCAGCTTGCCACTGGAAGTCTTGCAAACACTCTAGAATAGACTGAGCAAATGAAGCACAACATTTAAAGAGACTGTTTCTCAAAACCAAAACCTTAAGTGCTCAGCCCCATCTTCTGTCTTCAGAATGCTGGTGTAAACTAAAGCTCTGAGCTCTGCAATGGGATTGGCAGTGCTCAGTGCAAGGCTTCCTTGATGTCCAAGGTGGATGACTTGCTAACTCGCAGTGCAGACCTCTGCCTTTCCACTATCCTTGCATATTAGTTTAAAAGGATCATTTCTCTGATAACACCCTGCTTACCTTGCCAGCTGAGGATAGATTTGTCTGTTATTATCTTGCCATTCAGAGACATGTACTTAAAAGAAGAAAGAAGACTGTCAGAACAAAAGTGAGAATGTGTGGAATTGAAATTTGAAAACTTCTGCAAATATTCTGTCAAGGTTAGAGTTGGGCTGGCCACTCCTGACGAATGACAGATGCTTTCTATTAACCCCTCTCCCTTCCCAAAGAGGCAGAGAAAGGGAATAAGGGAGAAAGACCTACGGATTGGAAAAGAAAACTAAAACAGCTTTAATTAGAATAGTAACAAGAAAATTAAATACATACTAATATATACAAAACCAACACTGAAACTGTCTTCATCTCCTGCTTAGCATCCGTGGGCATTGGGCATTAAAAGCAGATCTTTAGTGAGATCATTCAGAAAAAAGGTTATATTCATTTTGGAATTAAATATCTTATGGAAACAACAAAGAGTGGGCACGGAACTGAACAAAAGAGAATCAAATGGAATTTTTCATTGGCCTGCCATCCTTCTAGTAAGGCAAATCTGCCTGAAATGTAGAGAACCAAAGAGTAGCAATGCTACGATTAAAGAAAAGTAGCTTGCAATTCAAATATTACCAACCAAGTCAGAAAATATAACCAGGGACACGTGGGCTTTTCCTGCTTTTCTATTGAAAAGCATCATGAGATCTTTAGCTTCTACCCAGTTGCAAGCCATAAATGAACAGATAAAGTGATTCATCTTGCTGTCTTATTCACAGGAAAGCATTTCCTAACAAATCACAGAGCCAAAGATAGAATGCTGAGGCTGTATCTATAGCTATACTAGCAAAGGAAAGTGCCAGGGCCAGTTTTCTGGCTCTGAGATCAGCTGGAACAATGCGGCCACATGTTTCTTAGTGGCCAAAATAGTCACCCAAACTGCCATAGCAAGTATGGTCCCTGTGCGTGCAAAGCCCCACGCTGTGCCTGGAAACTCTGAGAAAATGCTAGTTATTCTGTGTGAAAAGAGTGTCAGGGACTGTTCCAGCAAGCGCCTGGAATCATTTTGACATTGTTTAATTCAGCATCATAGGTGCAGCCTAAGTCTCAATTATAAGAGCTAGATTTAAATCTGTGGAAACAACAGCAAGGCAGGAGGTTACATCTGGGACTTTTAATTGTGGGAGCATCTTTAAACTGAGTGTCTGACTCATTATGAAACAGAGACTCACTGTGAAAGTCACAGTAGGATTAAACATCCTGACATTTGAAAGATGTTCAGATCTAGGTTATCTGGGTCTGAAATTATGGTTAAAGTACATCTCTAACTGAAACACCCTGCTGGCATCAGTCTTGAGTGATAACATACTTTCCCCTGCAACCACAACTGTAAATATTAATGCTAAGAAACTATTTTTAAAGTATTACTTTGGTACAATGAACCAATACAGAATTTATTGTACCTGGAGAACTGCCTCTAAAAATCTGAGAAGTAGCATGAAACTGACCTTAAATAGCTTCTTGCTTACGAATAACACAACTAAGTCCTTGTATCCGGGTCTGCAAGGTCACAGAGGCAGACTGAAGCACATAGCACCAGCACAAAGTTATTGCAAACCACCTCTGATGAGGTAGTCCAGTCTACATCCAAACATTTAATCAAGTGCTGAGCAAAAGATCAAAGGGAATTAGACATGTAAAGCTCTGAAAGGAAGACTGGATTTCTTCCCTCTTTGCATCCTGTGATCCCTGATTCCTTTTAAACCAGTAGGAATTCCAGAAGATTCTTGCCAGCAACAAGAGTTGGTTCTGCCTGTGCGCCTGAGCTTCAAAAAGAAGCCACTCTCAAAGTTTAAAATCTATACAGTCCTCAGAAAACTGTATATTCACTGTTCAAGTTAAACCTCCTCAATGGGCAAAGCACTTTATTCAGCTATTCAAGAGAAAAGCAACGCACACTGGGTAAGGAACCAGGAGCGAAGTGTAAGGAGGAGCATGGCAGCTGCATGCCAGGTCATTTTTGTCTCTCCCAAGCCCTATGGGCTCCCCTTAATTGCAGGGACACAGCTACAGCTGATACTGCTCCCACAGCTGTTGCAGCCATGGGCATTGTCCCTGTAACTCCTTCTACATCTGAAAAAGGTTATGCATGAGTAAAAGGCTGCAAAGCCATCAGTACCTCCCTTGGGAAGAATGCAATCTCACTTCTGCTAATGAAATAACATTAGCACAGTATTTTAGAGAGGACTGTCAATAAGGGTAGGAGCAAGCACCCTGCCCAAGCCAGTCTTCTGCAAGGTACAAGTATTGAGTGATAAAAAGCCCAGAGGCAGAATGCTGGTGGAAGGACAGGAGTTGGAAAGCTTAGGAGAAGTCTCATAAAAGTTCTTCTCATTCACTGGGATATCTGAATTAGGAACACATTGCTGGGCTTGTGTTTTGCCTCTCTGCCTATTTGCACTATAAATCCAAGGTCTGAAATTTAAATGGCTACTTGACATGTCTGTTTAAAGCAATTTCACCTCAACGATCTTCCTCCGGCTTTGCTTGTTTACCAAAGCTCTGACCCTTGAACTTTATTTCCTTACTAATCTTATCTTTTACAGAACTCTAGGAGGCTGACATACAGATCAGTGTCACCAGAGTCACTGAACAAGGTAAACGTAATAATCCACTCTGTGTTTTTACATATTTACATAGAGGGGTGAAGCAAATGCAGGAGACTATTCTTTATTTGATCTTAGAGGACAGAACATGTTGTCCTGATTTTTCTAGGTGGACTCCTTCTGCTTTCTCTAACAGTCTCCTCCTTGCAAAATCCTGTAAGTGACACAATAAACATTTGAAAGATAAATGAATAGTTCATTTCAAGGCAAAGGCTGTAATCCTGGGCTAAACATAAACTTGGTAACAAACAGCTGAGAAGTTATTTACTCAAATAAAAGGTATTGGCAAGTTAAATAAAGTATCTCTAAACTACTTTTTTCTGAAATATTTCTTCTTGTAAATATGTCTCCTCTGCTTCTGCTTCACAAATATTGAAATATATATTGATATAAGCAGCAGAAAGGGTGGAAATGTTAGGAGTGGTAGTACAGAGGAATAAGGCAACAATATGCCTCCTTCCTGTCCCTGTTCCTATAGAACTTCTGTTCTCTCCCCATTTACTGAAGGTTAAAATGAGAGAAGTCAACACCCATCACCAAAAATAAAGCATCAAGAAAACAGTAGAAGCTCCCTCTATATTTGCAAGAAATTCAGATTAAGAAGTCAGGGTGGGAGGGCAAGGAAGTGCTTTCTTCCAAGGCAAAACTTAAATGTCAGTATAGATTATCAGTTAATGTTGTGTTATTTTGTGCTCATTCCTATGCCAAAAAATACAAGCACAAGCTTAATTATAGTAACAAAAACATACAGGATAGATTGCCAGTGTTATTTTCTTCAGGGAATTGATATAAGCTGTGTAAGCAATCTCCCTTTGCTGTTAAATCTGCACCTACATTAGGACATTTTGTTAGCATAGTTCTAACAGCAAAACTTTCCCAGTGCTGGGTAAGACCTAGTTTGGAATTCAGAGGACAGAGAAATCCTTATTTATTTCCCAAAGAAAGGGCAGGGAAAATACGTTGATCCCTGTTTTAAAGAAATGTTCAACCCTTATGCCAAGGTATATGACTTATCTGCAATCATTATTTACATAAGTTAAAACAGAGCCTCTGCCTTTTTTCCTGTAGCCATATCCTCTAAATTCAAGGATAGCCCTGTAATCAGGCAGGTTGCACAACTCAGAGCTTTATGTGCTATGCTATAGGCTTATGGTGGAGAAGAATCTGGCAATTTTATAGGTGCCCCTAATTTGCAATAGTCAAAAGCAGGGCTAAAAACTAACTAGTCAGGCAGTGCCAAGGTAACTGAGCTGGCCATGTTAGTGTCCCCCTGCTCTGGGAATAACACTGCAGGTATGAGGGCTGCTGTGGAATGCTATGTCACAAAATTACAGACACGAATGTCCTTGTGCTTCAAGTTCACCAAGTCCTCTGATGACTGACATTTCCTGAACCAGGCGGCAGGGAGGAACTTAATACCATGTTTAAGTCACAACTGGGCACTTTTTTTTTTTCCTAAATGATGTCATTCCCTACATTCTCACTGAGAATTATTGAAACAGAAATAAAGGACTTCCATAATCACTACACAGTTACTTCCAAATAAGCATATTGGTTTTCATAATTTTTCCTAGAGAATTTCCCCATATCCTCTAATATCTCTTTCTAATTGCTACCAGAAACAGTGCTTCCACTGTCCACCTCCTCAATTCTTCCCCATTTTTCTCACCACATGAGAAAATGTCTCCCAGCCCCAGAACCCAAGAACTGCTTTCCTTGTAAATCTTCCCTAATTTCATAATGAGAGCAATACAGTGTGACAGCATAGGAAAGGGAGCTAAAAACTGAGAGCGTGCAAAATGCCAAGCTTAAGTCTTCATCCAAAACTAAAAATGAGCTCTGGGTTTGGGTTCTATTTTTCAAAAAGCCCCCACCTTTGTCTTTTGATTTCCAGTATTTCCTCATGTTGGAAAAATACACAAGATCAGAGCCAAAATAAAGCAAGAGCTGGTCCTAGTGGTATGCTCAGCACTTTTGCAAATGGGAAGTCCCAAGAATTTGGGTTTGCAGTCAGCTTGGGTGGTTGGAAAACATATTCATACTCTTTAGCTGTTTTTCTAAACTGAACTTTCAACACTTCTAACATGTAAGCTGTACCAAAACAGGTACCTTCATGTTGAACTGGTACCCTAATCAACTCATATGCAGCTTTTTTCATCCTTACACAGTATTGTGCTATTCACATCGCTTTTGCCTTTAGAGACACTCAGTCTTTCTACACTTTCATAACAAGAGATTAATGTAAGTGTACAATTAAATGCCCAGTTCTACGACAAAATGAGGTAGGTACCTAAAAGCTTCCCCCTGCATGTTTTCAGAACCAGGTTGTTAGCCACACTCTAACATGTGCTCTGTACAGATTTTATTGGTAAAGAGGTGACCATTTATCAATGACTCTTGCAGTGACAGGATGTCACTCATACTATTTCTTTTACAGTAATATCTCTTTTCATGATCTGCTTTCCTCAGGGAGGCTTGTTTTGAATTTCTCATTAGTTTTAAAGTAAAGCTTATGTTTTTCAAACAAAGAGCATCTTCCACTGCACTTCCTGCCCCTCCTCAGCACATCCCTGCCCATGGTGGAGCACAAAGGAGCAAAACTTCCCTCCAGGCTGCAGCTGAGCCTGATGTGACAGTGCAAACTTGTTCCTCCTGGGATGCGAACAGCCACAGCCAGGTGCCATCACATTTCCATCCCAGCACTTGGCCACTGCTGAGAGCAGGATGTGGAGACAGCCAGACCTCTAGTCAGACACAGAGCAACTGCCCTTACCATTTGGTGCTCCCACACCTCAAACGGGTGATGAACAGCTCTCAGAGGAACTGAGTGCTTGGAGACAGTGATGTCTTAAACCACTGCAGTTAGGTCTGCCCAAGCCAATCTGTCACAGCCCTGAGATCCCTGTTTGACAGAATCACTGTTTTGGAGAGTAAAATAAAAGCAAGCCACATAAACCAAAAAACTAGAGCTAGAGTTTTCAAATCTGCATGAATGTCAAAGCAATATCTATCAAGGATTATTAGTGCTACAGTGAAGAATTAAAAACCTTACCACTAGGATTTCTCAGTCACTGCTGCCCTACTTTCTTCTATCCATTGCCCTGTCCTGATGTTTTAGTTTTGCAATTATAAAGCCTTGCCTCATTAACCACATCCCACTTATCAAATCATTTTACCTTTCTAGTACAGCATTTCATCATCCAAGTTTATTTTCCTGTGTTATATTGCTTACCATATTCTATCAGATTTGATGGGTTTTATCCCAGTTCCCAGCCTTTCATTTCTATTACATCATATTCTTTATGCACTGTGTAAGTATTTGCATTGTCCTCTGTAGACTATCTTGCATACACAGAATATTTAAGTGAGAAAGAATTCAACGATGAGTAGAGTTTACACAAAGTTACTCTACGGATTCAGTCACTTTTGCTGAGATAACCGAACACTTGTTAATAGTTTACAGCACCAATACAACTTCCATACGAAACACAAAGGAAGACTTGTTCCTTGCCCTGGAAAATTTTCTTCTAAAATATTAATAGACAATGTAGTTAGGATATACTAAAGCTATATTATAAGGACATATATTTTTTAAATTGCTCTTAAATCAGATGGTTTCTTAGGAGCCTCTTACCCAGTTGTGCCACTCATTTCATTCTTCAGTTTTTCTTTTATTATTTTTTTGATGATTAGCAAGAGAAAGATTCGTGATGGAAAATGTTTCCATACCACAATGACATTATCTGTTTTTAAATTATTATCTAAACTAAGTTACTGATGTTGTGGTACAGACTACCTGTACCACCAGATCATAAGGAAGTAGTAGATGAGACCTTCTTTAGGCTACTGGAAGAAGTCTCACACTCACAGTTCCCTTGTCCTCAGGGGGTACTTGAATCACCCCAACATCTGCTGGAGGGACAGTACAGCAGGAAACAAGCAATCCAGGAGGTTTCTGGAGTGCATCAATAACTTCCTGACACAGAGAAGGGCTTTGCTAGATCCCGTGCACCAGTACACGCTGGGGACCAACTGGCCGGAAAGCCCTGAGCATCAGTTTTGGACTACACAATCTCCAGAGGTGCTTTCCAACTTCAACCTTCCTCTGTTTCTGTGAACTCTCTTTATCTGAATGCTCAATGAGCAGGATCCAACCACCCAGCTGTAGGCACCTACTTTGCACTTCCTTCAATGCTCTACATGTAAAGGTTAAAGTTCATTCTCTAATCAATGGAAAGAGGCTAATTTCTCCAGCCGTAATTTTTATCTAAGTGCGAGGGGCATCTAAGCACAAGGGGCATCTAAGCTAAAGCACAAAGTTGTTAGTCAAATTACATAGACTGGAATTTATCCATTGATTTTTCTGCTAACCAACGGCTACAACTCCAAAAAAACTTACTGAACAAGGGAATTTGACCAAAGTTCAAGTGTTGCATTTATCAGAGTTATTCTTCAAATAACTGGAGCTAGTATAAAGTTCTCATACCTGGGCAAGTGTATTGTACCTTACTGCCATTCAGCTGATGGCACTGTGATGTCTTACCCTTAAGTAAACAGTGCGTGTGTCTGAGTCAGTTCTGAGTTTGGGGTTACATGATGCAGATGAGCCCATTTAATATTAGCTGTGATCAGAAAGTCCAAGTCCCCATGCAAACACACATTCCTGCCTACATCACTTTTCCTGCCCCCACCACACTACCTCTAGAGCACATCTGAACAAGGAGTAAGAACTCAGAATTAAAAAATGGGGGTTTTCAGTAGATGGATTTTGTACTAGTTGATCAAGTTTGCATTGACTTGGAGCAAGATCAGAGGAAGCACAGAGCCAGCTCAACTGAGAGGTCAGGATTACAAGGCAAAGAACTGTAGGTAAGAGAGGAAAATGGGATACAGAGTGAGGGGGTTGAACTGCCCTGGAGGCATCACTGAACTTCCAGCCTGGCTCAAGCCCCATCACATAGCTTTACCCTTAGTAACCATCAATCACAATTCATAACACCCTCAGGCATGAAACAGGTGACAAAAATGAGATTCTCAGTCATGAGCAAAGGAGAACACAGCACTGGAAAAATGAAACCACAGTGTGAGTTTTCTTCTTCAAGCACACGGACAGTGCAGCACAAGGTACACAGGTATTCACATCCAACGGGACACAGGAGAGCAGATGATCAAGGCTAACATCACTAACAGAACAAGGCAGGGCCTGTGTCACATTGACAGGACAAAAAGGCTGAGCAGAGCCAAACAGGAGAGAACTTTTTTGATCTACACAAGTGGGTTGGCTTGATATACCACAAGAGAAAAAGACAAAGCACAGGGAAAAAAGTTGTTCTAATAGCTGGTGCTTCACTTCAGGCTTGCACTCATGTCCACCAACACTGTTAAACTTTAGACAAAATCTCACATAATCAAAACAACTGCTGAGAACAGAATGCTATCTCTCCCAGGCCCTCCTGCAACAAAAATTGTCCTCAGTGGTATCATGGCAAAAACATGGTTTTTCAAGTTAAAAATATGAAATGCTGAACAAGTAAACAAACAAAAAATTTTTTCCAGAAAAATACCATGTCTGTTCATTTAATTCTACACATAAACTGTTTTTTTAATCCCAAATCTGAGAGTTGAATCATTCAGGTTAAAGAGATAGAAATGCAAAATCTATTATGTCATTTCTGTTTCACTGCCCTTCATAAACCGAACAGCATATTTTTTTAGTGTTTTCAAGTGAAACACAGCCAGGAAGAAGCTGACAGCTCTCTCCATTTCCCTCTTGATATTCAGCTGTTGTTCTAAACATAAATTGTTCTTTGAACACTTATTTGTCCACTGTGATGAAAAACACAGTTGTTACTGTTGAATTTTATTTTAAAAATAGCAACTTGTCATTAAATTTTTCACTCTTCTTGGAAAATCATTGCTTTCCAATTATGTGTTAGGTAAAACTTTTGGAAAACCAGAGCTTTAAAAGTTATTTAAAATTAAGTTTTCACTTGTAACAATGAAAGCATCTTTCCCACTCAGCAAGGATGTCGCTGAATAACTAACAGCATCTTGATGAGATACATTTTATTGGACTTGTATATGCAAAAAAGCAGTGGATATAGAAGCAGTTTCCTAGCCCATATGTCTGTTATGTTTAACCATCTGAGCACCTCTGGCATGGCTTTGTCTCATGCCAGTCAATACTCTCCTAGGTAATGCACAGGCATGGTTTGGAAGCTGGTACATGCTTGGGACTAGTCCACATCAACACTTCGAACACAACAAACTCATCTTGGGCCAGAAGTGAGGTTAGATATGGCAAGGAGAACCACACTGTGAGGGACAGAGAACAGTCCTTGGCCCGTTTCTTCAAATACATTAGAATTGGCCACAATGTCCCTGGAAAGTATTTTGAAAAACCACCAGCCTGTTCAGTGATAGTTGTTGGAAGCCTACACAAAACACACAACTTCACTGTAGCGGCCCTCGCAGATCAGCCAGTGCCTGTGCCCTGTGGCAGACATATAACACAAAGACAATCTCCAGCTAAAAATTACAGGGCTTTTGGTCTTGAAACTCCTCTTGTTATAGTTTATTTGTTTTAAGCATTTAGTTTAGCATCTGTTGGGGAGAGGGTGTTCCAGATAAAGTTCACTTTCCTGAATTTACGATTAACAAACAAGAAAACAATCAAGGCAAAGACAGATAAGACAACTGCAGGTAAACACCAGATAGCTATAATTATATTTGTTTGCTTGATTAGATTGCAGATAGGTGTTTTTCTCTCACCCAGTAATTCTGTGAAGTGAGTGAATCAATAAAAATAAATAAGTGATGGTACGGTAGAAAGGCATTATCTGCAGCATGAGCACAAGAGGGATGATACGAACTTATTTAGATAGATGACATCAAACAAGTGCTAACAAGACCTTTAATACCGCTCTTGCCTCTTTAACTATTAGAAATTATGTACTTCTACAGAGCAGAATCCCAGGATTTTAAACACATTATCATGATTTTTAGGATCCTTTGGCAATCTATGTTTTAGTTTTCTGTATTTGTAAATCTAGGTACTCTCAAGTACAGCCTCAGAGAGCCACTGAGGTCCATGACTTCAGTGCAGCTCTCAGAGTAGTAGGTCTCTTTTAGCCTTGGTCATGCGATTTCTTGGAAATATCACCTTACATTAGGAAAAGGCTTTACAATTCACATTGGTGAGGAGCATAGAATCACTGTGCCATGCTCCTTTCCAAACAAAAGGAGGCAAAAGAAAGGACTTCACAGCTGCAGAAACAGTTAGGAACAAGTACTTCACAGAGTAATCAGGGGAAGGGGACATGCTTTAGGGTATAGGTTTATCCATAATGAAGCTGCAAGGAATGAGTTTTGATGACCATACAGCAATACAAGAGATGTAGTGAATAAGCAGGAGAAAGAAGTCTTAAAGTGATAATACTTCTGATTTAATTGCTGCAAAAGGCCTAGTTAACTATTTCACTTGGCTAGAACATAAGCATGAACAAGTGATTGAGAGCAGCCCCGCAGAGAAGGACAAGGAGTCCTGGTGGATGAAAAGCTGGACATGAGCCAACAATGTGTGCTCATAGCCCAGAAAGCCAACCATACCCTGGGCTGCATCAAAAGAGGCATGGCCAGCAGGTCAAGAATAGTGATCCTGCCTCTCTGCTCCACTCTGGTGAGACCTCACCAGGAGTACTGTGTCCAGCTCTGGAGTCCTCAGCACAGGAAGGACTTGGACTTGTTGGAGTGGGTCCAGAGGAGGGACACAAAGGTGATCAGAGGGATGGAACACCTCTGCTATGAAGAAAGGCTGAGAGGGTTGGCATTATTCAGCCTGGAGAAAAGAAAGCTCCAAGGAAACCCTACTGAGGCCTTTCAGTACTTAAAGGGGGCCTATAAGAAAGACAGGCACAGATGTATTAACAAGGCCTGTTATGACAGGACAAGGGGTGATGGTTTTAAACTAAAAGAGAGGAGACTTAGACTAGATACAAGGAAGAAATCTTTTACAATGAGGCTGGTGAAACACTGTCACAGGTTGCCCAGAGAGGTGGTAGATGTCCCATCCCTGGAAACATTCCAGGTCAGGTTGTATGGGACTCTGAGCAACCCGCTCTAGTTGAAGATGTCCCTGCTTATTGCAGGGGGGTTGGACTAGATGGTCTTTGAAGGTGCCTTCCAACCTAAACTATTCTATGATTCTACCATTCTAGGCACAGTTTCTACAGGACAAGCACACAGGAAAAAAGCAGTTGATACTACCTCGCAATGTTGGGTGACAGCATATACAAAATAATAGATAAGCAGAACTCTCCAGCTAATTACTGACAACAGACTTGGAAAAGGCAAATTTTAAGAAATTGAGAAGTGATAGCTAAGATCAAATAAAGCAAAAGTTCCTTAAGAAAAGGAAGCTATCTTGGTGCAGAAAAGAGAACAAACCAAACAAGGGTAGATGTGTAAATGAACAGTCCTTCAGTGATCCTAAAATAAAATCACACAGAAATTGTAAATTAGGCAAAACTGATACAGAGGAGTTTGAAAGAACATACACAGACAAAAGCAAAAAGTGCAAAGACCATGGTCCAAAATGAGATACCACAAGCAAGAGAAAACAAACATATTGAAATGGAAGCCCAGGAAAAGGTTCCCTGCTCTGTGGTAAGTAGGCACTTAGGGTCTAAGGTTGCCAAGAAAGAAAAAAATGCCACTCACATCAGGCAGTTAGTATAACTTAGCACTAGAAAGAAAGGAGTAGGAACTCAGATGCAGCAGGGGAAGAACGGACTAGAAAATACTTTGATAAATTATCTGTTTTCACATCAGATGGGTCTAATGAATTTCACTCTCGTGTGAAAAAGAAATATCTGAACAACCTCAGAAACATTAGCAGTTGTCACTGAGAGCTCGTGGAGGATGGAGAGATACTCCAGGAAATAAGGTAAATGCAATGCTGACATTCTTCTTTCTTAGAAGAAAAACTGAAGGAAATAATTGGCATGTAAGCTCCTAGAAAATAACAATGAGATAAATAGCAGTCAAGAACAAATCAAGATAATCTCCTCTCTTCCAGTGACAGAGTAATGGTAGTCACAGACAAGAGAGAAGCACTACCTTTCAAACACTTTGATTTCAGGATGGCTTTTGACACTACCTCAACATCTCTCACAAGCAAGTGTGGATTAGAAGGTGTGCTACCACACCGAAGAGCACATCTGACGGACTCCCTAGGGGTCTGCCCTGGGTCTTATGCCTGCACAACTTAGTGCTTGCACCAATGGTTTAGATGAAGGAGTACATACTAGGTGTGCCACAGGAAGGGTCCCAAACACACCACAGGACGGGATTAGAATTCTAATCTAAAGCCTCTTACCAAACACAAAAACTGGTCAGGAAGAAAAGAAGATACATTGCAGTCAGGGCAAATAAAGTCTGTGCTTAAGTGGGAATAATCCACTACATAAATACAGAGTGTACAATAGCCACTTCAGCAGTCCCCATGGAGAAAAGGATTGGGCATCATGAATTACTATCTGAACTTGACTCCATAATATCACAAAGTCGCAAAAAAAAGGCAAATAACATGATAAACTAAAAGCAAATAATATCTATAGATACATAGATAAATGCTTCTGTTAAGCCATGGCAGTACAGTAATGCATTGGAGAGGACCTTATCATTCATCCTATCCCTCCTTTGGAACTGTACAGCTATGGCTGATCCTGCTTTGGGCAGGCGATTAGACTCCATGGCCTTTCCAGGTCCTCTCAGCCTTACCGCTTATGAGTTCTGCCATCAGCGAAACTCTCTAGAACAGCTTAAAACTGCAGCAGCAGCACTGCCTTCCCCAATACTTTCCCGACATGAGGTGGGCAACAGTGAGCACTGAGTGCTGTCCTCTAAACAGCACACAGTGAAACAATCCTTCTCTCTCTGGGAGCTCCAGTTTTAGAAGGGAACTCCACTCAAATACTGAACCTATGCTGTAGTGCTTTGGAACTGAGAGACAGGCATATATATCCTGATTCCCTTAAAAAACCACTTTGCTTGTATTTTGTCTCAGGATTTGGGAGGGAGGAGGGAGCAAAGCAGGCATCCATTTGAAGATACCAATGAAATATCTGCAGAGATGAGGTGGTTAAAGCAAGAAGAGTAAAATCAGGACTTGTAGGCTGTGTGGACAAATTTTACTCCCATCCTCCAAAAAAAAGACAAAAATACATTAAAAATTCTATTTTACAGTAGTGGCAGAATGAGTTGGGTGGAGAGGAGATTTTAGAGACTCCAGGCCAAAGTTGTAAGAAGTCCCAAAGGGCTGCAGGTGAAGGCTTTTCTTTTTTCCTCTCTCTCTGCCTCCCCCACTTCCCACCCTAACCCAGCAGACTCCCCTCTTCCTTCCCCAAGAGGGACTGAACCCTAGCATCACCTGCATTTCACACAGCCTCCAAAATCCAGTCATGCCCAAATTGACTCTCTATCTTTGTCCTCCCCCAGGAGCTCCCCTCCCACTACGCAGCCCCCAGCTGTTTGGTGGCTCCTGCTTGCACCTCTCTGAGGGGACTGGACAGGGGCTAGTATGGCCTCTGTTGGGACCAGGAGGCAGGGAAGGGATCAGGGAACCGGGGCCATCTGTGCTGCCTGCAGTGGCCTCCGCCTTGCACTGTTCCAGCAGCAGCAGCAACAGCAGCAGCAGGTCTTTTCAGGCGAGGAAAGAATTTGCTACCTTCAGCACTCTGCTCCTGCGGGCAGCTGAGTACATTGATAGAAAGCCCATCCTGGCTTGTCTGTGTGGGTGATGTATAGCAGTGCCTGCTGCCTAAATCTGCATTGTAAGAGCTTTGTGCCCTTCCCTTTACTCCTGGGGAGCAGCTCATCCCTCTCAGCCCCAAACCTCTTGGTTTGTGTTCGTTTTTTTTACCATAAAAGAGTTTTAGTCTGTAAGCAAGGCCTGTATAATGGAACTCCCAAAGCTGTAGACATCTTTATCTTGCAAAGTAAAGCAAACAAAGAATTTTAACAAAATCATCAAGAATATGATGCTACTTTGAAATAATTACTGAAGAAAATCCCAAGGAAAATAAATTGAAGCTTCCCAAATTCCTGTTTAATGAAATGGCATAAATAGTACCTGAAGCAACAGGTACTAGAACAGAGCTGTTACAGCTAAAATAAACAGCTTACATGCATTTTATATATAGAAATTAGAACTCTCTCCATCATTGCTTTCTTGAGTCTCACACTAATTTAGCTACAGTGCAGCACAGCTCAGGCTGCATAATAGAATATTGATTGTACAATGTTCAGAGACAAAGAATTCATGTTGCTGAACTTAATACACATGCATGTTGTTGCAGCAAGAAATCCTCATCAATATTCCTTGCCAAATATATCCAACCACCACTGCACCTGCTGGTGATTTAATTACAAAATACAGAACTTTTGGTGGGACAGAGTCAATTTTGCATTAAACTAAAATGCCAGTTATGGAAGTGACCTTGAGAAAAGAGATTAAATGTTCAGAACCAGGAAAGTGTGATGTTCATTTAGTTCTACTTCTCTGCTAGTTTATTAATATACAGTCATATAATTTGGAGTTGCCAGGAAGTTCTATAAAGACAAGTAATGTCCCTATAGTGCAGATTTCACATCCTAATTCAAAATTGTTTGCATTTTGTAGGTCTTCATTGGTTTGAAGCCCATTGTTAACTAAGGGATAATGAACCAGTGGTCACTGCTCATGCATTATTGCTCCAAACAGCTTCCCAATACACTTCAAAACAAATCAATCATCATACAGGAGTAATTTGAGAGTAATTCAGGCTGCTTGCTTCACATTCCTTGTTCCTGCCTCTCCTACAGGCCACATATCCCATCCCACAGCTGGGGTCATCTCAGCACCCACCACTGCTCAGTTCCTTACCTGTGTTTCACTGCTGAATCTAATCATCCTCCAAGAGCTCCTCTCTTAACTCCTCTGTGGGACTTTCCTGACAGTTCCATGAATATAATGCCAATTTTACATGTACTTTAAGGTAATTTCTAGGTAATAGTAGTTTCACAAAAATATAAGAATAGTCAAGTTTTTCTTTGAGGATTTGTTTCACAGTTTGCAGAGAGGGGATTAGGCATTTAATCAGCTAGCACTGACAGCTCCTAGACAAAACACTGGACTGATGGCCTGATCCCCCAAGGCAATTTCCATATTTCTGTTTTCTCATTTGGAAGAGAATAACATTATTCTATTTTGTTCACTGAGCAATATCCTACCAATGATGTATTATGCACATACATATCCACTGAGTATACTCTGTGACTGTAAGTTCCTTTAAAAAGTCTTTACACTGTTAAAATCACCGGAAATAACTTCAAGACTCTCAGAATACATGCAGTAATTTTTTTAACAGTGCAACAGACAGAACTTTATAAGCAAGCAACTTGCATATTCCCATGGTTTTGACTCCAGATGTATTTCCATGTGCCATGGAATACAGTCTACTGGTAAAATAATAGTATAGAAATAGAGTGAGCTCCTGCCTCCATCCATTTGCTTCTCTTTCGTTACGCTTTTAATGCCCTTTCATCCTGCAGAGACAAATGTTGACTTCTAGGTCATGTGTACTGCTTCCCACCAGTTACCATTTCCCACTAAAAAATACAGCATGGGAGTAAAAAATATTACAACCTCCATATTTGTATTCTCCCCTGTATTCCCATTAACTGTTAACTACAAAATTTGACTTATGATTAATTTTAATCCTTTAGAGGAGCGCTCAGTTCCATTTAGCTGTTCAACTTCACCAATAAAAAAAAAAAGTATTTCCTTTAAAATGCTTATAGATATTAAGAACTGAAACATGTCTTAATCTTACCTAAGAGGAATAACATTGTATCTTTCTTTTTGATTGGTATTCATTTCTTCTACTACGTAATTACCCTAAAATGTTTACAGAAGATACTGCTTGCAACCAGCTTTGTATCCCTTTGTACTGTCCCTTCAAGGCATTAGTTTCATATACTATAAAGCACAAGAAAGATGCCTTTATTACCACAATTCATTAGAATGTGTTAAACAGTGCCAAATGAAGAAGCATTTTTTCATAGACAATTATTGTTATTACCTAGTGCAATTTACATTTTGCTGAATAGAAAAAAAAAAGACAGTTATCTTTTAAAATTAAGCTTTTGTGAAAAATAAGTTTGACACTAAACCACAGTGCAGAAAAAGCCTGAAGGCTCTTCATGTTTTCTACTTTGTATTTTAAATCCATTAACCTGTACCAGCACCAGCTTAACTAATCTTGAACATTTTTTAAGTATGCCAGCCTTATCCACTATCTAAAACACCTGCATACAAAAATAAAAGGAATTCTGCTGGAGGAGCTAATTTCCAAATATTAATCCTCCCGCACTTGAAAATATTTTTTAGTGGATAGACAAAGGACACTATTTAACAGAGTTTTCATTTTGTATCCCACATTTTAATAGTTGTCAGGATGCAAAATGCAAATAGACAAACTCCCTCCTAAACTGTTGTGGAGCTACCTCGGAGGAAAGAAAAAGCTGTAGAAGGGGCTATCATCTGGAGTCATCCCCTTAGAATTTTGGCTAGTGGAAGAAGCAGCCCTGCTGCAACACAGAGAGGTAAGGAGGCTTCCTGCAGGACAGTGTTCCTCTTAAATGCCCTGAGCCAGATGCCCCACCACTTGGCTAAGTGAGGGGGTACCTTCTTTAACTGGTCCAGACTCTTTTTAGCTGAGGAAATTTACTTCTGGTAAACAGCAGGCCATCTCCTTTCATATCTCCCTAAGGAGACCATGGAACAAAGAAGTTGTAGGACAAGAGGTTTAGTCCCAATTTCCCAACATGGCCATCTTTCTGAGCCATTTCCCCAACATACTCACAGTCCGCTGAGCCCGGCATTTGTTGCCAGGCCTCTTCTCCAGCTCAGAGAAGAGGTCTGCCTGAAAGACCCTCTGTTCAGGGTTTGGGAGTTGAGCATGGTAAGACTTGAGTAACAGGAACAGAGCAAAATCACCACCCTTGCATATTGCATATAAAAATCAATAAACTTTGTCCAAATAAGAATGACAAAAGATGGCGAAGGTTCTGGGGAGGCTCTGAGTCAAGGAGTTCTGCAAAAATATAAAATAAACTACAAAAACAGCTTTCTGTGTCTAGAAACAATGGCTACAGTACAGATGATGGAAGATCCAGACAGATCAGATATCAGAACTCTTTAGGTTCAGTGAACAGCAATTCACACGTAAAAATAGCACATGCCCAAGGCATAGAGATGCTGTGACATGATGCTTCTTGAGGACTTCCAAAGCAGAGATGTGTTATTCACACTGGGAACCAGTCAGTTGGTTTTAGCTATTTCTCAAACAAAATAAATGAAAATTATGAATCTATGGTGTTAAACATCAAGTCAGCTAGGATGGCATCATCAGAACTGAAAATCCAGTGAACTGTAGCATGGATAATATTCTTCAAAGTAAGTTGTAAAGGTCTTTGATGGACAGTCTGAGATCAAAACCAATGAGACATGGAAATCATTGTGCTCAGAGAGCACAGTCTCATTCTTACTGATGCTCCTCCTGCACTAAAGTACCTGAGAAGTTGCTTACATTTTTCCAGTGTGGCTTCCCCCAGAGCCACATTGATCATTTTTGTATTGGAGGTCCTGGTATTTGTGTTGGATCCGTATCATCTCCAGAAGGTCAGCGAAAAGAGAAACTCTGATATTAGAGGAGACCGAAGTTTATGTGAGGGAAGACCAAAAAAAAGACCAATGAGACATGCATCTAGAGATGCCTATGTCTGATGAGGGGCGTTACTCTCTTTTCAGTGACAAAGCCTTCAGCAGTTAGCTCATGAATAGAACAAAGGAAGTAATTGAGGCAAACTTGAGAAGGCTAGATTTAGACCCAAGAGATTCTATGTCAATCACATTTTTGCTCTAAAAAAAGGAGAGAATATTCAATAGAAAAACCACATGCCACAAATGTCAGAGATTTTTAAAAAGTATTTGGCAGCCTGTGCTGCAATTGATTCTGGATCTCTTAAAGTAAAATAGCGTGCCAATAAAAACTACCATCAGGGTTTTATGATAAGGTACAGTTTGTGTTGTCCAAGAAAACGCAGTCTTGATCATTTTTTAAGATGGTGACAAAGGACGGTGCGTTTCTGTTTGGCACTGATGCTAGCTGCACTGTTAGAAGCATGTCCACAGGATGGGTAGCTACAACACCAGCACTGCCTATCTTGACTGCACATTAGAAGAATTAGATTTTAAATAAAGATACTGCTCTTCCCAAGCAGATTTGCAAGCTGTGGCCAAAAAAGGAGAGAGAGTTAAAGCTATGACAAAACTTAATTTAAAAGGTCCACAAAGATTCACAACATGTTCTTCCCTCTCTTCTTTCCCTGAGCAGGCACTTTGACAGGCCCCTGACAGTTTAACATGAACCAGTTTCCTCCCTCCAGAAAAGGGCAGCTCACTCACTCTCTTAAGCCCCCTCACATGGAAGAGAGCCCCTAGTCCTTGCCCAGCTCTTACACTCCAACATCCTCTCTGTTAAGACAAACCCATAACAGAAGAAATCAGATTACATACTTTGAAAGTGACAGGGTGTAGTTTTTCCCCAGAAGGGAAAAACTTTACTAATTGATCAGGCCAAACTACAGGCCTTCAATTTAACATACTGATATGTTAAAGCCTGAAAATCTACCCATGCACAAGGCAGCATCAAAATGCCTTCAGAAGCACATAAATCAGGAAAATAGGGTATTAATTTTTAATGAATGTTATAGCTGGCCACAGAGTTCAACAGCACTCTATTTCCAAAGGTATCTAGAAGGAGAACACCTGGGACATGTTAAAAATGAACACAGAGTCTGTCAAGATCAGTGTATCACTGGGCAGATAAAGGGACATTGAGGAGGCTGATGGACAGTCATCTATTAAACAGCACATTGAAAGGAAATACAAGTGTTTTAACAACAGATAACAGCAAAAGGATGCAGAAGAATGAACCAGCCTAGACACCACAGGCAGAGCTCTGCCTGTGCTTAAAGCAATGTTTGGCCGTGCAGGAAACATTCAGAGCTGCCTACTGGCATTTAAATGAAGATTCAATTAATCACATTGCAGTAACTGATGCAATACACTGACTTGTAGTCAGTTCTAGGAAGCTTCTGGGTATAGTTTGTTACAAAACTACTGAAAAATGGAATTCAGGAGTAGTCAAAGGGAGAATACTTGAGCAGACAATCTACTCTTGTGTCTGAGGAGATGGGAGCAAACAAATTCCAGCCTCATGAGATGTAATAGAAATTCCATTAATTCCTAGAGCATCCCATTGTCTTGCAGTTGCAAAGAGGTCCCTTAGGGACAGAAACAGAAATAGGACTCTGAACAAACAACTCAAGATAATTTTCCCCTTTTTTTAATTTTAATCACCAGCTCCTTTAGTCATGCAAAAGTACCATTTGCAACTTAGCACAATTCTTTACTGAGGAAAGCAGTCCTCCTTCTTTAAATATTTACAAAACACAGCATTCTAAAATAATCAAGATTCACTTTTGAAGCAAATATCTGCATATTGTTTGATAAGTGCTAACATCAAATTAATGATATTGCAGTTAATTATTTGGAACAATTTTAGAAAAAATATTTTCAGTGCAATGCTATACTTCCCACTTTTGTGTAGGTTTTTCTATAGGTCTCAGTAAAAGGATTGTAAATAGAACACAACACTGACATGGCATTTTCACCTGTTCTTGCGAATGTTGTAGATGTATATTTCTTGCAGATTTCACTAGATTTTGAACTCTTTATTAGCAACTTATCTGAACGGCACATTCATTTAACAAGCTTTTTCTTCCTGGTTTTGCAGATTGTGTAAATTTAAAGATAATGTATTCTGTACCAGCTCCCCAATAAGATAAAACATATAATGACATTATACAGTAATTTGGGTATTTTACTGACTTTATATTCTGGCAGTATGTTTCATGCCTCATTTGGCAGAAAACTCATTAGACTAGTGCAAACCATGTTTTAATGCAATAGGTTGAGACTTCTTTCTGAACTAACTTGAGTTCCTGCCTATTTTCTGTATTTTCATGCTTGAGTTAATAAATTGCAAACTTTTAACTCTTCATTTTGCTCTGGTCTCCTTTGCACAACATTTATTGGTAGCTCTGTATTTTGAGAGAGATAGAAGCAAAGAAAATTATTCCCTTGGGCTTATGGAATACATTTTACCTTCATATAATCTGTATTCTTAAGGGGCATTATATTTTATTGAGCTCTCAATTTGTTACAAGAGCATTCAATGAAACAGGGAAATATCAATAGGGAAGAACACTGAAGAGCAAGCAGTTGAAAAGTTTCAAACCCAGAGTTCTAGCTGTGATTTCGGATTGGATAACTGAAATCAGTTGGAAGATCTGCTGCTAGGATCTAGGGTATTCTAACATCAGCCATAAATAGATTGCTACAGTGCTTCTAAAGTGTAAAATAACATTACCACTGATTAATTGTAAGTGGGGTATACGCAAGCATATAGGCATGTGTCCTACACCAGGTTTCTTGGTCAACCAAGTGACTATCCAACTAGCAGGAACTCAGAAGTGGGTTCTTCAGCAACACTGTTGCAAGCTCCAAGACACCTAAGATAGGAGTGTGCCACAGCCCTAGTTCCAATGTTCAGAGAACTGACTGAGTCTAGAAAGTCCATGCAGTAACCAGCAGAAGAGCACTGAAATCTTATTTAGGTCATTCAACAAGAGTGCAGGCAGCAACGTATTATTTGTGATCACAAAGCAAGACCTGACAGGACTGTGGTTGCATCATGCACATAAGAGGTGGAAAACACCAATTCTAGTCTTGCAGTGTAATTACTTTTGAATAAATTTTGAAATTTTTGGAAGCAGTTACATTTACTGTCTCAAGGACCTGGCTATGTTTGAGGAACTAGAACACACAGAACAAAAGCCTCTCTAGTATTACATTTTTTCCTAAAATTACATCCCTAGATAGAATCATAGGATCAGAGAATCACAGAATAGTTGATATTAGAAAGGACTGCTGGAGCTCATCTTGTTCAACCTCCTGCTAAAGCAAAGTTACCTAGAACAAGCTGCCCAGATCCATGACCAGATAGCTTTTGAGTATCTCCAAGCATGGAGGTTCCACAGCCTCTCTGGGCAACCCATGCCAATGCTCAGTCAACTTACCATTGGAAACTCGGGCTAGATGGGGGGTTGCCCTGATGGCCTAATGGGAAAAAGTCTTTTCCTCATATCCCATCTGACCCACTCCTGCTTGTTTCAGCCAATGCCCCTTGTCTGTCTAGCTGCTCCTTCGCAACCCCCTGCCAATAGATATATGGATCTGTTGTTAGTCCCTCCAGAGCTGTCTTTCCTGGAGGCCAAGCCAGGCCCTGTCCCCCAGCCTCTCCTTGCAGGACAACCCATTCCCAGGAGTCATTGACTATGCATTTGTCCCCACTGAATTTCACAAAGCTCCTGTTGGCCTGTTCATCCAGCCTGTCTTGGTCCCTCTGAATGGCAGGCCTGCCCTCGAGCTCATCAACTGATGCCCCTATTTGCTGTCACCTGCAGAGCTGATGAGAGTACAATCCATCATCGCTGATAAAGATATTACATGGGACAGGTCCCAGGACAGACCCCTGCAGTACCCCATTTGTTATGAGCCTCCTGGCACAGTACAAAACATTAACCACCGCCCTCCAATTGCACAGATTTTCCCACCACATCTCAGCTATTCCAACAACACTGTAGGTTTGTAACAGCACATGGTGCTCAAGATCCTCCTGCTTGTTTCCCTGGCTATGCACATTTGCATGAATATAGTTAAGGGTACGTCCTCCGACATAAGTTCTGGAGCAGTTACTGGACTCCCACAGCCATTGGCATCTCTCTTATTGCAACTCTTTGGCAAGAGTGGAGCAAGTAATCCACATCTTAATTCATCCCAGAGAAGTATTGAGAAAGCTTTATGAGGAAAAGTATGTGTAATTATCCCCACTGATTTAACCAGGATTTGGTATGTCATCACTTCTGACACAAGTCATACTTTTGCCTTGGGTTCACATGTACACAGTACACATTACTGTCAGCTCTTCGTGAGATTACTGTAAACAAAACATGCTGTCACAATAGCAAAGCTAAAGAAAAAAATTAGCAATTTATAGGTCAATAAATATCACAGTTGAAGGAAAAGGAGAACAAGTGTGTAGTTACTCAGGATTGTCTACAAAAATTAGAGTTGGAACAATAATGTAAGCATGCATAGCAGTGACAGCCAGGAGATGATAATTTCACTTTCTGCCTGTGATACCACCTGCAGTTTTCTTGTTAATCATGCCAGAACAAAAGCACCAACTATATTAAAGCAGTTACATTAAAAATAATTTTAAAATTATCTGACAATTAAATACTTCCTTCTTCTGTCTCCCAGTACAGAATCATTCAGTTATGGATCAGTTATAAATTTCTGAGATATACAGATATCTATTGATCCAAAAATCTAGTGGTTCTGCTAGGCATTGTTTTTCCATCTCACTCTGAGTGAATTCTTCTGGCTCCTTCATCTTCGAATTCCAATGCTCTGGTTCTCCCACATCATGGTTTGTTTGCATCTACATCATTGCTTATGGGTATTGAAAAACAATTTCAGGTTTCATTTGGAGATAAACCTTATTATAAATAAAATTTCAACCCTTATGTACTAATAGAAACAAGAAGTCTCAATAATATAAACAATGTTTGTGTATCACCTAAAAGACAGTCTTTGCATAAAGTTTGTTTGGTACTTGTTGGGGTGACCTACATAATTTAGCTTTGGCTTTTGCTTCTTTTGAGTAATGCAGGCATCTCATACTCATGCTGATAAATTGTTTATATTACACCACATTGTCTTCCCTTTACATAATGCATCATGCATGATTTGGGGTTTTTTTGTCATGTTTTATCCAGTTCCATGCACTTCTGTTTTCCTGAGGGAGATGGATTGAAGAAAATATGCAAAGTGTTGGCACAGCACTTACTTATGCAGGCACACAGAGCACATGTTCTCTTTCACTTAAGTTGTGCAACAGTTGAATAATTCTGGCCCAGCACATCTGGTTTAAAACATTGGAACTACCTAAAAAGTTATATATAAAGCAGGAGGGAGTCAAATGAAAACAATACTTACTCCAGGGCCCTCAAACACTGCACATATTTTTTGAGAAATACTTATTCTTCCAATTTGATTCTCCTTAATTATTCAATTCAAAATTTACAGGTGAAGGTCACATCTGTAACATCCTATCAGGATTTTTGAGCAAAAAGTCATTAAAGAGAAATTGTCCCTCCAGAATCCAACAATGCGAAGAGCAAAGTCTATTTGTTTTTCTCAGTGTCTCTCCTGGATGCTCACTTTGCTTACACTGTCATGGATAATGTTTTTCAAGAGCCTTTAAGGTACTGTGACCAAGCAGCAATATTCTGAAACTAATTAATCTGTGGTGCACTTGTAAGAAGCAATTGCATCTCATTATAGATATATATTGCTGCAGTGAAAAAGCAGCTTAATCTTCCTAATATCTAGTCTTACAGGGTTTATTACATAGCTTCTGGCATGCTAATTTTTCCACATTTTTGACTACTTCTCTAATGATTGATAAACATTCTTAAAGTTGCTCAGGTAAGCTCATTACTCAGTTTTAAGCTATTTAAATTGTGATTATTAATGCCTGTGAAGTGTAACCAAGACTAATGTGCAAGTGTGAGGCCTGGGTCAGAACTGGAGGACATGGCATTGCCTGGTGCCCTGCCACACTGCCCCACAGCTTACTGGGTGCTTCCTGGGTGCTATGTTGAAACATCGCAGGGAAACACCAGAAAATAGTAAGAAAGGGAGGGGTAGGACTGTGGTAATAAACAATATGTGACCATGATACATATCAAAACAGTATCCCAAATTATTCTGATTTGAGGTAAGACAACCAGCCATTTGTGACTTGCACAGATCAGGTATTAAAATCTGGGGATACAGAGCTATAAAATGTTAGTGAGTTGTACTCCATTAATCTCACTGAAGATAAATTCTTCTGGTTCCCGTATCCATTCTTCCATGTGCTAGTATTTTCCCAGTGATACACATTAGTAGCTACAGAATAGAGTTCTTTGTGAATGAAATGGAAATCTTAATTTAAAAAAAATGGGAGCCTACTGTTAGGTTCTGAAATCTTTTTTTTTTTTAAATCTTGACCTTCAACTATTGGTATGAAAACCCAAAGCTCTAACTCTTAAATGCAAGCACTGCCTGGATAACTCAGATTTTGTATTTGTGTTCATCTCTTCAGATTTTAAACCATTTTTATAAGTTACTTAGGCTACCTATGATAGCATTTTCACAAAAAAAAAATCCTGAAAATAAGTCTTAGTAGACCTGAATGGTTGGAAAGTGGCTGCTTTACACACAAATGCCTACAGCTCTCTGCACACATGACTATCAGTGTGTGAACAATATTTGGTTTGCACTTACAATCTTGTTTGGTTTTGGTTGGGTTTTTCTCCCTCTACTTGCTTCATTTCAGTTACCCTATCAAGGGCTGGACCCAGTACCATATGATAGAAATTTCTGCACATCATAAATATTCATTGCAAGACATTGCAAACAACCCATGTACCTAACAACTATCCAACCAATTTGGCAACTAATTATAACAAATACTTTCACAGAAATTAATGCACAAATCATACACAGAAGAGACAACCAGTTTTAGTCATAACATATTTGCAAGGAGTACAATACACAGCTCCAATCCTTACACAAATATTTGCCCCAAGAATAGTTCCCCCAAGATAGGGGGAGGGGGCTCAAGTTATTTTTGTTTTGCTCTCAGCAATAGCAATATTCAGAGTGCAGAGCAGAAAACAGCTAATTTAGGAGACTGAATCAGCGAACCATTTCACAGCCTGTCAATATAATATCAATACATATAATTGCTATTGTTCAGGTCATTAACAACCCATTCAAATAAAGCTGCTTAAGGAAGATATGTTATCAGGTGTGGTATTATGCCATGAGGCATCCATTCTGGATTCCAGGAGAGACACAGAATTCAGAGGGAAATCTCTCCTTACTTATCAAGCAGAGCTGTTGAAACCTTGACACTTCCAATTTGCACAGATCTATGCAAACCTTTCCCCTGGCATGGATTCAAGCTGCCTGAATTTCACTGTGAGCTTTAGGTTTGAATTAGTCCAAACCCCACAGTAACACTCAGCCAAAACTGTTAATTTCTGCCAAATTCACAGAGCTTTGAATGGTTTCCACTTGTTAAATCAGTGCTGTACAGCTGGCTTAAAAATTGGTTCAGGTTTGGCAGTAAACTCGCAAATTAAATCTGACTCAGTTCTGTACCCACACTAAATCATGCCTACAAAGTGCAATCCTGCACAGGGAAGGGGAGCAGAGCTCCCACTGCAGGGAAACTCTCAGAGGAGCAGCTCAGGGGCAGGTATGAAGAGCACACACTTCCTTCAGCTGCAGCAAGCCCAGCCTGCTCTATACTGAAATGACTTACTGGATGCTACTAAGAGGCATCTGTCAGGGGGAGCATACCCTGCTTTCTGCCATGGAGATTCCTTCTTGCTGGGCACTGTCACATTTTCATTTCTTCTATTTCATGTAGCAGTTCTGTCCTCATTATGACAGCAATCAATATACCCCTATCATCTAGCACTGACCAAAACTCAAGGGCAGAAACCTCCAGATACCATTTTCACCTGGATTAGAGGTGCCTCAGGCAGATCCATAGCTATGCCAGCTACCTAGGATTCAGGGCTCTGATCAATAAATGAGGACTGTCTACCTTGGGATGGAGATCATGGTTCCCACTTCCAGCTCTCTGCTGCCCCTCTCTTCCTCCACTGCACAGCTGACAGCGACACTTGTGTGGAGGCTATGAACCAGGTAAAACTGGTACTCATTTCACCTTGCCTCAGTACAACAGGCTACAAGCTAAGGGAGCCAAGCAAACAGCTGAGCCATCCAAGAGGAGGGGTGAGAAGCTCTAAAAAAAGAGTGAGCTGAGCAGACGGAGCCAGGAACAACTGTGGCTTTCCCCTGTTGTAAATCTGCATGATTTCTGAAGGCAGCAAGTCAGTTGTCAGGAACATTAATTACCTCTGCTGGATCTGGGGGCTTTTTCCACAAAATTTAAGATGGGATTTGCTAAAACTCAGACACAGTTTTTAAAAAATGAAGATTTTCCAATAATATTCTCCAATTAAAACAAACTACAGCCGACCAAAACATTTATTTTTCTGATCCCAGATAAAGCCTTTGTCTTGCTCTCAGTGGGCTGTGATTGATATATATTTCACCACCATGAAGAAAAAAACATGTATTCAAATCTTTGCTTGTCAAGATAAGAGTGGAGTCCTAAAACCATTTCAGAAGCAACCTAGCTATACTTTCTATTTACATTCTATTACAAAAAGAACATGACCATAAATTTATCTCCTATTCTACCCAAACTCATTTGTAAAATATTACCTTATTTGGCAACATTCACAATGCCCCCCCCAAAAACATATTTAACTGTATGATACAGTCGCCTGTTTCAGAAAATTCCAGATGGTGCTTAGATTAAATCTATTGTCAGTGGCAACCAACTTGAACACAGTGAGCACCCAAATCTAAGCTGCAAAATCATTTAACTTAAAATAACAGCAAAGTAATACAAAAGGAACATAAAATTTAAAAATCTTTCATCTTTGTTTCCTTTACGGGATTTCCCGAGCAAAGCACATAGCCCCTCTTTCCAGATGTGTTTACAGTAAGCAATGCACCTGCTCTTTGTTTCAGAGCAGCGCAATGCAGATGAACATCAGCAACTGGTCTGAAAACAAAGGGTCTTCATTTATTTTTTATCATTTTTAATAAAAAAAAACCCAAACGTTTTCCTCACAATGGATGTCTTTGCTAGCAAGCTTCATCAGCAAATCAGTGAGGAAACAGCTCCAGAAGGAGAGCTGTCCTCCAATCTAGGAGGGTGCGCTTTGCCTTGCAGGGCAGATGCCCAGAGCAGGGCTGGCAGGGGCACCTGCAGCAGCAGCCTCATGTGGCCTCCACACAGCAGCAGTTTGAGTTTGTACAGTCAAGTCACTCACAGAATAACACTCCGAAAGGGTGGCACTTGGAGAGCTAAGTTAGCCTGGCAAAAAAATAAGACACCTGGTGTTTTCATCTCCTCATACCACATTAGTTGTCTACTTTACTCATCCTCTTAACTCCCTTCTTCACTCGCTCTCTTCCCCTTCAGCTGCCTTTCTGCCTCATGCAAGTGTCACAGGACAATTTTTACTACAGGAGATGTACGGGGACCATATGGGGACCAGTGAAGACCATCTATTCCCAAGCTGGTTTGCTTTATGCTTATCCTCCTCCTCCTCTTTGCTTTTTTGTGTCTTACCAGTCCTCTCCCCTTCCTTCCTCTCACACTCTGCCATGGTATTTCACAGTTCATTTTCACTCTATCTTCCTTGTTCCTTTTTTCCTTCCCACTTTCCACATCTTGAAAACCTAATGTTCCTCACAGTGGAAAAGCCTGTCTCTCTGTCCAAGCTGAGGATGGATGCAACTTCCCTACCTGAGCTGCCCCATTGCTCCCCTCAACCTCCACAGCTGCCGAGGGACCAACTCCCAGCACAGGAGCATCCTGCTCTGGCAGAACAGCTCCCCAGGGAGACTTCCCTGAAGGCACTGGCAGCAGATGCCTGGCTTGTTGAGGTGGGATGGGCTGCCTGGGGGCTGTGCTCACAGTCAGTCAGCATGCAGGCAGTTTCACTGGAAGGGTGGGCAGTAGATCCTGAGAAGCTTCAGTTTCCCGTATTTGCAGATATTAGAGCAAAACACTGATGAAAGCTGTGAAAACTGATGGAGACAGAGCAATAGGCCTTGAAACCAGTGCACATTCCCAGTTACTATAGATAGGTGTTCTCCTTTGCAGTGTTTTCATGTGCATCCCCTGAGGGATGGGACCAAAGGGACTTCAGAGAGAGTCCAGCAGGGATCACACAGGACCGAGCACCCACGAGGAAAAGGGTGATGGTTTTTACAGGGATGCTGCATGCCTCAGCCTGCCTGATTTTTGCTGCTTACAAGAAAAAACTCCTTAATCAAATGCTTGTACCAAATGGATCCAAATCATCCCATCAGAAAAGTGGTACATTTAATATGTTCTTGGTATGCTAGGACAGTTTCCATTAATCCCCTCACACAGTGTTAAGATTTCCGCCAACAGTCATTCATCGTACTAACAAATCCCAGATTTTCTAGTCATTACTTTATCTCCCACTGTTTAATATGCCACCAAGCATTTTCCAGTTCTGCCCTAGGATCTATTTCCTGCTTTACACTAAACTCAAACATTTTTCACATTCATTTTATAAATTCTTACTTCTTTTATAGAATTATTATGCTAATTCCAAGTCCATTTATGATCATTTAAGGATGCAGTTGTGATAGTATAACAAAATGTTATTGTTTTACTGAGATTTTAGCCTTTACAATAGAGCGATTTTTATGAGAGATTCAACACCTCAAAATTTATGAAGGCTATTATGTTTTTAATGACAAAATTGAATGATAGTGAGAAGAGATACAAATCCATATATACAGACCAGGACTAGAAAAAATATAAAATAATTGGGATGATCCTTTTGACAAAGAAACAGAGAACTCATTTTCTACAAAGTTGCACAAGCTTTACATCAGGGTAAGCAACGCATGTCATCCAACAGACATATTTCTGGGTTCCCCTGACTGAAGACATATTGATGTGAATCTGGCCCAAGAATTTTCTTCAAGATTTGAAGACATAGAGCGTAGCTCTGGAAAAAGGACAATTATTCTGTAATACTCTAAGAGGCCATTCATGCAGGAAGTTATTCCAGAATAACTTGGTTTGCTGTACACGCATGTTGGTCAGTTTGTATATGTTGACAGTCCCTTATGAACAGGAAAAAAATGCATAGAGAGAAAGAGGAAAACACAAGGGGAAAAGAGACAGGGATCTGTCAAACTGGGAGGTTTCAAAGGAAGTAAATTTCACATTAGAAATTATGAGCAAAATCATCTGATTATGCAGGAAAGGTTAGGATGGTCTGTGCATATGTGCAAAGGGACACACCATTCTATGTATGCTCCAATATGGAAAATCATGGAAAAGGGGGGACTGTAATGTCCTCTAGCAATTTGAAGAAGCAATGAAGCAGTGCATTACTCTTTGCACAGTCACTAATACCAGTATGCTCCCAGCAGGAAGGAGGGAAAGGGCCAGTTTAGCAAGAGCTGGGTTACAAGTGAAAATGAAAAACCCTCACTCAAACTCAGCAGGAGCAGCAAGACCCTGCCACTCACACTGGTGAGAAGGCAGCCCCTGAGCATGGCCAAGGTCATGGACCCAGTGTAGCAGAAGCCAGGCCAGGCAGCAGAATCCCCCAGGACCTTCTGCCACAAGCCCTGAGGCTTCATCCCTCAAAGAGAGAACAACATGCAGGATATACAACTCCCAGGGAGTTCTTGGAGGCAGTTGAAGGGGAGTTTCCTTTCTTCCAAATGGGGAAGGGAGGCCATCCTACAGAAATCAAAGGATTTGTTTTTTCATACTTCAGCAAGAGACAGTGTGTTTTGCTTTCCCTCCAGCATCAGGTGTATGAGCTGTGCCAACAGAAGTGTCCTTGTATCTCTTCTCTTTTTTTCCTGCCTTTTTTCTTACTCTGGTCACACAAAGGAAAATTAGTATGCAGGGTGGAAGGCAGAGGGGAATGAGGCAGTCATAGCAGATTTAAGAGGAGACTTTGGCATGTGGGATAACATGATGCAAACAAGAACTCTGAAGCACAGAAAGAAACTAGAGATGTACCCTGCCCAAGAAGAGCACAAACAACTCAAAGGGGAAAATTATTTTCCTCAACATCAACCAAAGGCAGAGATATGGATGAGAAGACCTTTACATCTTCTTGCAGATGGTACTATTAGTGTACAGCTGAGAATCATCAGCATTAAACCATAAGATATGAAGGTCACTTATCTAAACTTCCATCCAGCCCTAAGCAATGTAGATGTTAATACACACTCATTACTTCGAAAGCTCAGATGACTCATAAAATGGGAGCTACAATCTTCCATTTCCCAGCACTATTGCAGTATTTTATTAGTTAAGACTAAATAGGAGCAAATTCTCCCCATTATCAACATAACTTTTTCATGCTATTTAAGAAACAAGGAGTTAGCAACAAAAGCTCCATTTCATTATTGTTAATTTTTTTATTAGCTGCCATGTTTTTAAGCTGCCCCATCATTCACCCTCTCAATTTCCATCAGTTTATTAACAGTCATGCAACTATAGCTGCTTTCTAAAATATCACTTAGAGCCAAAATATTACTTAGAGCTTCTCAGTATCACTGAGGATCAATCTTTCATTGCTTTGCTCAGAGCTGCAGGGGCAGTACTAACCTGATCTCCTTCTATGACAAGGTGACCCACATAGCAGATGAAGGAAAGGCTGTGGACATGGTCTACCCAGACTTTAGTAAAGCCTTTGACACCATTTCCCATAGCATTCTGGAGAAACTGGCTGCTCATGGCTTGGATGAGCATACTCTTTGCTGGATAAAAAAAAACTAGCTGGATGGCTGGGCCCAAAGAGTGGTGGTGAATGGAGTTCAATCCAGTTGGTGGCCAGTCACAAGTGGCATTCCCCAGGGTTCAATGTTGGGGCCTGTTCTCTCTAACATCTTTATCAACGATCTGGATGAGGGGATTGAGTGCACCCTCAGTAAATTCACAAGCCACACTAAATTAGGTGGGTGCATCAACTGCCTGAGGGTAGGGAGGTTCTACAGAGGGATCTGGACAGGCTGGATTCATGGGTCTAGGCCAATGGTAGGAGGTTCAACAAGGACAAGTACTGCATCCTGCCCTGCAATGGTACAGGCTGGGGGAAGAGCGGCTGGAAAGCTGCCCAGCAGAAAAGGACCTGGGGGTGTTGGTCAACAGCTAGCTGAGTATGAGCCAGCAGTGTGTCCAGGTGGCCAAGAAGGTCAGTGGCATCCTGGCTTGTATCAGCAATAGTGTGGCCAGCAGGAGGATGACAGTGATTGTCCCCCTGTACTCAGCACTGGTGAGGCCACACCTCAAATACTGTGTCCAGCTTTGGGGCCCTCATTCCAAGGACACTGAGGGCTGCGGCATGTCCAAAGAAGAGCAACAAAGCTGGTGAAGGGTCTGGAAAGCAAGTCCTATGAGGAGCAGCTGAGGGAACTGCGGTTCTTTAGTCTGGAGAAAAGGAGGCTGAGGGAGACCTTACCACTCTCTACAACTACTTGAAAGGAGGTTGTAGGGCAGTGTATTAAGTCTCTTCTCCCAAGTAACAAGTGATAGGACAAGAGGAAATGCCTCACATGTGCTAGGAGATACTTAGGTTGGACATTAGGAAAAACTTGTTCACCAAAAGTGTGGTCTAGCACTGGAATAGGCTGCCCAAGGAAGTAGAGTTCCCATCCCTGGAGGTATTGAAGAGACATGTAGATGTGGTGCTGAGGGACATGGTTTAGTGGTAGATGTGACACTGTTAGGTTTACAGTTGGACTCGACTATCTTGAAGGTCTTTTACAACATAAATAATTTGAAAATTCTACTAGCAGGAACTCCTGATATTGGTCATAGGTAGCAGAGCTCAGGGGTCTCCTCACCTGTTTGTAGAGACCTGACAGTCTAAAGAAATACCTAAACACCTACAGCTAGCCCTCTCCCATCTCTGCTGGCACCATAAAAAGCAAGTTTGTAACAGGTTGATTTATCACTATCAGGGGTATTTTATTTCATTCTATCTTATGACTGTATTACTAAAGCACTTCTCTGATGATGAATGTCATGATTTAAGACCACCCAGCCCACAACAACGCAACCACGCAGCCGCTTGCTTACTCCTACTCCCCCTCCACTGGTATGAGAAGGAGAAACTACAACAAAAGGCTTGAGGATCAAGACAAAGGACAGGGAGGGCTCACTCACTAATTATGGTCATGGGCAAAAGGCAGACACCCTGTGCAAGGTGAAAGTGACAGGAGCAACAATACAACCACAGCAAATACAGAGGTAGTCAAAGCTCACAGCTCCCTCCCGCCACATTCCATGCCCAGGCAGAGGACTACCAAAGCCCATAAATTTAAGTCTGGTCCTGACAGTTTTATTGGGTCAGGACTACACAGTGTTTAGTACTGTGCTGGATTCAGCTTCAAGCCTGGCTGACCTTTCCGGGTTGGCTCTCACCTTGAGCAAGGATGCCTCTGGGAAATTTCAGCTTCAGTTCACATTCATGCCAAGGAAGTGGGCTGAACATCCAAGCTGAATTATTTTGCCTCTAACAATCACTTTGACTACAACATTGCTTTGATGATGTTCTGCTTTATTCCAATTTGACCCTCCACCTCAAAAGTAGTCTTCTGCCAGTATACAACCTTGTGCCTGATGACAACACACCAACAATTAAAGGTGTCTCAAGACTGTCATTAAATTGTCATCTAGTACAGCCAAATTTGAGGATACAGTCTTTGCACCTACAATACATTGGCTTATCTGTACCACCCAGAGGCTCCTTATAACACTTTATTCTTCATGTCATGCCTCAGGTGGCAACCTCTCTGCTCCCTCCTTCCAATCAGGATGCTCACTGCAAACACACCCTTAACAGCTTGTGTCAGAACAGGGGTTCCAAATTTCCTGTTAATTTTTGTGCTGCTGTTAAACAAAGCTTACATAGGCCTATCACAAGTAATTCACAATTTAAGAAAGTACAAGCAATATAAAAACTCTAATGGAGTAGTCCTGCAAATCAAAGTACATCTTTGAGCCATACCTGTCTACACTGGCAGGTGATGGGAACATCGCACCGACTTGGCATATGCAAGAATAGTGACCGAGTCAGTCTCTCAGTGCAGAGGTGGTCCAAGTGCAGGAACTCTGGAGCAATATTTACTCTAGGAAAAAAAAGCATTAACTAAAAGGAAAACATTGTGTTCTCCATTCCTTGATGTCTTCTGGAAGTTACATATTAATCAAAGATCTGAACCCAGCTAAAGAACTGGAAGAAACTCACACCTTGACTTTCATAAGAGGTGAAACTAAATAACCCACTGGTCTACTTTTGGCCTTAAAATCTAAGATTACCCGTCCATTTAAAGCCTTATACAAGATCAAATTCATATCAAAAGCTTTTTGTATGTGAAAGTGCACAAAACTAAGCAAACTCTTTAACCTGCCCTTGTGCTCTGAAACAGCAGCAGAGTCCAGTCTGATGCCTCCCAGTCACTCGTTGGCTCAGTCTGCAAGTAACAGTGAAAACACAGAGCAGACAGGTTTCCTGCCTGCCAATTCAGCACAATTTTGTCCTTTCCATCACATGCAGCAGTAGCAATGCAAAGATTAGCAGGCCAAAGTGTGCACATGCAGGAAAAAGCAGGACACCTGGCAAAAGGACCAGATCCTATCACAGCAGGGGGAACAGATGGGAAAATCAGCAAAGTCTGGATACACAAAAAAAGCAGATCCATCGGCAGTGTGCTACCTATTGGAAAATATGACCTTCCTAAAGAGAGGTTCCCACTAAAATCGCTAGCTTAACATTGCTTTACATCAAAAGTAAATGTCAATAAAATAATTTGAGGTAAGCAACCAGTCTGATACTCCTGGGTTTCTTCTTGAAAAGGCAAATTTACAACTGAATCAGTCATTAAAAAGTCAATTTGCAGCTGCGACAAACAAGCCAAGAGCTATTCAAGTCACAGTATCACCAATAGTATTAATGATCTTGGTAATGAAAAGCTGATGACTTTTAACAAGTGTTATCTGACACAGAAGATAAATACTATTAAATATGAAAAGTCTCTTTAATTACATGTGGAGTTTAGAGGCTTGTAAAAACCTAGCAAATTGGTATGCCACTACCACCTCCTTTACCTGACACTGGGCAGAATAATGCCATCACCCAATTACTGACAGTGCCACCCACATCTGACCCTTGGCCTCCCACCACATGTGGAGGCATGGGCTTCTGTTCTGGACCTTTCCAACAGGGAACTGTAAGTTCAATGCAATTGCAAAAACAGCACTGAGTAGTTCTGTACAAATGGCTAGCAGAGATGCTGCAGGTTCCCAGCTAACAAAAATGTTATCACATTGGAACAGCTTTAACTGATTTTCCTGTGCTAGAACCTTACAGAGCTCCCTATGTTGTGTCTTCCTCTGAGACACTGTCACAAAGGCATACTGTATCGCTTGAACAAGAGTTAAAAGGCACAGTTGGATATTCCTGACCAGGTCTGTAATTTAGAATTCAGTAGGCTTTTGTTTCAGTGTCCACAATAAACACTGCTTAAATGCTTTTAAACGCCCATCCTGCTTTTCACTAAAATGGCAAATACCTAAGAAAAAAATTCTTCACAACTTCCACACTTTACACCTCTATTTTTATACCAAAATTTTAAAAAGCAAACAAAAGATGTCTTTTTCATTTTAATGGATAACATGCTCTAATATTTCCAGTGATTCTATTAAGTTATTTTGGTGAATGAAGTTTAACCTACCCTTGTGAATACCAGAGCCACTTCCTACTACTTCTACTCTATAGCAGAAGTACAGGAGAGAAATACATATATAATTTTATAATTACTCCGGCTACTATTCTACACTGTCCCATCAGACTCATGTCGAGTCTCATCTTTGACCTAGAACAGCTAAGTCATGTTCACACAAGTTTGGAGGGTAGGCCTGGGGTGCAAGGCTTCTCTCAGAGAACAGAAGGAATCCTCCAGCCACAGAAGAATTAAAATCTTGGATAAGTGAATTTCTCTGCAGAATTTTCTTAAATAGATCAAATTTAAGTTTTGTTTAAAGTGGACCCTTTGTCTATTTATGTCTGAAAGACATGGATAACAATGATTTGTCAAAAATATGACATACATAAATTAAATTTCAATAGCATATACACAGTTATCATTGACATATTAAAAACCTTACAGTTTCATTTAGCAGACAACTGAAGTAAAAATACTCCTAAGGTGAGGTATTCTGATCACCTACTATTCCATCTCCTTTTTCTGTTTTCTGAGGAAGAAATGAGCTCCTAGCAGGTACGTATATAAGATGCATATACAAATATTTGGGGTGAGTTTGTATGTATGTCTTCCTGAACTTCATGGACCCACTCAAATAGGAAATAATATTTCCTAATCGATTTTTAAAAATTTATTAAAAGCTGAGTATATACTTGATTGAAAATAAGCCACGGCTAGTAGGAAGAGAAGGCAGGGAATAGGGTAGAGAATAAATTCATGAAGTATCTTCACTTACCAGTTATTTAAAACCAGAAGTAAAACTCACTTCCTGAATGGCACTTGATCTGTATTTCCTATCCTGCTCATTTTCACACCTCTGCAACCAGCATTGGAATGCTTTTGTGGGGATCATTTAGCAGTGCTTTGAGTAGCAATTTGGGTGTCCTATGAGTAAGCATCTAAGCTCACAACCACTAACCATGCAAATTCCAGTAGGAACTGAGACTCACAGGACTGATGTCTTACATTTGCTGCTGCCACTTGCTGTGGAGTCACATCTGGTTGCTTTTAATAGGATTGTGCAGTCCTGTACAACAAGACTCTACTCGTAATTGGCAAAAGTTGCAAGAATTGATCCTGCAAAACACAGCATTTTTTGAGGTGTTCCTCTCTGTTGCTGCCAGGAGCTGAGGACCCTCAGTCCTTCCAGGAGTTGCTCAGCTCACTGCAGGATCCAGTCTGTTTGAGCCCCTTACCATTCCCTGTGTATTAATCACCATCACCATAGAAACAGACATAAAGTACATTTGACTTAAGGAGGAAGCATGATTAATATTTTGTAGTTCCAATTTAAAATGTTATTAACCTTTCATAATCAGAACCAGATACTCTCAAGTTTTGAAATGATACAGTACTTTATTAAGTTTTGAAGCTGCCTCCATTAAAATTGTTGGAAGAGCTAAAGCCAAGCCTTTGACTTCTAATGGGATTGAGGTAAATTCCTAAGTACCTGAACTAACCACAGGAAGTTTTTATGAATTATGGGGTATGATGCCCCCATGAGAACATGGAAAGAGTTTCATATCTTTACAATACTAAAGAGCCTTGCTGTACTTATTACTCACTTTCTCCTGGCCTAAGAATTTGAGAGGCCAAAAGGGGATGCTGAAAAGATGTGGGTCTGTAGAAATTACACAGTATGAAAAGGGTGTGAGGATTGTCAGATTATTAAAAAGAGATGAAAAGTTTAACAACTTTAGTTACAGATTTTTTTTTTAATGGAATTTGTAATCCAAACCATTGACCACCTTTATTTTGCCAAGCAGAACCAAACGCTGTAATTCATGATACCTTTGGGACCAATCACACTGCACCAACTTGTTAAAAACATAGCACATAACCGTGTGTCTAAATTGGTCAACAGTATGGTTAAACCTCTCTGCTTACACCCACCTGGGTCTACCAGAGGAACCAGTTTATTGCATTACCAGAACAGTCTTTGCACAATGCTTCTGGGTGGGAACACAAATTAAACTTTTTTCATAACTACACAGCTCAAAAGCACTGCGGGAAGCAGACAAGCCACCAAACCGCACACTGAGTAGCTACAGCAGCTTTAGCATCTCATTCTGAGCTCACTGTCTTTCTTAGGCAAAATCACAACATAAAGGCAATAGGCTGTATGGTATGTTACTGTGCACCAGATCTTTGGGCACCTTCAGCTGCCTGCCAGCTTACATCACCAACATGAACATGCCTGCACACATGGGATACACAACATGTGACTTGACCTGAGACCTCCCCAGCAGCTCAGCTGACATCCTCAGTGCAGTAAATAAAGCCAGGAAATCATGATAATATCCTGGCATCTCAGTTCCCTTCACCTGTTGTAAAGCTGCACCCCATGAGGTTAGGAGGCTTGTGCCTAGAATGCACACTGAGGACCAGTGGAGCACAGTCTGCACTTAGCACCACCTCCACACCTACTCTGCTTCAAAGGCAAAACTCCTGCTGAGTCCAATAGTGCAGTATCAGAGGAAAGGTGCTCCTCAATATCATCTGGGGACCTGAATATCCTCATTAGGTGTAACACCACAGATGATGCACAGACTTCTGAAACAAAAACATTTTCTTTCAGGGAACAGAACTGTGAAAACAAAGTATTAATAGTTCTTCTGACAAAAGCTTCACAACATGTTTCACCACAAAGCAGTCAGAAAGTGCCCTAACTTTTTGCTTTTCGCACAAAGCACAACACAAAGCATCCAAATGCAACAAACCCCCATGAACAGAGGAATGCACAGACACACTGCAATTCATGCAGACTTTGTTATGGTTTACTTCTTGTACATCCCTACCTTAAAAATCGCACTTTAAAGTCATATGTAGATTTGTAACTATGAGTAAATGACAGGAATACCTGTAAGCTGCAGTGCAAACACAGTGAGAAAAATCAATCCAACAATACCTAGAGTTACAAAATGCAGGAATATCAAGACCTTATGTGGTAATGGTTTCATAGCATATTACCTGGGAAATAAACACAAGTGATTGCAAGTGTTTATTTTTCCTAGTTTAAAATAAGCCACTGCCTTTTCTTTTAGTGAAAAAGCCAACTACTCAAACAACCCTGCAAGAAACCAGCAAAAGTTTAACACACAGAACCATATATGTCTATCTAACATATGATGTAGTTTTACCATCTTTACTCCACTATAGAAAGCAAAGTCACAAAAAAGCAATAAATACTTGCTTATTTTAAATGGAATTAAATTCAGCTCAGAACTTAATAGCGTACTTATAGCTGTACTCTTCATTTGAGTAATATTTAGCATTCTTCCATCTATTTACATGTTCACATCAAACTGCAGCTATTTCAACCCCTGTAAAGCACCCCAGGGAACAAACCTGAGGATGTCTTACCCCTGTTTTACAAGCAGTTGAGCAGCAGAGACAGAACTGTATCACGCAACAGTCCATAGGCACAAGATGAACCATTATAAGAAGCAGAAATCAAATTCAGAGACCTCATGGAGGGGGAGAAGGATGAAATCATGATTAATCAAAATTGCCTACTTGTTGTGGAGACACATTGGGAAAGATCTCCCAGTGCCTCCCATGGGGCAGGGTGGGAGTGGGGTTTGTCAAACTCAGCAACAGAAGAGAGCTCTGCTCCAGAGCGACTGAGCAGTTCTGTACTGGTGTCTGATGTGGGTAGGACAGGGTCTTGTCCCTTGGCTGAAGGAGACCATTAGGGTTTTCGGCATCCACCGTGAATGTCTCAAATGCTTAGCTCCTACTCACTGCTAGCACCTTCACTCCAAAGACATAAATAAACAAAACCAACACAAAAAGGTCTAATTTCCCTCTCAGTATAAACCAGAAGAGAAGAAGAAATCTCAAAAATTTTCACAGGAGGGAACATATCCGAGGAGCTATTCCTGGTGCCGCCGGTTGGCTGAGGTACGCCAACCACGGCGGCGTGTTCGTTCCTCTCTCTCAAACCTCTCCCCGCTTCGGGAGAGGGAGGGTTAAAAGCAGAGAGAAGAAAGAAAGAAAAAATTGTGAGACCTCCAAAGTTTGGGAAACTAAAACAAGTTTAACAGCACTAGAGAAAACCCGCACAAGATATTAAGGGCGTACAGGGGACTGGAAAGCGAGGGGTAACGCGGTAAAGGAAAGAGAACCGAACCCAGTACCCGGCGGTGCCCAAAATGGCGGCGGCCACGTAGTACCTCGGCGGATTCGCGTCAGCGGAGCAGAGGCCTGGCGGCTGGACAAGCGCTGCGCTGGCACGTGGCAGCGGGGATCCGCGGCAGCAGGCACACACGGTGAGGAGAAGCGAGCTGCGACGAGAGTCTCCAGACAGTGAAGGAAAATAAAGCCGCGGCTCCGGAGCGCGCCGGCAGCAGGGGTCCGCCCCACACAGCGCGGGGCAGCAGCAGTGAATGCAGTCCCGTGCGGAGCCGGGGGGCAGGAGCCGCAGGCAGGCAGGAGCCGATCGGAATGAAAAAAAAGGCAGAGAGGGGGTTGCCGGCCAGCAAAATGGGGAAGCAGGTCTGAAGCGGATCGGGAGAAATGGAGCCTGGAAGCCCCCCCAGAGCCGGGCCGCGAGCCCGGGCAAGTTCCCGCCGAGCCGAGCCTGACACCAACCCGCGAGCAAGTTCCCGGCACTGCAAAACACCCCCCTCAGCCGGTGTGCAGCTTTTAAAGGGCACAGGGAGCCCGCCAAAGTTCTCACAGCCAATCAGATGTGTGGCTGTAAATAGGAGGAGCACGATTGGTCAGTTTAAAACCAACCTTCCAATCAGGAAAGAACACCTGGGTTTTGTCCCCTAACCTGGGGCAGCTGGGCGGGGTGAGCTCTCAGGCAGGTGTTTCTTTGTCTCGGAAACTGGAGAGCGATGGCTGCCGTATCTTTCTCAGAGGAACATGGAAGCAGTAGGGCTGGGGCACGCAGCCACCTGCAGGGGTCAGGGAACCCGCTGGGTGTTTTGTGGAGCAGCAGATGCTTGCTACAGAGACTGAGGAGGGGTGGGGAGGGGAAGGATCGAAAGGAGAAAAACATGAGGAAAGCTTCTGTGCTTAACTGACTGAAGGATGAAGAGATTAAGTGAAAAGATGGCTAAATAAAAATGTAAATCTGGGTTCATGTGTCTTTTCTGGGAGGTATAAAACGTGCAGGATAAGCATAGAGATTGCTGTTTTCCCTGGATCCCGGCCCGTATTCGTGTTTCTGGTCTCTGAATCTTCTCTCTCGTTGAAAATTAGGTGCTCGTGACAGAAGGAGTTTCACGCTGTCCAAGTGTTTGGCCGAAGGGTCTGAGCTGAAGCGAGCGTGAGTCAGTAATGGGAAGCGAAACAAAGTAAATAACCAAATCGATGGACAAACTCCCACCAAGCCTAGCTCTTGGGGGACTGCAGGTCAGGCTGGAAGGCAGTAGGAATGCGTCCAGTGGAACAGAAGTCCTGCGAGGAAAATGTATTTAGGAAAAAATGTTTCTACGTTTCTTAATGTGTTCAAGAGCTATGGAAGGAGTTCCACCATTCGGCACTCCAGTGCCCCTCGTGATGATGCAATGACCTACCTCACCAAGAGCCCAGGCACTGCCACGGCCAGCAGCAACGTGCAACGTAGTGCAAGAGAGCAAATTGTTACTGGGAGGAGAAGTTACGTCCCTTGACAGATGTGCATATTGGCAATAAACCCACGTTTCCTGTCAATGAAAACTTTTAAATTTAGTTTTCAAGGTAAAAGGAAAATAAAATGTGTTCAGCATGAGGAATCCACTAGGAGGAATGAACAGATAGTGCTGTAACTAGGAATAGGTCAGACCTGTTCTGCTTGCTGATTTCTTCTCCAAGATTTCATCAGAACAATGCCTAAAAAAGCTGAACATCTTGTAAAGGCCAATTAAAAAGCAATGTGGAATCGTTGAGGAAAGTTGGGTTATATGTGAGCACGTGAACTGTACTAGGAGTGTAAGAATACTTCTGCCTGTTATTTGAAGGAATATATTTGATCACCTCCTTTTTCATCACTTGCCCTTGCCTGTTTTCCAGATTAGTAGAATTAAACGAGCTTAGTGGGTCCCTTAAGCTCCACTGTTTTCTGTTTGGTCACAGCTCTTAGAAGATATAGGCTGGCCAGGTATTTTTCTGGACAAGAAATATGAGCTGGGGGCTGCTGACCATCCAGGTTTCTGAGACAAAGAAGTAAAGTACAGACTGAGTAAATGAATCGAGCAAGGCATTACTGGAAATCTGGAGAAGTACTGAGAAAGAAACCCAGGCAGAATTCAGCACCGTAACACCTAGTCCGTGCTTTTGTCACTACCTCAGTGTTATCACAAAAGCAGAACAGGAATTAAACTCTGAAAAATAATCAATTATGTAAGGAAGGCAGTCTGTCCTGGGGAAGGTACGTTTTAATCACCAGCTTCCCTCAGTCTTCAGCCAAAGGCCTGATGGCTATGGTACTGCGAATCAAGAGCTCAGATCTGGCAGAATAATGCAGAAAAAGAAGTTCTGTAGTGTTACAACTTACCTGCACTTCAGAGGGTTAAAAAATGCAGTAATTGTCCTTTGCCTAACTGAAAGGCTAAGGCTTATTGGTAATTCAGGGGATGATTTCTGATTTCTAACTGCTTGAGCTTCCCAGTTCTGGAATCTTGTTAAAGACAGGAGAAACACTGCTGGCTGATCGCTCTTTTGAAATGATAATGCAAAGGTTAATTCCCTTGGAACTAACCAGATGCTACACACCATTCTACAATTATTCTATTGAACAAAGATCCATCTAAAGCAAAATTAGTCTAACACCTCTAGAAGGTGCAGTTACATGTATTTTTGGTTGTCACAAGTAAGAGATCTAGTCCCTCTCAGCATCAATTTTTGCTGTATGGTTTTGTGGAAACAGTTCTCATCAAAACTCGTAAGATTTTATGTTCCTTTAATTTCACTTGTTTTGAAGATATTAATACCTCAGCAAAGATACGGACCTCATTGTAATGAGGACTATCCAATAGCTGGATGAGTTTGAAGGCCCCCTCCCTTTTTTAATTCAAGACTGAATAGCATTATATCTTCTTTTGAATGCTGGGTTATAAAACCATCTGCCCGCACAGTTGCTCTAGATTTCTCATTATTTTAGGCTGCATACTATGTGTTTGTTAAATTAAATTACAGTGCTGCAACTCATACCCACTGGCATGGGAGATGGAAGCTGAAAAATCTTAATGCCTACTAAAGGATGATGTGCTCAAGGGAGAGCAAGAAGCATAAACAAGTTGGCATTAATGCCCTTGTCAGTGATTTTTTTACAGCAAATGTGTTGTAACTTGTGCTTGCTGATGATAGATATATTAAATCATAGTGTCTGGAAACCTTTACTCAACACATCCCAGTTGTAAGGTTCTGCTGGCCCATCTTGTGGCTCTAACACAGCGTGAAGAGTACTTGTGCTGTGCCGCAATGCACTCGAAGATGAAGAAGCAGCTACCAGGCACTCCCACAGTGATGGACACCAGCATAGTCATTTCATGAATCAAGCCCTCAGCATTTTCCAGACTTACTAATGAAACAACTGATATATATACAAAAAAGCTGAGACCCTGTGATGTTCCTGTTAGTATCTCCTTAAGAAAGTCCCACCACATTCATGAACTAGTATGAAATGGCCTAGGAAGGAAAGGAAACACGTATTAAAAGAAAAACAAACTCGTTGTTGGGAATCCCAGAGATCCAGACCTGGTATAGTGATTTCCTCTTTGTGAGAAACGAGCTAAAAAAAAAAAACCTCGCGACAAGAGGGTTAGGCCAGACTTCACAGTGAAGCACCTAATTTTATTACGTTCTTGCAAGACCGGGTGTCTAACAAGTAGGCACACCTGGTCAGAAAAATACATGGAATTTTTATACCCTATTCCCGGCCGTGAAATCCCTCCTCTGTTTCCCCATTGGCTGGGTACTCCAAAGTTTACAGACTAACCTGACATGCCTTCTACATGTTGTAGTACATACCAGTTCATACATCGCATGTCTCATTAACGCGAACTTATGCCTCCCCTGGGAGGAGAAGTTAATATCCAATACCCTATTAAGCAAGCGCAGTACAGCTTCGAAAAATCCCCTCTCTATCTCGAGCAACCTGGGCTGACAGCAGGTTCTTATCATATACGAACAACATCCTTTGTTCCACACTCCCACCCTACAAGGCAACCTCCTGTTTATCTTATTAGGTTCTTATCATGCAAGAGCAACATCCTCTGTCTCACACTCTTCCAGCACATATGAAAGGCCACTGCCTTTTTTCTTTCTTACCCACATGAAAACATGAGACCCATGAAAACATCTGCCTACAACTTTGCCACGTTGCTAAATCTAATGAATTGAGATATCCTGCAGCAGAAACTTGATGACCTGCTCCAACTTTCTATTGCCCCTTCCTACAAATAGTGTTGGATGTCCACATAGGGCATCTAGCTAAAAATATAATAGCTATTACATTTTTAAAGGTGCAGCCTAGATTGTTCTATATGTATTTCCTCGTGTGGGCAAGCCTCTAATTCAAGAATGTTTATACAGCCTCCGTAAATAACTTAAGAGTTACGCTTCTGACAAGTGCCTAATAAGCCACTTGGGTTAGCATAAACTTTTTCCTAACAAGAATAAACTAAGAGTGACAGAGATATGGGAACTGGTTTAATTAAATCATAGAATACCAGCTTTATTTAAACAAAGTTAATGCTGCCTGTAGAAAGTTCTCAGTGTTTAAAAGCTGGAAAGATTGGTGAGGGGTTCATTAAACTACTTGTTTCTTTTGTTACTGGATTCTCAAGGGAGAAATCTGGAATAAAATAAAACCATATCTATGCAACACACCACTACACTCAATCAACAGTACGCTCTGCTTTAAAAATGGAATGGAAGAAGTCAGCTGGAAATTGAGTGTTGGTGTTCTCTCGCATTGACCACAGCAACATATTTGTCTTAGTGCTCTGACAGTCGAACAAGCAGGCATGCAAGAACGATGCTTAGGGATGGCTCTTGCGTATGCAATGCTTCCCAAAACATGTACAAGGACGTGTCATCCTTGGAACACGCAATTCCTAATTCTGTCAAGTTTGGTGCCTCCGCGGGTTATCTGCCAAGTAATTTGTCAGTTCTTTAACCTAAAAGTGTCTGGGGACAACTTCACAGATCAATGGGAACACAGAGATACTTTGGCTTTCTCCTCTCTGCACGCCCACCTCCTTTGGGCTGCAGGTTTCCCCCACATCACACCCTGGTTTCAATATATCTACATCCTCATCACGTGGTGACCCAGCTGTCCTGTGGAGCAGTATAGGGCAGATCTGAGCTAGCTTACACGGAGCACTGCACAGCCGAGGTGACCATGGTGCAAGGCCTGTTGCAACAAGCAAATGCTTGTGAGCGCTCCTGACACCTTGTCCTAGTCACGTCCGCACCCCTGCCTCCACGTCATCACACTTGAATTACCCTTCTCACCTCTGGCTGCAAATAATCTGTCTGCACACACTCCTGCTCAGCCTCCTCCACCCTGCTTTGCTTGGAGGGTTCCTGGCTCCACGCCTGCATTGTGCTCAATGCCACACCACAGGTCCCAGCAGCCTGCCCTGCAGTCACCTCGCCCAGGGCTCAGACTCCATTCTTGCTACAGGTTTGGGAAGAGGTATGCAAAAAGCACCGATCACATCCTCAAGAGTATAGCAGCACACCTTGCTAACTACTGCCTGATCACAGGAGCGGACAGACCAGGAGACACCAAGCATGCACACTGAGGGAATGGCAGACCAACGGTAAGAAATGGGGACCCAAAACAGCCCTGACATCCATAAACTGACCTGGCTTCTGAGCAATGTCCTGGGCACGCATACCTAAACTCGTCAGCTGGGTCAGGAGCACATGTGAAGACCCCAAGGGTGAGCAGACACGCTCCATCCACTTTTCCGTTCGGAAAGGGACAACACTCAGAGGGACCCATAGCCCTGAATCACCACCTCTTCTCCTTGAGCTGACTCAGAGGACAGCAGGGTGAAGGTGATCTGCACGGAGGAATGAAGAAAGAGCTAAGCCTATCAGCAGGGCAAGGTATTATTATGGAAGATTTGGATGAGGTTTTACCCTCTAATTTCAGCTGAGACTTCCCAAGTGCTCAAACAGTACATTGTCAGCTCGCTGCTAGTTGTCTGCGTCACTCACCTCACCCCTGGTTTGCAGATGCAGACAAACAGAGGTAAAAATGCCATGCCACAACTGTAGTCTCATAGTGTTGAAACAGAATGTAATTTTTCTTAAGGCAGAGAAGCAAAAATAACAACCTTTATGCTTGTTGTAAAAAATAAATGCCATAAAATGTTATTAAATGCATTTCCACCCAAATACCTTTTCATCTAAGTCTCCCTCTCTCAAAAAGATCCATTACTGGAAAGTGATAAAATAGCATGTGTTTTGCTCAGTAAAAATTATAGGTGATCTCTGCAATTTCTTGTTAAGACTAGTCTCCCTGCACTATCTTTGTCATTTGTCATTTTAACCCTGTCACTAACCCAGCTATCTGCTAAAAGTACAGAAAAATTCCTCTTACACAGACAGAGAAGAGCTTTTCTTCACAGCCCTGGTCCTGCTGGCGTGAGGGGAACGCCGTCCCGGCAATAGAAATCAGGTGGTCTGTAGCCAACATCTGCACCAGCTTTTCAACAAGGATGAGGCTGCAGGAGCGAAAGACACACCACTTTGTCTGCCTCTGGTCACTTGGGTGAAGGGACCTGCTCCTGTCGCACCTTCCCCCTCCTGCAGCCTGCAGGCACACAGACTAACCCGGAGCACAGCCCACGGCACTGCCTGAAGGCACTGAGATGCCGCAGGGTGAACCACGGGATGCTCCATACTGTCTAACCGGCAATGATACATGGGATAAGGTATCGATATGATGGGGTAGTTGTGCCATCGTGCAGACAAATGCATTTACTAATACGCTGTTGCTGACCTGTGGGCAGACAGGAACTAAGACATGGACTTCTGCCTTATTTTCTGATCTGTAGCTATAAGAAAAAAACCATTCTAATGGTTTAGGAAACTTTCTAAACTGTTCTTCCTGTTGATGCTGCTGGAAATAAAACATTTACTGAAAAGTAGAGTTATGTCATGTAGCTAAAAGCATGTTGAGTTTTTCACAGCAAGAAGGCACAGTGCCTCTTCAACCTGTAAAAATAAAACATAATTGCTTGGTAGCCTCATTATGACGATCTTATTATATCAAAACCTTGAGATGCAGGAGTGAGAAACACAACTATGCTCTGTATGAAACTGTCCATACTGCATACAAGTGTAGCCCCTCCAAGGCCCTTCAGATCGTGTCCCTTCATGCACTAGAGTCAACCTAACATGGAGGAAAGCTGCTCTGAATGAAAATCTCAAATTGCTCCAAAGTTTGGGTTAAAATGTAGACGGAAAATTCAGAGGGCGTTATATAATCTCACTCAATTTTGTTAATAAATGCTATATATTCCAATTTCTGTCTCCTTCCAAAAAGACAAAGTCATGCTGCCATCTCCCATTGTTCTCTAGCACTTTTACCTTTATATTTAGGGCAGATTGGAAAGGTTGAAAAATTAATTCTACTTCCACAAAAATAAAAAATGCATTCAAAACAAGTTAGGAAAATAGGAAATGTCGGGTTTTTTTCATAAATCAGTATTTTCTGACTTGAGGGGAGTTGTGCTACTACTGAGGGAGTTTTGTACAGTGGTAACACAGTAAACAAAATCCATGAAATATAGGTGAAAAAGTCTGTAGCTGGGACTGGAATTGTGGTCTCAGATAAAAGGTGTCGACTGATAAAAAGATAAACTCTCATGAGACATTCAGAGAAACACTTTTGCTTATTGCTCTTCTAGAAATATATCAATGCAGACCCTTATCTGACCTGTGTGAGAGGCAGAAAACAATTCCACTGTCCTGCTTCCAGATCAGCAAGTGCCGTCTCACTTCACCTCTGGTGCCATCTTTTTCCCCTTGTGCTCTATTTCTTTGAAGTATCTCTTTTATAGCCATCTGGCCAAATAACTTTTTTCTGGTTAAGGAACCCATGTGAAAAAAGGAAAAAAAAAGAATCCCACTGATTTTAAACCGTGCAAATGAGGAATCCATCACTTTATTTTCTGGCTATTCTATACATGCTGACACAAAGTCAGCTCTTGCAGAATATAAGTTATTCATGAAGACAGTCTCGTTTGCCCTAAGCAATGCTCTGTTTTTAATTACATTGTCACAGAACAGCTGAACGACTCTCAGGAGTCCACGCCAAAATTCTAAAAAAAATTACTTGGCCCAGACAGGGCTTCTGTTTACTGCAAGGTTGTATTTAAACTGTATATCTCTATGTACAGACATATATGTAGTTACAGATACAGATAACAGCTCTGGTAATGGTGCTGCTTCTTGGCTGGCGTTGCAGCAAAGATGCAGGTGCCTCTCTGTACTACTTCCTGGAAAGCAGAAGCACAAGAACACGAGACAGTTGAACAAAAAACCCCCCAAACTTAGACTTTGGTCCTTCCCAAGCACTTCATCCCTAAGTCTGAATCAGTTGGGCCATATAAGCGCCACTGCTATAAAAGGTGTTAAAATCTTCTGCTTCTGTTTGCGTCAGTTTATTTTCTCCCAGATCTTTATTTGGGTATCTAAATGCTCACCGAATGATCCAATGACCCACCCTGGCTGGACCTGCAGAGCGTGGCAGAGGCCTTTGCTCTGTGCTCCACAGTCCTGTTTCCCTAATAACGCAGAATGTTCGAGCTGCGATTTCCTTGGAAACTAAACCACACCAACAAGGGGTGAAGTGTGTGCACCAGTGTCATTTCCCTGCATCTCACACCTGAATCGGTGAGCTGGGAAGAGCTCCTGGGCGGTACGTGGGCTTGCTCTTCCCACACGTTTCACAGTTACTTAGGATAGCAAAGAAAAATAAACAATAATTTATTAGGTAAAGCTTTTTTTTAACCTCTGTGAGACCAGGATATCGTTCAGGCTACATCAGGCCTGACAGTGAAAAATCTGTTCTCTCTAATTGCAGATGTGTAAACAGTAGAAGATCTAATTGAAATGGCTTTCCTTAGCTGGAAGTTGTGACCTAAGTCTTTACTAGAATACTGGGATAATACGAAGCTTCTTTATAATTCATTCAGAATGGTAATGTAACAAATGGTAAATTAAAACAAATGGAAGACTGAGCTGCTGGAGTCTTAAAGTAAAACACCCATCAAAAGACTTTCTAAAAAAAAGTCTATTTTCTTTCCACAAACCTATAATGCAAGAAAAATAAAAAAACCCCCAGATTGGCCAATTAGTTACAGGTTTAAAAACTGACATTGAAGTTACACTTAGGATTTGATCCCGGTGCATCACTTCAGCTGTAGATTTAACTCCGCAAAGCTGTCTTCTGGTTAGAACCTGCCAGGATGAAATTAAGTGACTTTTCATTAGGATCGTACTTAGAAACTTCACACAAGGCCCCACATCTATTCCTAAATAATTTCTGAGATTTAAAAGTCTTATTTCAAATCATGTTTTTAAATACATTGCTTCACAAACATCACATGCATTATAATATAAATAAATGTTAGACTATAAAATAAAGATTTTGTTAAGGAGTGCAATTGTGCCTAACTTTGTCAATGAAACGTTTACACGGGATTACGATTCAGTCCTCAGAGATTTAGCTGTCTGGTTCTTTCAGTCACTGTTGATATACAGAAAAAGAAATTGCATAGTTCTAGTAATCTACTTTTAACCTCCAAATGGTATTTTCTAATTACTTAGGCCATTGACATTCAGATAAGCTTATTTACTTTTAAATCCAATTTTCAGCCCAAACTTCTTTAATTGTTCACTGGTTTACAATGAAACAGTGTCAGTAATTCTCACACCTAGCAGTTTCCTGCAGTTTGAGTATCTCATGTGCTTGAAAAATAATTTCTTCAATTGAAAATTACGCTTTGTGTTTCATATAAAGCTGTTATAATCACAAATAAGCAAAGACATATTTTACTAATAACTCTTCTACCTTTTCACACCCAATGCAAAACCAGCATATAGCACTTGCCCAAGGGAAAACTTGGGAGGCAGAGCTTAGCCTGATAAATTCCTGCCTCAGCGCAGCCTTTAGGAACATACTTAACTCTGTGTTTAAAAAGAAGAACATATCTGAAAGTTTGCAGGAATCACGGCCAAGAAGTCTAGCGCTTATCAAGGCAAAGTGATGAATAAGCATCCTAAATTTGCTCTGCAATAAGTGGTAGCTTTCAAATCACAAAAGACACGTGAAAATCACCTTTGCGAAATGAAAGAAGAAAATACCCAAGTCCAGGTACTAAATAATAAATCCATCAGGGATTCATATGACTCTGCTAATTAGTAACAGAGTCTGAAATTTTAATCTCTAGGTCTCCCATTCAAATCCAGATAAATTCAGCAATAAAAGGTTATTGCTATTTAATGACAGCTTCCCGAACGAGCAAAAAGAGTGTATTTAAAGGTAGCCTTAAAGGAAGCCCAAGGACGGAGGGAGTCCTTTGACTGCAAATCCACTGATTTGAACAAAAAAATATTCGCATTCATGACAGCCACAGCATGTCACTATTTTTCCCCACACTAGCAGGAAAACTACAGCCATATTAGATTTGAGCAAGCTGGGAAGTTTTTCTCTTTGACTGCAATAAATTATCTCAGTTCTTCCCAGTGAGCCGTAAGGAAGGAGCTTCCCACATACAATGCTCCTGTTTGCCTGAGTCACTGTGCTGGAGAGGCTTTACAAGGAGATGGCTTTTATAAGAAAGAAATTATTTTGTGAAGGTGATATAACAAGCAGTGGCTCGAGGGGAACGGAAAACATCCATCCAAGGTACTGGGGGGCTGACTCTATTCTTTCTTACATCAGTTTTAAAAAAGCTTAACTGCACAGGCTTGCAGTACCTAGCGTGAACATTTCAGAGTGCGTGGGCACGGCCAGACCAGGCTGCGGATACCCTATCACCTCTGCTTAGGGTAAAAACACCTTGCAAAGGTGAAAGGCAAAGGATGGTCAGGAGTATAGGATTCATCCCCACTACAGGAGAGATGTACATCCTTAGGGGAAGAAAAAGATCCCCTATCAATCAGCACTACAGTCAAGAACACTGATAATGAACCGCAGCTCAGTGCATCTCACCACAGCTTTCGAACCAGCTCTGTGACAGAAAACTGTCAGAGTGCAATTCGGTTACTTTTCATTAACGCAGTGACTGGAAACTGCCTACAAGTCCCAATGTTTTCCTTAGTGCTTGTGAGAGGATTGTCAGAGAGAAAAGCCTGCGCTCACTGATAGTTCATGCTTTATGAACGAGGATACGGAGCTAACTAGCACATACTGCTGTCAGGCAAGAGTGGTCTTTCTCTTGATATTATATACAGCTCAGTCACTGACTGCTTCCCCATCTGATTCAGAAAACAAAATCTCCAGAGCTTTGCTACACCTCTGGAAGAAACCACTGGTGCTTGTCTGCTGCTCCTGGGCGATTACCACAGGCATTACTCTATAAGCTCCAGGAGTTTTCTCTGGTGCTGATGGAGAGAGATCATCTCTTTGAGAAGAGATTCAGAACGAAAGCCCAAAGCAGCTGTACTTTATCACATCCGAGAGGGCTCATCTTTCTCCACTGGCTACAGAGCCGTCCATGGAAACGGCCCTTACCAGACTAAGGGCAGCCTTCCTCCAGAGTGTATCCGTTCCCGTTACTCTTGTTGTTTACAAGCAGGCAGAAAAGGAAAGAGAAAGCTTCATTACCTACAATTTATCGTGCTTTGTAGGCTTTTTTAATAATGCTTATTAGTTACAAATCATGTTGACAAAATATTTTAAACATATATTTACTGACTATTTAGTGTCTTGATCTTCTCAATTATAGGTAAGAACAACAAATGACAACCGAGGAAAAGAAGCACCAACTGATTTTAATGTCCATATTAAAAACTAGTAATATCACCTTAGGAGACACATTTTTCTGAGACACCAAGATTTAGACCACTTATGGAATCAAGGGGTCTACACCAATAGTTTATACTTCATCTAAAAATAGCTAGAAGCTATTTTAGATCATGGAGTACTGTAGAATTCTTTCTGATACTTAGATTTGACTGCATCCCACACTGACTGAAGTTTTTCAATAGCCTTTGAGTGTATTTTGGTCTAACAAGAAAAACAATTAGGGTGAGGTAAAAGAAAGAGGGGAGCAGTGCTCTTGGCTACCCGTACCTGGGCACACGGTTGAAGCTGGAGAGTTAGTGGGATCACAGACCAGGACTTGGTTAAGAACCACTCGAAAAAGGGTCCAGCATAAATTTGCCTCTTCTTGGTGTGTTTCTTCACTTATCAACAGTACTTCAGTTCTGTATTGCACCACATCCTGAAAACTCACCTTAACCAAGGCCCAAACAGAGCCTGACTCAGTACTTGAGATGGAGTGAAGCTGAGGCTCATTTTATCAGTCTAAAGAGCAGTACAGCCTGACCTCACGCTCCCATTTGATGACTACAATCAACCTGAGTGCAACTGACTGCAGGATTATATTTCTGTTTGTAAACATCTGAGTTCTGCACATAAATAAAATAATATGCAAGCATATTTGCTTGTCCCTTCGTTGTGGTTTTATGCCTTTGAATACCAACCACAGTGGAGTTTTTAGTGCCAAGTCATAACTAAGAGATTCCTGTATAGTATAAGATAACTTAAATTTTTCATTAAAAGTGAACAAAATCAAATGAAAATAAATTTTTGCAGGGTATTGCTTCATTATTGCATATGTGGGAGGAGACAGGGAAAAAGTGAGTAAAAAGGACACTGTACAAGGGGCCAGTACCCTACTTGGAGGCGGGGCAATCTGGTGTACTTACAGTTATGCAAGGCTTGCATAGTTGGTCCTACAAAGCTGTTTTAAGAAAAACCCTAAACTGAACCTCACAGGTCTGTTTTGCAATACCTTGCTGAGCAAAGAGTTCAGTCAGGGAACTATGTTCTTTCCTACTACTTTCATTTTGTTCCTATGGGAAAAGTTTAGGCAGGACATATTGTCTCTGTCATGTTTGTACAGATAGTATGAGACAGAAATTTTAGTACTGGCCAGTTGCCACCTCACAAGTCTTCCACTAGTATCAGTCTAACCTACAGTAAAGGAAAAAACACTGGCAATGGAGTGGTAAACGTTGGAAATATCATATGACTGCGTTAGTAAGAGCCCTTCAAGTGAAATGTATCTTTGTAATTTTTTAAAGATTATTCATATATTATACTATTATAAAAATACCTGGCTGGTATTTTTTAATTTAAAAGCTGGTTACTTTCCGTATTCACAAATGCTTACTCTCTGCAGTACCCCATCTAGTTCTCCATCTCAGTGATGGGCAGCTCAGATTAAATCTCCACAGCTAAAAATTGAAGGAAAGCAAAGGATAAGGAGCACTAGACAGGCCTGACACAGGATGCAGCTCAGCAACTTCTATTTATGGATCCACGTTCCATATCCACCCATCCTGTTTTGGGAAGGACGGTAGAGTAACTCATTTTAGGTTAATGCATTAAACTAAAGCAACCCATTCAGATTTCCTAGTTCTTAACATCATGTCTGGTTTGCTTATGTATTTATACATTCATCTTAGTATTTCGTTCACTGCATTAACCATTCACGAGCAACTTCACAGACGAGCATCGCAGGAACCCTGCTGTCCTGGTGGCTTAACCTCCAAGCCATGCTTATAAACAGATTCAGCTGCAGGGAACAGCACTGCTCCTACGCAGAACTTGTCAGTCAAGGCTTCAGAGCACATGGCTGACACTCCGTTACGCAGATTATTTCCACATCGCAGTAAGTCATACAATTGACTAAAATCAGACGGAATTAGGCAGTATCTAACAGTAATAATGCTAAAAAAAAAAGGCTCTGAGAAAGACCTCACCCGTAATTTTGAAAAGCTTCTACCACATCTGTATTTTCCCTGGTCACTGTGCACCATCCCAGTCAACATCTGGATGGTCGCAGGTCAGTAAGGCCAAGAAATGCTGGCGTGTAGAGGAGGTAAAGCGTAGCTCTTTGAAGGTCTCCTTCTTGCCTCTGGCTAGTGCAAGAGACAACTATAAATATATCTTGTCCTGGACACTAGCTACGGGCTGTGACTCTAACTGGCAATAAATAATGTTCCGTTACTGCGTCTGGTTTCCTGACACAGTGCCGCAGGGACAGACTTTTGTTCCTGAACGCCTGTTTTCTACTCCCTACTTTCTCTGCCACACATAATCAGCTCTAAGAACTGCTCTCTACCTTTGACCTTCCAGCAGTTCATGTGCCTTATGGTCCATATTCCATGGACAAATCATTCATATTTGTGTTGTCGGTCCCGAAATACTTGGGGTCAGGCCTGTGGTTTCCCCTCCTGGAAGAGAACTCCTGGACCAATGATGCTTGCAGGGTATGCCAACAGGGCCAGTTCCAGGCAGGGGGGAATTTCTTCTGTGCAGGCTACAAAACGATGGGAGGGTGCCAGCTGGCTGGTCCTTCAGGACACCTGGATGTAGATGCACACTGTAGGCAGGTCTGTAGCCTGAAAGTCTGGCACCAGCCCATGTTCCCACTTTTGCTATGAGGTGCTGCTGGGCAACGGCTTAAATGAAGTTATCCCCATGCTACAAGACCATGGGCACATGCTACATGTGGCACAAACCCATAAGTGGTAGACTGAACAGCCAGAAAGACCTTGGTGGTAAAGGTGTGGTCCCTGAGATGCTTTGTCGAGGCCTCTCTACAGCCTCAGTAGGACTGTTCATAGGACAGGACTGGTGAGAGGACAAGTCAGCATGAGCCTTCTCCGGTGCAACGACTCTTTGGAGAGACAGAAGAAAGCAGCACAGCATTGGTCAGAAAGTAATTTCTTAAGTTTCTTTCCACTATATTCAGAATTCTTTGCAATTTTTTCAGACATTCTGATAAACTTTGGCAAATAAGGTGTTATCTTTTAGTAGTGTAGAAATGGTTTTCCACTGACATTCTGAGCCAAACATTTGACTATTTAATTTTTCGGGTCACCCGAGTTCTGCACTATCAAACTGTTAACATGAACTACACAGAGGAGTAAACGTGAACACAAGATAGAAAATCTTTCTTGGAAGAGAGATGGTGAGGTTGTAGTAAAAGACAGCATGACACCAAACCACTTCCCATAAAGATCTTTAAAGACAACCCCATCCGATTTTTCAAAAGCAGTACGTTCCGGCTCTTGCAGAAGGCATGGGATGGGTCATGCCAGCCCAAACCGTTAGAGAAACATGACTTTTCCCTGCCTGTTAGGTACGATGGATTTATTCTTTCTTTCACTCCAACTAGAGAGAAGAATAAACTACCTGCAGCTGCTTAAATGCTATGTGGTGAAGAATCAGGAAACACTCCTTATTGGAAAATAAAAAATCCTAATTTTAAAGATCTGTTCCAGAGCAGTTTGCAAATCAATGTTTTCCTACTATAGATCAAAAAATAAACTATGCCCGTGGAAAGAAACTGCTTCTGCTCTAACCTTTGGGGGAAAAAGGTGGAAGAACAAGGTAAAGCCTATATATAATCAGTGATTCTAGGAGCATGATGACCTTACCCAGATGCTCCATTCAGCTTTGTTTGGAATTTGCCCGCTGTGTTCATGTACAGACGTTAACAATTAACTCATTTTGCCATCTCTCATCTGTTGATTCAAATACATAAAGGGAAAGACATGCCAAATTGTTTCATTTCAGCAAAATAGCTGATGCCAATGATGAGCCAAAAATAAGAAACGGATCACAAATATTTCTGAAATGTAGCCAGTTACTGGTTAACTTGAGAAAATACTAGGCGTTACCTCTTACAGTAGATATAGTATCTAAAGATATTGATGTTCAGTCACTGTTTGGAACTCCAACTACTCACTTCACATGTCTGCAATTACCCTGTAGGTGTGTATTCAAGACAGAGGCAGGTTCCCACCCTGCTGGCAGGGACCTTAAAGGAACAGACTGTATAAAAGGGAACTAGAGAAACAAAGACGCATGAAATGAAGAACAGTTTAGAAAACCTTCTCCTACTTGTACCCCAATTTGGAGATTCGATTTAGATGAGGGGTAATGGGTACAAGTTACTCCTGGCAAGATGCCAATTGGACACGAGAGGAAAATTGTTCACAACAAGGACAATCAGCCCTTAGAATAATCTCCCCAGGAAAGGTTCCCCAACTTTGGACACTTTCCAGATTCAGCTGGACAGGGTGCTGGGCCATCTTTTGGACCATGTTTTTTCCAAGAAAGGTTGGAGCAGATGATCCTTTAGGTCTCTTTTAACCCAGTATTCTATAATTCTATGATTTACATATAGACAATTACCCCTTTCTCCAGACAATACTCTACATGCATGAAGACCTTCATGCCACAGATACCAGTCCAAAAGGGAAAAATAGAGTCTCCAGTTTTCAACATCTTCTTTCAGTCTGTAAGGTTTCCCTAAAAAACACTTGCTTCTGACTCAACAATTGTCTTCCCTTTTCAGCCTTGGATATTTTCCTGAGTCTCCCCTTAAACAGAAATCTGCCTGTCCAAAAGCTTCTTGCTCCTAATTCACTCTTACTATTCTTTAGTCTGGGATCCCGTTACTGTCTGGTGCTTTGGGTGGACATAAAGTACTCAGAGAAGCCTTGAATTCAGGAAACCACTACACACTGCAAGCTCAGGACCAGAGCATGGGACAACATTGAAGCAATACAGCTGTCAAGATAAAGCAGAAGGCTCAGGGACAAGCGGACACATGTGAAGGAGAAAGGAGACCTGTGTTTCAGGAAGACAGGGAACAAAGTGAAATGAAGCAGATCTGGTCAGTGGTGTACTGTAAGTCCTTGGATTAGTAATAGAGCATTGAAAACTAGGAAGAATTTCATTTCTAAGGAAAATAAAGCAGAATTTTGCACCCCAAACCAACATTTCATCTAAGACTATCAAAGACTATTCCATACATTAGGCCTCACTGTGAAATGAGTTAGCACCTAGGAAACTAAGGCTCACCGTTACACAGAAAAAAAATGGCAAAGCCATTTTTCTTACCTAGGTTTTCAATAAGATCCTGGTTTAGCCAAACAGTGAGAGCAAAGGTCAGATTAGCTCCGATTTTTTTCTGCATCATTTAGCCCAAGCAGTAACTCAAACAAGGGAGTTTCAATAGGATAAAAGATCAGATTTGATCTGAGGCTGAAACTCTTGGATTTCATTTAGAGAAGACAAATAGTTCACAACTGTGTAAGAGCTGAGCAGACACGTGCGTGTCGTGCACGCACACGCCAGCTGGCACTATGCAGCTGGGAGCCACTACTCTGGGAGTGATTTCACCAAAAAAAAAAAAAAAATCACACAGCCCATCAGGTAGTAGCTGGATACATCTGATGCATTATCGCTACGTGTCACGGAGAGTCAGAACACACATGGCAGACAGGAAAATTAAAAAGATTAACTCTCCACCACCAAACGGCTTTGTGGCTTGGGGTAAGAGAATCCATCAAGGACTGATGGAACTGGCCGTAACAATTTTGAACAAAAGTCTGTGAAGAGGAAACATGCCGAGGTCCTAATGAGAACCAGTGGAAAAAGGTGCACCCCTTTCTTCCAGATGACAGAGCCAGTAAACAGTGGAATATTTTCAATGGGAATGATTGGCTAAGAAAATAACTACATAATAACCCCTGCTGCTTATAACCCCAAAGCCGTATCAGATCTACAGAAAGAGAAAGCAGCTTTAGAATAGACTCAAAAATAAAGTTTGAGCAATGCCTCAGTCAATCAGGGTACAGTCGGTAAGCCACATCCGTACTCGTTCTATTAAACACGCTGTTGAGCAGAAGTAGCTCATGTGGTTAGGGCAACAGCCATTGGGAAGAGAGATGCATTAGGACACCAACCACATGGCATCTCACGTGGTTGGGGTGATGAAACGTTGGGAACATTTTCAGTTTTGGTTTTTATGAAATAATCAGGGAACCATTAAGTATGGAATTAAAATCTTGTACAAATCAAGAAATCAACTAGTAGTTCACAGTGTCCTTTGTTTTTAAGCTCTCTTGATACTTTCACCTATTATAATATGGTTTTATTCCTTAGCAGGGTTAGTAACCTCCACTGTAACCAACCTTTCCTTAGGGCTATATACTAGAAGGGCCACCTCTGGTTTGCAACTGAGTTGTCCAGTTACTTCCATCATCTGGCTGCTAAATACAGCTGTTAAAAGACTGCAAAACCCAATGTCAATGGCCCCGTCTTGTTTTCTGCCAACACTTCTCCCCTTCTGTTCGGGGAAATGGTGCCACCTTGGAAAGGAAAGTAAGTCTGTTTTCCAGGGATCCTCTCACAAAACTTTGCCTCCTTGTCTTGATTTACGCTTGTCAGAATAAACTCTAAGTTCACACCTGTAAATATAAAAACTTGATGACAGCCAAGAAAGCGCTGCTCGGAGAAAGCGGTTGCTACAGGCATGGTGGTGGTGCAAGATACTTTAGTGCTATTGGAGGTAATTAAGACTAAAGTAAAGCACGGTAGTAAACTGTTTTCAGTCACTCACAATCCACTGAGCTTTGTTCCTTAAATACATGCCGTATCTGGTGGCCTTCTACCTTTGCTGGGGATCATGGGTACAGAAATGGAAGACTAGAAGTAAAAGAACATACTCACAACCTCTATGTAACCTGCAGTGTCTTAATTCTGAGGGACAAGGGGAGAGAATAGAGGTACCTGCCACGATTTTTAACAATCTCTTAAAGATTGAAGGTCCGGATGGAATTTCATGGGATCTCTCGAAACAATATCATCCCTAATTGCTATGAGAATAATTATATGAGATGCCTATCTGAATCTTAAATGGTGAAACACTACAAATGCTAACTTCCATTTTTTAACTTAGGACCTAAAATTCTCTTCAAGGATATCAGTATTGATAAACTATTCTGGAAAAGGGGACAAAAGCTTGTAGTTCTTTTTCTTCCCTGCATTTTCCTGCCTCACCTTTGCATGCATAACACCATGGCCTTGTTTGCTTGCTCTGAGGGACTGTAAAGAGTCTCTAACAGAAGCAATAAAAAAAAGATGAAAAGCAAGGAGTAACTTAAGTGAGATACTCTCACAGATGCCATCTGGGGTAGAGTATGAGAGCTTCATGCTAGTACTGAACACGATCCTGCAAGGGGTCAGAGTTCAAATTCTAGAGTCAGGCTTCTTGTGGTGTTGAAGAAAATGCTTTTAATCTTTCATGGTTTTATGGAACAAGAGTCAACTATTTTCTTCAGGCAGCATTTCTTGCAGTTCTTCTTCTGCGCCTTCTGAAATCTCGGGGAAGAGAGAAAGGGCAGAGTTTTTTTGCCCTTAGCTGGATGCTTAGCTGGACACTTTCAGCAAACCCTTCCAGCATGCACTGAAAGCTGCATGTACCACAGAACCTTTATTTTGAGAAATGAAAGATCCCATCCCTCAGGTGGGGATGGAAGGAATTCTCTGGTAAAGATACTGGTAGAAAAGAGACCTTTCATAGCATTGATGGGCCATACCAGAAAAGAGTTGAAGGAGCAGAGTGAGAAGGTCTGACAGCTTACAGCTTCATATTCCTGGTACATTTCTACAGCATCTATCGAGTTTGGATAGTGGCCACATTCACCTCGTGTGTTTAACTAGAGGAATGATTTGAGAAAGTCTGTTGTAGAATTTAATTTTCTTTCTTCTGTTTTTTCGTCCTCAAATAGGAAAACAACCTTCAACACCTCTCTCACTGGGAAGGGAATAAACTGGTGTCTCCTATCTCCCAGATTAGTGCCCCAGCTCTTAGCTGGAGGCTTCTCTGGGAGTGCAGTGTTCTTACTTCGGGGCTGTTGAGCAACACTCCTCAGGGAAAGCTCTTCTCCTCCTTGCCCTCAGAGTCCTGCGCTCCTCTCTGAGTCATAGCACTACTTCAAAAGGAAAGGTGGTGGGGAACGTACGCATTCTCCATGTTATTACTGCACGGCAAAATAGGATAGTTTGAATCCCCTGAGACCAGAAAATGTGTTGAACAGAGGTCTCCAACTTCCAGAGCAAGTGCTCTAACCACAGGTGGTCAACACTTCTCTGAGCTCTAACGAAAAGCATGAGGCAGTCCCTTATTCTCAAAGCACTGAAGAAGACCAAAGTTTTTGTGTCTGTGAATCATGCTTTCCTCACATACTGAACTGAGAACTGCAGCCAACTGCCAAAATCACAGAGACAGAGAGCATTTCTTACACATCTGGTCCTCAAATGGCTGAAGCCTCCTTCCAAACAGCACGCTGGGTGTTACGAATCCAGCCTGTGAGCCCTGGGAACCCCAAGTCTATGCCTTACTACGCTACTTCCTTCCTCTACGAAGAGCTGGATGTCTAACTTGGGTTTCTGAATCACGATCCCACAGGCAAGTCTGTTAGAAGTATCTCTGAAGAGCTAGGCAAAAGTATTGCATTTCGAAAGGAAGCTGTCAAATAATTCATTACAGTAGTCTTAACCGGAGCCTAACACTGGGAAGCCCTTGAAAGGGAGTGGTCCTGTTACAAACTCGCTGTCCAAAAAGATCTACCGGTCAGGACCTCTGCTGCAGCTGAATGTGCCTTAAAATGGGCCAACTGCTAATGCCCTCCTTATCTCTTACATGCCTCTTTTAGACCAGGCAGGCTACTTCCCTACGACTAGGCAAGGCCTAAGGCTAGAACCATGACGAATTAGGTGTAGCTGATTGAAAGAAAAAAAAAAGGAAATGAAACTAGAGTTATTTTTTTGCCAGGCCTTTCAGTCAATATGCAGCAAATTTACCTTTTCAGAACATTTATTATAGAAAAGATCCTTGTCCCTTGATCATGCAAATCTCCCTTGCACCATCTCTCATGTGTCAGTTCTGCCTTTCTATAAATGCCTGGCCTGTGCTGGAAAATGATTCCTGATCCTGATTCCTGATCCTACAGCTGAACCCCCAGAAGAATTATTTCGCTCGGCAGGAGAGAGGCAGTCCAGCGTTTTGTTGGTATAACCAAACTGGATAGGACCCAGCCTTACCCAGCAGAGCAAAACAACTGCCTGAAGACTTGGGTTTTTTCCCATTTAGCTGATGTCATCCAGGAAGTAATGCAGCTCAATTAGGAACAAACAAACAAACAAACAAACAAAACCCCTATCTCAAGGAGTCAGCCAGCTCAATGTTCCCACTCGATGGATGTATTGGAAAAGGGCTCTTCCAGTGCAAGCCCTGGTACATGCAGGTGGTCTTTCCCCTGCTGTCACTAGATGACTGCAAACACCAGGCTTTATTTGTTCAGGCTTTATTTGGATTTTTTGACACTATATAAGCACCTATCAATGCGGTTTAACTCTACAGCTGCGCTGCCTGTTGGACAAAGCCAGTGGAAACTGAGCATGTATAACCCTTGGTTCTACTACTTGAATTTGAGGCCATTTTTTCTGAGACACTCCCAGTATTTTCATGTTTTTTGCAGTATCTTGTAGAGTTCTGTATTGTACCTGAAGTAAATTACTGACAAAATCCCCAAGGGACTTGTATCGTAATGGGTTGAGGCAGTTTTTTTCTTTCCGTCTCCATTGCGCTCGTCTTGGGAGCAGCTCTGTACTGCAGCAACTCTGCATGCATCGACAGCCTCACTGAATGGTTCCCGCGTGACTTCGCTGGTCGCTGTTTGTATCATCAGGCGCTAACAAAAGGAGTGCCCTGCACACCAAACCTGGGGTCCCGTTCAGAGGAGGAGTCCCAGTTTAGGGCCCAGATTATTGTTGTCCTTGGAATGATCATCTCATCACAGAGGCCAGAGAATTTAACAATTTCTGTCTGCAGAATACTCGTTGTCACTTCCCTCAGGCTCAGGAAACGAGCAGGATCTCCCAAAGATGGCGATGAGGGTGGCAGTGAAACCCCTGGCATGGATTCACGTTTAGTCCTCAGCAGGTAGGCTGGACGTCAGAAGAAAGGCAAGAGGCGGGAGAGTTCTGACAGCTTCGGTTTAGGAGACACGGGAGCAGAGCCCCGTGTGACAGAGTTTTCAGTTCTTGTGCCCGTTCATGAAGCACTATAGAAATGTGGCCACTTAAGGAATGACTTCGGAACGCTGCAGGAGGGCACTTCTTCCGGCCACAAATCCGGCCCCCAGGTATTACCTCCTAAGTAGGGATGAGTTTTGAGGCCAACCTGTGAAAAATACTGCACGCCTACAAACATGGTGGCTGAAGCAAACACGCTCGCTGAAGCTGAGTGGTATTTCACCATTTAGGTCTTTCAATTACTAAACTCCGCGTTTGCTACCTTAAATGTTGCTTTTTTTAAAAAAAAAAAAGCAAAAAGCAAAAAGCAGCATAGATTCTTATCTCCTTTTCCAAGCAGGCTTAATTCTTCAATCCCAAACAGCTTTATCTTGGCACAGCTATCAGGCTACATTACACATTTCTGGGAACTCTGTGTCAAAACCCGAGCGCTTATTGTTTAGTTTAAGGAACAGTTTCACGTCTAAATGTGGGGAAATGCAAACGAGGAAAACAAACTGGATTTAAAAGAAAACGAGAGTAAAAACTGAAGGGAATGACTGATGTTGCTGGATGCAGAATTGGGCCCCTGATCCCTCAGTTCCACGTGTAATTCTGAAATGTCACGGAAGGGGAGTTTTGCAGGACTCAGTCCCACATTTCTATGTAACTGTCTTCTCTAAACCTGTTTTTAATTCATCTGTTACATATTCTGACGTCTAAAGAAGGGGATTTAGAGAAGCACTGGGCAGCAGCTCCTCACTTTATTCCTATTAAGTCCCTGGTAAAGCTCCCCTTGGTCCCACTGGGAGCAGAATTAGGCCCGTTTTAAAAAGCGCGTCCCCGCCGCTTGTGCAGCGCCTCCTCCCGCCCCCGTTCAAAGCACACACTTCCCTCTACCGACCTTTTTTTTTTTTCTTTTTTTAAAGTCCTGCCAATTCGCCAACCAACCAGCCAAGCTGCTGACTCCTGGCACCAACACACCCCGCTGCTCTCTCCCTGACTCTGCCGCTCTCCTGTCGGAGGGAACGGTTGAAGCTCACGGTGCTGAACCGCTGCCAACGTCCGGGGGGCTCCGAGTGCGCTCCCAGGGAGCTGGGGGCCACCCCCTGCTGCCGGCCGGGGTCGCTCTCCCAGGCCCAGGCACCCGGCGCTCCGCCGCCCTTCCCAGCTCCTCGCGGCCCCGCTGTTCGTCGCACTGCTCTGTAACGCGGGCGAAAGAAGACACCGGCCCCGTATTTATTTGGGAACCGCTCCTGCGGCGGGCGGTGCCGCGGCGGGCCCGGCGCTGCGCCGCGGCGGCTCTCGGTGCCCGCACGCGCTGCTTCTGCCTTCGCACCCGCGCGGACGGGAAGTCCAGTTTCCGCACTCGCACAGGTACCTCCCCCCGCCCGCGCCACCACCGGGCTCAAGCCGCACCTTTAACCTGCGGAACGATAAAACGGAATTTCACCCCCGGGCTTCGGCAGCGTGAGGGACCGGCCCCCGCCCGCTCGCCCGCGCGCCGCCCGCTCACCGGCACAGTGCGGAGGTGACGCCTCCAACCACCCCCCCCCCCCCCCCCGCACTGCCCGGGAGCGCGGGAGCGCGTGTGCGCGCGTGGGCACGTGAGCGTGCAAGCACCCGCGCGCACCGCCGTGGGGGCACCGGCGTGTCCGCACGTGGGTAGCTGTGCGTGCACGTGTGCCCGCGTGTGCGCGCACATCCGCGGCGGGGGGGAGGGTGGGATAAGGGCATGCGTGTGTGTGCACAAGTGTGCACGTGGGTGCACGGGTGCGCGCGTGCCTGCCTCCTGGCACGTGCCGGTGCCGCGAACCCGCCTGGGGCCGCCGCCGCCGCGGGGACGAAGCGGCCGCACCCGCTGCCCTGGCCTGGCGGGTCCCCGGCCGCCGCCGCCGCCGCCGTCGCCGCCGCCGCCGCGCCCCAACCCCGCCCCGGAGGGCAGGGAGCGCCTGCCAAGCCCTCCCCGGAGCTGACCCGCGGGACCCGCGGAGACCGGCAGCGCAGGAGGGCGGCAGAGCGCCGGCGCCCGGGCCCCGCCCCGCCCCCGCCATTGGGCCGGCGGCGGCCCTGGACCGCCCCGCCCCGCCCCCGGCTGCCCGGCAGTTCCGCGCGGGCGGAGCGGGGAGCGGCACCCACGGCGGCGGCCCGGCAGCATGGGCTGGAGCTGACGGCGCTCGCCCCGCAGACGCCGAGGGCTGTTGGCGGGGGAGCGGCGGGAGCGCGGCCGCGGGGAAGGGAAAAGTTGCCGCGCCTGCCCGGGGAAACTTTCTGCCGCCGAGGCGGGGAGGAGGCGGCGGAGCCGAGCCGTCCGGTGCGGTCCCGTCCCTGCGCGGCAGCGGCGGGGCGCGCTGCGCTGCGCTGCGCTGAGGCGGCGCGGGGGCCATGCCCGCCGCCAGCCTGCTGCCGCTCTTCGGTAGCGCGGCGGGGCCGGGGGCGCTGGGCGGCCCCGCGGGCGGCGGCGCGGGCGGCGGGGGCAGGAAGGCGGCGGGCCCCGGCGCGTTCCGGCTGACGGAGAAGTTCGTGCTGCTGCTGGTGTTCAGCGCCTTCATCACGCTCTGCTTCGGGGCCATCTTCTTCCTGCCCGACTCCTCCAAGCTGCTCAGCGGCGTCTTCTTCCACTCGGCCGCCCTGCAGCCGCCGCCGCCGCCCGGCGGGCAGCCCCGCGCCCCGCCGCAGCCCGCGGGCGGCCCGGCGGCGGCGGTGGCGGCCGCGGGCGGGGCGGGCAGCCTGGAGCGGATCCGCGCGGACCACGAGCGGGCTCTGCGGGAGGCCAAGGAGACGCTGCAGAAGCTGCCCGAGGAGATCCGCAGGGACATCCGCCAGGACAAGGAGAAACTTCTGCAGGACGCCCGCGGCAGGAAGGAGGCGGGCGCCCCCGGGCTACCCCAGCGCCTCTTCCGCCAGCCCGTCGGCGCCGTGGGGCAGGAGCCCGCCGACCCCCTCGTCCGGCAGTGGAGGGCCAAAATCAAAGAGGTGAGTGGCGGCGGCCGGTCCCGCTCCCGGGGGCGCGTCTCGGTTCCCCTTCGCGGGGCAACAGGTCGCTGCCGGGGCTGGGTGTGGGGAGCCCTGAGCCCTCCTGCCTCCTCCCGGCGGGATAGGGTCTTTCTGGCCGGCCCTCGCTCGGCAGCTGCCGCGCAGGTCGGCTTCGACGCCCGCGGTTGCACCCTGCGCGGCCGCGGAGAGGGCGCTGCCTGCGGAGCCAGCACTGCCGGCCCGGGCTGCGCTCCGCGCCGGCTGCGCCTGCCTCCCGCCCGGCCTTACCGGCCTCCTCCAGCTGTTGCACCGAAACCTCGGGAGGAAGCTAACCTGGCGGGCTGCGGGGCAGCTCTGGGGGAGCCGGGGTCCGGGCGAGGGCTGGGGGCAGCGGCGCCGGGCGGGAAAAGCGGCGCCGGGCGGGAAAAGCGCCGCCCGGGAGCCCCATCGCGACGCGCGTTCGCCTGCGCGCCCCGTGCGGCATCCCAGGCTCGGCCGCCGGTTCGCCGCGGTGAGCATCGCGGGGGGCGGGAGCCGACGGGGGACTCCCCGTGCCGCGCTGGTGGCAGAGGAGATGTTGACCCGGGCTGTCCTCCGCTGGCGCCGAGTGCGAGGCGCGGGTGTGGTGCGGCGCTTCGGAGGCGTCGCGGTCTGTCTCGGTTCACCGATGCCGGCTGTCTGAACAGGGGAGGGTATCTGGCAAAATCCAGTCGGTTGCGGTTTTAGCGGGAAAGCGTCTGAGCTCTTTGTGTTTTGACAAATTCCCTGAACTGTCTCGTTCGTTCGTGCTGCTTGGTCGGTTCGGGTGCTGTTGTAAAGCCCTTCCTGGCAGAAATCCTCCAAACTGTGCGCAGGTAAGGCTGTCGTGAGCGGAACTTGACAGGCTCCTCTGACAGAAGAAGAATTTCCTTGATAATATAGTTCAACTTCCTATCATTACTGGCTGGTTTGTTCATTGATCTGACGATTTCAGCTGCCTGCAGAGATTAGGGTTCATGAATTAATTAGTAGTATATGTTTCCTGTTGTGCGGTGATGGAAATGAGGTGGGAGTGAGGCTCTAAGTACTGAGTATTTCTGTGGCTGTGAAACATCATTAGCCTTATTTGGGCTGATTTATTTTTATTGCGTGTTTGTACAGAGCGGTCTGAAAAGTGAGCCCTGACATCACACGCAGCGCCGGATGAATAAGCTCTCACAAATCCCAAGTTGTGCTCTGTGCTCTCAAGTCCTTGCATCAGCTTGACTGTTTTAGCAAGTTGTGCAGCAGTCCTAAGCAGTAAATAACAAGGCAAAGATACTTTGAAAGGAGAAACTCTCAGGAGCACACGGTACGGACCACATCTTGAAGTGTGCAGAGACTGTGTTGTCTTCTGGGGTAGTCACACGGCCTCCAGGAGACAGGGGGAACAATTAGAAATACGGCAAACTCTTCATCCAGTTATCTTGAGTTGCCATGTAGACGTGTTTTAGAAGTAATGAGGCACCAGACCTCATGGACGCGGTTCTGTAGTGCAGAAGGCTGCAACAAATAAATAATAAAGGAGGAAGAAGATAGAACTTAAATATACTGCTGCTTTTGCTGGTCCTGCTCTGTGCCAACCAGTCCAAATTATCTTCTGTTGTTTGGGTATGTACATATCTGTTCACAAATACGTACCCCAGTATGTCTTCAATTTTCCTTACTCCCTTTCCATCCCATCACTCTTCTTTCTCCTCTCCTTCTACAGAGGAGCCAACACCACCACAGTAACCCCCCAGCCAGAGTTGGGGCTGTGCAAGCGTAGGACATGACAGAGGGATGCGCTTAGTTTCCAGATCTTTATTCTTCCTGCATATCTCGGTATAGTTCCTCAACACTGTGTGGTGTTTCTGGGGGTTTCCTTTCCTCCCGATTCCATATGTGACCTTAACATGTTGTTTACTTGATGGCTCTTGAATCTTTGCAGTGCCTTGACCGGTTTGATTTTTCTGTTTTAAAGAATGCTTCTTACACCAGCGTTTCCTATTCTGTGTTAATTCGCTTCACATCGTTTCATGTGTCGGCCTTTATGTTGCTTTTCTCTCTGTCTTTGCAAGCTCCCGTCTACTTTTTTACTTTGATACTTTACTGTGAAGCTGGAATTGTAATCTGCAGCCTTTTTAGAAAGGGTTTGAAATTGTAACCTTTTGATGTATGAACTTTTGTGTTATGCTGTACCTGCACAGGAACTGGAATTATCCAGTTAAAGCTCCTCTCCTTGTGCCTGGTGGCTGGGTGCTGGAGGTGCAGACATGAAGAATCCTTCTGCTTTCACACTCTTTTGAACCTGGAATTTGCGTCTCTGATGGATGTTGTAGAACACAAAATTGGACACTATTCCTCTGGATATTTTTGACTTTAAAAGCAAAGAATGCAAAAAAATAACCTTGGTCTTCCCTGCATTTCTGTCCTGGAAGAGCTCCGTCTCATCAACATGCTGACATAAAGCTGAAAAGGGAGAGAGCTTAGAGCTGTTTTGTTCATTTACTGGTTTAAATTTTAAGTTGAAGTAAGTGTTTAGAAGTCCAGCCAGTGCAATGTGGTTTGTGATCACAAAACAATAAAACGCTGCGACTTTATAGCATTTCTTAACAAAGTTTTGTTATGGAAATTTTAACCATTTTTCTATTTTGTATTTTAAAAAAAATAATGAAACTTTAAAAAGTGAGAATGTAGAAGACGTGTGGAAACGTGGAGAAGTGGAGGTCACGTTGCTGTCGCTGCCTCCCGCTCCCTCCGTCCGAGCGCTGTGGTTGCTCTCCAGGTCGCTGTGTGGTAACCGTCCCACCGGGTTAGACCCGCAGAGCCTGCCTGTGTGCACGTGTGCCCGCATCGATAAGGGACGTCGGCCAAAGGCCAGAGATGCTAACGGGTGCTGCAATATTCTGGTTTCTCCCCTGGTGGTGAGTGACAGGCAAACTCAAAAGAAGGAGGGCCTGGCAGTACTGCTGGCAGCGGGGTTTGCCCAGTACTTCCTGGCGCAAAACCACCGTCAGTTGCTTGGGACTGCTGAATTTTTTACCGGCTGACCTGCTGTGGTCTGCTCTGAGCATGTTCCTCATGCTCGGTGCTTCAGGAGGGCCCGAGTAAAGAGGCACAGCTGCTTTTGAGCGTGCCAGTGCACTTGTGTTTTGTCAGAACTTGGGTTCTTCAAGCAGTTCCGCTGCTCTGGTGTCTCCGTGGCTTGAGGCAGCGTCTGACTACTTGGTACACCTCATGCTGCTCTCTGTTTGGCTGTCCTGAGAGGAGCCTCAGACTGAAAATTAGGAACTTGTTGTTCGTATTCTTGCTCTTCTGCTCATTGATTTGAGAGGGGGCCCCTCTTAAGCAAGTTCCTCCTGTGATAATTCTCAATGTGAAAAAAAAAAAAAGGGGGTGGGGGGGCAGTGGAAATCAATGATGACTCTGTCTCTCTCAAATAATCTGAAAGTCTTCCAGTCTCTGCTCTTATTACTGTTGGTTGTGGCTGAACATTGTTATTTCTGATGTCCAGGGAAGACTTGCAGGCACATAGGCAGCTTGGAAAAGATGCCAGCTTGATGTGAACAAAAAAGCGATTAGAAGAGGCTGGTGATAGTGGGGACAGGCTGTGGAGGCAGGAGATGCACTGTTTCATTTAGGGAAATCTGACTTGGAATATTTTCCAAGACTCATTCCTCTCTCTTGAAAAAAAACAAGTGATTGAATTATTTAGGTATTAAGAAAATAGCAAAACCTGAGCTCTTTTTATTCCAGAGTAAACAAATAGAAAAGGATGAATGAGCTACCTCAGGTACTAGAAGCAATATAATCACATTAGTGTGGTGCTCTGCCCAGGCTAATTAATCCCGCTGAACAGCGAGCTACTGGTGTTGCTGCAGCACCATACCAATGCAGCTGTGCCGTTCTTGTGCAGGCTTGGAAACTGTACATGTTACTGCTCAGAGCTGTTTGGCCGTGTTTGCAGCACAAAAGCCTCCTTGGTAAAGCGCAGTCCATGTCCGAAGAGCGTGACCGTGTGGTGCTCGAAGTGCTTGCACAACTCTCAGCTGTTGCAGTCGTCTAGTAGAGGTCCTAGGGAGGAGGATTTCATTCGCTGATTCTGTGGTTGCTCCTGAGCACTAGTCCTTTGAGCTCAGCAGGGCAAGCAGGTCAGCAAAACAGGCTCCGCATTACTTCACGCTGTCTTTCTGTGAAGAACTGAATTGAGGTTGCATCGGTGGTGTGAATCTGGGGCTTCCGAAGTCCTCAGCGCTCTCTTTGTTTTCTCTGGCTTTTATGCAGCGTAGCTGGAAGTCGTTAGGTTAGGCAAGAAGTCTCAGTAACGTTGCAGGGAAGTTCGGAAGCATCTGGAGGAAAGAAAGCTTGTGAGAATGGAAAGCAAGCCCTAATCGGAGATCTAGTGCCCACTTGACAGAGCAGTACTTGGGCGTAATCAGAACTCTCTGTTAAGGAGGAGGAGTGATGGCGAAATTACAGGTGACCGGCTGCGGAAGAAGGGCAGTCAGCCCCTCGTGCCTTCTCGCAGGCTTCCTCTGCTTGCTTTCCTACTGCCTGGTATCCCGGAGCTGCTGCTCGTGGCGTCCAGTGCCAGGGTGGGGGGAGATTTATTTCCTTTTGGTGATTTTTCTGAGACAAGGTGAGCTCGCTAACAGGAGGCGGGGAGGTCTCTTCTTGCCGCTTTTGCCTGCCTTCTCCCACTGCCTGCTTTGCGTTACTCTGCTGTCGCCCTCCGTAAGCTGCTTCAGCTCCTGACCAGCAGGGAACTGCCAGAGCCAAAGAAGTGTGATAGATTTCTGCCAGCTTGGTGAGTCAAAGGCGTCTGTGGAGTGGTTGACTTGGTGCTGGTTTCGGCTCTGGTGAAGGAGCAGTTCTGTGTGGATGAAAGCGGTACGAAACCTTTTGCAGTGGCCTTGTTTTAGGAGCTGGTATCTGATCTTCTGGCCTGTCTTCTCTGTTAAAATTGAATCTCCGCAATGTGACATTTGCAGAGCAAAGGTTCAGTCTTCTGTAATAACTTTCTGTAGCAGACCCAAGTGCTGTGCTTCAGGAGACTCCCAACCCCTTTTCTCAGAACAGGAAAGAGGAAAAGAGACGCAGTGGCAGGAGTTGCTGAGACCCCAGCTCCTGTAGGCTGACGTTCAGAGTGCATTCACTGGGAGGAGGGTTGTGGGGACGGACCTTCCTAAGCAAGGGAGGGGAGGAGTTGAAGTGCAGCTGTGGAAGTGTTGAGTGGTTTGGGTTTCAAACATAAAAAGCCGTGTTCCCTGATGGTGCGCTTCTTTAAGAGCAAGATACAGTGAAAGGAAGGGGTTGACATGTAATGAGTAAGCAGCGTGGTGACTCGAGGCAACGTGCTGATGATGCAATGCGTTTTGAAAGAAGTTTTCTTAAAGTACTTTGTGACCTTAATGCTGACACCTTGTAGTTGTCATTCAGTTTGTTGAAGGATTTTTAAAATGCATCTTGGCTTTTTTCCCCCCGAAGCTTTATCTACCTATGTATAATCTTCAGTATTTTTGTATTTGATAGTTGTTTTTGAGAGTTTTTCAGTGCCTCCTTTCTTGATAAATACGGTTTATTGTAGTTTTTTTTTAACGGTTTTATAGAAGACACTAAGGAGGTGAATTATTCGCCTAAATACAGGGAATCGATGATGGTGGGTAGGTAGGTGCCTTATAGCCCTAAGTTAAGGGCCACCTCACAGGGCTTGTAGGCAGTTTTCCTGGGTTTGTTGGGAGATGTGCGCTCTTGTGAAGCGGCAGCTGGAGGTGGCAGCCGTTACCTTACGGCAGCTAAAATGTCACGAACCAGTAAGTTAAATGGCTTGCTTAGCGATACGGCACTACAAGACACGGGGGAGATACATACGGGCTACGGAGAGTATGATTCAGTGACTGTTAAGCAACCTCTTGGTTCTGTCCCTTGGCAGACCCTATGCTGCAGCCGGTTCAACCTGCCGAACGGGCAGAAAGCTGGCCTTGCTTTTGTGGGGCTCGTGGCCTGCTGGGATGGGAAGCCGAAATGGCTTAGCGGAGGTCTGAGCGCAGTGGGACCCCCGCTGAACCAGTGCGCGTGAAAGGAGAGGAAAGGGGAGGAGAGTGGAACTAAGGCATCTCTTTGTCCAGGCGATGCGAAATAGGGTATGCCTTTGCCAGATCGATGTTCTTTCTGCTGGGAGCCCCTACGGTCTTTTTAGGGGAGGACATTGTTTCAGGAGAGTTGCTTCAGCTGCCTTTTCTTTGTGCGTGTTTTTGAGAACCTGGCAGCCTCTTCTCAGTCAAAGGACTTGGAAGTTTCTGTCGTGCAGGCAGACGTGTGTCTGATTTGAACGTTGGTCGTGAGGAGGAGGGCTGTCTCAGCGCGTGGCGGCCGCCTGCATACTTCACCAAGGAATAGGGTGTGTTCCCATTGCCGCTTCATGGGGTTTTCTGGCCTTGCACCTCTTTTCTGTGAGCGAAGAGTATTTAATTTTCCTGTGTTCAGACTTGGTCTGCATTCGCAACAGGTAAATTTACCAAAACTCACCGAATCTCCTATGTAACTGGATCCTCAGATTTGGGGGGCAAATGAAAAGGCTTTTAAATGTTCCGTGGAAAACATCTGGTTTTCACAAGAAAACCAAGCACATGATTATTTCTTTAACTGAAAACCCACGCGCACATTTTATGTGAAGGCAAAACGTGAATTCCAGACACACAGGACTCTTCTCGTGAACGCTAAATAAGGTGATGTAAAGATGTGAGGTAAAGCTTAGAATGGAATGTCTCCTGCATTTTGGCAAAAGCTATATTCTCATGGTGATTAAATACAAAATATATTTAATGTTGTTATAGCAGCCTATGGCAGCGTTTTAATATAAAGAACTGGAGTAAATCATAATGTTGGTGAGTGCAGTTGCTTACGGCTGTAGTTCTGTACTGTGAGGAAACTGAAGCAGAAAAATTCCACCTGTTTATTAAAATCTACTGATAAGGCCAAAAACCATCTGTCTTCATTCAGGAGGAAAATAAGAGTGGTAGACAGCCAGGCTTTGATAGTGTCTTTGAACGTTAATGAAAGCACAGGACTGTGAGCAGGAAATCACGGACAGACAGCAGACAGCGCTGCCTGTGGAAGGTAATTAACTTCGTTACAGAAGCTCGTGTAGACTGCTGGATGGACAGACCTTTTCTTGAGCTTTCTGAAAAGCACCACTCAAGTGTTGAGCATGTTAACTTTCTGTTTGTTTGGGTTTTTTTTCCCCTACCTTGGTGAGCCAGCATAGGTATCAATTTCTGTGGTTTACATCTAAAACAGAAGATCTGAACAAGCAGTTCCCTTATTTACAAATAATAAATTTGTCTCCCTGACTTCAGGACAGTGGCTTTGATTCAACGTTTGCTGCTGTCCAAGGGTGCAGCACTTTTCTGTCAATAAACTGCCACCTGCGATTGTGCAGAGATGATGGAACACTCTGGTGGTGTGCTTTGTTAGTAACAAACTCAGCTATTCAAATGAGTCTCGGTGTAAAGTATGGGTTTTTTCAAAACATTCAGTTTTGAAGGATTTTGTGGCCTATTTCTAGTTATTTCTAGAACTGTCATTTTACAAATGAAGAGAATAATTGTTTAGGTGGGCCTGTGAATTAAGCAATATGGGTAATGTACCAGATACTCAATATACTGGTTCCCTCTCTTGTGTGGAAAATCTCCTTTATTCACAAAATTTATGGGGAGTTTTTTTGCTTGTGGGGTTTTTTTAAGCTTGTGATATAAAGAATGTGTGCACACTTCTAAGAAGCATCTGTTTATGTTTTCCATGACTTTTTGTAATAGGGTCTGCAAGTCTGTCATGAAAATGTAATTGGTGAGTAATAAAGCGCATGCTTGCCTCAACCACCTTAAATGCAAGGTTTTACAGAACTGCCGTTAAGCCACTGTTGCAGCCTTGCCTGAAGAGGCCAGAAGACTTTGAGAGACGTTGTGAGAAAGCAGTTTGGTTTTCCAGGGGTGAGAGGGGTCTAGTGCAAGTCACTTGGCACAGTGAGGCAGGTTTAAGAGCGGAGCTTGGTTGCTTGGATCCCATTTGGTTGTTCCCCACTAAACCAGGGGCTGTTGCTGTGCGCTGGGTGAAAGCTGTTCTTGCTCCTATCCGTGCTGCAAGTCTCTAGCCTGGGCACATCAGCTCACTAGGATAGGTTTAAACCTGGGTTTTGGAGCCTAGTTGATGGCTGCACATGGGTGGCTGTGGTTTGCCACTAAGCTGCTGCTAATCGCGCTGTCTCTTACAGGGGGAGGCTAAACCCCAGACTCCCTGGTTCTGTGTTTAGGTCACTAGCTGTAAGCTTTTTAAGCAGTGCTTGAAAACAAACGCTTTGGTCCAGTGCTGTTTTGAAGGAAGGCAAGTGGAATAGTGAAACTCCCAGTTTGCCTTTCTTGCATCTTGAAATCTTCAGTTTGAACTCTGTTGTAACCAAGAAATGCTTGTATGAAATAATATGACAACTTGCTCTAAGTCGCTGCAGTAAGCTGATTGGATTTTATAGCTGGTGTTTATGAAGATACAGGTATTGCTCATTCTGATGCCTCTAATTTTAAAAGCTTTTCAAACAGATTGGATGAGCACATAACCTGCTGTTACGTTCTTATAACTGTTAAACATTCACAGCCCTTGTGGGAACACTGAGATAGGCAGCCTCTTATGCAAAAGTAACTCCAAGTGTAAAATCTACTTTGATTTGTCCTCCCACTCCCTCTTGGAAGCTATGTACCTGGGCTTTTAAATTGTCTGAGGAGTAAAGCAGGTGAGTGGAAGTCTGGCTTCTAAGAAACTTGGCCCTTTTTTACAATGCAAATCTCTCATAAGGTAAGAAAATACATGCAGATCAGAAGAGGTGATAGGCAGTACTGAGCAAAGGACCAAAGTGATTCTGTGCAGTGAATGAGCTGATGACTATGGAACATCTGGCTGTTACGAGACTTCTGTGTGCATCTCAAAATTATTTCAGAAGAATCAACGTTTTTCTGTAGTGCTGGGCAGAAACAGGACTTGCAAAGCTGCATGCTTTTACATTAAAGTTGTACTTCTCAAGTGAGGCTATATATTGCTGGCATTTAGTTAGAGGCAGTACTGTCTAGTGTGTGATGAATAAAGTAGAAAGGAAAGAATGTCTTGATACTTTTTTCCAGAATTTTACATCACCCGACTTGTGTAGGGGTGATCTTATTGCTTGGCAACATAAATCTTCTTTTCTAATTATTTATTCAAAGTCAGTATGTGCTTTTTAAAACATTGCAGTAAAACTGCACTAGATCAGTGTGGCTCACTGCTTTAATTAGCATGCAGACCACTGTGAGGCTAATTTTTTTAAAGTATCTGCATATTTTTCTTTCACTTAGTCCACTGCATAATCAACATCTCTGTGCCTTTTGAAATTTCTTTTGTTCAGGGACTGCTTTCTTCCAAGAAAATAGGAAGTAGCTCATGTAGAAGAATACTAAACTAAAAAACGTTTTGCTTTCAAAATGTAGTGCTTAAGGAGATAGTAATTTTACTATTCACTGATACAACATGCAGATGCAGACTTTTAACTCCTGTCAGTTTTCTCGCTGCCTTTGAGCGGTGACATCTGTTGGTGCACTGAATGGTGATGCTAATGATAAAGCTTTGCCCATACTGCTGTCTCTAGGGAAATCTGCTGCTTGTTACTGTGGTTATAGTTCTCCACCCATCTGTGGTTTTGAGAATTGCACTTTAGATTTTTAGATAGCTTAAAAAAATCTAGTATTACTAAAGCTTGAAGAAGAGAAATAGATGTTAAACATTTGCAGTGATGGATTTCTACGCCCCTTCCTTCCATGCAGCAGAAAACCTAATTACCATTTAGAGAGTAGAAGAGTTGTAGAAGAGTAGTGCACATCACATATTTAAAAAGTCATAATGCTTCAGAGCTGCATGCTGCTTTGGTTGTTCTGGTGAGATCATCTGAAGAATCACCACAGGGAAAGCTATGCTATGTAAAGACAAACTACAAGTTGACTGATATTTTTATGTCTTATTCTGTAAAGCTCTAGAGTAAACATGGCACTGAACTTGAGCTGACTCTTCTTAGAAATGTGTGGTCTTGTCAAGGGCTGGAGTGATGTCACAGATCAAGAAGGGCATTTCAAAAAATGACCTTTCTGAGGAAAAGCCCATAAGTCTCTTAATACAGTTTCTTTAAAAAAAAAACAAACCACTATTTATATTGAGACAGACGTTATTCATATCTCTCCCCATATATATGCTTTATATGAGCTAAATAAATGATACAGTTGGTAAATGACAAATTCTGTTGTCTGTAACTGAAGATGTAGTTTGTTGGGGGCAAGCTCTGATCCAAGTAAACACCTTGAAAAAGTAAAAGGCATAGTTGTTTTTTTGTTTCGTTGGTTGGGGTTTTTTGCATATAGTCACCTAAATTGAAAAGGTAATTATACATATGCTGCAAACACAATCCAGGACATTAGGATGGAGAAAAGAAATCCTTGTATTGCAAAAATCAATTTTGCTCTAATTATTTATTATATAAATCTAAACCTTGCAGGAAGTAGCTGCTCTGTGAGAAAGTTTTCAGACTTCATGGAAACAGCCTGATCACCTGAAAGCATTGTGCATGGTTGGTCTGCATTTATGTGCACTGTAGTCCTGTGTGCTCTCTCCCAACCTTCTGCTTACTATAGGATTTCGTTGTTGAGGAGAGCGATTCAGACTGGCCACTGGACCTCTGGAGGTCTGATCTCTTGCTTAGAGCAGGAGTGACTTCAAAATTAGATCATGTTGCTCAGAGTGTTGTGCACTCAAGGGCGGAAAATCTCTGTGGAGGGAGATTCTGAAGCCTCCTGGACAAACCCCCCCATATTCCAATCTCTGAAGAGGTACATTCTTACTATGTATATTTTTTTAAATTATTATTGTGTCTAGTTAGAATTTCTCTTGCTGCAGTTGGTGATCACTGCCTTTTCTTTCATTGTACACCACTGAGAAGAGCTTGGCTATCTTTTCTCTGTGGGCACCAAGTAAGTCATTAAAACACCTTCTCTACTCTGAACAAACCCAGCTCCATCTGTTGCTTCTCGTATATCACGTGTTCCTTTTTTTTTTTAAAGAAATATCTCTGCTTGGTACAAGGGACCTGAAAACCAAGTACAGGGCTGCCATTTGAGGCATGAGGAATGCCACATAGAACGTGTTAATTGCTTCCCGTCACTAGCAAGCACTCTTGCTAATGAAGCCCACTATACAGTTAGCCTTCATTGCTACCAGGATGTCTTGCTTGTGTTCAACACCTTGATCACTGGGACCCTCAGGACATTTGTTGCAAGGCTGTTTTCTAGCCTTCCCATTCTGTACTGTGGCATTTGCTTTTATTGGACTTCATGAGGCTCGTCAGCTCACCCCTCCAGGGTGTTGAGGTCCTTCAGGCCGGAGCCCCACTCTCCAGCTTCTTGGTTGCTGGAGTTCGGTGTTACCCGTGAAGTTGGTGAGGGTATGTTCTTCTCTGTCGTTCAGATTAACCCCAGAGAAAAGTCACTTGTAGCTAGCTGCTGGTTAGACTTCGACCTGTTTACTGCTGTCTTGAGCTTGTCAGTCCAGTCGCTGTTTTCTTCAGCCTTGCTACCAGCCATCTCATCCATGCCTTTTTGGCTGCAGCAGTGCTAAGAGGGACAGCAGTTAAAAAGCATGCTAAAGTCAAGGTAAATGGTGTCTGCTGCTCTGCCTTCATCTACAGAGACAGTGGCTTCATCGTAATAAGTAACTGGGTTGGTTGAGCACATTTTGCCTTTGGGAAATTATGCTTGCTGTTCGCAAAGGTGTTTCCGTCCTTCATGTTCCTGAAAATAGATTCAAGGAGGATTTGCTCCATTTTCTTCCCAGGTTTTGGAAAAAAGGCCAATGGGCCTCTAGTTACCTCAGTCATCCTCCTTGGTTTTTTCTTCAGTTACCAGGGTCCACCCTTGGTTACTTACAGCCGTTCCAAGGTGATCCAGAGAGGCCTTGCAATGACATCAGCCAACTTCCTCAGCACTGTCAGAAGCATCTCCTCTGGTCCCATGGGCTTGTGTGTGTCCGCTTTGCCTAGGTGCACCGGTCGTAGCTTCATCTTCATTTGTTTGACACCTTTCCCCGGGCTTTTGTCGCTGAAGCCCCGTGAGTATGCCTTGCTGGGAAAGACCAAAGCAAGAAAGACCCCGAGTGACCGAGCCTTTTCATGTTGTGTGTTACTAGCTTGCTGAACCCGTTTAGCAACAGGTCCGCTTTGTTTGGTCCTTCTTCTGTTGCTTCTGTACCTGTAGAGGCCCCTCCTGTCCCATGGCAACTCCAGCTGAGTTGGCCCTTTCTCCCCTGGCTCCTGGGCAGTGCTTTGGTACCGGGACGGGGGAGCCCCTGCACTTCCCTGAGGGCTTGGGCTCAGCCGGGTGCTCCTGGTGCAGCCGTCCTGCGCTCCTGCCATGGGACACGGAAAGTCAGTGAGGTCTCTGGGCACTTAAGCCCTACAGGGAACTCTCCCGTGGGATCCTGCAGATCAGGTCCCTCAACAAACTGAGCTTGTTTCCATCAAGTCCAGGGTCTTTATTACTTGTCTTCCTCAGATCCTTCAGGATCTTAAACTCTCTTGTCTGGCGTATAAATAGCCTTGGGGTTTAAACATTTCTCATCGATGCATTAACTGTTTTGAAGTGAGCTTTTATTACAGGAGGTGGGGTGGTGGAGGAAAACGGCATGTAGCCTTTCCTGGCTAATTTACATCCGTGGTACCTCTCGGTTTCGTTAGAGAAGCCCAGCAGGCAACTACCTGTTAGCTCAGTGGGTATTCAGAATTCTTTAACAATGAGGAAATGTTTCCTGGGCAAACAGATGTGTTTAATATAGGGAATTCCCATGTGACTTTTTTTTTTTTTTTTTTTTTTACATACAAGCTGCTAATGGAAAACAAAACTCCGAGTTGCAGCTGTTGCCACTTACGTGGGCGTAGGTGGGTTACTGGCATGCTGTCACAGGCTGCGAGACCCACCATCGAAGAATCGGGTGCTGCTTTGCAGTGTTTTCCTCTGCATACCTCTGATCAAAATGTCAGTCATCTGATGTTCATACCGCAAATATGAACCTAAGGACACGGAAGCTAATACTGAGTCAGTTCGGAGTTGGTAAGTGCAGAGTTTGTATTGCAGTTGTATTGAAATGGATACTGTTGAATTAGATTTAAAGCACATATCTGTTTGATTTCCTTCTTGAGGGTCTAATCACTATTCTACAAACCTGTGGTTTTTGATTAAATTTCCGTCTGTTCTGCGTCACTTATTTCATGGTTTACAGCAGGGCTGTAAAAACTTTTACAGTCGGGTTGTACTGTTGCACTGCCAATTCATGAGAGTCCGACACTTCAGCATTTGTTTTTGTCACTTTTGACATCACAATGAGGTCCGGCTTTACACAAGCTTGGTTTTGAAAATGAAGTCTTTCTTTGTACTGCCTCATGCCCAGCATCCAAACTCACTAGTTGCTTCTAAAAGGGCAGATAGCCAGCATTGCGGCAATACGCGAGATCCCTTCAATTTGACGCGCATACCCTGATTTCGTGATGTGAGAAGCAAAGCTCTTTCCAGCTATAGCAGGAACTATATAACCTTCCCTTTGCCCCAACTTTACGATTCTTTGTTCTGGGAACAGTGATCACCCTTAGTTTTTATGTGGCGCTTAAAGCAAAAGTGTGAAAAGGTAGCTGTAAAACCGACTTCTGAGTACTTTTGGTGGGAATAAGTTGGAGGAAAGTGCCTCGTCATTTTGGAAAGGAGTCAAGCTTATTTTAACTTTGATTAGATGTTTTTTCCTTAAATTTTCTACGAAGTCAGTGTATGGAGGTTTAATTTCATCAAGAGAGTGAGTTATTTGGAACCTTGTTAGCAATCCAAAGCGTGACCAGTAGCTGAGTCTCTTACATTTTTGATCTGTGACTTGAAGTAAAAATTAGGCATTTAATTTTCCCATGTAAAGCAGGTCCTGTAGTCTAAGCTGTTGAAGGTCGCACCACTTGGGTCTCTTGCATGTGAAAATAAACTCTAGATGAATGATCTGCTGTGTGTGTGCTGGGCATTGAAAAAAAAAAACAAACTTTTTTTTTGGTTAGCTGTATTCTTGATCGTGAGAACCTGAAAGGACACAACTATTACAAAGTTATTTTAAACACGTAATAGTGCACCGCAAGATGTTACACGTGTTCGTTTCAGAGTGACTTTGTAGTAGCTTCCTGGTGTGCTAATTACCCATTACTGTGTTCTGTGATGGGGGGGTTTTGTGGAGTTTTTTCTTCTCATCTGTTTGAACACAGTATTTTTGTGATGCTTATTTTATTCTTTATTTGCCATGAGGAGTCTCATCCACTTCAGATTCATGACGTTATTTGAAAAATGTCTATGTTTTATTTTCTGAGGAAGGAAATGCCCAAGACAGGACTCAAAAAATAGGTTTAGAAGTTCTCTATTGGTGTGAACGCTGCAGTGCAAGGAAATGGGGATGTGACCTACTGCCTCAACATCAAGCATACCTAGTGTCTGTCTGTGTCAGCCCTACCTGTTGTCTGCATTTCCTTAAGAACTTTGTGCCTGGTTTTACTGCAGCTTCACCGATAATGATTCTCTTGTACTTGGTAACTTCATGTTGCCGTTAGTCCTGTGTTATGTGGGGAACTTCTGCAGGCTGTAAAACGAGCTGTGAATGTGCTATAATTGGAAAGAAAATAACTTATTCATAATTTCTCTTGGATATTCCTGCTGTGCTTTAATATCCAGTTTCAAATATGCCGTTTATAGGAAACATCCCGGGTAGCATTGTACATGCTGTGATCAAAATGACTGAGAATTTGTAATCTGTTGTCTTTTCTAGCACCACCACAGCCTCCCTTACACACCCCCCCCCCATCCCACTCAAGTTTAAATTCCATCTTTTCCTTAAGATAGTCAAGGACTTGACTGAAGTCCCCAAAGATGTTCTATAGAAGGAAGAGGGGAACTTCTTGGGCTTTCTGATGGGGTAAGGAACGAGGAAAATAGGTGAAGGAAAACTTGCTCATCTTTCACTTGAAAACTATTACCTAGGAACATGATGACTGTCCCGCATTTTACCAAAGAATCTAGCGTATGAAAGAGTGTTTGGAGTGGAGGAAGCTTTGTGTGTGTATGTATATATAAATACCGATGTGGGTTAATGAAAAAAGACCAAAGAAAAAGCACATACCTTAATATGTGAAACTTTTGCCAAAGAAGTAGTACACCCTATAATTTGTACCATCTTTTTAAACTTGGTAAAGATAGGGTTGTAGCATGCTTTTCTATCTGTGCTTGCCCTTTCTGTAATTAGCATGAACGTTTCACAGCCATGGCTTGTGTGTGAGACTGAAACCTGGGAAAGGCCCTTGTTTTGGCTGGTAGGTAGGAAGGAGATGTTTGGCAGCTTGGCTGATGAAAAGTAGTTCGTGAAACTTAACTGTAAAGCTGTATATGAAGGTGTACTAATGAATTCATTGTATGAAGCCTGATTAAATGTTTTATCATTCATATATTTTACCTTTTGCCCTTTGGACTGCTGGGGAGAGATATAATTTTTGATCTTCAGAAGTGCTGCTAATTAAATACAAACCTCGTTGGATAAGAACAGCGTTTGATGCAAGTCACAGCATGTTTAAAGGTAAATTTTATTCACTATTTCATAGCTTACTAAAAATCCCAATCAGCAGTTGTCGGTCAGGTTTTTATACAAGGAATTTGATAACAGCTAATTTGTACAGTTAATCCACGTAGTTAATCCCTCTCACTTGGGGGTGTGACTCGGTTTCATTCATACTCCCCAGCTTCTGGGGTAAGGCTATGGAGTAGCTATGACCTCGCTAATACCTCTGGGTCAATTTAGAAATCCTTTTGGTTTTTTCTATCAGAATTTTCGTTTCTCTTAGCATTTATCCCTAAACCTACTTGATTCTGCTTCTACAGACAAATACTGAAAATATGGATTGTGAGGAAAAACGATTTCTACGTCTTCATGTCCTTTTAAGATCTATACAGTCACCACTTTCCCCAGATCAGCACAAACCAGTATTCCTTCCGTTCTCCCTTGGGCTTTGGCAGTATGCTTAGAACTTAACCAGCCACGGCTCTGCCAGATCAATCAGAGCTGGAGGCAAATTCACCAAAAACCCAGAGGTTTTCTGGCACCCAGCTTGCCACTGAAAAATCCTCTGCCCTGCAGAGTGCATGGGCTGGAGTTGATCATAGAAGAGATGTATGTGCACTTGGTGCCTTTTGGACTGCAGAGGGCAAATGGAAGTGAATGTGGGTTGTGGGATATTTATACTTGAATCTTCACCAGTCATGATTTCTTTATTTGCTTTATAGCATTGATGAAAGCCAAGCTAGCTAGAACTAGTTCACTTTGATCTGTAAAACCATACCTTGCATGAACAAATTAATGACAGTAGTTTGCTCCCAAGAATACTAGTGGGATCACCAGAAGATCCCCCCCAGCTGGGGCTAGGGATTAAACTCTGTCACTGTCTGCCTTTCAAAGATACCTGTGACATGGTGGCATGAGACTAGCCTTTCCCAGTGCTTTCTTAAAGCATTCTAACGTCGCTTCTTCAGTGTTGAGAATGGAAACAGGTAAGACTTGGGGCATCACAGTGGATGAGCGTTACCTTTCTTTTTACCCACATCTGTTAGTTTCAAACCAGGCAAGTGCTACTCCACAGGGACTCGAGTCTTGAGAAAGCAAGCAGCAAGCGATTTCTCCTAACATCAATGACAAAACCATCAGACTGCAAATATTAAGCAAGTTTTTCAGGGCATGTGTTTTGGAGGACTGTAGTTCTTGTATTTGAGTGTATTTAATACTGTCAGGAAACTGCAAATGCGTTTATTTCTGATGTGTCATCTTTCTTGCAGACCCTTCTTTTTCCATTCTGCTTGACACCCCCTTGGGTTTAGTTTGCAGTCTGATAGCAGCACTAGCTTGCACCAGCAGGCATTATTGACTTTTAGAAGCAGGTATGTGCGTTTGATGCTGACTTTACAACTTCCTCAGAAACCGTGAAATACTTGTTTGGTATTTAAACTTGATAGTTCCTTGCTGTGGCTCCTGGTTATTGCCTGTTAGCAAGTAGCAGTAGCATCATATAAAGGTAGGCATGGAGTCAGAGAAATGGAAAGTTTGAGCAGCTGCATGTTTTAATTGCAGTGATGTGTTTGCGGCACCAATGACAGGCCTATGCTCTGGCTTTCAGTCATTGGCCAGAGGCTCTAATACAAGACCATCTCCAGTAGCTGCATGCACCAGCCCAAAGCCGCCTCTCCTGTATTGCCCAGCCCAAAGCCTCCTCTCCTGTATTGCCCAGCCCAAAGCCTCCTCTCCTGTATTGCCCAGCCCAAAGCCGCCTCTCCTGTATTGCCCAGCCCAAAGCCGCCTCTCCTGTATTGCCCAGCCCAAAGCCTCCTCTCCTGTATTGCCCAGCCCAAAGGCGTTCCTGCCACGTCTCACTGCTCTTGAACGGGATGTGAAAAGCTCCAGGCTTCAGCTGTGGGCTCTGACTGGTGTGACACTTCTGGAGGGCTCCACTTTGATACAGCCAGAGCAATGGTTAGTGACCTATTTACGGGTCAGAAGCGGATGAAGACAGTGCCCAGTAGCTTTCATCAAAGCTACTATGCTAGTACATGTAAAAAGACTAGACTCAAAGTTGATTTATCCTCAAAGAAATGACAGCCTTAAAAGAACGTAGGCTATTAATGGATACAAGTAGAATACACGGAAATGTATTCTGTTTCAGTAGGGCAAGGCAGTGATAGAGTTGGCTTCTTTGTTTTTATGACTGACAGATGGGACAATAAGATTTCCCCTGCAATATTCTCATCAGCACTTCATTGCCTTCCTTATAATTTTTAACTCTCAGTTAACCATGCCAGCTAAAAGTTAGTGAACAGGCTTAACCTGGCTGGATGCCAGATGCCCACCAAAGCCCCTCTGTCACTTTTCATCCTCAGCTGAACAAGTGAGAAAAAATATGTTGAAAGGCTCATGGCTTGAGATAAGGACAGGGAGAGATCACTCAGCGATTACAGTCATGGGTAAAACAGACTCGACCTGGGGAAATTAGTTTAATTTATTACCAGTGAAATTGGAGTAGGATAATGAGAAATAAAACCAAACCTTGACACCTTCCCCCTACCTCTCCCATCTTCCTGAGCTAAACTTTGCTCCTGATTTTCTCTACCTCCTCCCCCAGAGCAGCACACGGGAATGGGAGTTGTGGTCAGTCCATTACACACTGTCTCTGCCTCTCCTTCCTCCTCAGGGGGAGGACTCCTCACATTCTTCCCCTGCTCCAGCATGGGGTCCCTCCCAAGGGAGACAGTCCTCCATGAACTTCTCCTATCTGAGTCCTTCCTGCAGGCTACAGTTCTTCACAGACTGCTCCAGTGACCATGTGGGGTCCCAAGTCCTGCCAGCAAACCTGCCCCAGCGTGGGCTCCTCTCTCCACAGGACCTGCCAGGAGCCTGCTCCAGCATGGGCTTCCCATGGTCTCAGGGCCTGCTTCAGGCATTCTTCTGCTTCAGTGTGAGGTCTTCCATGGGCTGCAGGTGGACATCTGCTCCACTGTTAACCTCCATGGGCTGCAAGGAGATGGCTTGCCTCGCCAAGGTCTTCACTACAGGCTGCAGGGGAATCTCTGCTCTGGTGCCTGGAGCACCTTCGCTCCCTCCTTCTTCACTGACCTTTGTGTGTGTAGAGTTGTTCCTCTCACATATGCACACTCCTCTCTCTCTGGTTGAAGTTCTGCATGTTTTTTTCCCCCACTTGTTAAATACGTTAGAACAGAGGCTCCACCGCCGTTGCTGGTGGGCTCAGCCTTGGCCAGCGGCTGCTCCATCTTGAAGCCAGCTGGCATTGGCTCTATTGGGGGAAGCTTCCAGCAGCTTCTTACAGAAGCTACCCCTGTATCTACTCTGCTACCAAAACCTTGCCACATAAACCCAATACACCTGGCCTGGTTGTAACTACGTGTAAATCTTTTTGGGGACTAGCCATTTCTGTTAAGGGCTGTTATTATGGCAGCAAATCACTGGTAGTACACTAGCGTGGCGCATAGTGTTGAGTTTCCAGGTATGGAGTTCTGTTGTGTAGATACAAAGCGTATCTTCCCACCCTTAGGTACGCTATTTGCTCAATAACTTAATGAAAAGTTTCCACCTTCAGTGATAGGCTTAATTTTTACTTAACAGGTCTCATGGAACTGTTTTGTTGTTGTTTGTTTTTTAAATGATGCTTTAGACTGGTAGATTTTGATTTAAGAGTCAAGCTAATTCTGTCAAGTCTGAATCTCCTGGCCATGCAGCATCCTGTGTTTTGACTGCTATATTAGAAGGTAATGGACCTGTTAGAACAAGCTCCACCTCCCTGTTAGAGAGGAGAACCTTAGTTGTACAGAGAAGTCAAATTTTTCTTTTGACGCACATTTCTTTGTACTAGACCTCAGCTCGTATTTCACATACATACAGATTTGCTATTTCATACAACACCCAATAAGACTATGAAAAAGGTAGAAGTGAAAGTCAGTGGACCCTTGACTTAAGTCTCCTACTGTCTGTCCATAGTGGACTCTAGGTTGTTTGGGTTCTAAATTAATACCGTACCTTTTAAAGAAGAATACTTCCTCTTACTTCTCCTAAATGGCGTGTATAGGTATATACCAAGAATACTCCATGACCAAAAGCTAAGAGCAATGAGATATTTTAAGGTATTCTGAAGTAGGTCCTAACTACATGCAACATAGTCCAAATCAAGAAGGAATTGCAAAAAAACTTGGATTATGCCAGGATAGAAGTCTCCAGGTTGCCTTTGTAAGCCTTGACAGTCAAACAAAGAGAGTTCTGAAATAATCCATGTGCTTAGCAGGCGTAAATCACTGGATGCAGAGGGTGCAGATGAGGCTTGCTTTCCATGATTACAGGAAACACCTAGGACACATTGTCTTCTACTGTAAATAAAGTGTCCTGGTTTTAACAATAATTTTGTTTGTTTCTTTTATGGATCCAAGTCATAATGTGCAGACGAAATCATCTCCTGTGCATATGGAAAATAGAACTCAGCATTCTGTGAAAGTGAGCAGACAAGACAGATTTACGGATGTGTCAGGAGGGTTTTTGGTGATGGTTTTCTTTTCAAGTGGTCCTCACAGGATGGAAACCTTGGAATGAGAAATGCATGTTGCTTTTCTGTGTTAGTCTCAAGCACAGCAGCAGGGGAGCATTTAGAAAAGATGAAATGTCTCTCAAATTCTTTGATGTCAGAGTGAAACAGTTCACATTTCTGTGAAAATGTAGTATTAGAATAACAGCTATTTCTTCCCCTTTCATTGTTGAAGGAAGCATTATGAAAGAATAAGTTCTAGGAATGAAACATCTTGCAGTGTTGAGAGGACTGTAAGCAGCTCTCTAAATAGCTTGTATGTTTGATTTCTGTGCTCAGAAAGGGAGCTTTGTCTAGTTCTGGGGAAATGGAATATCCTCAGAAGAAATGAAACCTCTGTCCTCACCTGTCGTCTCTGTGGCGTGTTAAAAGCTCTGGATTTCTGTAATTTGATTTTGAAATCAGTAAGTGCATGGAGAGAGTGACATCATAGACAGGTGACCTGCAAATCAGTATGAGTAGGAGGGTGCTGCTCATGAACACGTAGAGATGGGATGCTGCGATAACATGGCTATTTCATGTAAGGTTTTATGGACAGCTCTTACGAAGCATTTCAGAGAAGATCACAACTGCTTCTCCTTTTTAAAATGCAGGAACTGATGCAGATTTAAAGCACTTTAGCTCCTTCTAACACACAAATAGTAGGTAATTAGAAGGAAGCTAAATTGCACGTCTCTTGACAGTCAGTCTCTTCTCCACTACAACGATCCTTACCAAAATACATAATAAAGGCATATTTTGTTTCAAAATTTTAGAATTAAATAGATTCAGTGTTTTTCAGGAAAGCAATTGGGAGAAAGAGGTAATAATATGACATTGATTTTTGTGGTGTATTTATTGGTGTTATTCAAGCCTACTCTGAGGAATATTCCCGTTTGTCAAATACAGGGCACATCAAATGAAACTGCTGGCTGACAAAATCAGAACAAACCGGTTCTTTACGCATTATGTTGTAGAGCCCTTTCTGCAGGGTGTTGTGAATATCAAAAATTTACCCAAGTTCAGAAAAAGTTGAGTAATTTCAGGAAAGAAGACTCTACTGGGGATTAATAATCATCTGGCTCTGAAAGTCGTGGACTCTCAAGCTCTGAACGCTACTATTACTCGTAGGAAGTATTTCAGTTTGCTTGTACTGTTCCTAAACTTGTGTTAGGGATAGGAAGCTGTAGTAGATAAGCCTTTCAGACTCTCATCTAGCAGTCACTTTTTTGTGTTTGAGATTTTGTGTGAACTGGAACAGTTGTTGCCTGGCTTGCACTGAGAGAGATCTGTCTTTGAGGGAGGATGATGCTGGAATTATTTCAGAATGGCGCGGGTAGTATTCCTACTTGTGTTAAATAGAATTACATTAGTATGACCGAAATGCTCAGTTACTGAGCTATAAACATGGGGAAAAGTATGTTGCATCCTGTACGTTGTCAGGAGGTCTCCTCTAAGTGCTCTCTCACCGGCAGGAGGGAGAGCCCCCAGCTTCCCCCTCCCTGCCTAAGTCAGATGCAGATCTGACCAGAGTATCAACAGGTTTATTGTCCTCTTGCAAGATGTGTTGATAGTGTGCCCTCAAGCACCTGATTTGTTTCCCTGGGTATTCCCTTTTATTTTTTCCTTTCCAAGTTCTTCCCATGTACCATCCTCATCGCTTCCCAGTTAAACAAGTCAGCCCTGTTTCCCTTTCCCCACTGGCCTCAGTTCTGTTGACTGGTAAATTCTGTGAAGCTAGCACTCCCCTTCTGTTACCTCTAGTGCCTGCCTACCCTCTCTCATCGTCTTGTTAGTGGTGCCCCAGGATAGGGTGAGCCATCTGAGGGGAGGCTGCTCCCCCTCTGTTACCTGTGGCAGCTTGCACTTGGTGGGGGCGCTATCTTGTTGGAGGCACCACAAGCGTGGGTGCCTCATTCACACGCTACCCTGAGGTACAGGAGGTCTTGTAGCCTGTAATTCTTCGCGTGTGTGCCCCAGAAGAGGCTGCAGGATAATATTGTTTACGTATACCTTAGTGTTTATGTGACTGTAGATGTGGCTGGAGATTTCCTCAAGTCTTTATTTCAGGGTGACCAGAGCTATTTGCATGCGGGACTACTAGACTTGGTAGCTGGGAAAGGGATCAAGCCCAGAGCTGAATAGAGGACATTTCTTGTGGAAAAAAGTGGAATTTAGGGAAGATGCGTGAGACAAAAGAACAATTTATTTATTTGCCAAAAATGTTTCACTCAAATAGAATCTTCAGAATGTATAAAATTTGCTCACGGGCAGCCGGTAAACCAGAAATGAAAATGGACAGGCTGCTGGGCAGCCCAGTCCCTGCCTGCTCTGCTCCACACCGATCAGCCTTCCTGGAAGGGACTCGTCCAATGCGGCTTTCGGTCCATAGCAAGTGAGCTTGATGTGGTGGTGGGTTTTTGTTTGGTTGACTTTGGTGGGGTGAGGGGGAGCTGGTTTCTAAACATGGACAGTCGGGTTTTCAACAGGGAACTTCTCCAGCTCTACTCTACCAGCTCTACTCTACCAGCTCTACTCAGTGACTTGACATAGGTATTATTTTTCTGGAAATTACCATGATGATTTGGATGTTTTGTTTTCACTTTTGCTACGTAATTGGGCTTATCTTTGAAGCTTTTCTTAGAAATTGGCTGCAGCAAACTCCCTAGATTATTTTGGTTGGTTTAGGCTCAACTATCCCAAACAGTCTGAGGGACAGCAAAGACTTTGTTTCTTCAGTACTGTAGATACTTTGACTGGTCTCCTTTGTGGAACTTGAAATGAAGTGTGGAATCAACAGAACTGGCCTGGGAAACTTGAGTGGTTTTACATACCTGCCTGAAAAAAGCAAGAGAATGAAAAAAGGAGTACTGTGTGCTGGAAAACAAGTCTCATTCATGGTTTTTGCTTTGTCTTAACAGGACTGTTAACTTTGTAGCTGGCTTTCCATGTTCCTGCTTAGGAAGGGACAGAAATTTCAGATAGTTGTTTGTCTGCATTGTATTATGGAGGAGCAGCCCATCTTCTATACTTTTTGTATATTTGTTTGAGCCACCAATGTATATTGAGAAACTGGTCAGTTTAGGTGGCAGTGCAAAGCTAAAATTTTTGCCTGTGATGGGGCTAAGTCTCTACTGGGTGGATGGGGTGGGAGGTGTCTCCTCCTAATAACGCTGCTCCGCATGAAAGTCATCACACCATTAGCTGTGTTACTGATAGTGCAAACTGGAATTATGCTGCGTTTGTGCTGTGAAGGCTGTAAGGCGTTTGAAGCCCTTTCTGTTAACAGCTTAGGAAGTGCAGTATGAAATTTGGGCCACTATGACCATCTGCTCTCTCAAATCCATCAGTATCCCATTAAGTTGTCACTCTCTGTATCTTCTGGCAGTGATTCCTGAGTGTTTGCCTTTTCAGTAACAAAATTAACACTTGTGTATATTATTTTCTCCTTTTCTCTCTTACAAAGATGTTCAGGAGGAGCCCTTGCTTTCTGCATACCTGTACTTTTATCTTGTTCCTTTTTGTCCCCTTACAAATAAGAGTTATTTTTTTCAGCCTTTTCATTGAGGAAAATATCTTAATGCCTCTTAATTGAAGTCTTTCTCTTTCTTCTGTGTCCTCTACTGCCAGGAGGTAATTGGAACAGACCACTAGTATTCACCTTGGCTGTTTTAATAGCGTATCAGTTTTAAGGTTTTCCATTCATTTCCTTGTACAGCTGAGCATCTGATTTCTTCTGCCTGTCATGAAATCATGATCATAGACATTCTCCATAAACCTGTGACAGCTCTTCTCAAACCCATGTAGAGCTGATGAAATATTAACAGTACTGTACTTTGCGATCTCATTTCTAAAAGCTTCTTGCTGAGGAACATTTGTATATATAAGAAAAATATTGTGTAAAGCGTTAATATGTGATGTATAGCGCTGGAAGAGATGTTACCTAAGGGACAAATGACTTCTAGTACATAAAAGCGGATTTGCGTGGATTTTTAAGGTAATTTAAAATGTATTTTTTCCACGAAAGAATTGACTGTGTGTAGTATATATCCGTCATCCTTAACTCCGGCTTGAATGAAGGAAATTATAGATACCAGTATGTACCTTCCATCTCTTGGGCAAGAGGGCAAGTTATTACTTTTTTGCAGACGTGTTTACGTGAACTGGAAAGCTGACTTACAAATTGGGTTACTGTTCTGTAACATGTACATACTATGGAACTGAGCAAAAGATGTAAGGTCTGAGTGCCGTGTAGTTGGGGAGCTTCACCAGCAGTGGTTGTGTCAGGATCCACAGGCTGGGTAATCACATAAATGTTTCAAGAGGAAAACAAATGCTGCACACAGAATGGTGGTGCTTAGGTGTACAACGTCAATTTTGAATGCTGTGATAAAACTGCTGAAGGAAAATAACTGGTACGCCTTTCCTGTTGTGGTGGTTCTTTCACTGTTTGTACAGAGAGATGTGATGACTAATTCACAGTAATAAATCTTCACCTCAGGAAATTTTCTGCAATACACTTTGTGTTTCCTGGAGGCAGTCTGAAGGCTGCAGAAATAAATCTTTATTAAAATAATTTTCTTGTGAAATCAGATGTGGCCCTGGGTAAGCTGTTTGATCAGTCCTGACTAAGATAAGTAGATTTAAATGGGAAATGGGCAGGAATCATGCATTTGTTATGTGACGCTGGATCTTCATCATGTTTTGCCAGGGTCTGATTATCTTAATTGTTCTTCTTGTATCTTTCTATACTAAGGCAATAAATAGATAGCTCTTAACTTCCTGTCAGAAATGAGCTGGCAGTGTTTTGCTTAGCCGAAGTAGTTTATTCAGTAAGAAAATACTATGAAATATTTCTGAAGGCTGAAGGAAAAAACCTTTAACAACTCATAATTCTCATCTGGAATATTTTAACAGCCACAAGCTCAGGCTGGAACTTGTGTTGTGCCTTTGTTCATAGGGAGAAGTGGGTCACTTTACTTTGTAATGTTTAGGGAAGTATGTGCAATTCATACTGAACTGCAGAATAACCTGGTTTGGAGGTCTGAGGAGATGCCTCTTCTGGCCCTGCTGCAGCAGGCTCAGGGCTGAGGTCAGATGGTGCTGCTCAGGGCTGTGTCCCCATGGGGCTGGAAACCCCCTAGGGCAGAGCTGGTGCAGCCTACCTGGGCAGCCTTTTCCTCTGGTCCCATCTCAACCTCTCTTGCTTGGTCCAGCTGAAGCCCCTTGTCTCTTTGGCTCCGTCTTCTTGACCACCTCCCCTGGAACTGTCTCTCCCCAGGCTGAGCCAGCCCCATCTCTCAGCCGCTCCTCATGGGGTAACTGCTCCAGGCATGGCCAGTGTCTGCCCCCTGCTGAACTCACACCGGTTTATTCCTGTACAGGGATGCCCAGAACGGGATGCAGTATCATGAGTCCTGAGTGCTGAGAAGAGGGAGGATAATCCCGTCCCTTGATGTATGTATGGGCTGTGGTCCTGCTGCCCAGGCACTGCTGGCACATGGTGCAAAGAGAGCTGTGCACGAGTCTCAGCGCCTTCGTTGCAGAGCTGCTCCCTAGCAGAGCTGCTCCCTAGCCTCTGCTGTCACCAGGGGTTATGGACTTTGCATTTGTCCACGCTGAATGTCAGGAAGTTCCCATTAGCCTGTTCCTCCAGCCTGTCCTGGCCTCTGTGAATGGCAGCCCTGACTCCCAGATGGGATTTCTCTTCCCCACGCCAACCTGCTGTCGCTCCAAACTTGATAACGGTGCGCTGCATCACATCCTCCAGGTCACTGATAAAAGTTGTTAAAAGGAGGAAAAAAAAAAAAGTCATGAATTAGTATGAGCTGCCTTTGACCTCTGTGTAACTGGTTTTCAGCTGTGGGGAATCAGTCCAATGCTGTTGCTCTAATTTCAGATTGTTAGGCTGAAGATACTTCTCTGAGGGGGGTGGTAAGGGTGCAGACTTCAGCCCTTGATCCATGCAGCAGCTGTGTGTCAGATTAATTCATGTAAATGCGTTTCAGTGAGCAGGCTCTCTGACTGGTGAAGGTGCAGTTTCACCATGGCCACAGTAAGGAGCTGTAGTGGTGGAGGACTTCAGCTTCTTTACTGGGTGATGGAGAGGGGAGACGGAAGTGGAAGGGAAGAACTCACTGGGGGCAGGGAGAGAGGAGGAGAATACTTAGAGCTAACAATTAGTGGCAAGGAATAAGGATTTGATGTGGTCTGGTCTGGCCTCTCATCAAAAGCTGGTGGCCTGAGAATGGGAGAGGTATTTATTGCCCTGTATTTTGGAGAGCTCAAAGTGCCCTTTGCTTTGTGAATTCAGTGACAATGTCAAGCTTATGTAAATTATGTAATGTAGATTTCTCACTGATACATAATAGTTGTTACAACTGGTTTGTGCTTTTACTTTCTGTTATTAACTACTTAACTCGGTTGATGATAGTCCGAAGCTACAAATAATGCATGGCTCACTGTTTAATTTTTTTCCTTAAGAAAAAAGCCACTATGAAAAAGGTTAGAAAATACTTGCTTGGAAAGAATGCAATTAAATAAAAGAAAATACAATTAAATAAAAATTGCACTTAGAAAATACACTTGGAATTTTTCCTTTCAGTTCCAGTCTGGCATTCCTATCGCAAATAAAACTACTTACCAGCAAGGATGGTCTCTTGTCCCTCCCAATTTCTGACCTGTGCCCTAGTAGGAAAGCAGGACTGTGGGATGAACGTAGACTCATTCTGCAAGGGGGGGTGGTGGTTGATTTTTTGATGATTGTTCCTGTTTGGGTTTTGTGTTGAAAGACATCCTGAGTAGGTCTGGGTACACCAACGCTTTCCACATAATGGGGTGGAGAAGAGTGTGTCGCTTACTGACCTTAGCGGCAGGGTAAAACTTACTCGTATGGGAGGGGAGATTGCGAGTTCAAAATGTGGGAAAGGAAAATAAACAGGTTCTTTAAATCCAGCTTATTTCGCTTTTCTGAATTTTAATCATGCTCTGAAACAGCAACCTGAATCACCTTGATGTTAATCACTTCATCTGGATGTATTGTGCTGCCTAGCACTGTGCTTATTTTTTATTTGCATTGCCCCACTGAGACTGGGAACTTGGGTAACAGCACGGCTGTGTGGTGCCAGGTACTGAACAAACGAGTAGGAGATACAGCCCCTGCCGTGGATAATTTATAATCCAATTAGAAGCAAACCTTATCAAATAACTGTCTAAAGAACAGTAGGAAGAAATAGAGAACAAAACCGTGATTGTATCGTGCAGTTGTGGGAGCCGAGCTGTTGCCACCCTTCGGCTTGGGAGTTCTTGGAAGCTGTAGCAAGTCATAAGGAGACGGGAGAAAAAGAGAGTGACAGTGAATGGAATGAGTCTGTGTGTACCACTCTTCTTCATAAGAGCAGTATTTCCACAAATTGCTTTCTTTTTCGCTTTTATGACATTAGCCAAGTTACGCATGAACTTCCGAGGCTGCTACTAATTCTGCGTAAGATCAAAGAAATACGTTAGGTTTTTGTACAACTCTGCAATGCTTTTCTGTTTTAAGTGAAAATGCTTCAGCTTTCCTCGTGGTTCCTGTCAGTAATGAACAATGACTTGAGTTCTTGTACGTTACCCTACAATGTGATATGTTTCTCTTTTAACGGATGTTTCGCTGGCACAAAAAGACTGTGCGATTTTGTTCTTTAAAGATTAGTCATCAGTGACTCTCCTAAGGAAAAAGCCATTGGAGCATCATTGGTTTGTACATCAGAGATTAAAAAAAAAATAAATCCAAGCTGCTGAAATAATAGGCTGTCTGAAGAACCATCATCTACCTCTTACTCTAGTAAAAAGGCAATAATTTTTCAGCCTGTCTGTTAAAGAGTCCGTCTGACTCTCTTGCTAAGCGTTTGAAGCGGACTTAGCTTTGGAGAAATACATAGGTCTTGAGTGACAAGCTGTAGGCTTCAGTTTTTTTCTGAAATGCAGATCTTGGTAACAGTTGCTCAGTTGTAAGATAGGGGCCGTATGGCTTATTCTTTAGGCTTCTCTTTTGTTTGTAACTGGCTGACTCTGACGGTCCATTGAAGATTTACGCCTGTGTACACACACGAAGCGGAAATGGCGATTGGAACAAGTTGAAAATGGAGTGCCTTCAGCGTGAAAGTAATCTGTGCGCAGTTGTGTAATGCTGCACTTCAGTACTGTATTTTCATTTCTTTTTGCACTGCTGTCATTACTGAGATTTTGTTGTTGGTTTTCCCACTAGTAACTGAGAGTTGGAGGCCAAAGCATTTGACAGCATCTTCATTCATGCTTTCAAGGCAGATGTTTTTTGGAAAACTCTTAAAATGCCACAGAACGTCCTTAAATCCTGGCTTACCTGGGGGGTAAGTTGTAAAAGGAAAGAGTGATTTCTTGCGTATCTATTTTGCTTTCTATACAATGGGCAAAAGATAGCTGAAGTTGAGCAAATAAATCTAAAACTGAGCTAAAACTGATGTCCTTTGGATGGTTCAAGGTAGGATGAACACTGTCATATTATATTTAGGTAACTATATGGGCAAGATTTTTGAACCAGACTTTTTTTTTTTCCCCCCCCTGAAATTCATAATTTCGTTGGGCTGAAATTAGCCAGACCTTCAGCTTCAGAAAGTGCAAGGACAGTGCTCTTCGTGGGAAGGGTTGTATGCTGTCCTTGCCTTCCTGTTTTCTGTTTAGTCAAGGAGAGAGTCTCAGCTAGGATGCTTCTGTGCTGCACCATATAGTCTGTTTTTTTTTTTATCTGTGGTGTTGGGATGGCCAGGTAGGAAGCAGTCTGTAGATGAATGATACTAGTATTTGGAGTGTGAGGGAAAACTCTGGTCTTGCTTCAAGTTTATCTGCCTTATCACCCTGTGCCTTCTACTGAAATGAACTGTGCGCTAGTTAAAGCACTATGGCCCAGCACTCAGAAACTAGTGGTGAAGCATTCTGGTATCTCCAGTTCTTCTAAAATTATGAATTTACTGAAATACTTTTCAGCAAAGAGAGGTATGCCTGGCAACTGAGTAAAACGTAGCTTGTTATCATTGAGTAGTCTGGTATGTCATACAGTCATTTTTAAATTAATTTCTTTTTGGTGCAAACATATCAAAGCATCAGGGCTGCTGTTCTTACTACTTATTTCTTACACAAAATAGTTTCGTTTTTCCTGTATGTTTGTGCATTAAATAAAATATGCAGTAATAGAACCAGTGTAGAAGATACCTTACGTGCAAATTTCCTGTTCTCTTCAGTTACCTTTTAATTAGAATTCTTGTTACAGAATTAATAGGGTAATTTATTCCTTTTAAAATGTGTAACAGAATGACACGCTGTGCCGCGTCTGTCCCTGGTTAACAAACGATGCTCAGAGCAGCATAGGATGAATATTAGTTGGATAGTTTAATATACTACTGAAGAGTCTTATAAGCCACTGTGAGGAGCAGACACTGTAAGAATAGAAGCTTATCTGTAACTTAATGCAACACGTGTGGGAATAAGACTTAACGTTTCTGTCAGGCTTTCCATTTGAGGACTTCTAAGTGTTTTGCAATACAAATGGTGAATTAATCTTCAGAGTAGTCCTTAATGTTCGTATTTTCCCTCCTAGTTCCATTTTTATATGCAGATGCTAGATTTTTTAATTTGTTTTTGCAGGCAAGAAATCAGTTATTTGTAGGATCCTGAAATGCTGAGGGGCAGCGGGAGCTTGCTCACATACCTCTATAACACAGAGCATTAAATACACAACTGCATATAAACTATTTCATGGTATGATGTGCATGTTTGATATAAATGGAAAATCCTGTATAAATCAGTTTGCTCCCTTAGCTCTATTACCGCTTCAAGAGCTGTAGGTCTTTTCCCCGCTTTGTGTGCGGCAATGCCCTTCGCTGTGGGTACCGCTTCCCGCCAGCTGCTACTTAGTGGAGAACAGCAACTGCGCATCCTTGTTACTGGTCCATTAGCTAATGCTAAAGTCTCCTCCGGGGGTTTCCTTGGGAAGTGAAGACCCGTCAGGAAGCACTCGCAGGAGCTCCCGCAGCCTGCGTGGACCCTGGAGCGTGGTTGTCATCCACCCGCTAAATTAGAAGTGGAGACACTTTGGCAGTGCCTGCTAAACAAACGGCGACGGTGCGTAGCTCGCTTTTAACTCGGGATGACGCCGTTAGGAAGTGAGGTTATAGACACCAGAAATCTGTCAAGCGCCTGATTTGCAATAATCTTCCTGCTGACAGATAAGAAGTGGTTATATATTTATATGAAGGTTCATAGTGGCAGGGTTTGTTCTGCATGTCGTGAAGGAGAAAAACAGATTTCTGTTGCTAGTAGAGAAAGGGACTATGTTGTCATTTGTATCTTCTGTCAGATTCAAGAAAAAAAGTAAATATTTAATGGGATGAACCTTCTTTGGATATTTGAGATTTTTTCCACCGCCTTGTTTCTGGAATAAGAAATAGTAACTAAATGTGAAGAGCTCAGAATAAAATTCTGTCAACTGCAAATGCTCATTTTTAATTTGAAATCAAAGTCTAGCCATATTTTGACCTGTAGAAAACCCAATCTGAATATAAACCAGTTTTGTCTTGTTTTCCAGTGAAACTTGGTCTTCAGTCAAGAAGTTCATGTGGAGTTTTTGTTTTATGAAAAGTTGCTTAAAACTGATGTTGTCAGCAATGTAGCGTAACAGCAGACAGTGTCGGTGTAACTGAAAAACCCCCAAACCCAGACACGTATCACTCTTAGTCGTATCTGTATGTCTGCTTAGGTAAGGTTACGAATTAATTAAAAACAAGGAACTGCAGTGGAACACCCTACACCTTTACCTAGAATTTCCGCTGTAGAGCAAGTCTGAACAGGGTGAAAAGCTGCAAATACCAATAAAAATGACTTTAAGAATCCAGTTTATTATTTTAAGGCAGTTATTAGTGATCAAAGCACTTCCAAATGGAAAAGACATATTGGAATGTTATGATTACATGCAGAACTGCAAGAAAAGATTAAAATAAAGGGATTGAAGAGCTTCCGAAGCGATAGTAGTCAATAATGACAGAGTAACAAAGATCATGCTCTGAAACAAGGCAAGTTGTCAGATGAATTTACAATGCAGTTGTGCTTCCTAATCCTGGGGAAAAAGTGTTACGTACTGAGATCTAGAGAAGAATTCACCTATGACTTCATGTTGCCAAGATGCAGATTATTCCAGACAAGATCAATAAACTCATTTAATAACTTATATTTCTTCAGAAGGGCTGTATTACACTGAATACCACTATGAATTTGATGAAACACAAATGCAATGCTTTTGATAACTAAAAGAGGAACGACATGCTGTGTATGGCCAAAAAATGCTCGCTGTGATATTCTGTAGATTGTGTAAGAACGTATTAAACCGAGCTCTCTTATGCACAGCGTGATTTTATGAAAACTGGCAGGGAATCAGCTGAACGAGACCGTACAGTTCTTCACAGAAAATCCGGATGGGTGACAGTACCCTCAAAGGTGCTGTTGCCTCTACTCATAACAGATTTCTGGAGTGATGGTGAAGCTTTTCAGCTGTACTGCTGGTGCTTGGGCTGCAAAAACAGCTGCAGAGAGGTTTTTTGGTAGGGCAAGAAGACCTCCAGAGTCCCTTCCAACCCCAACCCTTCCGTGATTCTGATTCACCGAGTCTCGTTTAGGTTCAGTTGTTGGGTAGCAGTGATGGGAATGGAAAGTCAGGAAGTAGGGCTTTCTCAGGCTGGAGCGTTTGCTAACGGTTAATGTAATATTGTCATCGGAGCCAAGAAACTGGCTGTGGGCTGTGCTGTGGTCACAGACTTCCCGCTCTGGAGATCCCGGAGATCCTGAGACGCTGTGGTTGGTTCACCTGGGCCAATGGCCAAGCACCCACACGGCTGTTGGCCCACCGAGTGGGCTGCGGGAGGGAGCAGGAGGAAGGAAAGCAAGAAAACTGGTGGATCAAGATAAAGACCCTTTATTAGGTGAAGGAAGGAGGAGGCAGGGACAAGTGACGCAAAGGCAACCACTCACCACCTCCCACAAGCAGGCTGATGCTCACTCCCTGAGCAGCAGTCACCTTGGGAAAACCCTCCTCCTTCCTCTGCCCCAGTTCTTATGGGTGAACATGATGTTGCGTGGTAGTGGCTCTACCTTTGGCTAGCAGGAGTCAGTGGTGCCAGCTGTGCCCCCTCCTAGCCTCTTGGTCACCACTGCACTGTGCTTGTCAGGTAGAGCAGGAGGGGGTCAGGAGTTGGAAAAAGAGAAAGCCTTCATGTTATGCAAGCATAATTCAGCAGTAGCCAAAACACTGCTGTGTTATCAATGTTATTTCAGCCACAGATTCAAACCATGTGCTTTTGGGCTGCTGCGAGGGATCCTGAGTCCATCCTGGCCAGAGCCGGTACAGTCATCAACCATGCAAGGTGATTTGTACAGGCGGAGAGTTTAAGTGTAAGATGTATAGACATTTCTTATTAATTCGAGGGACTTCCTTAATTTCCCTTGCTGATCCTGTGAAAGGATGAAGTTTTAGTTACAGCAACAGGAAGGAGAGAAGATTCAGGGAGACTGGACTGGGTGAACATATGGTTCTGGTAAGGAGAAGCTTTAAAGGTGAGAATAACTTAAACGTGTAGAAAGTTCAGTGTAAAATGAACTGAGCAGGAGGAAGTGACTTCCTCTAGCAGTGAGGGTTTCGTAGAGATTAGACAAGCAAACTGTTACGCGTTCTTCAGAGTTCTGGTTTTGGTTGGCTGCGGGTTTTTTGGATGGTGGGTTTTTGTTGGTGGTTTGTTGGTTTGGTTTAACACTGTGTCTCCTCATTTCTTGGACTTCTAGTACGTTAGTCTTCTGACTTTCTCCCTGGTCTTGGTATGGTTTAAATGCCTCTTTGAAGGTCAAGATGGTGCTATTTCATGCGATGAAGTTTTTTTTCCTTAATGTTCTGCTTCTAGAAGGTGCTTGAATTCTTTTCCTGATGTCCTCTTTGACATCTCCCCAGCTTGCATATTACTGCTAAAAATAAACCTTATTAAGTTCTTATTATTTTCACTCCACCTGGTACGGCAGTAGTTTCCGTCTAAATACCACTCCTACTGTGCTGATTTCAGGGTCACTTGTTTTCTGGCAGCGTTTTTGTGCCTGAACTCTTGGGTTACTCCAGTTTGAATAGACCTGTATTTTGCACGTTTCGAGGGGCTTATGTGTCCTCGGTAGACGTTGCATTAGAGTGCTTTGGAAGGTGGTGTGAACTAAAATACCAACAAATGGGAGTGTCATATCATCATCTTTTGGTTGGGCGGCATTTATAGCTGTAGAAAAGGTTTTCTGTTTCTGGAGAACAAATCTGATTTGTTTTTTTTTATTTAACTTTTTTTTTGTAATGTTCAGTGGATTGAGAAGGATTTTTAAATGATATTTCAAAATGCTTCCTTTAGATAAAGAAATGCACAGGTCCTTTTGTGCATGATATCAGACCTTCACCTTTATCTTCTAAGGGACTTTGCTGGTATCGATGACAATAGTGCACTTTGTTATTGTTCTACTGAAGCGTTGGTAGTATTTTGACATTTTCTGACTTCATAAGTAAAACCCAGTGCCCCGTTTTTTTTTTTTCTGAAGGTGTAAGAGCAGCCAGAGCAACAGTGCTAGGTAGGCAAGCCTTCTGCTGCCACCTCTGTGAGTGACCTGAGGCAGAACTCCATCAGAAATGGACTTTCTAGTGTAGACACGGGGCTTCCCAGTGAACTGTCAGCCTCTTCTAGAGTTTGAGGTTCAATGAACACCTCTTAGTAAAACGAGAAGGTCTGAGGAATACTTCTATGCAAATATGACTATTGATGTCCTGGAGGAATTATTTGAAAGCACTTGGGGCAAATAATTTTATTAGTTATACTGTAGAGGAGTTAGAGTATCTGGAATCACCTGGTCAAAAGCTGTTGACTCTTCATCCTTAGGAATTTCTTTTTTTTTACAGGATCTGTACTGTCGTGTGGAAATACAGTTCTCAGTAACTGTGATCTTTATTCAGACATTTCGAGTGATCAACTGTACAGGTAGTCAGAGATGTGGTCAAAAAGGCCTTTGTGAATTAAAAAACTCTGGACGTGCTGATTTGGGGATGTCTCATGCAAACAGCAAGGTGAATTCTGCAAAGATGGCCGGATTTCTCCAAAACACTGTTAAAATTAATTCCTGAATTACCAGTGCTAGGAGTTTTGCCTAAGCAAAGAATAATTCTTAGTGGGCTGTGTCTGTTCAAATTGCTACTCAGTATTTTAGAACTTCTTCATTTTTACATAGAGAATAAAGCTATTAACAAATAGAAATTCATTTAGTGGGAAACTTAATACAGTTTCAGAATTTTCACGTGAGGAAAACCATGTAAGAGTATTTCCGATGTATTGAATTCCAGAAATTGAGACTTCTTGCTAGGTTAGAAGCCCAAACTCCCTTGTCCAGCAGGCAGTGTTGGTTAAGGTGGTTTTATTTAGGATACTGTATCTGTGGGCTATTTGCCCAGTAAGTACAGTAATGCTGAGTCCTAGCACCTTTTGCTAAAGAGCCATTCGCATTTGTGCCTAGCTGGAATAACTCCTGTCCTGTTGAAACACTAGAGGGCTTACTGACTGCTTTTGGAGTTGCATTGTGCCTTCAGAGTTACAGCCATGAACCTCCGAATGTCTAAATCAAGGGTATTCTAAAGGTGCATTTTCTTAGGAGGAAACTTACTTACTAAGCTTGGTATTTTTACCTAAATCTAGACTTTCTGGAAGAGTTCTAAATTAACCCTATGATTAGCCAAAAGAGATGAACTAGATCTCTTGCTCAGTGGATTCTGATATTTTGAGTTGTTTTTTTTTTTTTTTTTTTCCACAGAAATATTTCTTAAATTTTTGGGTTTGGTTTTGTCTGTCTGCTTCCTAAGAAGCAAGTAGACAAATGTACCTGAGTAGCTAGACTCAGCAAAATGTGAGGACTTTTTTGGGGAAAAAAAATCCACCGGTTCATTAACATGCAATAATGAATAAATAATTATTAGAAGGTACTGTTTACTGTGTGGGTTAGCTTCCTGTCTTTCTGTCTAGGGCTAGACTGGCAGTAGGGTAAACAGAGTGGTTTCTGTTAAGAACTCACACATGCATTTACAATGCAATATGATAAAAATGTCCATCAGTTGGAAAAACTCAAGGCAACTGAATGCATGTTGGACATCTTGTAGTGTCGTGCACTTTGTAACTGTTCTGCTGGAATTGAACTGGGTCTGGAGCTGCCTTTCCCGCTTCGTAACTCTGATACTCAGGGCAATCTGACTCAGGGAATGAGACAGAACAAAAATTATTCTCAAAAGAAAAACTTCACCCGCAAAAGTTCCTTTTTCCTGAACTGACTTGGTGTGGGAATAGATGAGCACCGCATCTCTTACACAAGAGAAGGAGCAGGGATGTGCTGGAAGACAAAGGAGGGGAAACGGGAAGGACCACGGCAGTGCTGGCTGGAGCAGTTTTAATTTTGTTGTAATGCTGCATCTTTAGGCACTTTGATTCAGACCACTTAATTACAAGTTTAGCTTAAAAAAAATAAAAGAGCCCTTCTATGTGTTGTTCCCAGATTAAGACTAAACAAATGAAAAGATTCTGATGTGATTTTATGAGAAAATAAGCTTTGACAAAGCTTAGAACATGTTAGGTTCAGCGCAGGGCAGGATTTAGCCTGATGAAATCTTCGAGAGTTTGTATGTTAATATCTAAAGCTGAGCTTAGAGGTCTGACATGTGATGGCAGGGCAGAATAAATCTTCCACGTATAATACACAAAATTACCGGAAAACTTCAGCTGGTAAGTTAGAAAACGTGCTCTGGCCAGATGACCGGTTTCATACGATCTTGATCCCTGCAGCCAGGGACTGGGATGCTCCGTAGGCAGGAAGTCTTCCGCTTGGCTGCCTGTTACCGCCTCTGCGTTGGGCCGAGATGCCCTGGCCTTGGGGAGCTCCTAAGACGTTTGCCGTGAAGACAAGCACAGGACAGCTCCTGTTGTGTGGTATATTGGTGCCGTCCACGGCCTGAGGTCATTTCCACAGAACCTCTTACTCGCTGCCTTTCAGCTCAAATCTGACACCAGGTTAATGTTCTGGTTGAAAATGCTCACCTGTTAAATGCAAGTGTCAATTTTTGCATTTGTAAAGCTGGACCTGTAAGTAAGTGCTTTAGAGTAAATAAACATTCCTGAATTTTTTCCTGCGGGATAGATGTGCATTTATGCTTCCATAAATAGCAAAGAGAAGTTTATTCTCCCAAGTGTAGCAGTACTCTTGAAATTCTGTTGTCATTTATTATAGTCTGGCTTAATGCAGATTTTTAATTGACATAATTTCTCTATGTGATTTGAGCAAAGGAAAGAGGAAGGAAGAAAGTGCAAGATTCCTGTTATCAGCATGTCCCAAGGCTGTTGCTTTTAAATTTGGGATTATAGCTGTTACTTAGCAGAATCACCCTTGACACGCATGGCCTCAAGAAGAGGTCTGAAAGCAAGGGCAGAGCAGTGTTGTCGGCTGGCAGCCTGAAGCAGTATCTTTGAAAAGGTCTGGAATTGTCACTTTTTGTCTAGAAGATGACCTCTGGCGTTCCCAGCACTGCTCTGCTTTGTGGAAGAGCGGTGGAGGGACAACGGGGAGGCACAAGTCTTTCCTTCTGTAAAGTCAGGCTGCTTGTGGTGGCCCTTGGAGAAGGCTCTTCCGGAGTAGGCGTTAGAGGTGGTGGTTGGTAGGGGGCCATGCTGGCCCTGCTGGTGTGGCAGGGGCTGCTCACCAGACCTGCAGAGCTGGGGACACGGTCCTTGCCGCGTGTTTCAGGAGGGGCGGGTGGGCTCCTGGCTGTGTCGCTGGACCATCCACAGATACGACAGTTTGGGCTAGGTCTGGCTGATCGTGGTGGTAGAAAGAGTCAAGCCGCTGCCCGGCTTCTGATGTGAGTGTCCTCCGCTCTTAGCACAGAGCTGCCGTGCTGGGTTCCTCGAGGCAGTTTCCCGAAGCAGTGTTTATTTGTGGTGCGCCTCTTCGTGCAGGACACGTTTCTGTAGGGGCGTGTTTAGTGGTGAAAGTTCTCGGCTATTTGTGCGAAATGGCAGGTGATGCACATGGGAGCGCTTGCAGTCATAGGAGATTATATCACAGTAACCTCAAAACCTTTCCAAGGTGTTCTGCCTGCCTATTTTGTCTCCTCCTTCTGTTTATTAGCCACGCTGAGTTTGAACCCGCTAGTTTTATGCAAGGAGGTCTGCCACAATCTGAAAACTCCCGTGAGCTCAATTTTGACCTTAAAATTTCCTGCTCTAGGAGAAAACTTCTTTAAAAATGTTACTGCCCGCAGTTTCAGAGGTGTATGCTTAAGGGAAATAAAATCTTACTTAAATTGACATAAAACACAATAAATTCCCTTCCTAAAAATCACTTGGTTTTGAGTGTGCCTTGAGTATAAGTATGCAGATAGAGGTGGATGGGACAGGCGTGGAGTTCTTAAGGTAATCATCCCACCGCCGCCGGCAAAACAGTGCCCCTGTTATTCTGTATTGAGTATTTCGTACTTCCAATGCATACAACATGAATTTAATTAAGCATTGAATTAAATGTGTTTAATATTGCGCGTATTCTCAAGTCAGTATTTGCTGTGGCTTCTTGCTAAATCAACATTGTAATCCTGCTTTCGTTTCCCTACAGATGATGAAACATGCCTGGGATAATTATAAGCGTTACGCTTGGGGATTAAATGAACTGAAACCCATATCTAAGCAAGGACATTCAAGCAATTTATTTGGTGAGTAGAGTGTACTTTTGTGCTTAGTGACGTTAGCATGAAACAGTAAATCAAGTGAAAAGCCTATAGGTGATAAACATGTGTTCTTTCTACCCTCCGTCTTGCAGCGTGGTCATTTATAAAAAGTAACAGTGAATGAAGGCGATGCTTTCTATGATAGATTCCCTTCTGAATGAGAAGAAATGAAGCATGTCATTGCTGTGTGATGAAGATGTAGTTTTGTTGCATTAAATACTGCCCTGCCTTAAACTTTTCCTGTGACACCACATTCCGTGAGCAGGAAACAAAAACTGCAAGGGATGAGGGGGAACATAAATCCTGTGCAAGGAACAAAAGATACTTTCTACAGTCATGAAGGGAGCCAGAGCTGTCTGTAGTTCTCAGGAATTTACTTCTATGCCTTAAAAAGTCAGTCTGTATCCATCAGGCTCCCTTATCAGGCTTTCTCTTTCATGAACATAACCATTATTTGCTCCTCTAAATGTTGCACAGGAGGTGCTTAAATAATGCCCAAGTTGTTATCATTGTAGAATAAATATGGGCCGGAAGAGTTCAACTAGAAGAGACATGCTGCAGAAATCCAGGGGAGTGAGGCAGGACTTTTTCAGAGTCCAAGTGAGACGTAGGGCTGAATAAATAGCAGCTGAGGAGCAATAGTTTTCTGAGGAAGCGTGAGAAAGCAGTCCTATGAAGTGTCATCATCTTTAATTTTACAGAAAAATAAGGAATTAAACTGTTTGTCAGCAATCCTCGTATTCAAATAGCTTCTGTTTTCCAAACAGAAAGCTGAAAAATTAACTAATTTCTATAGCTGAGACAAAATCAATACATTATTTTGATTTTAACAGGAGCTTATTTTGTTGAATGTTTGGAAAAGATAGAAGTGGAAGCGGTTCCTAAAACAGCCTAAATAGAGCACTTATCAAATCCTCAACTATATTTGGAAGTTGCTAAGAGACAGCAGTTGTGATTACAAAAATAATTTTGAAAATACATCCACACTGAACTTGCTGCACTGCTTGTCCACCCAAGGTAACATCAAAGATGTTACTAGGTATTTATTATATAGTTTGTCATTGGACTTTAAACTTGAATTGGGTGCTTGAAATCGAAGTAGTTTGGGTGAACTTCACGACGGAGTCAGGCTTCTGTTTTCTTCTAAACCTAAAATTTATTATCTTCATCCAGCTGACCGATAGTTGTGCAATTTAGTATTGTTTCTGAAGAACTATTTAATGTGATCGTGTGTTCTTGGAGGACAATAAAATGACGCATTATGTCTTAAATGAAAATGCTTAATATAGCTTCATTTGGAAACAGAAGTGGTATAAAAACTTATGACGTTTGAGTTCTTAATGGCGTTGCATGGATTTGCCCAAAAAGCTCTAGATGTATTGATTTGTGAAATTCTTACCGCAGTTCTGTGGATCTTGTGTAAGAAGTCGTCACTGCAGGCACTGTTCACTGTGGAACAGGACGAGTGTTGAGTTTGAAAGTAAAACTGCATGTAAAGGAGTAAGAGCCGGAGTCAGTCTAAATGCAGGTCACTCTCTCATCGTGGACATCTAGTACAAGAACTTAGTGCTAAGGAGATTTTCTTAGGAACATCTTCACTCTTACCGATCTTGGTGGCAAATCAAACTACGCGTTTGGTCTCTTTCCGCCAAATCGCTTTACAGAATGCTGAAGAGCAGCGTATCTACAAGCAGCTCTGTCTCATAAACGACCCTTTTCTGAAACCATAGTCTCCTTTTGGTTTTGAGAAACAAATCCTTGGGTCTCTTAATAGCGTGCTCAGTTCATTAGATCTGATCTATACCTTCATGTTTGAATTCAACAAGTACCTTCTTTTTCATAAAGCAATGAAAGGATGATCTGGCTTTTCTTTTTCCTTTTTTTTTTTTTCCCCCAATAGTTGAACCTTTTTTTTTTTTGTTGTTGTGAAAGGGCAAACAAGTTTCCGTATCTTCCTTGTTTCAGTTTTTTATTTAAAAAAACCAGATGTGTTGCAAATGGTTGACTATTTTTAAGGTAATGCGACTTGAATTAGGTTTTCTGGCTGGAGGTATAGGTTTAAGGTAATTCTGACTTGAGAATAGGTTACTTCCAGCTCTGTGTCCCAGAAATCTCCTTTTAACCTTCAGAAATCAAGACCTTCAGTTCACTGTCTTACATCACAACTATCTTCAATTTGTCATGATTGTCTTTTCTTCTTGCTTGCAGGTCTCAATTTTTCAAAACCACAAGTTTCCAAATGTCTTAAGAGCAGTAAGACATAGCACAGTTCGTTAGGCGACTGTTTGATTTTGAACACTGCCCCTCCTATGAATTAATTGGTGCAGTTCCGCTGCTTTGCATATATTGGGAATGTCTGTAATGGGATAGAGACCTTTAAGTACCTCACTATGGAGAGCAGCAGGTTCCAAAGCTGTAGCTCCTTGGTGCTTAATGTTGTATAGGTTACAGACACTATAGGTCTCCTGTCACAGAAGAGGCTTTTTCCCAAATGATATTGCTTCCAAGCTTAATTTTGGAAGTATAAATGCTTCCGTCCTTGCGAGCATGATAAAGCATTTTGTGGATCGATTATAATGAGGGTTGTGTCTTGAAGGCAAGACACAGTGTCAGGATAAGATGGGGCTTTAAGCAGTGCAGTCACACCGAGATGTGACCGTTGGGCAATGCCATGATGCATTTGGCGTCTCTGCTGACGCTATTGTTAGGCTAGGGGCGGAGGAGCAGGGCCAGTGGGATGACCGTGGGAGAAAGGATAGTGATGGCTGCTGGTTCTGACCTCAGGGGAAGGAAAAGCATCCCGCTTTAGCACCTGGTACAAATTAGGAGTAGCAGAGCTCTTCTGTAGCTGAGGACTTCTTGCTGAACTTTGAAACTACTTTTTATTTGTCCTAAACAGAGGCCATAAAACCAGCTTTTGAAGACAAGGAGCTCCCTTGATCTTGCTGGTATTCCGTGAGCAATGTGCCTGGAGGGCGTACGTGATAAGCTGAGCAGAATCTTTACGCTGGTAGACTATACGTATTCATGTTATGAGCGGAAGTTGCTTTCTCTCGCATGTGCACGCTAAAAATAATTAACTTTTAAGAGAAAGGCTGTATGTAAAATGAGGTAAAGCTTCAAGCCAAAGCCACGTATTGGACTCTGACCATTGCAAACTCTTCAGCACATGCATGTAATATTTTTGATTTCCGTTTTATTTGCCACTTCAGCCTTTACCAGGTTGTCTTGGCAAGTATCCACCGTCATTGTGGGTTTTTTTTATAGCTTACTCCACCTACAAAAAGTTCCGTTACAATAACAACAATTTGAAAAGGCAGAAGCGAAAAGTCATCCGTTGTAGTCTCTGTAGCGTTCTTATTAGTTTAATTGCATGAAGTGTGCAACTATTTCTAGACTAATCAAGTAAACTGGAATAGCTGATCATCCGTTTGCACCACCCCTGTGCACGAGCCAAAGCAAGCACGTCCCCTGCGCTGGTGCGACTTCTGCTGGGAGTGCAAATCGTTCTCTGCCCAGACCTGGTACAAATGAGGCTCTGAGAAAGTGCTGTTAATTTTTAATACTTTAACATTTAAAGTTTCAGATTACTGTTATAACAATATTTGCTTAAACAGAGCTTTATCCATCTACCCTCCTAGTGCCAAAGTGGGAAAAATCACAATTTTGTCCATTTTTTTTTTTTTTTAACAGCTCCCCCCCACCGGCTCCCAACCCAGGAGCTCTTCTTCTCCAAGCCTTCTGTACTAATTTTAAAACTAATGAGCACTGCTGCACTAGTGGAGGGCTCTTTCTAGAAGTGAAGTGAGTGTTTCTGAAGGACTTTTAAAATTATCTGTGACTGTATTTCGTGCGCAGTATTGACAGTTTAATAATATTGTAACTTGTGGGCATAGTATAATTAGTCTCTGCAAGTGAAAAGGGACCTTTTCTGGGGGGGAAAAAGGAGGCATTTAATAAACACTCACAATCTGCAAGCCAAAGTACTATAATTTAGCAAGATCCTGTTCCTCCCACTTTGAACTGTTTTTTGTAGTTTCTTGCATGGAGTATTGACGTGTATGAAGTTGTTGGTTTTTTTTTTTTGAAACCTGACGAAATTCATATTCAAACCTGTCTTACAGTGTGCAACGATGTATTTTTAAACTGTAAGTTTATTAACCTAGCCCTAGAAAATTAAATTTAAACCGACACACAGTGGCATGGCAGATTCGTTAATGCGCCGAACTGGCAGGCTTGAACTCAAGCAGTAAAGGTTGAAAACGTTTCGGTGCAATATATGGAGGGCTATAAGAAGTGGCATAGATGAGGTGAACGAGGATTTATCACTCCTTGTGGAGAACAACACCCTTTGTTAGGGGTGGAAATACCAAATCGGTAGGTGGCATTTTCAAACAAACAGAAGGTGGTGGTTCGTAAGGGAGCGTGTGGCTGAGCTGCACGGCTGTCAGAAGGTGGTGGATGCCAAAGACTTCCCTGGAGAGCAGAGAGATGAGCAATGGAGGGAAAATTCATTGAACTCTGTTACAGACTCCAGAGCTGGCTCTAAAATGCGCAGATGTAAAAATTACAAAAGATTAGAAGAGTATTCTAGAAATATCACAGCATTGTTTCATGTTCATATGAAGTGGGTGACTCCAAGGGTGTCCAACTTATTTCTCAATAAATTTGAATTCTTCTTTTTCTTCTGAATCACTAGTGACTTGCAGCTCAAGTACTAATCCTTAAAATTGAAAGCTCATTGATTAGAGGTGATGTTTGATGTGTTACAGGAGGATTATCACAAAGAATGTCATTGCACAGTGAGCCTATCACAATCCACTCTACCAAATGAAGTTATAGATGATTTTCCCATAAGTAGAGCTCAGTTGTAAAAGTTCACCAGGAGCTGCTTTTGTTGTGTGGGGTCCCTAAACATCTCCAGAGCCTGTGCAGGTGTCCTCCAGCAGTTTTCCATTATTGCCCTCGCTTTTTCATGAGCTCAGGAAAAATACAAGTTACTTAGCCAAGTGTAAAGGAATCCTTTTTGTTTAATATCAGAGAAGGGCAGCCAAGCTCCAAATAAGCTGTGGGAAGGTATGATGTCTTTCTTACTAAAGTACGCTGCAGTTTTATTAGTGGAGTATCTGGCGGAAAACGTACAGATTACTTCCTTCAGAGTAGGAAAGGGACATTCCAAAAAGGATTTGTCCTGGTTTCAGCTGGAATAAAGTTAATTTTCTTCCTAGTAGCTGGTGTAGTTTTGTGTTTCGGATTTAGGATGAGAATGATGTCTATAGCACGCTGATGTTTGAGTTGTTGCTAAGCAGTGTTTATACTAAGTCAAGGACTTCTCAGCTTCTCGTACTGCCGGCAGAGGCTGGGAGTTCACAAGAAGCCGGAAGGGGACGCAGCCAGGACGGCTGACCCAAACAAGTCAAAAGGATATTCCATACCATATGATGTCATAGCACTATATAAACTAGGGGGGGCTGGCTGGGGCACACCACGTCTTGGGGATTGGCTGGGTAGTGGTCAGCAGGTGGTGAGCAATTGCATTGTGCATCACTTGTTTTGTATATTCTGTTGTTATTATGTTCTTAATTTTTCCCTTCCTTTTCTCTCTTATTAAACTGTCTTTATCTCATCCCATGAGTTTTACTTTCCCCCCCACCTTCCCTGATTTTCCCCCCCATCCCACTGGAGCAGGGTGGGGAGAGGGGGGAGCGACTGGCTGTGCGGTGCTTAATTTCCGGCTGGGCTTAAACCACAGCAGGATGGTATAAGAAATTAGCAGCAGCTAAAACAAGGGGAGCATCTGGTTCTGTTAAATGTGCAAAGGAACTGTTATAATACTCAAGTATTATTTTGTTTAAGACGGTACTAATGGAAAATTATTTTCTACCTGGAAGCTTCAATTAAGAAAGTGATGTCAATCCCGCTATGTGGAGGTCTCCGATCAGTTCTCCATTTCATGAGGAAGCAGAAAACCTTGATGGCAGGAAACACAGGAGCTGACTGAAATAGTGGATTTCCTATTTAAATGTGAATGATTCAATTCCGATACTTGCTAAGTCTACAAAACTAAGTTTACTTTTCCATCAGGTATTTCAGAGGCAGGATGATAATCAACTTCTCTAAAGTTAGTTGTAGCTACTGTCTTGTTATTTGCTCAGTGCAATCAATTCCTGAATTAGTCAACTATCTACCTGAGTCATTAGACCAGCTGAGGGAGAGAGGGATTGCACCTAATGACTTCCTCTGCGCCTTGCAACCTAAATTATTTTGCAATTCTAAATGTTTGCTTCTGTATCTAGGGTCTTCTCTAAAATATATTTTAACAGTAGCTTCCATTCCTAATGAAGATTGCTGGAGCCGAGTTCAGAAATATAAAACTGAGTAAAGTGACCAAAACTTTTTGACGCTATTCAGTAAATAGGAATTGAAACTATTCTTAGATGAAAGTGACGGTTTTGAAAAGGTCATTGGAAATGTGAAGGAGCCATGGTGAAGTCATTTGAGTGGCTTTACCTTCTCGCCCACCCTCCACAATTAACCTTGCAGGACAGGATCATGAACATTTGATCCATGCCAAAGCAAACATACTGATGATACTTCATCTTGCAGCATTAGGTGAAGGCTCACAGTTATCTGTCTCCGTGACAGAGGTAAAAGGATGCCACCTTTGCAAATAACCAGGATTGGCTCTGAAAACCAGTGTCTGGCAGCCTCTCTGAGCTGAGAGATTCACATGTGCAAGTTTGCCTTTGCTCCTCCGATTCTCTCTTGTGCAGGTTACGTGGTGATGCACAGTATCAGAAAAATGTTTTTCTGAGAGGGTGCTTCTTAAAGGGCTTTCTTAACTGACATACGATCAGTACGTACCAGCTTCTTAAAGCTTCATGTTGTTATTGAGTATAAAAACAAAAGAGCGACGGATTTTTTGGGTCCAAACTTGGAGAAACAGCCATTTCTCAATTTATTGAGCTTTATAGTCTTTTATGAATCACATTTAGCAGTGAACTATTCCATCAGTGTTTCAAAATGCAAAATCATGGCTGAAAATGCAGTACACCAGAAGTGCTCTTCAAAACTTCTTGAGTGGAAGAATTACTTAAATATTATGATGTTGTGTTGTTGCATGGGAATCAAAGTTAAGACTGGGAATTACTAGTTGCCCACTTGAATGCTTATACGTCAAATTTTTAATGGGATTAATTGAAATTAGATTTTGAAATCAGAATTAATTTAAATTTATCTAACTGAAAAGCCTTCTGTTGGAAAGGCAATCACTGGCTCTCTGTGTATTTCAGGCAACATTCAAGGAGCGACAATAGTGGATGCCCTTGATACGCTATACATCATGGAAATGAAAGAGGAATTCAAGGAAGCCAAGGAGTGGGTTGAAAAAAACTTAGATTTCAATGTGGTAAGTAGTGTTGCTGATTAACATTTAATGCTCTGTTTAGTCTCCAGGGGCCAGTTGAGGACTCAGTTCTAATATTGCAAGCACGATACAAGGCTACAGAATTTAGATCATTGATAGAGAAAACAAGGCAGGAAGTAGAAACATAATAAACTTACTGCTCTGCTTCTACGCAGTTTTTCAGTCTGAGAGATTTGGGTAGATGGGGGCAAGGAGCTGGACTGAAGGAAGGAAAAAGAAATAGAATATTTACCATTGTAAAGTAAACAAAAAACTTCTCAGCTCTTTTGGATAGAAGAATCTGGACCCTTCCTTCAAGCGTTAATTTTTGGTGATGTAACGCTTTTTCTCCTTGTGAAATCTTCCACAAATTAGGCTTGCGGTTAGAGAAAGCTACGTACCATACGTACCCTTTAAGTTCCTTTGTGTATTGTAGTTAAGTCGAATCCTGTGAGTTAGGCTGAACTGTTGGCACAAACTGAGCCACTTTGGTCTTTTGAGGCACGAGGTCATCACAACTGCATGTACAAACCATGCTGTTAACTGGTAAATATGCAGCTGGGAGCAACATTCATCATTAAAGTTTTTATTCTAGAAAGGCCCTGAACAGGCAAGAACCTCTGTAAAACTTCAGTTAAATTGAAGAGTCCTGGCTTTGCTATTCCCCCCCCCCCCCCCCCCCCCTTCATTTTTTAGTGTAATTGCTGGGTACAGAGAACTAATGAGGTACCTCTGATCAGTGTAGTAAAGTAGGAGAGCATTGTAGGCACAGTACACTGAGCACTTAAAAGCTCCTGGAGTTGACGTGCATAATGTTAGAAACACTTTCTGAAAACGAAGTACTCTTTCTAAGACGTTACGCAAAAGTCAGGATTAATTAGCTTCTCTTACATGCTTGTGAATAGATTATTATTTTAAGGAGGAGGAGTTAAGAGTGGCTATTATATAGTTTATATAAGCAGCAATTTCATATTCATTAATAATGTAAATGCAGGATAGTAAACTGTGCTTTCCAAGTAGTGTCAGGTGTCTGAATGACATGCTAACTCTATCTTGTGCATAAGATAAAGGATTTTTTGTAATATTAAATTCCTGTCTTATTAGCTTAGCATTGCTGAGATGTTTAAAAATGTAAGAACAAAGCATCATAGTAAATAGCAAACTCTACTTTAAAGGAAGAGCTGAGCTCTACTTGGAGGAACGTCATAAAGCGCTGTGATATTAATATAAATCACAAAAAATATAACACTAAATGTAACACTAAAATATTTGGTTTTACATAAACCTTGCTGTACTTTGTACTGGAACCTTCTAGGTGGTATTGTCTACGGTTTCAGCCCCTCTTGTTAATTTATGTACTTTATAAAATTATGTAGCACTTGTTTTTTCCGATTAATCCTAAAAAGCTACAAAGTCTTTCAGAATGTCTGAAATTTTGTATTGTGTTAGTCGGTCAACGCACCAATCCAGCAGATTTCCCGCAACTACTTTACAGATAATACTGATACACGTCAGGAGCAGTATCTTGTTCTGGATATTCCTCTAAACAGCTGCCTTGTGTTCAGCACCTCACAAAATGATTTTCATAGTACTTCATAATCATATAGAACTGAATTTTGTATTGGCGTCAGTAATGAGTAGATGAATTTTCCCAAAGTGCAATGAGGAAATGAAAATAACTAACTCCAATGCCGACTTTAATAATTGACGTCAGTTTGTTTGATAGCTGAATTGTTTGAAGCTATTCAACTTGTACTCGTGTTTAGTTTCCCACTTAAAAGTTCTAGTTTCAAATGCTGCTTTGTATTTGTATCTTGCAGTTTGAAGGTGGAAATTACTTAACACAAAGAACAGCAGGGACCTTTCTTAAGTGTTTATACATTTATCATGTATAAGGCATTACGTGACATTTTCTGCCTTAATTTTTGTACACTCATACTTCCTTCTGGGTTTAGAACCCTTTCTCCCATGAAAGTGATTTACTTTTTAATAACTGACACACTGACATATCCTTAAGTGTTATTTCTTGTGAGTAGTATAAAACGTGTTTCTGTTTGATGTTTCTGGTTATTTCCTGGGCAGTGACTGCTTAATCAGCTTTTGGGGAAGCACGTTTGGCCTTTACTTGTATAAGTAGGATTAGTTTTTCTCTCCAATTAATCTTAGAATTATGCTTTTTAAAGCATAAATTTTCTCTAAGATGTTCTTTACACAAATAACTGTGACTGTATTCTGTGGCAGAATCTTTTGTCGTTATATTCTACATTAATGCAGGTGGATAAAGCAAGCTTTCCTCTGTAATGAGTCAGATGCTCATTGTACGTGTTGAACTATTGGGCCAGCACTTGACCATTCTCATCACCTGATCATAAAATTCTCCAAATACCACTTTGTAAAGTGGCACTAGTTTATCCACATAAAAGGATTTATGGGATAAAGATGACTTAATAGGAAATGGCATTATCTCTTCACATGTTTGATTTCAGCCCCCCAATTCCATGACTTAGTTGTTGGGGTTACTCTTGTTTACCTTTCTGAAGCAAACACACTGTTTTGAGTTCAAAGGAAAATCCTGGATGAGTAAATGCCACCGTCCTCGGCAAACGTGTGAATTTTGGTAGAGCTTGTGAGCAGATGTGTTTGGTAGCTTCCCGTTTTGCAGTGTAACACGCTTGGGCAATTTTCATTATAGCGGAGCTGGTAGCCTCGTGATTTTATGACTGGTATATCCACATTGCAATGCTTGGAGTTTTTTTTCCCTCGTAAATGCTGAAATTCCTCGTATTCGATACCTTGCTGAAGTTCCAGCCAAAGTGAGTAGTCCTTCAGGAATTCAGTTGCATTTTCTCGTTCTGTCAATATTTTAAGAGATTTAGACATACTCGTACCTTTGGAAAGAGTTGACATTTGCAGTGGCTAAATCCACGGTCTTTGCATCATGGATGTGTGCTCTGTTTTCCATTAAATCACTTCTTATCCTTGGGGATGTATCTTTGCTCTTCGGTTAGCACAGCTGAGGATTTAATCTGACCTCCCCACGCGTGCTGCTGTCTGCACACCCTTTCCGCTCTGCTCGTGTGTGGCCGTGCCCAAGGCTGCGCGGGGCTGGGTTGTATAGCGACGTGTTGCAATGGAGGAGAAGGAAGCCAGTCTTTCACTAGGATCACTAGGAAGCTTGGCTGTTTCCTAGCTACAGCTACACACTGCTACATTCTCTCTGGTTTTATTTCTTCATGATTTCCCATAATGCTAAAAAACATTCATAGTTTTCTGAAAGAGTTTCCGTACCACCACACAACTTCTGCTTCATGCTGGGGAGGAAGGAGCTCTGGGTTTCTGCAGCACAAAGGTGAAGCACAATGAATCCGTGCTTGGGAACACGTGTGGCAGAGGGATCTTAATGAGACAGGTGAAGATGTTGAGTCGGGCCGTAGTGATGCAGGAGCTGAGCCACGTGCCACAGCAGTGAGGGCTTGGGAGTTAAGTGTTGGAATTGATGGTGCTTCGCTTCTCATCCAGACACACCCCAGCTTCTTTAGGGTGAGAGACAGACTGATCCCTCCCCCTCTTCAGCCCTGCTAAACTCCTTCTCTGCAAAAGACGGTCTTGCCCGTACTGCGTGCTGGGAACAGTCCTGGGCTGCATGGTATCCTATAACGTGTGTGGACGTTGGCCGGAACAACCGCCAAGCCAGACCAGAAGGTGCTAACGCTTAGATGGTGTGTGGGACAGTGCTTGAATTCGTGCCCCGACCCACTGATCAGCCGTCCGATGTGGGTGAAGTCAGGCAGGACCAGAATGGCACAAGGAACCTGGCAGGATGCCACGTGTTTGTTGGGAGAAGAGGAAAATGGCTTCTGCTACCAGAATATATCTCAAAGGTGAACGTGAATTCAGCTTCAAATAACCTTCCTGTTGGCTATTAGTGGATTTTGCTTTGTTTGCCTCATCCCTCTCTAGTTCTGGTCAGAATGAAGGATGGCAGGAAGCTATGATTGCTTGGTCGGGTGAGAGTGCCAGCAGTCTGTGCAATAGCGCTCTATCTCTGCGGACATGCGTGACTTCAGTTGACTGTGTGAGCCCCGACTCACCGTGCGTTACCAGTCTCATCACAGATACCTTCCCTTTCTAACGGCACAGGATGGACCAGCCTAGGAAACAGCTGCTGTTCTGGTGCGACGGAAGTGTGAAGAGCGTTTCATGATTTACTCTCCAAGACAGGTACCAAACGAGTGGAGGAGCTGCATAAAGAGGAGGGAATGAGCAGAACGTCAAGGTTACGTTCAGTCTTGGGTCCACCAGCAAAGGTCTTTAAAGACATCAGTCAGTCGCTGTATCTGAAGCTTGGAGGGTTACGTACAGGTCTGATTTTTGCCTTTGTACTTCACTCTGCGAGTTTGGCCACCTTTTAAAGAAGCGTTGTGTGCAGCTTTGTGCAGCGTAAAAGTTTTGCCTATAATATGTCTACTATTTGGGGACCTAGAAAAGAGTGGAAAAAGTATGGAAATTGGAAATTATGTTTACCTCTACTGCCAGGTGTAGCTTGTCATACCCTTTTTCCAAGATTCTCAAATAGCAAATATCATTAGGATCTAATTATTAATGCTTCCAGCATATATTTCTACCTCCAATCTGTCTGTGTTGTGGCAGTCAGTAACAGGACAGACTTTTTTAGCCTCCAGATTGGGGAAAAAAAAAAAAACCCCACAAACTTCAGCATTACAGTATCTGCAGAGATTATGATTGACCTGTAATTACATTTAACAGTCCATAAGCTAATATTATGGCTCGGAGGCAGATGGGGGTTTGGTGCTTTATTATTGATGTATTTTTCCTCTAAGTGAGAAAATCAGAAAGTTTCCTAATAGAACAATGAGCAACAGAATAGCTTTTCCTATTTAAAAAAAAAAAAAGGCATGTGGGAGGTGTCAGTAAATGGACTTCAAGTACATATGGAATGGATCTGTGAGGAAGCTTCAGAAAGCCAGCAGTTGAAAATGGTTCTCTGGTTTGTGGGGGTGTTTTTCGCTAGTTAGCCACAAGACTTGTTAGTGCACTCAAAACGTCCAACTTCAAAGTTACTTCATTTTGATTATGATGAAGGAATTACTTCGTTGGGCTAAATGGAGATCCTGCAAATTTATTACTAAATGCAGTTCTTTTGCTGCTAGAATTCATTAATGCCTCAGTAACACTTTAGTTTTGTGCCTGTTTAAGATCTCACAGTTTGCCACGCGGGGACTTCACGACGGTTAAATAGCGTGTTATGCAGTAACCAGGCTTTGACACTTGCAATAAAAAGGTTGCTAAAATAGTGTCCCTTGTCTGTGGGAACTGAGTGTTTTAGCAAGCTACCACTAAATTTAATTTGTGGAATACAAATGAAACTTTTTTCCCCCACAATTGCAAGTAATTTAAATGTTGTTTAATTATAGTAGCTTAAAGTGAGCTATTGTAGTACTCTTCGTGTCTCTATCATACTGCCTGGGCTGCTTGAAAATGGCAAGATTTGTCGTTGTTCCCAGCCTTTGTGCTTCACCAAGGGGGATATTATTATTTCACAGTAATACTAACTACAGGTCCCTCTCATTTCCCTTGAACCGTGCGTCCTCGGTGTCCGTTTCTTAGTCTAGAATGATAGACGTTATTCCTCATCGTTCCGTGCAGGGTTCCTGTCGTTCTCTTGCGCAGCTTGTCAATCTGCAGGATGCAGGCGGTTTGCGCTGGTATGGTCTGTGGGTGTGGGGGGAGTCGTTAAATTCCTTATACGTGGGAGCAACAGATGGAAATGCAGGTGAGGTGACTGAAGTTTTATTATGCTCTTGATGAGACGAGGAGAACTGAGCCAAAGAAGGTTTTGGAAAGAATCTGTGCAATAAAGAAGACTGAAACAAATTATTCGTTAGGATTTGTGGCCGTATTTGCATCTTTATAAAAAGTGAGAGAGTAAGCTCTTTATCAAATATAGATTAAGGTGGCTTGATTATTGTGAATACGGTCATCCAGGTAAAGAGCCCACGGTGTTTTCTCCCATTGAATTATGAATGGCAGAGCAAGGAGCAGTGCTGGTAAGTGCCGGGTGGAAGCTGATACTAGATCAACCAAGTTGGGCTGTATTTCAAATGTGTTCCTCAGTGAGGGTGACTTCCCTTGAGAAAACACAGATGGAAATTGTTTTGGCCTTGGTCTATGAATTTGTGGAGAGGAAGACTTTCAGGAAAGAGACGCATTAAGGAAGTGATCCAGAAGGGTGTGAATCCTGCTTTTTGGGAAGCTGGAGGAGTCCAAGAGCAGAATGGCTGCAGGAGAGCCCAGCTGACAGTAGTTGTGTTTTCTGAGCGCTAAATTCAGCCACAGCTGGTTGAAGCTTCAGTGGTTCACCAGTGTAAATATAATCCTCCAGTTTACGGAAGAGCCAGGGAAGTGGTGAGGTGCAGCTCAGATCAGATTGGCCCTCTTGTAGGTTTGCAGATAAAAAACAAATGCAGTGTCACACAAACCGGCTAATCTAAATCATGGCACTTTCGGGCTTTTTTTGTTCCTGTTTGGTAACGTTTGGTCCTTTCTGAAGATGGGGCTTCCTCAGGTGTAGGCAACCTCCCTTTCTTCAAAAAGAGTTAGTTTTACAGATTTACTAGTTAAACCTGTCACGTTCTGCAGCTTCTTCTTCTGCGCTATGGTTCTTCTGTTGCTTAAACCCCCCTTATTTTAGCATTTCTCCGTGTCAAGACAAAACGTGGTAACGCTCAGCTGTTCCCTGCTCCGATAGCAGAGACTTGGTTACGAGCAGTCCGCACCATATATAAATAGGTTCACTTTGGTCTTAGGCATCTAGCCAGCAATGTAAAGGATGTTACATCTCTTTGTCAAAAGAAGCTTGTCTTTAGAAGCTAAGAAAGGAAACCAGATGAAATTCCATGAAGTTATCACAGTTTTTGCTCTTGCACCACATAATGGATACATATATTGCTTTGGTTTTCTATTTCTCTAAGTACAGTGAGCAACAGTCAGAATTTCTCTTTATTTCATGCTGTACTTGGACTACCACGTTTATGATTCATTTATCAGGAGATGAAATAGCAAGTGGTAAATTATTGATCAAATGTAAGATGAAAGACCAAATTACTCACAGACTTCAATTAACATAAAAGCCCTGGAAGTAAAACAAAAATACGTTGTTCCCAATATTCATATAGCTTTCTCAAGCATCTGGATACTTTTCAGAATCCTTTAAAAAAGGGAAGCCACCAAAGTCAGTAGCCAAAGGAAGATGGAATTGCATAGGAACAATAAGAGCTCAGTACGGCCGTGTACTAACGAAGGTGTTTCCGATATTGTCGTACGCAGCTCACAGCCATGCATTCTAATCAGGGTGCTAATGAAAACACTGGAAAATTGGAAGTTATATCTATCCAATTGATCAGAGCTGTCTTACATACTTGGGCTCTTATAAGAGGAATACCGTAGTCATTTTAAAATAAGCACATTGAGTCACTTCTTACAGACGTTGCATTTGATATAATGGAATTCATTCAAACACTTCTCAGACCTGTCATGTCATGACACAGTGATGGTTTGAAAGAGAAGGCTAAACTTGAAACAAAAATAAAATAATTCTGGCCTTCAGCTGGTGAAGTATGCAGGTGAAAGTTTTTCCTATATATTTTGGAACTGTAAAATGGATCGTAACATATCGGTGTACAGCCGGATCTGAGAGCAAACTAAAAAATAACATTGCTTACTTAGGATTTTACCACTGAGTAGAAATACACAGACTTTCTTGTGCGAACTGTATGTGGATGATGATTAAAAATATGAAAAGAGAGTAATGATCAGGGTGTGGCATCTTAAACGTGTAATACAAAAAGTTTTAATGAAACCAGAAAGATGGGTAAAGTTGCTGTAGCAGAAATCTGCTACTTTTAGGACAAATTCACTTTTCTTAACACGGTACTTCATAACAAACTGACTGTGTAGAGATGAATGTTTTTCTGACGTGAAATTATAAAACTGCTTTAACTGTTTTGCAAAGTGCTATAACTCCTGTGCTCTCTGAGACTACTACTAGCTTGGTTTAATGAGTTCAAGAATAAATTTGTGTTAAGCGTATAGCTTTCAAATCTAGCATTAATGAAATGTCGGTCTGTTTCACTAATTGCGTCTGCTTCAATGGCTTGTGTAAAGATTTGTTAAGAGACAAGGAGTTAGAGCAAAGGGATGTGTGCAAGTGAAGTCCTGGAAATCTGATAACAAACGTTGGTTAGCCTCAAGAAATGTCCTGCAAGATGACCACTTCGGCAAACGTTCAGGAGTACAGTGCAGTTAACCTTTGTGGTTGGACAGTAGTTCACATTACTTCAAAGTCGTCTTTTTGTCTAGAACTGATTTCCAGAAGCAGATGTCAGTGGATACGTACTGAGCTTTTAAAGGGCCCTTGAATTCCCTGAAAGATAGCAATGGTTTGTGAGTCCTCAACCATATTAAATCTGTAAGGTTCTGGAGACAAAATGTTCAGCTCCCATATCGCTCAATTTACTTCGAGCAATTGGAAATCAAAAAGGAGTTTAATTCAATCCTTACAGGAAACGCAAGTGGCTGGGATATCCGATTAACTCATTTCCTTGTCTAGTATCTGCCTCTTTACAGCTTCAACTTTCCCACATCAAAGAAAAGTTCTTGGCATGTGTTGAGGCTCAGGACTGAAATGGAAAGAAGGAGGTTCTCAAGTAAAATACAATTTACAGGAGATTCAGCTAGCTCAAGCTCCAGGGAAGAGAAGCTGCCTGTGTCACTCTTTTCATCATCCTCTATTCAGCCAGATGAGATCAGCCTGTCTTAAGTCAGATCAGTTCTCTACAAGCTGTTTTTATTCATTGGATTTAGTTAAGCTAGACCTCTTCATTTGATGTAGAGTTCTTGCATAGGCAGCCTGCTTAGCAGGTGAAGACTGGTACTGTCTAGTTAATTCAGATTTCCGAAGGATTTCAGTGTTTTTATATCCATCTTCCAAGGTTTACCATCTATAAAGAGAAATGCACAGAAATGGTGCTAGTTAAAGTGGAAATGAATACCTCTTTCTGGTTACTTCATTTTCCTTCTTGCTGGATTCAGTGAGACAATGACCGAACACTTGGAAGTAGAAGTATCAGATTAATTTTGGTAACAGAAATTAAGTCCCCCCCTTTTTTTCCCCTTTTAACAGTAGACCAGTATGAGGAGAGCAGTGAGTGAGGAGAAACCACAGACTTTTAGCACGCTTAAAATAAACTTGGGAAAATGTTATGTTCGGAACAGTGCCAGACAGTGAGACAACTTTCTCAGTTTCCAGCGTTAACACGGGATGCCAGGTCTGAGTTTTTAGTAGGCAGATGTGTGTGATGGCTTTACTTTGTCTGCCCCTTTGAATTGTGCTTGTGTGTATCAAAAAAAAAAAAATCTGCACAGGCACACACAAACATACTATAAGAATTATATCTTGATCTTTCTGTGGATGAAGTTATATCCTCTATTTTTAGAGAGGGAGGTGTGGAATACTCTTTAGAGGATAAAAGTTAAATGCCTGAGGGTAAGTGTAGCAAGTCTATGAGTGCTTTTTGACGTCTGCCCGTTGACATCGGATGACCCTCTGCAATATGTCTAGACACCTTTCCTTAGAGTGCCTTGCAATCTGAAGAGCGTTAACTAGTATTTGTAATAAGTAACCTAGTGCTGTTTTCTTCTGCAAAGCAGTTGACTAGAATTTAAAATACCTAGGAAAGAGGGAGCAACTCCTTCTGTCCAGCATAAACTGACATCTCAACACTTAAACTGGAAAAGTACAAAAACTAGCTGAATGAGAAAAGCCTCCAAGACCTTTGGAAGAAAATCCCCCAGCTCCACCATGCATTGATTTGTATTAAATATAGCTATAGTGTATGTCAGCAAACAGAAGATGGAAAAACAGCTCAATAGAAGCAAGAGCAACCCGGAACACACAGAAGTCAAACACCTTATTTGTTTAGAAGACTGACTGCTGGGCAACGGTTTTCTACAGAAATAATAAAAAACCCCATAGTACTACATTAAAAAGTGAAAATTAAGAAACTTTGGTAGATCAGCTTTTCAAATGAATGCCTCTTGAGTGCTCCGATTGTTTTGTGTTGGGGTAAAATGGGAATTGACTTGCTAAAGAACGAGAGAATGTAGGGATCGTGGGACTCAGGTGCTTCATTGAGGTTTGAATTTAACAAGGCAGAGAAGAATGTGCTTTTTGGTTTGCAATATATAATGTCTGGATCTACACTGCTTAGGACAACAAACCTGTTCTCTGTCATCGGTAAAGATCAGGCTGTCACTGTAATAGTGAAAGATTATCTGCTTTCCTAGTGGACACACATCATGATTTTATTTTTATCATGAACACAAAATTGACCCATTCCAATGTTACCTCCCATTTTAACGATAACCTGCATGCAGACTGAAGCAGGAAAACTCTTGATAGGACACTCTGATCAAGAACTCCTCACACAGAGTCTGAGAAGAGATGGTGTGACATGAAATAGGGGGGGACGTGATTTGAGAGCACTTCTTGTGTATGAATGCTGAATCATCTGCAAGGAAGTACTTCAGATATGTGGATTTACAGAATACCTTGTGTCCAAGTGGAAGAGATCAAAAGTTAAACAGGATGACAACAGTGGATAGGGTATTTTGTTAATGCAAAGGGGAAGAGAAGGAAATACTTCAAAATGCTCTCAAGTTCACTTATATTGGCTTTCCCTACATCATCTGTGTCTTGCTGTTTACAGCTATTGTAGCTTAATATCAGCATGTATATAAAAAAACCCCACGGAAACAAACCCGTGCAAAAAATATAAGGGAATAAAATTATGTTTGTTTATTTCAACAGAATGCTGAAATATCAGTATTTGAAGTGAACATTCGTTTTGTCGGTGGGCTACTTTCAGCTTACTATCTTTCAGGAGAAGAGGTAAGATATTTCTGTGCAGTTTATCTGAAATACCATCATCTAGATAAGTACTTTTAGTGTAATAATTTTATTTATCCAAATTAAACTTGTTTAGAACTGTGAAAATGGCTTATACAGCAGAGACCTGTCCAATGGGTTTTCTTGCTTCCAATACTGTTGTTATGTCTAAGTCTTAAAGTTATTACTTCATGTAACTGTTAAGTGATTTTTTTTTTTTTTCCCTCCTGTGTTGAAACCATACCCAGTTCATTCTTACTGGGCTTCATGCTGGTGCGTGTAAAGATGGAGTTCCTATGCCATGGTAGTGGTAGAATTGGCTTGTCAGGTTCCTGCTTCACAAGCGAGTTTCAAGCATATCCTTAGACTCCTATAAATTGTACTTCTGTTGGCCTTCTTGAAGCTGAGGCTTCAACTCACATGGAAAAGACTTAAGAACAAAAAAATAACTAGTCAACGTATACATGTGACTGTCTTTAAAGCGTTAGTATCCCGCTCATATCTATTGCCTGTCATGGTTTCTGGAGAGCTTTGACTGATGCAGCTATTTCTGTGAGATATTTGGAGAAGGCTGTTCGAAGTCACAGGTACTGCAATTTTTTAAATTTTTAGCTTGGCACTTGAAAAATCTTTAAACTTACTAGTTTAAGTTCTTGTTCCTGTCTCTGGATTATAGTGGTATTTTATTGTAGAATTGAGACAGGTTAATACACTTTAACCATAATTTACTGCATTTCTTTAAATCCAAAGCAGTTACTGGTGGAAACTCCACAAAACGCTAAAGGTGTATAATTTTCTTTCCTATGTAAATTTCCCAAATACTGGGTAAAGGTCTGTGTTGAACCTGTCCCTTTGAAGCAACTGAAGCTCTGAGGTGTGCATGTTGTTTCTTGTTAAAATTGATCATTATGTTAAAGGTGTCGTAGCAGGTACTATTGGGTCATGTACCTGACAAAGCAGTTGCAGGGAGACGATGATCCTCTGACATTTTTATATCTTAAGTAGACTTACCTGTTCTTTTCCCATGGTCCTGTCCTGAGTGTAGGTGGTATTGAAGAGACATTAATGTTTTAAAATACACAGGTTTTCTTATATTAATTGTCTTACAGTCTTCTGGGGGAAAAAAAATTATGCTTAGACCCGCTTCAAATTCGCACTTAACAGGAATGGGAAAAAAAAATGAGGTGCTTGGTAGCTGGCTTCCTGATCTTACTAAATAGTGTTTTACTTAATGTTTCGTCCAAGAGTCTCTGACTCTTGGAGGAAATCACTTGCTCTCCTACAGTAACTCAGCAACCAGAAATAAGCATATCTGAGGGTGCCTAGAGTTGAAAGGTCTGCCTCCTGTGACTAAATAGTTGTATCTTTCACTGCAGATCTACTTGTGAGCAGGAGTGAACTTCTCCAGTGCAGGACCTACAGCTACACTTTAATTAACCAGTTCTGTCAGAAGCAGGGCGTGCTTCTTGGCAGACAACAAGCTGGTAGACAACTGCACGTGAGCCTTTACATCAGGTGGCAGCTGTCTGCCAAGAAATTCCTGAACCGTTTGTTCGTGGTGCTGCTGATTTCATATATGTGTTGATAGTTTATATCTTCTGGCTGTTCCTGTGCAGTCTCACTTTCAATCAGTGCATATAGTCTCCCTTAAATTACACCTAGTCATTGCTTCTCAAGCATTCCTTCGTCTTTAGAGAGGCAGTGCTACCACCACCTCTTCGACTAAATTGAGAGCGACACAGGGGCTCAAATAAAACTCTTGTACAAATGCAATGAGGGATAACATTTAAAGCAAAACAAAGTGTTTCACACAATGAATAGGTAAGGGGAACTCTTCGCAGTGGAGTGTTGGTGATAGTGGATGCTACTGTCCATTCTAAAAACGGACAGACTCATGAACGAAAGTAAAACAGGCTCCTAAACACAAAGATGACATGTATGATTAAGGAGAGTCCTGAGCTCTTGCAGGCTGGGGAAGACCCCGTCCATGCTTGCCACTGGTTTCGTCCTCTTTGATAGGCATCTGCTGTCTGAGACAGAATGATGCTCCTAAACTAACAGTTGTCCTAGTGCTCAGAGAGTGCAACCGAGCATGCTCTGCCTCTCTTGGAGTTGGGGAAACTTCCCGATTTGTCTCCTAAATCCCAGACACCGAAGCAGTAGCCAGCTGCTGCCTCGAGGAGGAGCGGGGCGCAGCCGGGCAGCGGTGTGAGGCTTGCCACGTTGCGTGGGTCTGTCCTTCACTGGTGCTGCTGGCAGGGGTGGAAAGGGCTGAGGACAGCCCAGAGGCTGGCTGCCACCACAGAAAATACATCTTTAATCATCGTTAGTCCGTTATATTAGTGCGTGTTCCTAAGATGGTGGAACAACCTGTTTGCAGGCTGTTTCGGAGGATTAAGCTTTTTCCGTTAAAAGCTCATTTAATTCTTTATCAGATTAACTGATATTTGCTGTGCTGACTTATCAATATCCTAGTTACAGAAAGCTGTGTTTCAGTAAAAGGAGTGATGGAAATAATGATTGTTTGTACTTCTGAATTACATTTCCATGGGTAATGATCCAAAGCTGTAACACATTGTGTGTTCTATAATCACTTGTAAGTCTTGACTAATCATGATTAAAGAATATCCTATCATACTGAGTAGTTCCTAGAACATCCTGCTCACATAATAGTTCATTTAGATAAAGGCACCGACGTGAATAATTCTAAAAATGAGCAAATTGAATACTTTGCCTCTTGATAACTGCACGTGGTGCTCACTTGCAAATAGAGCTATGAGGTGAATTCTGTTAAACTTCCTACAATTTCTGCCTTACTAGAATTACTATGAAATAGCTAAAAGTGCTAGAAGACTGTCATACACTGTAAGTCACACTTTTTTTAATTTTATGATTACTGTTTAAAGCCCAGTTAAAAAGAATTCCAAATATCAAACTTCATTTGTAAAACACCTACCAATACCAGAAAACTGGATTTCAAGATGATTCACTTTTTAAGGACTGCTCTCTTAAGTCCCTCATAGCACTATTGCATGTAAATGCTTTCCTGGTAATTTTCCGTGAGTCAGTGACTGTAAGGGGTTATTAAAAATAAACCTGGCTCTTTTAAAGCACTGCTAGTGCTTTTTTCCTTTGTTTGTTTGTATGAAAGCATCTGGAGGAGCCTGTGATATGGTAAGTTAACCCGTAAGAGCAGTACACGTTTTTTTGCAAACTTTCTTGATGGCTTCATTTAAATTACAGCAGACGTGCGATTCCTCTTCTAAGCAGCTTGGTATGCGGATTTTGATTTTGCACTGGAAAATAAGATGTCTAGTAAGGGAGAGATTTGTTTTTCAACTGCTTTGATGTGCTTAGTAGTCTGATGCGAAGTTCTGGTATACAGAGTCAGGAGCACTGCATGCAATGAGATCCCGTGTTCTGCAGACCCAGACGATTTTTTTTTTTTTTGTCTCTTGCTTAAAGCACACTTCCAAATGTAGTTATATGAGGAGGTAATTGGTTAGCTTTTGGAGGAGGACAACACTGCATCCTCTAAGAGCAGCTAAGACCTTCTGTGGAGTTTGTAGAGGTGACAACCATTATTGCTGAGCACTGTTCCCGCGGTAGGAAACAACGGTGATGCTGGTGCTGAAAGTCACGGTAAGCGTGTGGCACTGCTTGGGAAGAATATACAAGCCTAAATACTGATCGGATTAGCTCTTCTGGTTTACTGATAGGTGGTTCTGACAGGTACTGCTAACGCTGCGTAGTAAGGGGACTGTTTTACTGGAAGGTTGGTTCCACAGTCAGGGAATACATTGCACAGGCAGAAAGAGAATTATCTTTTAGTGATTGCTGTTTGTAAAGTAAATCCAAAATGCTCTGAAGTAAGGAACACGTGAGTTTCAGATCCAGCTGGGAAGTTCCCAGATTCCTTTGAAGCTTTTCTGTTTTTTGAATGGGATGAATAATTCCACAACCCCTCACCCCCGCCAAGTTAAAATATTTTGGATTCAGCAGCTGTTCTTCCTGCATAATATAACCTAGGACTAAGGATAGTTACCTTCAGTGAAGGAAGACAAAGTTGATAATGATGTTCATATTGCCATTTATCTCCATGGCCTGAAGCAGAAATGTGACAGTTTTTTTTTTTTACTCTGGCAGCATATTCTTTATGAAGGAACACTAATTTATCCTGATCAGGATGCAAGAATAAAAAAAACCCACAACAAACTGTTCTTCATGATGATTAATGTTGGACTTTCTGAGTTTTATCTATTACTCTCTACCAACTGCTAATTAGAAGTAAAAAAAAAAAATAAGATGACATATCACCTAATTAGTTTATATCTGCGTTTAGAATGGGAGTTACAGTGCCACTATTCAACCTCACTTGATGCTCTTGGCCTCCTGTCTGACTTCAGACCTAATCATTGCCCGCTTAAAACAACCATCCATCAGGGATGATAGTGCTGTCTTACTAATGAGGAGCAGAGATGAAATAATGATGCAGATGCTATTGATCTAGAGCCGCCTTTGCCAGGCTGACCACAAAACATTGCTGACTTCATATAGTGCTAGGACATTCTCCAGAAGTTAGCTGTAGCTTTTTTCTTCTCTGGCTCTCCCTCTCTTGTAGAGGTCTCCCTTCATAGAGAATATTTAAATTCCATAATACAAAAAAAAATACAATTAATCATTTAGCAGTCTTGACTAGTAGGAGGATGAAGTTTATCACCTGTGCAAAGGTATTGGCCTATTTTTGCAAATCAGGAATGTAAGTTCCAGTATAGATGCCTTGGGGATCTTACCTCAGTGTGAGAACTGACCGCATATTTTATCTCCTGCCTTCTTTCACTTAACTTGACACTAATTAACAAGAGGACTTTTCCTTTTATGTCCTGGAAGCTTATTTTTAATGCTGTTTGAAACTCCAGGCGTACTGTATCAGCTTGATCACTTCTGTGTGAGTGCCACTTAACTCCTCCTTAAGCATCTTTGCAGACTGGCAGTAGAATTCTCTGGCAGAAACTAGAAGACTGCAGTTGCCTGTAGTTTTCTGCAGCCCTGTTTGCAGATTTGGGTCCCATTTGCCACCTACCATCCATCTGCTGCCACTTTGAGTGATACATCAGTACTTCAGTGGTGTCGTGTTTTAGTTCATTTAGAGCACTGAAATGATCTTTTGGATATGTTTCATTTTTATCGATTTATGATTTATTTTTTTTTTAGCTTCCATATTACATAAAATCCTGGAGTCATTCAGCTTGGAAGAGACCTCAGGAGGTCATCTAGTCCAGCCTCAACATTGGGACCGTGCATTAGGCTTGTCCTTTTAACAATCTCCTTGCATGGGAACCTGCCTAGGCTATTCAAGAAGACTGGGGCAAACTTAGCTTTTCTGCAACAGCTCTGTTTCACGCACTGTGCTCTTTCACACAGACATCTCTTTGCTCCTCCTGGCTCTCTAGCAAGCCCCATGTTACCCTTATTTTGTTTTTTGACTTTGAAAACTGGTTCTTCAAAAATGACTTCTAGCATGACTTAATAGTTTTTCATTTAACTTGTCAGACATTATCAGTTTCTGTATTCCTTGATTGAACTTAATATACCCTTGCTTTTAATTGCCTGCTTTAAAGTCACACCAAAAGAAGCTAGAAGTTACCTGAGCTTTTTGATTTGAGAATCTTGTGAATCTGAACCTTATCTTCTATCCTCCAAGTCATCTCCAAGCATTTTACCCATTTGGCTGTTTCCTTCTAAGTTTGTTTCGGCTCGCCTTCTTTATTTTCTTTCCAAACTTAAACATTACCAAAGTTAACCTGTTGTTATAAACAACATCTTGAATTGGAGTGCATGGCCCCTGTTAGAGAGTAATGTGTCAAACTAAGTCAAAAGTTACTTTTTCTCTTAGAGACTTTGAGTTTGTGCAAGAAGCTCTCATTACAGTCTATAAAAGCATGGTTTGTATCTGCTCTGATGTAGCGCTTAGCAGCCTACTCAGGGACAGAGGAGGATTTGAAATCTCCTCTGTTTCCCACAATCACAGTATGTACTCTCCATTAGTATTTCAGTCTCTTCACCAGCTTTAATAGATCTGACACTCTTCTCTTTCTGTGCTAGCTGCATCAAAATGTACTACAGAATCCCTATGGATTCACATTCTGGAGATAACCTTGACTCCTAAGATTTTCTTTGATGTAGATGTTCTGCTGTTGAAGGCAGATTGCCCTTCAGTCTTCTATTTTTGTGTCTTAAATTCCTGCAGTGCAATTACGCTCTCGCTGTTGATGAAACCCATCTCTGTTAAATAGGTTCCCTATACTCCAGAAGCTTCCTCGTTCCTCACACTTCTGTCCTCTTTCTCCCAATGCTTCTTGCTCAGCTGCTCTGGGCGACTCTGCCTCTCAAGCTGGCCCCACACCTAATTCTGAGGAAACTTCAAAGAATGGTAACAGAGGTGCGGATTTCCAGTCTTGCACTTGCTTCAGATTTTGCTTCTTGGTTTTCCTTCTCTTCCCTCTCTGCTTTGGAGTTGCTGATACCACGTAAACATACCACGACTGCTGGCTCTTACTCAGCGCTTACGTACCCGAAGCCTTGTGGAGCCTCTGCTGCCTGTACCTCAGGCGTGTGATCAACTGCTATCCCCAACAATTCTGGTGCCTCATAATAAAGACCCTCAGGTTACTCTACTAGAAGTGAAAATAGTGGCAATTTACAGAGGCAATTTACATTAATTCAGTGAATTGCTGTCTGCTGGAGTTGAGCAGTAGGTGTGTTTCTCTTTCAGAGGTCTGTCATCAGCGTGAACACCCACCGCAGGGGGACAGAGGAGCTGTGGCGATAGCCTGCTGCAGCTGCCATAGCGAGGCGTGCTGTGAAACCAGGAGCCGGAGCCTTCGTTTTTGGTCTGAGAAACATGAGTTTAGAACTCTGAGCTGTACATAACCACATTCTCCACTTCTAATGGCTTCGCTATTGCATAACTGAAAGGAGTTTGTTTGGGAAGTTTTTTCAAAACAACTAAAAAAATTGGTTTGTCCCATGGCAAACTTTTGACATGTTTTTGTGTTCATGGGTTGCCTTTAGAAGTAACTCAACCAAAAAGCCTTATCACTCATTACATCAATTTTAACAAAAATCCCTGCTCACCTCCAAACTTCTATAGTCTGATGCTAATGCTGGTAAGCTGGTAGAGAGGAGAATGGATGATAATGAGAGCTAAGTAATATGTGATTGTAACAGCTGGTGTGTTTGACATGAGCTCATGAGCTGTGTTATTAAGTAGAATTCAAGCAGCTGAGAGGGAGCTGGTTTGTTTGTTCTGAGGATTTGGCTCTCAACCAGCTCCTGCAGTTTCACTTGATTGTGGTTCTACAGAACAGTCAGAGAGGGCCCATCTACTAGAAATACTAGTGTGGGTGCTTTCTGTTTGAGCAGCTGCTCTAGATAGACCCAAAAGAGAAGGTTTCTTTGCGTGTGGGTTAATAGACTATACAGAAGAAATGATACGCTATTAACAGTCTGTCCAGAGTCCCAGTGCATCTGCAGAGAAGCTCAGCTTGGAAGACATGTGTCTCTTTCATTTGTCTGTTACTATTCAGTTCTGTTGCTTTGCAGCACCAAATGCAATTGCAATAATAAAAAAAAAAAAGTAATGGGAGAGTAAAAACATATTGCCCGAAGACTTGGTGGGATTGTCCTGTTCTGCAAATTTAATAGAAAATGTAGAACATATGGTTAAATACAGGGTTCTGTGGAGCCATTTGCAAGCAGTGTCGAGATTGCTGCAAACAGACTATCCATATCTGAAGTATAATCCTTATGTATAATTCTACAGCCAAGACTTTGACTTATTTCTGCAAATGGAAGCAACATAAAAATATCCCAGTTGGTGCTGACAGTGGGAATAGATCAGCATTAATTTACCTTCTTTAATTCTAGGCTGTATAAAATATTTGGGAAAGTATATTTTCTCTGTGGATGTGTAATAGAAGTTCAGTTAGGTGATAAGTAATAAATGTTACTGAATCATCATACTTATTTTTTTTCTCCCCCCAGAAGTCCAGGTGAAAGTAGTACATACCTGTGTTTCACTCTGGGCATGGAGTAGCTCTTCGTTTCCTCATCTAAGTCTTTCACAGCGTATAGCTAGTTTATGTAAGATTCCGCTTTGTGCTTTGTCTCCGTAGACCGAATCTGATCTGGAGGTTATTTTTCATTAAGTTGTGAGTTAAGCACATGATAACATACTCTCCTTATTAGCTTAGAGAAGATAAAAGCATAAACTATCCAGTAGAAGATTACCGTGTTTTTCATTCTGTCGGCGACTCCGAAGGCATTCCATCAGATTCCCAAATCTGACTTTAGCAAAGAATTCTACTTCTGTATCTCTTTGCAAAAAAACTTAAATTACTTCTATTAAAGAATATGTAAGCATTAATTAATTCTAAGTATTTTAAATAGAGATCAAGTGAATAGAAATGAATGATGAAACTGGGAAAGTTCCCCATCCAATTTGCTGTTTGAAGGATCAGATTAGAGATTCGTTACAAAACACCACATACAAGTCCTGCTGCTTCAATTTAACTGAAAATCGTTGGGAAATTGGATGCCTGAAATGAGAACCTCATTGCTGTTCTTGCATGCCCTTTGTGCCTCCAGCAATAGGTGCAGATAATGGTATCTTTGCCGCAGAAGCAGCGGGTATTCATTTAGTATCCTTTGGATTTAGCAACACATCTTGCTCAGCAGATCCAACCTGAAACGGGTACAAACAAGGTTCACTGACTTTAAGTTGGCGTAAACTCTTGGGACCAGTCTATGGAGAGTGCTAATTGGCTTGTGTATTTTTTGGGCGGTATCTATTGTTTGTGATTTTCAAGAAGTGTGGAAGATTCGAAAGGAACCCTAAGGAGGGATCTTTTTCCCAGGTGTTCTGGAAATTGCAGGAATCCATTTGTTTGTAAAAACGCAGCAGTCGAAAGATGTTGATAAATGTTGTAGTTGATAAATGAGTGCAGTTCCTGCCTCTCCTGTGCCAGAAGCTTGCCTCTGCCATACGCAGACTGTATTTGCATGTGCAAATGATTGAGGAGGAATTTGGAAGAGATGTACACATGGAAATTCCTGTGCTGCTTCCAGCATAATGGATGCCAAGTGAAATTTGGGGTTTTGGCCGGTGATTGCCCCTAAACAGAGCTGTCATGAAGCATTTGAAAGACAAATCTTTGTTTTCCTCAAGTCAGTGAATAATAAGGGCTCATTTTGCATAGGGCTTAAGTGCACAGAGATGGGCAAATTGTAAACTTTTCTTAAGGCTGAGAAGATCAGAAAATCACTTCCATGAAGATTTTGAAAAGAGAGGACTAGTACGTAATGCCAGTGTTTCATATAAATCTTACTTTGTTTCTTCGGGAGAAAATGGTTTAGGATGTATTTAAACAGCTTCAATTAACAGAAGGCCATCTTCCTTCTGGCATCAAGGGCCAGCTCTGGTTTTTCTTACGATTCAGATGCGTTGAACTATCAAAAAGGCTCAGTCACTAGTTAATCTGAAGAACTAGATGTGTCTGGTTTGTTTCTTTTCTTCAGCCTTTAGGCAGTCATTGGCTTTTGCAGGCTAAGCGAAACAACCACACTGGTGCAGTTTAATGTTGTCTCTTGGGGAGCAAGTTGTCCTTAATTTCTGCAAGCATGACTAGATAATTTTGCAGTCCAGCAGATCCTCAGGAGCATCATGTGGAAAGGATGTGCTGTGAACTTTGTTCTCTTCCATTTTTCTTTGAAAACTCTTTTTTGTGTTCTTCAGACCAACAGCTGCAGAACAAAGTCAGCAGCTCACAATACCAGCTCTTAAAGGATGTTATTTTCCCCAACTTCTTCTTAAAAACAGTATTCATAGCATGCAGACAATTTCAATCTTTCCTTTTATTATGCAAAACCAGTGAATAACTCAAACCTTCTCATCAGCTGCTTGTAGGGTATCTCTTACAAACATCCTTCAGCCTGTGCTCAGTCTTTTCTCTCCAGAGTTGCTTTTATTTCCATTTATATTCTAGAGGGAAGAACAAATAATCTTCCTGATTTTAGGCAAGATCAATTACTGCGGAGATGCTCGGGGCAAACATTGCCACACTGCTGCAGGAGACTATGGGAGTGGTGTTCAGCACAGACTTACTCCAGTGTTAAATGTCATCAACCTTTCTGACTTGCTTGTAGGTTGTGTGTTAAGTTACTATGGTGATTAACTGACCCAAGGCCAAAAGTAAAGACTTACTGAGATGGCCAGAAGAACTCCTTGCTTAACCAATTTTTTTCTTGGTGGACTATGCTGGTGGTAGAAGTAATGAGTGTAGCTGGTGCTAAGATGCCCCTTTTGTGAATCATACTTTTAAGACGTCTTTTTTATCTAGTTCCTACTTGACATTACAGTTAAGGTACTGTTATGTTTTAATTTACATACCATCAAATATAAAAATAATTTCGTGAAGACTACAAAATATTCTCTCTAGGAATGGCTGTGTGAAGTGTTCAGTCAAATTCTAAAATAAAACCCTGAGCCATGGCATGAGTTTTGGTAAATGTAACAGAGTTTAATTGAATGTCATGTCTTTTTTCTTTCCCCTTGCTTCGAGTGGCGGGGTGGAAAGCAATTTGGTGATACCTATATATGCTAATGTACATACTTGAAATCTTAATGAATACTTCTAACCATTGTTTCCTCCAAATATACACTGCATTCAAAACAACGTTTATCTGTGGAGGAAACATCTTATGGCTGTCTAATTGTAGGAATGATTTTGAGGTTTAACTGTAAAGAAAACCCTTCTAACTGCAGGGGATTCAGAGAAGCAGTTGAATTGCTTGAAAATTTATGACTTGCTGGCAGCCCTGCTCTTCAGTGAGAGCCCTTGTTCCTGACTCTTAAGAATTGGAAATGTCTGCTTATATGTTCCTTATATTTTAGTCACTTCAGTTTTATGGCTTGTCCAGTAAGAGAAATAGTCTTACAGTAAACAGAAAGGAATTGAATTAGTCTGCCTGATGATTTAACTTACAATATAAAAGCAGCTTCTTAAATCACAGTTCTCTCTAGAAGCCTCCTGTTTGGCTTATGTAAAAAGAACTACAAGAGAGTTCACATTTCTTGTATTTAATTTAGGGAAGATACACAAGCACTTTATTTAGGGTCGTTTTGGGTATGCCCGTTGTTGGTCGGACAATTCAGTGACTATTGTGCTATCATAGAAATCTCACCAACAAGAAGGAAAGCGTCAAGTTGAACCATCATCTTCTTTGGCTGCTCTACAAAAGAGGTGTTTTCTTGTTCCATTACTTCTATAAAAAGCCAGCTGAATGGTGTGTCAGAGGTCTTGTGGGAGGAGGAGCCTGCAGATTACGCTAAATTTTAACATGTTCCTCTCCCCTGAAACACAACTTCTTAGAAAAACATCATCAGTGCCACTGCTGGTGTTATAAAACTCACCAGTCAGGGAGTTGAGCTAAGCTGTTGGCACAGTTGCAAATCCAAGCTGCGTTTACCCAAGTGGCAGCTTCTCAATCCCATTGTTTTTAAAGGAAGTTACCAAAACCAATGAAGGAAGTAGTTTCTGAGACGTTAGCAGTTGTGACAGTTATCGGCATTTACTTGTGATAGGAGAAACCACTGAAACATGAAGGCTGGCACAGATAAAACTCATGGTTCCTTTTCTGTTTGTATAAAAGTGAAACAGAAGTAGTCTGGAGCTGCTGGCGGTAGAGAAAGATCAGTGAGAGAGTTGCATGATCAGGTGGCTTGTTCCTAAGTGATCCATGCTGTAAATCTAATGGAGTGACAGTTGGGGCTGCCTTTGTACGTGTGATCATTTTACTTTTTAGGACATTTATGACATTTCCAGTATCTTGAGATCACAATCTGGAAATTCCAGTGTGGGCTTCAATCCTAGGATGAGGATTAAATCAAGTGCGTTACTGTTTCAACATGGGACCGCCTTAATATACAACATTAATTTTCAGTGAATACTCGTTAAATTTGATATGTTTAAAGAGCAGAAGAAACACTCTAAAAGTCAAATTAATGGTTAGTGGAATTGGCCACGTGTGAGGAGGAACAGAGGATCTCTGGTAAAGGACATTAGAGTAAACTTTACAGATGAGACTCCTTGAGCTTCTTGTGTTTAGTGAAGACTCTGTAAAGCCTGGAACTCTGTAATTCCGTGCCGAATACCATGACTTGTTTTTAAAACTTCAGTGTTCAAACTTGTCAGTTTGGATTCTCATTCTGCTTTGTTCCTTGTCCTAACCCTTTTGCCACCTGCGCTGCACATAGCTCACTTGTTATTAGTTGTTCTTGTTATTATTAGTTTACTTCTTTCTTCTTTCTAAAGCAAGCCGCCTCTACCTTCCAAGGGGAGACTTGTTGGTAGTTCGTTCCAGTGTCGACTGAAGCTGTAGCTTGGACAAAGGTCGCTGAGGACTATACTGTGACGCTGACCTATGCATGCCCTAATGCTGTGTCTCAGTGTTCATATAACATGTGTATAAAACTTTTAACAGAAACTGGAACACAGGAGGTTCCCTCTGAACGTCAGGAAACGTGTTTTTACTGTGAGGGTGACTGAGCGCTGCACAGGTTTCCCAGAGGGATGGTGGAGTCTCCATCCTTGGAGACGGTCAGAAGCCATCTTGACATGGTCCTGGGCAACTGGCTCTAGGTGGCCCTGCTTGAGCAGCAGGGTTGGACCAGATGACTGCCAGACGTCCCTTCCAACCTCAACCATTCTGTGATTCTGTGAACTTCATGGAAGTGAATGAATCTCATGTTAGCACTGTATGCGATGTTAAGGATGTAATTATTGATTGGCCATGCTAAGTTTATTAGGCTCCTCCACCCCACCTCCTGCTTCCACACAGATGGTGTTGCCAGTCACCTCTCAACCTCACCTGCTTGAAAGGAGAGTTTCATATGCAAAGTACTATTCCTTGTTTAGGTATGATAGCTTGCAAGATGTAAAATGAGCCAGCTATTTAAATTTTGTTACAGCGCTTGGGCTGGGTACACAGGATTAAGTAAAAAGAAAGTTAGGAAGCGGATGCTTGTGGCTTAACAGAGGAGTTGTGCTAAAAGATACTCTTCGTTACTGGTGGATATGAGTAATTTTACTAAGGCAGCTGCTTCCTTAATCAGGAAGAACACAAACCTCTAAGAAGACATCCAGATGTTTTCTGTATCGCTTCACAATGTAATGAGTTTCCATGGTAGATGCCATTTTTAATTCCGTTCGTTTACTCACATCAAATACCATTTCAAATATACGTATCGTCTTCCTTAACTGTAGAAGACCCGATCACTAAATACGGGACACACTTTGTGCTGTTGCCATCCTTGGCTGGTGTTAGTCTGTGAGTTGCTTCTAGGAGTGACAGTGTCTCTCACCAGAACCCAAGCGTTTGGATATTGGACTTCTGCAAGTTTGAGGGGGGTTTGTTTTGTTGGGGATGGAGCGGACTTGGGAAGGAGCTTGTTAGTGACAGCGTCTGTTCATCCTTCAGTTCTGCAGTTGTGTGGTGCCCCTTGGAGTGCTGCCCCTTGGAGTGCTGCCCGTTGTTCAGAGCAGGTCATGCCGTAGTGTTAATACATATACAGTGGCTTAATAGCCTGTTCCGGTTATGGGGGTCTCGGGTAAAAACAGCTTTAAAACATGCACTAGCTCTTAGGTGTGGGCTCAGTTGTCCATCGTGGGCCACTGGCAGTTTTAACGCCTGATGGTTTGCCATCTGCCCTTGCTAGAAGCAGATGCTTTATTTGCCTGGAGACCTGGGATCCTAGGTTTTTCGGTTGCTGACAGGACACAGGACTGGCATCCCAAAGCTTTGACACTGATTTCCTGACAGTGCCTGGTTTCATCATTTATTAATTTTGGGGTGGTATGGGATTTCAGAATCCTGAGATTTGAGTGCGTCTCTTGGAGTCGTGAGTCTTGTTACCTGTGGTTTGGGTCTCGGGTGCCAGCTGCCAGCATGCCCTTGACCTGTGCCTGTGCAGCAAATCCAACTCGTTACTCGTAGTGCACACTGTGTATCGCACCTCGAAAAATTAAGGCTGCTCTCAATTTGGGGTGAGGAATTATCAGAGGCTTTTATAGCTAACAAGTTCCTTTTGTTACAGGGAATTTAGTTGAAGTTTGTTTATTACGTTCATCACTACCTTTTCTTGAATTATCACACTAGAGATGATATTAAATGATCGGTCCATGAGCTTTCCCGGTACTAATGGGTTGTAGCTAAGCTCCTAATTGTGCAAGTAGACATAAGCTTTTAAAAAGACTAGTGCTTTCTTGACGTTAGTAGATAAATTAGCAGTTACTTTTTCTCTTGCGGTCTAAAAGTTCTTCCTGTTAAGTGTTCGTGGAGTTTATGACTGTGTAAGCAATCTTAAATACACATGAATAGCACAAAAGGAAATAACTAAATATAACTGGGACAAACTCTTCCTTTATGATATTTTAAATCTGCAATTCCTCCCTTCGTTCCAATTTCAAAGCACAAGTCAGATGTGTGTAAGTTACGGTACATTAAAATGTCTTTGTTTCATGCCTTGCCGCCTTTCTGCCATTTATTACTGGCCTTCCGAAAAGAAGATTTTCAAACTCGACATAGCTACTTAGAAATTCTTTAGTTCAAAAGCAACGGAAGTAATTACACGTGTTAGCTACTGCTGGTAACCTGAGGGGGTTTTGTGCTTGTTGCTATGTACATTCGAATTAAACCTGGAAATATCTCACTAATCCAGTTACTTCCATTTGATTAAGTTCTCTACAGTCGTTTCTACAGGAGGGGACTCTTCATGGTATTATGTGACTTCTTTGGTACAATAATCAGCTAGAAAAGAAAAAAAAATTTGTTTTGCCATCGGTGAAACCATGACAAAAAAAGGCTAATTGAATAAAAGGGGGGATTTAAAAATTTTGTTCTATTTTTTCAAAAACGTAATCTAATATTTGTTATAAGCATAATTTTAAAATGGATTTGCTTCTGCGAGCTGGTGGCCATCACACTGGAGTATTCTGGAAGGGGCAGCACAAATGTGAAAGCTTGCCCGCGTTTGTTATTTCCTCAAGCTGTGAGAAAGACTCGAACCGCTCCGGCGGTTTGCGGAGGAGTCGGGGCTGTTGCTTACAGGTGCCGCAGGCTCTGGTGAAGCTGTTTGCATACTTCTACAATCTCAGTTTTCAACAGCTGGAAACTTAGGTGCAGCTTCCTGAGTTGCTGCGTCAGCTGGAGTGCCAGAGCTCTCTCAAGGCTCGGGCGCTCTGATGCCTGCTGCTGTCCCGGCTTTGTGCGCCTGTCCTGAGCGGAATCTTCTGTTACAAACACTGCCCTGGGGCGCTTCCAGCCTAAGACTGGGGTGGAGAGTCCCCTTGTACTGCAGGATCTGTGTTTTCCAGGTTCTAGCCGCTGAGGACCGCCTGTCTTTTAACACCTTCTAGCCCAGTGCTGTGCAGCAGTCGGGGCTGAGCAGGCTCGTGGGAATGACTGCCGACTGTCCTTATTTTAAATGAAACGTCCCTCCTGCTTTGTACAGCTGTTAGGATGCGTGAGGGAGGGAGCTGTATGAGAGCTAGGGCTGTTTGGAGAACTTTAGTGAGAGGAGAGCATCGAAGGTTATCTACCAAACTAAGGCTTTTTTTAAACTAGTCCTGTTCCTGGGACTTCTGACATCTCCTAGCCCCGGGATGACCCTGTCAGCTGCGGAACAGCTTCGCTTGCGCTCCCTCTGCCGGCATCCCGATGGGACAGGAACCTGACCGGTTGCGTTTTGTTCGTCTCCAGGGAAGGAGGGACTTGCTGAAATCCTCCAGAACATAGAACGCTGCTCTGTCCGGTCAGTGTGCTGACGCAGAGGTGTGGCAAGCCAAGGGCTGCAAAGGAGGCAAAGCGCGCTTTGTTTCCTTCGGGATGCTTTTACAGAACTGGTGCCTGTTCCGATTTCTCCGACCCGACTGGCTGTGCCTGGCACCTCCCTGTGGCTGCCTTTGGCTGGGGCAGCACGGGCAGCGCGGGATGCTTCCTGGTGGTTAGCGCAGGAGCACCCCTTTGCCTCTGCGGGGAGACTTCCCGCATCCAGCCAAGCTGCTGAGCTCCAGGGGGGCGCAACCCCAGGAGAGCGGGGTCTGCCCCGCTGGGCTGTTGCTGACCCTCTGGCCTCGGGGACCAGGGGGAGGCTTACGATGGGCAGAGGCGCTTTGGGTCCGATGCTACGCTTGCATACCAGAAAGCCTCCCCAGACACTCAAAGCGCTGAAGAGCACGATGCTGGCTGAGGTGTCAGCCTGTGCCGTTGTGGTGGTTAGCTCCGGCTTGTCTTTGACCGCTGTCAAGACAACGCTGTCGCCCCGAGCAGAGCCGCTTGTGCTTGATGCGCTGTCCTCTTCTGTATCCTGGTAGGAAGACAGTGGCTGCGGCCCTGAGCAGAAGGTCGGCTCATCAACTGGTGTGGCGTTTCACACGTGCTCTGCTCAGGTCCAGCAGGACCAGCGCCGGCCCAGAGCTGGAGAGTTGCTCTTGCACCCAGGCTGCTTCCTGGGAAAAATGCTCGAAAAGTGCTCTCAGCACTCCAGGATCTGGCCGTGCAATAAATACCACTACAGATGTGGAGGTCCTACGTGAAGTCCAGTGGACCCTTCTGTTGGTACTGGCTACCACAGAGCCGTGACTCATTGCAGCACTTGTTTCCAGAAATGTTATTAATTGTCTCCTCACCTTGTAGCACAGATAATTCGTGACTGACTTGGCTCAGTCAGGAGTGAGGACTGACTGAAACTAACCTCAAAACCACCCGCTAGCGTCAAGATGACAGTAATAGTCAAAGCAATAATTGCTGCGGAGTCAGTGCCAGCAGCTGGGTGACTGGTCCAGGTGTCATGAACACTGAAAAAACGGTGTAGGAAATGGATTCGAACAAGACCACGCTGAAGTGTCGTGTCACTTGGTATTGGAGATACTGAAGAATTGGAAGATTTTTAAGATTTGAAGAATTTGGGTTGCATTATTTCTTGTATTCTGGGATTTCAGCTGGAGCTCCACGATTTTGGTCGCGTTTCTAATCTTTCATTGTGAAAGTAAAACAAATGCAAACATAGCAAAAATCCTGGATTGTCTTTCGGGGAAGAAGATACTGAACAAGTTCTTCCAAGAGAGTTCTCTCTTTTTTTTGTTTTGTTTTGTTAGTAGATCGCTTTAACCCTAAATCAACATTTGTCATGCTGAAAGGATTTCTATTCAGCGTTCTGAAGAGCAGCAAAGCTGCCTGTCCCTGTTCATTTTTCTGCTCTTGTTTCCTGCTTTTGCCCTGAAATAGTCATTCCCTTCCCTACTGGGAAGGGCAGTCAGTTGCGGGGTAGAAAGCAATAAATCTTACTTAGTGGCCTTCAGTTGCTGTCTGTAAACATGAGACACAAATGAAAAATGCTTAATTTGACAGAATTACAAATGTTGAGAAAATGTCTTTGTCAATTGGAAAAAAAAAAAAGGATTGTTTCCTCTGGTGTTAAAATTTAACTTCTGGTTTCCTTCGTATGGGGGACTTTTAAAGATAGAATTCAGGCTGTTCTTTAATTTATGATATTCTCTTGTGTTATCCTCTTTTTTAATTAGACGTGCCTCATGACGCAGTTCTATGATATTTCTTTGTTTCCTGTGTTTTCTTTTCTTCCTGATTAGCAACAGCCATTAAATCTATTATGAGATAATCTAGCATTTTGAAAGGGTTTGTCATTCCAGCCAGAGGAAACGGTTTGGTTTACCCAGAGTTGACAACATTCTTGCACTGCGATGAAAGCCAGTGCTCACCAGATGACAGCTCTGGTCTTAGCCCTGCGGTTGCGTCTTTGCAGGCGGATCCTCAGGTCTCTGTGGGAGCACTGCTTTTCCTAATAAGATTTGTTAAGGGACCCAGGAGTCTGCAAAATCTCATTGATTGTGGGATTGGGTCATCTAACATGAGCAATGTAGTCCGGACAGTATGACCTCTTTTAACAGTCTCTTTTAAAAGAAGAAGACTTCTTCTCTAAAGCCATTGCAGGAAAAAAAAAAATAACAAAACACACTTTTGATATTTACATGCCGTGAGGTTGGGTAGAATATGCAAGTAACTGCTTTAAATTAAGTGAGTATTTGGAAAAATTGGTTCATTAAATCAGTAACTTTTTTTCATCCAAAGTGTGTGTCCTAATTCACATCCAAAACCTCTACACTTGCATCAATGGCCCAAAGTAAGCAGAATAAAAAAACCCCACATACGCAAGTTGCTTTTCTAAGCAAGTGCCTCACTTAATTAAGGTCGTGTTTGAGAGAAGTAGGGAAATTTTTGTTGCAAAGACTGTAGGAAAACTGCTGATGGACGTACTGTGTATGTAAATGTGGTTTCTTTTCAGTAATAGCGCTAGCAGCCTTACTAGAACGAAGGGTGCAGATTATGGTTCCTGAGGAAGTGGATGACCTTGGCGTTGGTGTCCATAGGTACGGCGTTGCACAAAAGCGTACCTCCTAGCAGCTGGTGCAGTGGTTGTGTGGTAGGGGACGTTCTCAAGCTAGTTTTCTCTCTCGTATGAGGACCGAAGATATTTATACATATTTAATAAATAATTAAGAATGTCTAGTATCTAATGTTTTACTCCCTGGCTTGGACTGTGGAACGAACAGACAACAGGAAAGCCAAGTGCGCACAGCAGCGAGGTGAATTTCTTGTTTACGTATTACTGCTTACTCAAATGATACTCAAGGACTTGCTGTCTTGGAGTAATGGTGATGCTTTGGAGTGACCTTTGTGTTTGTAAGGCACTTGGGATTGTTCACTCAAAGGACAGTTAAAGTGCTGCTTTACTGAGGTTGAGCTTATTTTAACTAACAATTCACAGCCTGCTAGTATAAACAGAGTTCTCAAGGGAAAGTGTACTAACTCTATCTCCTGTATAATCTATTATAGGACTGTACTAAGTATTCAGTTTGCTTTAGTGCTAGTTTTATTATGAGTAGGACTGCAGAGTGTGAAGGAGTCTGTGTACTTACTCCACGGAGGAGTCCTCCTTACACAGTGAGAATCATCATCATACAAGTTTGTTAGAGATCTTGCACAAACCTTTTAAAAAATGTTAATAATACTTTTGAGTTGAAAAAGCAGGCTTATCTCACATCCAAAATCTGTCTTCTGGCAGAAAGGTTAGAGAGAAATGCTTGAGAAAGCATTTAATATCCTGCCTAACTTGATAAGTTACACGCTGATCATGCATTTCTGACGGGTTTCAATCTCATTTTCTTTCCTGAATCACAGTGCTTCACTTAAAATAATTTCCTTTGTGGTAGTAGAGTGTCTAGCTGAGTTCAATGTCTGCGCGATTTGTAGTGGTTTGGTAGCTTTTTAAAGGTGGCGGCAGTACTTTCCTCCGCATTCTCAATTTAAAAGAAGGGATTGATGATGGTGCGGCTTATTGGATCACCTGCTGAGATGAAGTGACAGCTGGTGTGTCACAGTCCCTCTTCCTCACAAAGTACGCGGTCTAGACGTGACAGAGCAGTGGAGCAAGTCATGGAGGTCTTGGCAGTGGTTGGTAGACTTTTAGACTTGGAGGTAAATATTTAAACCATGGGAACCAAGTGTGGGGTGAAGGATGGGACTGTGACAGCTTCTGCCGGCTCTGATCCAGTTGGAACATTTCGTGTCAGTAAGCCTTCATTGCTGCTGGCTGAGCATCCATGGGGAGAGGCCAGGAAAAGACCTTGAGGCTCTCAAGATATACCCGGGGATGGGAAATTTTACTCTCCGTCTTTTTCTTTATTATATGGAATGTCTCTTGGTTTTGCACCCTGTCGTTTCTGCCTTTAGTCTCTGCACCTCAGTAATGGCTGTCACAGGAGACTTCGCTGAATGGTAGTGGGCAGAGATTAGGGCTTGGCAAAAAGTTGAAATCCACGTCAGCAACAGAGATATTAAGTAGAAGGTTTTATTGTTTATTTATTTTTATTAGCTGAAAAAATATTTTAACCCTATAAAATATTTATTTCTTATCCAGTATTAGAAGTTTCTGTAAAAGAAAAATACAGTGAACGTTCTGGGCAGTGCGCAATGACAACACTTGTTTTTCCTATTATTACTTTTTAACTGTTAAAGCTGCAAATTGAAAAATAAAGTGGTTCCTTTATTAGTCTTCACCCTCTTACCCTTGCTGAAAGAGCATAATTTTGCTGCGTGAAGTTGCGATTTATTGTGTTCAGTCATTCAGAGTGGTGTTGTATTCTTGTCATACTTGCCTACATTGTCCTACCTAATAGATAGTGATTTAGCGGTCAGATGTTCAGCCCTGTTAAAGTTATCCCTGGAGACAAAGCTGAATAATGTCCATAGACTTTTTTTAACCTTGGAAAAGGATGGAAAATCACCAGCATGCATTGGTAATAACCTGCTGAAATTGTCTTGTGCGTCTTCACCTCAAAACTTTATGATCAAAATTCTATGATGGTTTAAAAGTCATTTTTTAATTCTCTCTTCCTGGTTGTCTACTAGGAAAATTGCTTACTCCATTGGAAGAGGTGCATTTTGGACAAGAAAGAAGTTAGAATGCCCAGCGTCTTTACGTGTTCTGACGTTGGTGTCCAGAGCACTGTCCGCATCAGGAGTAAATCACAATTTTCCTTCCATGTCCATATGCAAAACAGTATTTCCTTACTTCTTTGGAGTGGATGTGGTTATTTTTTGATAACCATTATTTCTGACATTTCCATGAAGTAGGCAATTTTATTTTGAAAGAAATTGGGTTCTTAAATTATAAAAGAAATACAATAGAATTGAAAAATAATTGGTATGTCAGCGGCTCAGGGCAGCGGTGCTAAGGTGAGCTGAGGAGCCGGTCACACCATGCGTTGAAAGGCTGAGGAGGCCCCTCTTGTGCTGAAAGAGCAAAGCATAGCTTTGGGTTCAACAGACAAAGGTGAAAAAATGGGGTTGTGTAGCGTAACGAGGGGAAGGCTCGTGGGGTCCTCCTGGGGTAGGGTTGCTTGCTCCTCTCAAGGAGGTCTGTGAAGAGATAGTTATGTTCTGCATCAGCTGTTCCTGAGTGTCCCTTGAGGTTTTAACCCTTGGGGAGACTGAATTGTGTGCTGGATGAAGATTTCAAATCCACAGCTAATTCTCAGCAGAATCCACACAATCAGTCAACACAGAAGTCAGAAATAACATGAATTATGAAGGGATTTCCAAGCAAACTGCTTACCCTGCTGCCCTGCTTCAAGCTTCTCCCAGCACACACATGCAATCCACTCAAAAGTTTTCTGACTCCAGCCATAACTTGCTTCAAATTACTTAACCTCCCTCAAAATGTCTTGTACTGTAGTTCTAAATCTTGGACTGTTGTCACAGAAACCTTGAGATCCACGTCCTGTGAAGAGACTGGGGGGTAGTCCAGAGCTTCCTTAGGATAACAGGATTATCTCAGAGTTTTATATTCTCTCCGAATCACATATTTTTCAGTAATAAAGCCCTTTCCTCAAAGCGGCTTTTAGAAAGTGAGATTTTGTAAATTGTCTTTTATTTATGTGGAAAGAAATTTCATTACCTTGTGTTGACCAGCAAATGTCTTTATGTGTTCCCATAAACATATGTGCACTTCTTTCATTCTCCGAAAACTTGCTGTACTGTGCTTGGCTGCGCTGCAAGACGCATTAAATGTACCCATTGATTTCCAGTACATAAAATAAATAAAAATTCAGCATAAATATGTCTTGGGGCTGGAGAATGAATTGAAGGGAGCCGTTACTAGAGAGAAGGATGAAGGTGACTTTGCTATTTCGGCTGCTTCACCTGGGATAATCCCCTTCAGTGCTGCGTAGGATCCTCACTGTAATTCCAGGCAAATAGGCTGGGAACACCCACATACTGAGATCACTAAATACGCTTCTACATTTAAGTTGGAACAATATTGTTTCTAATTAAAAGCTCTCTTACTAGAGCACTCAGTGCTCAAAAAGTCAGGTTAACGTAACTGAGCTGGCACTTGAAGGAGAGCAAAATCCTCTTTGTTCCAGCTTTGTAACTATTACTCTGCACACACGAGTTCTGGTGGTAAATTGTTTGTCATTCCTGTGGGCACATATTAAGCGTTTGGGGTTTTTCTGCTTCATGTTTTTAAGATGAAGGCTGAAACTCTTTAGAAGCTAAGGATCAATTAAGTCTGTTATCTGGAGGGGTATATTCCAGTTTTCGGATTAATCACGGCTTTGATACCATCTGGGTATAGGGTAGCCGAGCCAATGAAGTCTGTGGTGCTGCAAAACCATCATTATTATTGGAGGAGGGGACTGGCCCTGCTGATGTCTCTGGCTTGATGCTGGTTATGGCAGGCGCAAGTCTTCCGGCATCATTACTGTGTGACCCTGCTGTGCTGAGTTCGGATGCTACTGTGTGAGCACAAAACAGGTTGTGCTGCTTCATTCCACTGATGTCACTCTAAAGAAAGCAGAGATGCTTCGCTGTGCTGGGATGACTTGTGCCATATGCCCGATAACAGTATTATCTAAATTAATTTCTGCAAGCAACAATCCATTTTCCAACACTTTGTTTTTCCTTAACTTTCAGGTTTTCCGAAAGAAGGCAGTTGAGCTTGGTGAGAAATTGCTACCTGCTTTCAACACTCCCACGGGGATACCTTGGGCGTTGCTTAATATTAAGAGGTAAACCAACTGCTTTTTGGTGACTGGATCATATAAAAAAGTTTTGTTGAAACAATCTTCACCACACGGCTGTTACAGGTGCGGCACAGTTTTTGTCTTTCTAGCTAGGTAAAAGTTGACATAAGATCCTTGGTCCTACAGTTTATAGAAATTTAAGTAGATACACCTTGCACATACAAGAATGCGTATAGAAATACATTTATTCACCTCAGAATAAAGTAAGGCAGCTTTTTTGTCACTTAGTATGGTGCTCATCATTTTTCCTGAAGTCCTCTATTGCTTTTAGTGTTGTTATAAGTAGAGTAAGAGCAGAAGGAGATGTGCTGCTCTGATAAGTTAAGGTTTCCAGCCACTTTGTACTCTTATTTTTACCTGTTTTCAAACGTGGTATCAGCACGTTCTTCAACAGCCTATCAATAAAGAAGAGTAATACCTGCTACGAGTGACTCGCTGCTCTGCATCCTGTCCTGAGGAGTGGGTTTGCTTTGGCCGGTTGTGCTTCAAAGGCAGCTGCGGGGTTTGCTGTAGGAGGTGCACGCTCTCCTCGTGTCGCTCTGGCCTCCAGGATCTGCCTCCGGATAGGTGTCAGCAGTCCCGTGGTCTGCCCCTCAGGTCTGCTAGCAGTGATGCTGTGCTGGTAAAGAAAATGTCGTTGCACCGCCTGGGGAAAAATACTGAGGGTTGTGTCTGCGGGTGTGTTTGCGTATTCGTAAGGACACATCAGCTTTCCGAGTACTGCAGATACACCGCAGCACTACCCACCACAAGACGGTGAATCAAGGAGCGTTTCACGTGCGTGTGTCGTGTGGTTTTTGTGCATGATTTCCTCCCTGGCAGTCAGCATCTCCCACTGTTCTCTGCTCGGTCTGTACCCAGGGGTGCACCTTTTCCCCAGAGCGGGACGTACATTGCCGTGCTTGCTGGGCTGGCCGCGTTTGCTTCAGGCTTCCAGTAACCTGCTCAGTGCCAGCCCTACAGAAACCCCTGGTACGGCAGTTCAGACAGGCTTACCGGGGGCCTTCCTTGCAAAGAGAAGAAGGGAGGCAAACCGAAAAGCACATCTGTGTGCAGGAGCACATCTGTCTGCGTTACTGAAGGGGCTGATTAACTGCTGCCCAGGGGCGATCGTTGGCTTTGACGGGTTACTTACCTGCATGCTAATCATTTCTTCTCCACAGACTTTAATGAGTTCTGCACGAGTTCAATAGCACAACGGCTTGAGGTGTGTTGGTTATTTGTTTATAAGCTTTTAGAAAAGCTGAGGACGGAACCCTGGCATACGTTTGTCGTTGCAACACAACAGCACCTTACTCTGCGTAGCAGACATGAACATGTTTAAGCTATTTAAGCTAAAAACTTGTCTCATATAATCCCTGCTTACCTACTAAATATATCAATGTTTTTTTGCAAGTAGTTCACGTTCTGTGGTAGGTATTCGTGGCTTTGTTCCTAGCTTCTCACAACAACTGCTGCGGTACGCTAGAGATGTCAGCCACGCGCACTGCAAGGTGGTAATGCAAAAGGAATTAACTTCTTATCTGGCACCAAAGTGGAAGAGGGTCTCTGCTGAGATAACTATTTGCTAGGGCAGAAAAAGTTATGTGGTATGCTGGATTCTTGGTTATTCATTCTGAATCCTTGCAGATCTGTCTAGATTTGACCTTCAATAGATGACTCTTCCATAATACCGTGTGTAAACAAATCTGCTGTCATCCCGGCTTAGGAAATGCTAAGCCACTGAAGCCTGCATATATTACAGCTCTAATACGCCTCATTTCTGATTAGTATTTTATTTGATTTTATTTTGATTTATGCTTCAAATTGGAGATCACTCACAATAGATTGTGGGTGTCAGTGGTTATTTTTAAATTACTATTTTTGGATTCACGGATGAGCTGGATATTTGTTTCACTATGCAAATGTCCTTCACAAAATCATTTGTTTTCTCTGCTCGTCCTGTATGATCACAGACTCGCTCTCTCCTTGCATGCCTCTGTGTAAACATATATATGTGATTTTGTCCGCGTGTGTCCTGCTGAACCAAAGGCATCCGCCTGAAGTCTTGCTCTTTCTCTTTTCCAACGTTTTTTCTTCATCCTGCTTCTTTCCTCATGACTTGATGACCATGGGGCACTTACTGTCTTACTTGTGGAACCCCATTATAATATATATTAAAAAGCTCACTCTACTATTCTGGGCTAAGATTATTAGCTAGTTCTTGAGTAAGTTCGTTTGGAACATTTCCCTTTGTCTCTGAGGTACGTTTTAAGTAATTAGATTGGTAGTTTGTACCAGGATTTCCTTTTCTTTCTTTCCTTCTAAGTGTTTCAGTTGCATTTCCCCGTTTCTGCTGTTCTTGCTATTGCTCTGTATCCCCAGTTCACCTTCAGCATCTGTTTTTCACTTCTGCTTACCCTGCCAAAATTGAAGTTCCTTTTACAGCTCACTTCCCGATTCGAGTAACCGGGGTTGCTGGTACAAAGAGGCTGCAGAGGGAGAATGTGTACGAAGTGGTGGTGGCTTGACAGATGGGTTTGAGTCTTCTTTTGGGGGTAAGGGGCACCAGTTGGCAAAGCCTTATTCATTTATTTACTTACTTACTTTCCTCCCTCACCCAAATCCTTTCTTTACATATTTCTTCTTCAGTATGTCTAAAACACCAGCTATCGCAGCTTCTGGAAGTCGTGCTAGGTCATGATCCTTTATTTTTCTTCTCAGTGAGCCATGATGATCTAGCTTCTTCACGCCAGAGTCTTCATTTCCCCTTCTCTCTAAAAACTTCTAGTAATTCATGACTGAGCGATCAGATTGCTTGTGTATTCCTGTAATACGCCTCTCAGAGTTATAGGAATAAAAAAAATCTGGAGTTATAGTGAGTGAAGTAATCTTAACAAATGGCCGGCTTGCATCATCTTTGCAGGATCAAGTCACCTTTTTACTGTAACTGTGTATTTTTACCCCCGTAGCTATTAAAAAGGAAGCTGTATGGGGCTTGTGTTTATGGGATGGTGCCCACCTGTGAAATACAGAGGAGAACCAGATTGTCGTTCCTCTGTTGGATCAGTCATGAATACACTTTTGAGTATAAGAACCTGTGCAATACTTTTTACCGTTTGGATTGAAATTGTCCTTTTATGTCACTTCCCCCCCCCCCTTTGAAAGCAGACCCGTATCTCTTTTTTAGTCACTATTAGTTCCGATCAGACCACTTTACTGCGTTGTAATAAGCAACCCCGAAGCATTCTTATGTGAAAGAATATCTTTTCCGTAAAACGTTTGCTCTCTATACATTGACCAGTTGAATAGTTGTTTTAAGGTTATTTATTATCCCTTGTGTCCTACGATGTAGCAATACTGTTAGGCATTAAGGTGCCTGGCTTTCTGTGAGGAATCGATGTGTCATATAGCCTTTAAGTGCACCTGAAATTTTGAAAAGTAGTTGTGCCGTACCTTAATGAAAAAGTCCTCAACTGGGATAAGTAATGTTTTTATTTCTAGAAACAGAACAAACTGTAAATGGGTTTTTTTGCATGTCCAGCCTGTTTGCAGGTGGTGGTGTAGCTAAGGGGGATACTGTGCCTGTTCCGCTGGCTTACACAGCATAAAGTACGTACTTATGGCTATAGGGACCGTGGGAAGTTCGGTATAGAAGGAAAAGCTGTGCGGTACGGGTGGAGTGGGTCGGGGGGGGAAGCTCAACAGAAGTCAAAAAGGATAAACTTTAAATACATTCGATTAGTTTGTATTAAAATCAAACCACAGGCAGTGGGAAGGTTTGCTTGACGTAAACGTGAAATGTTTGCAGTGCGTGATGTCAGCGCAGGGTTCTTTGCCTGTTGCGCTTCCGCGCTGGTTGTCCGTTACAGTGGGTGGACCCGAGCTGAAGTCAACGTTCCGTATTTTATGAAGTGAGGTAGCAGAGGCCTCGCTAAATTGTGTGACCAAAGTAGTTACTCGTTCGTAGGTGACTGAGGACGGAAGTGACAGAACTGCAGTACTGACACTGCTGGCAGGTTGTCAGCATGATTTTAAAGCAAGCTCTTTTGGCTTATTTTAAAAAAATATTATTGTTTTTTTAAATGACTACATTTAGTACAGAATATCTAAGTCATGTCACAGGTCTTCCCCGGCCTCAAAGCGTTCAGTGTTTGACAATAGATTTCTTGGAGCTCGTGAGCCCTCCGAGAAACCGTGCAGATTCAGAACAAGAAGATACACCCACACAGCACAGCTTCGTAAACGATCTTTTTTCCTCCCACATTCCTTGAAAAAAAGAAAATAATAAGGGAAAATACCCGTGGAATTGTTTCAATGTAAACGCTTTCAGTTTTATCTCCAGCTGAGGCTCCTGTGCCATGGCAGTAGTGCCAAGCAGGACGGCTGTCCTTGCCCACCAGAGCCTGGCCGCTTTGGAGAGGCTTTGATGCCCAAATGCCGCAGCGCGTGCCAGGGTGGCACGGGCGCGGGCGTTGGTCTCTTCCGGGGCGCACCCTCTGCTCTTTCAGAGCACTGGCAGCCGTTGAGGTTGCGAGCATTTACAGCAGCTTCTCTCTCAGCACCTTCCGCCTGGGAGCAAATGTGGCTGGTAAACCAGCCGTTGAGTGGTGAAATGTTGCTCTTTAGATAACAGGACTTGCTGGGAAATATTTTCAAGTTTAAGAGTAATTCCCAGATTCAAAACGTATTGAAGATCTCATGTCTAAATCACTTGGGGAATAGATGGCCTTCAAAATGTCTCTAGTTTCAGTAGAAAAAGCTCTGGTACTCCTAAAAAGAGATTTGAACGTGTAACAGAATGGTTCTCTTTGAACTCTGGGATTTTTTTCCAATCCATCGTAATCAGTGCACTTAAGAGCATATTCCGTTATAGCTTGTAAAGGAATCTTAATGCACTGGGAGAGTTGGAAAATGTAAATAAGGATCCAGGCACGTGAATTCAGTAAACCTTTTGGGGCTGTTTAATTCCCCCGCTGAAGCTATCAGAAAGGCCTGCAATGTGATAGTGGCATTATTTTGCAAAGTTTTCCTATACATCAAGTTGTTTGTATGTTGTTCTATTCTTTAACAGAATTAGTGCTTCACGCTTTCACTTGTCCTAGTGACCCAACAAGCGCTTTCTTGCAGAGATTCAATCAAGAAGGCTAATTTAAATTTGCTGTTTTGCACTATTCACTCTAATGTCCAAACTAAATTAAAAAAAAAAAGACTACAGAGTTAAATAAAGCTTATTCTTCACATTTTGCTGTCTTTGACAAAGAAAACCTGTTTTTTTTAAAGGAGTTTTAAGGAGTAAATACGTCCATTGTCTGCACGGTTCTTGATTGTACGACCATGCAGAAGTTGTGTTCAGATGGAATCTTTAATTTATTCCTTCTGTCTAGCTTGGGCATAATTTTAGAGGAAAAAGTCACAACTGCCCAAGAAGAAAAAGCTAGAAGTAGTCTAGTTTGCATGCTTAATGAAGGCTTTGTGTGTGTGGTTTTGGCAAATGCCCCACTGACGTCGTAAATTCAAGTGGTGATGGTAACAAAAGGCATTTGGGTATTGAGTTAAACACGGAGGTTTTCCCCTGTAGCAAACCAGACCCATTGAAACCAGACTTCTGCCTTCAGGCGTTTGGATCGCAGTGTGGATTCGTGGTAGTGCTGGATGGAGGAGATAAATCCTAGCTGAACTTTACCTATCTAAAAATTATTTGGCTGGTGTTAAACATGTGTTTTTGGCATAGAATGATTTGCCTTCTAGAGATATTGATCTCTTTCCCTTGACGAAAGAAGACCTCAGGCAAGTAATTGTGAAAGAACTAACTTTTGGAGTTGAGGAAATGAATTCCATCCTATTTATGAGTAACTAGTGACAAGGATGATGTCAGCAAAGTGTACGTTTTTTCCCAGCACAGCCATTTGGGTGCCAGTTAACCCACTGGGTCATTGCACAAATCATGAACAAGTTTACATTTCTTGAGGCGGTACTGGATGCTAAATAAAATTGAGAATAGTTTTGTGTTGGGAGCATTTTGCTACCCCCGGGTTATGTGTCACCTGGTTAGCGATTTCATTGGTTTAGAACACGTTAGAGCACCACAGCAAGCAGATTGCTGGCTGCGTCTTTGCCTCTTCTGAAACGAGTAGCCGGTTCTGCGTGGCACGGTCAGTGCTTTGTATTCCATAAGAATCAAACGAACTATTACAAAACCGTATTTCATTTAAAATAAAATAGCATTCCTTTTTTTCCTTTGAGTTTCCATAAATCTTCCATGGTCACACATAAAATTGAAAAAAAAATTGGTCTGAGAGCGTTATTAAAGTTTAGATTGTCTGACTGCAGGTATCAGTACAGATCAGTGTGGTTTTCAGCAGAGACATGTTTGACCTGTGGTGGTGTCCGTTTCGCCGTTAAACAGTGCAAAAAATCCTGTTCTAAAAATAGCAGAAAAATTCCATGAGAGAGTTCAAAGAACGTGTCTGTTTGGCAGGGGAAAAAAAAGAATCAAGAACAATATCATTTTGGTGATAGCCCATAGTGTCAAGCTGTATTGCTCAAACAGCAGCCTCAATGCCGTGTCGTAGCGCTGGGTTTGTGGGGGAGGCTGCCCTCTGCAGTCACCCAGGAAGGGTCTGGGACCTACTATTGGTATTGTAAAATGTGTTTCTCCCTTCAAGTGTGGTGTTTATAGCCAAAGGAAGGAGATCCTAGTCCCAAATTCTCCTTCCCCACAGTTCGTTAGTGCGCTGTAGAATGAGATTAAATACTTACCAGTTCATAATTATCGGGCTCCTTATCTGTGTAACACCCCGTGTGAGTGTCGGTAATGCGATTCCTCAGCATAAAGCGTCTGATGGCAAACGCTTTCTGGATCTCGGTGGTGCTAACGAGAGCTGGTCGTCTGTTACAGAACAGGACGGTCCTTCTGCCAGGCAGTCCCGCGGAAGCCAGCTGGTTGCAGGAGGATCGTGGTCTTCACTTCGTGGCCGTTGTCCCCCTCCACAGCAGATACCCTCTTCAGGGGATCAAAACCTTCTCCGGCTATCCTAAATGTTTTGTCTTGGTGGCTTAAAACAAGGGGAAATTGCTTTTTCGTGTGTTTCTATTTATAAAGAGGATACGGAAGTTTTCTGCACTGCAAAGGGGGAGCGGTTTGAGTCAGGTTAAGCAGGTTCCACTATTTTGTGTTTTGCCCTAGAGGAAATCGGGAGTAGGAAGTTCACCCAGGCCATCTATAGCATATCCCAGGAGACGACACGTATGAACAAGGTACTTCAAATTTTCTACTTCCCTGGTAGTAAATTAACCCTGGCTGAAACACGGCGACATAGAGTTGGATAGTGGCGAGTGTGGGAAAGTCCCATCAGATCCTCGGTTTGCTTCCTCGTAGTTAAAACTGTTCTCGCTCCCCAAAGAAATCTGCCTGCAAGATTTTGAAATGGCGTTTATTGAAAATAGATTTTAGAAATTAGCATCTGGATGTTGGTGTTGCTTGTGTTCTTTGATTAGCTGGATAACTGCTGCTCTCGCCGTGGTGCTGGCAGACTGTGAGTTACCCTCCTGCCTTGGAGAGGCAAGGGAGCCCTTGGGTCTCTCCAGTAGTACTGGGTTGCCAAATGTGTTTGAGAGTTGGAACAGAATGTAAAGATGAGCAGGATGAGGCTCAGTTCAAGATGAGCCGTGGTCATACCTTACACCGGTGCAGGAGGAACTAGCTCCTGTTACGGTCATTAGGGAGCCAGGCGCTGCAAAGTAGCTCGAGGAGCAGTTGCCCTGAAATCAATCCCTAGTGCCTGGGCTGCTGAGCTGCCCTGCCCTGCCCGCACAGACCGTGCTGGGAACTAGGACACCTGAATGTAGGCACATTAATCCCTGCACTGGTTAAAGATCGTTTCCCTTTCAATTGCTTATATCGTGTATGTCCTAATTTTAATCCGTCTCCAGTAATTTATAACCTTATAATAGACAAAATGTGACTGTTGGAAGAGGCTTCCTTCAGAGGGAAGGAAATAAATCTGTACAGACTTCATCCTTCATTAAATAAATAAAATGAGCACAAGCACTTTATGGTCACTTCCACCACAACTCAAATCCCCTCAGGGAAACACTTGACTAAAAATAGTAGTTGCGTTAGGATTGTTTCTCCTGTGAACTTTCCAAACGACAAATTGTGAAGACACAAATGATTCACTGCGTATACTTGGTACAAAGTGTGTAGATTTGCAGGATTTTGCCTGCAAAACCCATTGCTCCAGAGTTCTTTAAATGGATGTGAAAAGGGGAGAGGGGGCATTCATCAAGTGTTTTGCTGGTGGAATTGAGCTCGAATGGCTTTAATACTTCTACCTGGATAAATTCTAAAATAGAGCATGTCATTCTTAAAAACAGTAATTTCAAAATGGAAAGGTGGTTGCTGGCTTTTTTCCTACTCTAGGTCAAGCATCTTTATGATGCGGATAATGAGGATTGAGTTCCACCAACCTCCATACTTCGACTGTCTTAACTAAGTGATATGTGTGAGAACGATGCTTGTTCAGCATTACAAGACTGGAGGAACAAGACTCTTACTTAGCATCAGAAGTCAGGACTATTGTAGACTCTGAAACAAACACTAGTTTAAACAGTAGGCTAATGTTTGCAGTTACTCTGTACGCTGACTGGCCTAAAATAATGCACGTGAAGGACAGCTGCTAACTACATGTTTTAGGAATCATTACTGAGAAGAGATTCTCCTGTCCTCCTCTTCCACCATCCACAGAAGACTGCGTTTTCTTTTCGCTAAAAAGACATTTTTCCCTTCAAGAATTCTAGAAGTACATGAACCTTTTAATACAACTTCCGTTATAGGTATGCACATACATGCGTGTGTGTGCGTGTGTATGTATATGTGTAAATCTTTACTCGTCATTATGTGGTTCCTCATCGCTGCTCCTCCAGACTGTAACCCCCCAGCTGGACAGCGGGACCCCTGCCTGTCGCCGATGCAGTCGCTACGTGTCGTCTGTCTCACAAGTGACTGTTTCTCTTACCGGAAGCGTACGCTTCTTTTTATGATACTTCATGATCTTATTAATACTGCGGAACTTGAATTTTGTTTTTCAGTCTCATTATACCAGTGCAGGTGGGTGGGTTGTGTGCCATTTTTATCATCAGTGTAGTTTTAAGCTGACTAGTCATAACTGCCCGTGACGTCTTTTGTTCTTCTGAAATTCATGGTGTGTCTGTTTTCACGGATACATCTGATGCTCTTTCAGTGCAGTTTTCCATTTAATCTTTTAGAGTGCCCTTAAAATATCAGATCAGCGTAAAATAGGTTCTCTCTCTCTCTAGAGATCAGTCCGTTATGTCAGAATAATAAGAGCGTTTGTGCAGATTGATTTTTAGCTTTAGATTTTAACAGAAACTGAAGTTTATTGTTTGTTAATTGTTTGGTTACGTTTAACATTCGGTGAGATTTGCAGAGTTTCTTTTCAGGAATCTTAAAATAACGGAAGGATTCTTGTCCTTCTCGCTGGTGAAGCTGCTGAGCACTAGTTGGATTTTCCGGGGTTTATGACCAGCTTCGTACACCCAGCTGGACACAGACCACGTCCTTGTTTTTTAACGGTAATCTCAGCGACAAATACGGATACCCGTAGTGCTGTCGTCGTGACCTGCGGGCGCCTCGGTAAGGTCATGGGGCTGCTTTTGGCTGGAAGACAGCTGCATCATTCTCATAGAGTCTCTTCAGCATCCAGACCTTATTTGAATCCTTAATCGAAGCTCCACGTTTTTGTTACAAGCTTCTGAGATCATCCAGAGCCTTTTAGCTGTCTGGTTTTCGTAAACCAAGACATACTGCAACCCGTCTTTGATCCTGCTCTAATTCATGCATTTTCTAACCCTGCTACTCCTCCTCCAGGCTTGCTGCCCTCTTCTAATCCGTTTCTGTTTTGAAGGAGAAGCACTCCATTAACCATTTTCAGCTCTGATGGAAGGTTTTTCTGCTTTTTTCTGTGATTCTGCCCTTGCCCACACATCTTCCGTAAGAGCAGTCCAAATCCTGGGTGCCTCGTGTTTGACACATCTAAGGGTTGCTCCTCTGAGTCTTTTTTCAGGCGTTTCAGTTCCGTAGCTTGCAAAAACTGGTGTTTGGGAGCTGTCCCGGCTGTTGCCCCACATATGTCTTCCAAGGCTTCTGGGCTGACTGTTTTTCAGCCCCTTCCTTCCCTCATATTTTTGAGGTTGTCCAGTTGATCTACTCCTCTGCCTCTCTGCAGTGCCCAAAATGGGACGTGCGCTAGAGCTCCTGCCTTAAGGTGAGATGCTTTATGGAGGGGTTGATCCGTAAATCCCGCTTCTCCTCATGGATTGTCATGTAATACACTGTTCCTTAACGTCTTGAAGGTATTTAAGTACTTGAACATTCTGGAAGGGTGGTAATCAAGCTATTCTTAGGCAAATTTTGGTATTCATTTGGGGGGGGGGTTGTAAATACATCTATACACACATGGTTTATATATATACGCGCATATAGGTATATATATGTAACATTTGTAACAGCAGCATAAGGCAAATTGGGCTGGTTTAGGGACTTCTGGGGAGAAAGGGTAAAAAAAAGGGATTGTGCTTGGCTTTGCTGCTGAAGGCCATATATGCTTATAAAAATCCCTTTTCTTATCTCCACTTTCTCTCAAATACAGAATTACTTGGTTTTAACCATATTCTGGGAGACGTCAGAAATTTTGAATAAACCAACCCCAAACTCAAAACCTTTTCAGCCTTCACTTGCTATTGAGTATTCAGTCTTCTCTTCCTGACACCTCAGCTGACCACACGTGGACTTCTATTAGATCAGAGTAAAATAGGTTACCACTCTTTGGAACCCATGATGTCATAATTCTCGTATTTCTACACTCATCTGTTACAGAGGAAGGGAAGCAAGGAGAGAAAAGGAGTAATATTTAAGCAGCAGTGAGGCTGAAGGAACAGAGCATCTTTCAGGCATAAACTAAAATGAAGAAAGGCACCTTGGTTTTACTTGGTTCTCCTTTCCGCACAGGAGAGCCCTTGGGTAACTCTTTTTGTCGTATGAAAACACGTTTTGCTGCTAATAGGCAGGAGAATGTGTACTGCTCGGATGCTGCATTAGTTATCTTTGCTGTGTTTATAACTGAACTTGATCAGAACTCTGATGAACTCTAGTCTGTAGCTCTATAAAGGTGGCTTCATTGACTAGTTCTTAAAATTTCTTGCCGTTTGTGCTCTGTGAAGGCCAGGCGGGGGTGGAGCACTTCTAATGGTTTCCGATGACAAAGTCAGCTGATGAAAAAATGTAAAAAGTCTCAGCAGGAAAGTCTTTCAACAAGGCAACTACAAGTAAAACCTCTTTTCTAGCTGAAAATAATGTCAAAATACTTGCCACTTCTGCGTTTTGTCATTAAGAAGATTCTTTAAAAATTCATTTTTAAGCTTATGGAGTTTTTCAACTAACTATATTAAGTCAAATTATAATTTATCATTTATTTGCCTTATTACAACACTTCATTAAAATGTCAGAAGATAACAGCTTCTAGGCAGGGTATTACACCGAGAACTATGCAAACGGCGCCTTTCGCATATGGAAATAGCTACAGCAGTTCTGTTCTGCGGCGTGAATTAACAAAGATTGATTGCAATCTATTTTATTAACTGAGGGAAGAAAAGCAGTGTAGTGATAGTAAGAAAATTAAGAAAATTAATTAGAGCTTTCTAATCTGGTAATTAATGTGCAGCTGGGCATGAGTGCAGCCCTGACAAATTATCATCTGTTTTAAGGTAGACGGCTCTTCTTTAATCTTCGCTCAAGTTTTTGTAATCGTTTCCATTTCGGAATGGTTTTACCAACTTAGATGTTAGATATGGCCTTCTACAATAACGGTGTGAGCTGAAGCTCAGCTGCATCTTTCAGGACTGAAGTTCAGTTATATTTTTTAGAGCTCTTTTTTACTCTTTTCCAGTGTTGTGCTGAAGTTTCTTATGAAGCAGTTGTTGGTAATTGGCCTGCTTGTGTTGAATAATCTTAAAATGCTACTGAGAATTTAACGTACCCTGTAAATTGAGATGTTTCCAGTTAAATGGAGTTCTTAGGATAATCGCTTTCAAAACTAATCAAGTAATATGATGGTGTTACTAAAACTCTTATTGACTTAACTGTGACAAATTAATAAACCTAACCAATGCAATTACTGTTAACGGTCATGTTAGTTTGCAGTTTTGATAACGTATCCGTATGTGTTTTTCAGAAACACAAAGGGAGAATAGAAATTACCCAAGTGTCTGGCATGACAAGGGGACATGAGTTGGGAGAGTGTGTGTGCCCTCCTTGCCTTCTTTATGACGTGCGAAGGTTTTGTGGGTAACCCCCTGCTCAGTGCCTCTCATCTATTAGGAGAACAAATGCTACGGAACAAAAGTTAGAACTGGGATCCTAGCAGTGGAATTGATAAGAGGAAATGCTGTTAAGCAGTCTGGGTGGTCTGGCTGCTGTGAAATTTGATCTTCTAAAATAGGCTGGTGAGCAAAGTATTGTGATCTTGTCAATAAGGCTTATCCTTAATATTGTTTTTAACATTTGAAGGGGAAAAAGCACACAGCCTCTCTGTGGATCAGACTCTGAAAATTGTCCAAAACTATTCCACATCCTTACGCTGTCAGTGAACAGATAAAGAAAACCTGCTTTATTTGCATACGGCTGCTGCAGGGTTTGCTTGTCTTGTTTAAGGGCTTTTGTCGTTGTGAAGTGTTTATTCGGAACGCATTAGGCAAGGTGTTCTGAGAGACCAAAAGCCAGGAGTCTTCAGCTCAGGGAATCTCTCCTCGTACTTGTTTCGTGACGCGGTTTCAACAGAGGAACAGATGGGACAGCCTTTGCCAGAGCAGCTTCTTGCCTAGTACTGAAGACGTTCTCCAGCAATTTAGCAGGCATAGTTCGACCCTCCTCAGCTGGAGGAGAATCGAACCCAGGTCCTAGACGTGCGCTTTAACTGCCTGAGTTATTACTTCCTTTCAAAGAAAGTATTAGCTACAGAAGTTAAATCAGTCTGATCTGTCTGAAAGGTGGGTGGTGGTGGATGTGTTATGGCTTAAGGGCTTGTGAATAATTAGGATCAAGGAATCAATGTGGATGTCTTCATCAGCAGGTTAGTTAAGCTCAGGAGTGAGCTTCTGAAGTGTTCCTTCCAGTCTTCCCCACTTGCCATGCTGTGGTTTATGGTTAAACATGACAGTGCCTAAGGTGGGTACCTGCTCGGCACTTGTTCTCAGGACGTGTGGGGGTCACATACCTGGTCTTAGATTACTAAAGCAAAGCTTTGAGCAGAGAGATGGTCAAATAAAAGATTTTAAGCAGAAATTAAAGGATTTAATTATTCCATAATGAGAATAAAATATATAAGGGATCGGGGGAGGAGTTACTGAGGCTTTAATGAAATAAAAGCCGTGGAATTTTATGAAGGACTTTCTAGGAAATTCTGTTGGTTTAGTGGTAGAGAGTAAGATTCATGCAGATCTCTTATTGGATTTGCATTATGCATAGCTCCTGAGGACACCAAAAAAAAAAAACCCAAACCACCCCCAAATCAAGCAAACAAAAACCCCAAAACACCCAAAAACCCCCAAAGAATGGAACTTGAGAATTGTCTGAAATTTGTTGGTTGGCATTAATGGCTGTGAATACCGATGGTGGTATTCACCATCTCATGCCTTCTAATTTGTGTTTCACAGCAGCTGTCATATCAGTGGCTTTAGGATCCTGAAATACTCCGTATTGTTGTCCATACCAACAAATTCTCATTCAATAAATTAGCTTATATTTCAAAGTAAAAATTGGGCATCACTTCAGTTTATTGCATTAGTCATATTGAACAATTCATTTTGGAGCAAATCGAATAATATGGCAATTTGGCTTTTTTTTTTCTTTCTGTGTAGACACATGGTTGTGAACAATTCTTATTTTCATTATTTTTGTCTGCTTCAAACCGTTTTGTCAGTATCTTAAGGTTTTGTATTATTTTCAGATTTGCTAATTGTTTTCTCCACACTCACCAATGTAGCAAAATTTTCATGAGCATTCACAGTAATAAATCTCAGTTTGCCAATGGCAAAATAAGAATAGTTACGTGGAATGCAGCTGTTTGGAGAAAGGGGTGTTTTGAAGTGTCTTGTGTGTTCTTGGAAGTCGTTCTGGGGTGGGTTAGGCGCTCCGGTACTGTCAATCAGTGTGATCAGCCAGACTTCCATTGTGTGCTGTCATGTCCTACCGGATATGACGACTGACAAAGAGGGCACGTTACAGAATTAGTGTGTCGATATGTAGAATAAAATATAACCCTAAGTGATGTCCAGTGCTGTAATTCATTCAGCAGTGCAGCCAAAATGGATGGTTGCAGAACTGATGTGGGTGGTGAAGTCCAGGAGATCCTCCAAAAGCAAATTCAGTCATATATATGAATGCCTCATGGCCCTTTGTAGCCGTCTGGCTTTTCCTCATAGTATTAAAAGGTATGGAACATTAGCTGCAGAACTCCAAAGTTTCTGTCTAGTTTTGGTAGGTAGTTTGGCTTTTAAAGTCTTTTATTATTATTGTTATTATTTTAGAAGAAAAATGTTATTATCAGCCTCATGATGGCTGATGAGTTGCATGCATACATCACTTGGAAAGCCAATCCTCTGTCTTATCTACGACTTTCTGCTGTGATGGCCAGCATGATACTCGTATTGAGAGAGAAACTGTAAAAGAAGATGCTGAATTCTTTGGTCAGGAGAAAATGAGGATTCCTGAAGGATCTGTATCGGCTGAGATTGGTCTGGGTTTTCTCTACGCTATTTTCAGTGAGCTGTTGCTAGGAGTCCCGCGTGTGTTCAAAGGAACTGTATGAGGTTATCATATCAAAGTTACGGCTGGGTGAGCATTTTAATTGAGCCTTCCTCTGCAACTGGAGCCTGCCGGTGTTGGAGTGATTACTGGGTGCTCTGTAGGCTGACTCTCTGCTAATTTTTTTTCCTAATTTTGCCCTGTGATTTGGAATTACTGTAGTAGAGAGCTAATGCCTGGCTGGCCAACCTTAAGAATGAATGACCCAATGAACAATATTTGAATGATCACATTCTGCTCTGACCTTGAACTCAGTATAGGCTGACTTGTGTAAGGGTAGAGAAGAGCAGGAGCTCATAAACATGTCTGTATGTTGTGGAAAACACACAATTTCACTTCTTAGTCCGGTGGGCTGATGTGGACTTGCTTCTGAGTGTTGAGTTAGGTGGTTGCGTCAAGCCAACACCAAAAATACATGGTATTCTCGCTCTAGCATCACCTTAAAAATGAGTGACCTTGTGTTTACTGCTTTTTGATGAGCAGACCTTGCTCGCTCTTGTTCACTGTAATCTGACTGAGTAGAGCTGGCTTAGAGGATCTGGTGTAACCGAGTGTCATTTTTAAAGACTTACCAGAGCAGTTGGTTTGCTCTGTATTAAACAATCTATTGCCCACCAACAAGCAGTAATAAAACCCTAGCAGTAAATGCCATAGACACGTGGATGACACCACAGGAATGCAGATAGCAGAGGGTAAAGACGAGACTTGCACAGTGGTGGGATAGTCCGGGAGCTGTTGAGAAGGAAATAAAAAGAGGCTAGTGAGCCAGCTAAGCAGTTTGTTCCAGAAATTTGCCTTCATTGGTTTAAACTTGACGTTAAAATTACATTTTTATTGTTACAACACTGACACATCTTTATGAGGAAGTTAATAGGAGGGAACCATCTTTCTGCAAATTAAATGAAAGGCTACTATTTGCAGCTGACATCTGTGAAACGGCTGCTACGTTCCTTGCAGTAGCGCTTAGAGGAATAAATGAGCAAGTATTCATTATAATCGAGCTTTAATGGTATCCGTATGCTATATATCTTGTAATGGTGCTCATGTTGTGTGGTTTCGGTGTAGTCTAAAAAAAATGGAGTATTGGTCTGTCAGAGGCCCATTAATGTAAATGCCTTGATTCAATACTTAGCCTTGGTGAGGCTCGTGTATTTTAAATACATCCACGCGAATCGTGGTTGGTGCAGCAGATCTGACAGTCTTTCTGGTTGACCTTTCAGGTTGTCCGTTTCATGTCGTACAGCATACTTCATAGCTAATGAGATCTATTGGAGTGAAGATGATTTCAGAAAAGTATCATTTTGATTTTAATTCTTTTCAAATTAATACTTTCTAATGAGCATTAGAATGTGCAGCCTTTCGGCAGTGTTGTTTCACATCATGTCATGATGTTCTATGGAGGCCATAAATAAACTATTTTCTCTGTCTTCTACCCAGAATTAGTTTTGTAAATTAACTGAGTTTTGCTTAGCGATGTTTTAGACAGCATTGTTTAACAGCTTTTGGACCTGTCTTTGACAGCTTAAATCTGTCATTTTAGTATTCAGCCTGTTGTATGGTTAAGGTTTACTTGCATCCAAGGCTTACATGAGCAGTACAAGTTCACAAGCGTGCTTTTGAATAATTAAATGTTGGACGGTGGTTTGCTTCTTCTTCTCCACTGAATGAAGTCTAAACTTTCCCATTTTTACATGACATACTGGTTCTTCTGAATGACGTACCACAGGTTTTTTTGCTAGGGCATACCTTAAAAATTAGAAGAAGACTCTTCATGGGCTTTACTTGCTTCCCTCCTACTCCTCTAACGCGCAGTGATGGGATACTGTAAGATTTTTATTACTATTTTTAAACAAGCTTAGATAATCAAGACAGTGTTACTTAGTTTTGTATTGCTTTATCAGGTGGTTTTGGAGAGGTTTCAGAAATGAAATAATCAGACAAAATAGGGCAGAAGACATGTCGTCAATCCATACGGTCCAATACTGGACACCTGAGCTGTGCCTGTGTTATCCCCGCCAGATGTTTGTCTAGCCGTTCGTTTCTTCAAGACGTGCAACGTGGAGCCTCCATGCGTTTCCAAGGAAGCTGGTTCCGGTAGTTCTGCATCTTCACTATTGGGAGTTTTTTGGGGTGGGTGTTATTTGCTCTGATGTCTAACCTTGAACTTAAATACTTCCCTGTTTCGGTAGAAGATTTATCCCCTTTTACGTGTTGGAGTAAGACTGTTGCCCTGTCTAGTCTATCTGTTAACAAGATCGCTCTTTCAGCCCTCAGCCCTGGGCAGTGCTTTCTTTGTTCCTGGTAGTTCTTGTTACTCTCCTCTAAGCTTTCTGAGATTGGTCCCTGTCTTACCTGAAACAGGACGTAGCTGGCATCCAATATTGGATGCAGGTCAAGGAAGGCCTTTTTATGAGTGAACAACATATATCCTTCAGCACCCTCATTCCTCAGCTCACGTTTGAGCCCCATCACACACCCACGATGTGCCTTGTTTGCGTCTCCACTTAACAGCCTGCTTATTTCTAAAACCTCCTTCCCACACCTTGCTTCTCCAAGCGTTTTGGGATGCTTCTGTAGCAAATTCTCATCTTAGGTGGTAGCTTTATGACTTCTCCAGACCTCTTTCCCACACATATTTTTTGAGTCAGTGAAATACTTCTCCTCTCGCAGCAGCTCTGGTATACGCTCGGCATCAGCTAACATTTATTTCCTCTCACTCAAGCACAACAGAAAGAGAAAAATGAACATTGCACAAAACCATGGCATGACCACCACCTTCCTGTATTTTTGGTGTTACTCCATACCGTATCAGTCTGTGATCCTCTGTTACGGAAGACTTTAGGTTTCGGTATCTCCTGAGCCCCTTTGAAGGAAGCAATCCATTTCTGTTTTCCCCTTTTATGATTCTTTGTAATCATATAGCTTTTTGTGTGTGAGCCAAACCGGTTTCTCGTTAATCACTCATGAACTGACTACGTCTTAGTCTCAGGTACTTCAGAGGGTTAGAAAGAGAGCTGTTGCCGTCCGCAGAGAGCGCAGCTGTAGCAGAGGTTGTTCTTCGCGCTCGCCGGTTAGGGAGGAGAAGGGAGCCTGGCCGTTCGTGTTCCACCCCTGCGGTCACCCACGCATCAAAGACAATGCGGACTCGGGCTGCTGGCCGTGAAGACCCCCTTTGGAAAGTGGTAATGCAAAGAGGAGCTGGCTCCGCTTTTGTGATTACTCCGATCATTTTGACTTGGCCAGGGTGTTGCTCGCAAACTCCCAAATGTGTAATGTAATAAGAGTCAAGACATAAATAATTTTGATAGAGTAGACAGACTCTATTTTAAATTACTCATAAGAGACCTAAAAATAGTTCATTTTGATGGCTTTGGAGTTCAGAGTCTCTCTGCTACTCAGAAGACAGTTGTGCACCTTACCAAAAATACTTACTTTGGTTGACATTACCTTTCAAAAGCGTCAAAAAGACTAACCAATGTGCCGTATTTATCCAGAATATCCTCCATTCCCAACAAGGTCTTCATTTGAGTTGAAGATAAAGCGTGGCACTTCTCTACATGATCGTCCTTGCAAGATTCTTCATGCTATACTACTCCAGTCTACAGCTGGAAATACAAAAAAGAAATTAAAAAAAAAAAAAGAAAAGCTTAAAATACAAATTCTTGCACTAAAGCTGTTAAAAGCAGTGGGGGATTACAAAAAACGTTTAAAATCTCTGACTAAATGTTTTGCTGGAATTGGGACAGAAACCCGATTTCCTTAAATGCTTTATGAAATTGTAGCATCGTTATTCACCTTGATAATTGAGAAGAGGGAAAATAGCAAGGTACTTTCCCTGTGTGCGTCCTTCAGTATTTCAGCGCGGTTCATGAAGCTGTGTGTGCTGGTGCAGGATCCAAACGTACGCACACTGTCTCCAGCAGGATTCCAGAAGTATGGGGTTTTTTTTCTTCTGAGCCTTTGATTCTTATATCATTTCAAATAGCAATCCTTTCATGCTGATTTCCCTTCGTCCTTTATTACCTTATTTTCATTGTATTGATGAAAATCCCATGAGTGTGAAGAAAAGCTTATTTGACTACTTGATGCCAGCCCCTTTATTATCTGATAATCTGCTTTACCAAATCCTCCAAGGAATACCTTAAGCATGGCCAGGAGTGTCGGTGTGTGGATCGTGATTATTTTTTTAAGCAGTACTTTTAGAAGAAACGTTCGGTGCTTCTCATTTTTCTGCTCTGCCAAGGTAATGTGGCTCTTTCAGGCCTTTTCAGTGCTATTGAGCTATTAGGTAATTGGATGGAAAACTCCTTCTTCAGGATGTTCGCTGCTCTGAAGTATCATTGTATCATAGTTTAAAACATGGATTACTGCAAAAAGGTCATAGAACAAAATTACTTTTTCTTTAAAAATACAAGTCCTGCCTAATCTGACTTAATTGAGTTTTCAAGGTAATGGTTTTTTTTCCTCTTTATGGTGTAATCAGTTTGTCCTGGATCGTCGTTTTCAGTGCGTACCTGAGAATGAAGCTGAATTGTGCAGTGCTTTGCTGTCTGAGGGAGGTGGCGTCATTGGTTTCCTGTAAATTGCTCATCTATAAGGTGAGCAGCAGTAAAAATGGTTGTTTGGAGTAATTATAAATAGATTAAAGGTGAATTTCTGGATTTAGTGGAGCACAATTGAATAACTGATAATGGAGGCTTTACCACAGGAAAGGTGTAATGCAGATGATTTCCTCAGGTGAAAATCAGGTGCCTATTAGATTACACAGGTTGGGGTTTTTTTTCCATGTGCCTGTTAGACAGTAGGAAATATTCTAATTTAATCATACCTTAGTTAATGAATTTGATCGTATTTTAGTCATTGGTTGATTTTCCTTGATCACATGAACCATAGGGGACTTGGTTTATTTATAAATATATTACCCAATGAAATCACATTTCGTATTTATTAAGCCATGTTGCATTATGTTTGGAGCACAAGTGTAACATTCGGAATCAGAAACTGATAAATACCTTCCACGTGCCCGGTGATACACCTGAAACTAATGTCACTTGAGAGTAATAGGAGTAGCTCTTTGTCGTTAAATCGGCTGGGTTGTGTTGAATAATATGTCTCTTCTCTAAGTGTGTAAGGCAAGGAAAAAGGAGTCTGTGAACTGCACATGGGTACATCTCTCAAGTGACTGACTTTAATCTTGATTTTCAAATAGTTACGGGCATTGAAGGATAAAGTTGTGCATAAGGGAACGTGTCGTGTGCTGGGAAAAGAAGCCGGACCAGTCTGGTTTTACAGTGTATTACTGATTTCTAGCAAGAGAAGCAGGTCCCAAATCCAAACGGTCTTAACGGAAGGGATTAACGCAGTGATTGTGGTGTTTCAGTCGGGCCGCTGGGTTTCCCTGTGTGCATATCACCTATTGTCTCTGCAAGAATTCTAGGGACAGTTACAGGATTTTTATGCTTGGTCGGTGTCTGTCGAAACCACCAGGAGTTCTTCTGTTGGTTGTGAGTAAGGGTCAAGCCCTTAGCGACTGGCACTGAGAAAAACAGATGTTTATCTGATCCCAGAACAACTGGATTTATGTGACACAGCAATGTGTGGGTAAAGAGGAGGGAGATGATTGAAGCGGACTGGAAAAAAGGGACATTTATACTTTTCTTAAAGCATTTGTCAAAACAGATTATGTCTTCAAGGACACTAATCTGAAAAAGAATACTTCACATTTTTTTAGCTGGAAAAGCTGTCCCTTCCAGTGAACCAAATGCTGTCTCAGGAGTGTTTCATACAGCTATCCCGGCGTCGGTGGCAGCAGACACTGAAGACAGAGGCTTCCCTCCACAGCAGTTGTGTCTCTGTATTGCACGTGTGTAGGTTGATGCACATATCTGTAGATGCAGATGCAGGTGTAATTCGTGGCATTTGCATGTTAATGTTGATTCAGATGAGTGTCACAGCTGCAAGTCTTGGGACACGCAGTCCGCTATCTGAAACCACGCGTGATCCAACCGCTGCATTGAGAGCAGAGAGAGTTGACCGTCAGTCAGAGAGCCTTTGGCGTGGGCTCCTTGCAAAAACAGACCTTTGCAACTTCTCAGCCAATGATTTTCGATAACAGAGCCGTGCCGTTAAGTGTAACGACTTTGGGTCTCCCTTCAAACGTTTACACGTGCTATATCAAGCACAGGAAATGTGACTAAACGCTTTGAAAGACTTTTTAACTTACATGATTGCAAAACCACTTAAAATATTTTCTTGACATGAGAAGCAAAGATAAAATTAGTGTTGGGAAGTGGGAGTTAGTGGCTGGGAAGTTTCATATAGCCTGTCACTTGCCATCCTTTGCTGTGATGATTTGAATCTTTACCTCCTCTGAAAAGTCCCCGTCAGACTGAACAGACCGAATACTGGGGTTTTGTCCTGTCCAGAAGATGAGTAGTGGCTTTCCTTGAAAAAGTGACTCCCGCTCTTGTGATACAGAAGCCACTGTTTTCAGAGTATTTCCGTACACTGATACTCTTGGTACACTTGGTTGGGTTGTGAGTGTCCTTAGCCTGGACTGGAGGTGACTCCATCACAGAAATGCATCTTGCTGCTTTCTACTTGAGGTTACGTGGAGACAGCTTAAAAGACCTCAAGTGTCTGTCAGGCGAGGAAAGACTATCCAGTAACACAAAACTCAGTGGGGAAAGTGAGAGGAGAGTTGTGGGGCCAGAAAGAAAGAGCAGCAGCAAAAACCAAACACGTAAAGAGGAAAAAAGGAAATGGGAAGAGGTCTGGGTTCTAGCACCAATTCGCCACGCCGTTTCTTTGTTACCTAGTCACCTCCAAACGCAAACTGCTCAACACTCGTCCTCATAACGAATTCTTTTACAGACAAAGGAAATTAATAATGTTTATCTGCCCTTCCATAATGCAGTTGATATGACACAAGAATAATTTAGCAAAGCTCAAATATCAGTTATTAGTAAAGAAATTCTGACGTGGGGTAGAAACTCACTGAAGTCAGAAGTTAGAGGGATTAATCAGGGTGGAGGGGGGGATTTATAGCAAATCGCCAGCACAAAAAAACCCTGATAACCTCAAAGTTGAATGTTGGAAAAGTGATATAAAACTGGGAGCAGGGTCTTAGAGAGATGTACTGTGCCATGGCTGTGGTGGTTTAAGGCAGCACACACTCCCATGCAAAATGTGATGTTCTGAAATAAGCTTTAGGCTGAAACAAAGTGAGCTCATCCTTTAGTATTAAAAGGCAGGGCAGAGGGGAAGAGAACATATTTAAATGGCTTCCTCATGGACTATTCTGAAATTCTGACATATTTTTCTTTCCAGTGAATCTGTTGAGAAGATGTTTTCCGTTGCCTTCCCACAACCCGGATTTTTTGGAGTTTTTCTTGCTTTGATTGTTCGGTTCATTTTGGAGGTGCAGAGGCTTTTTGTTTGGTTGGGTTTGGTTTGGGGAGGTTTTTTTAGACTGTCACTAACACTGAGTTACACTGGTTACTACAGTAGGGAATTTTATTTTAATACCTTCTTCTTTTACACCATCCAACTTATTATTGCCCGTATGCCAGAACTGTAGACTTCCATTCATGTCTTTTCATTTCCTGCTATTTTCACTTTTCTTCAGGGACCTGATTAAAAGTACTCTGTGCTGGTACTTATTATCTCTAGCCTTGCTCTGTTGTGTTGTATTCCCTCTTGCTTTTTTAGCCCTTGGAATTGATTAATTAAACCTTTAGTGCATAAAGTAACAGGAAGCATGAATTGTTTATTCATTACAGCGCTGTAGGTCTGTGCTGTGCTGAGAGATAACTTTTACCAGAAATGGTTACGGTAACAAGTACAGTTATAGGTGGTCACACTGAAAATCACCTTTAAACACTTGACGTGTCTCACAGTAACATTCCAGATGATGTACTGTTGGGCTACTGATTCTCCCCCTTTCTGACCCTCCTCCATGCCGTGCGGGTGCGTACCTCTGAGCTTACTGCTTTATTGGTTTGCTGCAGGGTGCCAGTTCCGCAAGCTTTGATGCCCCTTTAGAGCACCAGTAACCCAAGAAGCGTCACAGGGCAGACAGCCGTAAGGAGAGGGTTGTACAAAACCTGCCAGTTAAGTCCTAAAGACATTCAGACTTTTTCCACAGAGAAATGCTACAGGAATTTGACATCAACAAAGCTGCGCAACAGTCTGAGTGGACTGGTAGGATTAAGATACTCTGATGAATTTACGTATCAATAGGCACAGTATTGCTAAATCCAGATATTTAAAAACTGTGAATCAGATCACCAAAGAAGTATTTGATGATGTCTTGTGATTTTTTGGAGCCCATGAAGGGGGAGTTTTATTTTTACTTGCAGCAGCTGTCAGACTTCAGCGCAAGCAGTAAAGCATGATCTTCCCTTGGGCAGTTTCACTGCCCTTTGCTTGCTTATTGCTGGTCTTCAGGGACACGCGAGATTGTCTCCTCTTCATCTTGGTTCGCTCTGGCATTTGAGTCTCCACCTGCGTCTTGGCTCCTTCTGCTCCCACTGCTGCTGCTTCCATTCACTTCAGCATCCCCTTGCCCCAGAAGCCGTCATTACTCTGACCTAATCCTGAGCCAGTACGTTTCCCCGCAGGGGGGTGGCCGTGTTGCCGTGACAGGAAGTTTTACGGTGTCATTGAGCAGTCTCTTCTTCTACTGACCAAAGAGTACTCGGTGGGGTTTCATGGACTATGACTTGGATGGGGAACAGACCTAACTCTCTGGCTTGCCCTGTGCGTTCATATGCACACTTCACCAACACCTCCTCCACCACTGACTTCATCCTTCTGGGAGGTGGGAACTGTCCTGGCAGAGACCACAGCGCAGGTTCATACTGAAAATTCCATACTTCGTGCGCCTTCTGCTTGCTCCCTGCTTTTATATTCACACTGCTTTTCAGTCTGTTGCTGTTCTGTAGTTTCAAGAGAAATTGCCTGTCAGATGGTCACCTGGAGGAAGATCTCGATAGTGTCCCATGATTGTTGAGCATTTCAACCTTTTGACTGCAAGTACAGTAAGGAAATAATGACCATTCCAGGACAGCTGGTCCTGTCTTCCTCAAATTGACAAGGAAGCCAAGAGGCTGTTTCCCCTTCTCCTGCCCTTTAACAGAGAGACTTCTCTGTAAAGTTTGGGTTGGAAAATGTGCTGCATACTTTGCCTTTGAAGGACCTGATGAGCCTCATGGATAAAAGCAGGGATCTTGTTTTAAGTTTTTTCATAGTAGCATATTTTTGGAGGTGCTGGTATTTTCTCACACAATGAACGGTCAGCCACAGTAATCTTGATTTTTCCTACTCTCAACTTCCAGCCAGATGATGATGTCTATGTGCCTTCAGTACAAATGGGTGCATCTCCTGTACTTGCAGAACTGAAGTGCCCAGGAGATCAGTAAATATTAATGCTGACTCTGCATATGACTAGGCAAATAGACAAAATTAACGTTCTCAAACTAATAGCTCTTGAGACTACACCTCTTCATTATCTTAGTACAGTAAAAAAAAATTCATGTTCTGCCTGACATTACAGCATAGAATTTTTTTTTATTCCCCATCGTAATGTAAAACTGAGTAACCACTGCTGTTGTTAGTCCTCATCCTGCAGTTGCTGGTGGTACTAATTCACTGTCTGCCGCCTCCTCCTAAGTCAGCATCCCTAGAAAACACCTCACCAGGTAATAGCGGGTGTCACTCTGTCTTCAGAGAGGGCAGCTCAGCTGAGCAGGATGCTGCTGGCTGGACAGTGAGTAGGCAAAGGCAGGAGTTACGCACTCGCCGCAGCTGAAAAACTAAGCGGCTGTTAGCATCTGCCTGAACGATCCTCCTAACGAAGAGGAATAAACCAGACGTCAGAGCCTACGGCAGGGGCTAGCTGGCTGATGGAAGCTGCTTTTTTTTGCTGTCTCCAGCCGTCAAGACATTGCTTAACCAGACTATAGTAATTTCTTGGAAACGGGATTATGTGGAAAAGGCAGAGCTCCAGCAGGAGTCTGTCTGCCTTGGTTGATGCTGTCTGGGGGGAGAGGGGGACTACACAGACCTGCAAAAAGTTAATTGCCGCTGATTGGAAGTTGGACAGGAAGATGTTTCATGCTTGTCACTGGGGCTAGAAATACACAGCTACTGCGCTAGCCCTGCCTGGTGACCCCGTTTGACTTTGCCCATAAGGTGCTGTCCTGGCAGCTCCTGCCACCAGACCTGGGTGGGAGAGTTGAGATCCAGTGGTGTACGCAGCTGTGGGATTTCGGCGTTGCTTTCTCCTGTCGCGTAGGGGTACGGATGATTTGTGAGGTGTGGCGAAAACAAAAAGCACATTAAATATCTTTGAAGTGTTAACAGATCATCGATTTCAGTGCCATGAAGGCAGGCCTTCACACCAGGATCCCATACTCTTGGGGGTGGGGTCAAGGAAATGTAGAAAAAAAAATCTTTGAGGATGTAATTTATCAAATACGGTAGTTGAAACTTTAGCATGCGTTGCTTGTGCGCTCCATGGGGGTGTTCTTATGATTGGCTTTAAAAAGCATGAACCTCTAATAAAACAATTTCATTCTTCATCACAGCTTCTTTATAAATGAAATCATGAACCACAACTGATGAGCCTCGTTAGTTGGCTGCAGTACTGAAAGGAGAACGATGCAGCGCTGCAGTTGGAAGGGAGCCTCCCTCGAAGAGCAGCAGCAGCAGCCGCAGATCACCCTGGAACTTGCCCAGTTTGCTCTATGGTTTTGGATTTAGCTTCTGTCTTAGCAAGTTGTTAGCAGGGAATATGTGTCTAATGATCAGCATTGGTTTCTGGGAGGAGAAGAAGCCGGTTCTCAGTTACTTTTGTGACACGTTGGCAAATGGCTCCATTCGGGGCAAAATCAAAAATCCATATGAAGGCATCCTAAATAATGCATGAAACATTAGCTATTCGATGAGTACCATCCTTTTGGCTGCCATAGCGACTCCCTGAGCTAGGGGATCACGGTATGCATCTATAGTATCCATGAAATATTTTTTCCCATTATTTGCTTATTTTTATGTTGGGGTGTGTCTCACAAAGTGTATTTGAATCATATTAATTGTTTGGTTTTGAGTTCATTCATTTGCCTAGGAAATGCTGTAAGTTTTATTTAGCATTTTGACATATTTTGTGCCATCTATAGCAACTTAATCTTTTAAACATATTTTGTTTAAAATGAGAAGTAGATACTGAGTGTGTAAATGAAAACCTGACCCTTTACTGACTTCTCTTCAGTTGTTCTAAGGAGACTCGGTTAACTTAAATTAAAATATTGTGAAACACTGGTAGTGGCAGAAAAGAAATAGACTGAAGGCTTTTGCAGTGTATAAGCACCTTATTAGAAATGCAGCGACTGGCCATTATGTAGTTATACTGACTTTTTATAAAAGGAAGACATTTATTAAAAAAGAAAAGTCATCCATAGAAATCACGACTAATTCTGCCAAAATGGAATGTGCCTTTGGAGGTTTTTCTCACTGGATTGAAATACAGCAGAGAAAATAATAAATTGACATGTATTACATCTATGAGAGAAATTTTGGCCATAATGCATTGCCTTAACGTGTTTATTTTACTAATTCACAACATGTGGCACTGTCTCTATGGCTCTGCCTGGCTAAGCATAGAAGATTCGTGGACTTCAAGGTATCCTCTTCATGTCACACTACTGCAGAGAGGTTTTCTGAATTTATTTTTGTAGATTAATCTGCCAAAAGTTATCTTGCAGTATTTTATAGCAATGTCATGCAAATGGTGGCCAGTACAAAAAAGGACCATTAAACATTGAGCTAGGCAAAAACCTTAAAGAATTAAAAATACAGCATAACAAAGCGTTCTCTCCAGTCCTACTTTTTGTTACATATATTAGCAATTCGTTTGATACCTGTGAACCTGATAGAAATCTGGGGAAGGTTTGGGTGTCTGCTAGGGGAGGCTGGTGTCCCTGGGTTTAGTCTGTAAAGGGAGAGGCTCCATCCTCAGCTTAATCTCCTCCGCGAAGCGCTTTAATTCCATTAGCTCCCCGTGCTGATCATCCGGGGAGCCCCGAGGCTGTTCACTTCTGTCCGTACTCTTGCTGGAGCTGCACTGCTCTTGCATTTCCTCCTCTTCACGTGCTGTGAGACCTGTCGCTGGTACGTTGTGTCCGTGTGCTGAACTGCGGAGCCGGGGGCATAAGCCGGGCAGCCACATGGCACGTGGTCATGAACTGAAGGCTAAAATGTGGCGAAGCAGTCATATTATGCTGTCCAAATTGTCTGAGGACCACGGGCTTCTTTTGGGCGGAAAAGCAGGGTGTGATGTTGTCTTTCACCAAAAAAGCCAGTAATTTTATTTCTATTTAAGGTGTGTACGCTTGGGGATGGAGACTCAAGGAGAAAGAAGCACGCAGCGTGTCCCGGGGAACTGGGACGGGGAAGAAGGAGAAAAAAGTTTGCGTGCCCTGTGCGTCACCCTTCCCCTTTCTCTTGACCTGCACTTGGGAAGGTCCCTCTCCCTCGTGGGTGTCGTTGGGGTGGCTGGTGGTGCGGCGCGGAGCTGCGCGTTGGGCTGGGCAGCGCTCTGCTCCCGCGGGTCCCTGTTAAAACAGGGTTAAACCCAGCCGGTTCCCGTCGTAAGCTGTGTTCCCTGGGCAGGTCCCCTTGTCCCCTCAGCACTCCTGAGAGCACCAGGCACAACCGGTACGCTCCGGCTTGAGTCCCGTGGCTCTGGTGAGTTTAAATGGACCCTTTGTGGTGCCACGTTCTCACTTCGCTGTCGTGGCAGCTTGCGTGTTCACCCACCATCATAGCCAAAGCAGCTTTTTTGAAAAAAATACCAGCGTCGCTAAAGTCCTAAGGGCCCGCAGGGAGTTATTTTCGTGTTTCGTCCTAAAAGCTTTGGCAGCAGCGGCTGCTGGGCACTTCACCTTGCTGCTGCTGAATCTCTGCTGTTCTGGCCTTTCCCCGTTCTGCAGGAGGATGCTGACTGTTGGGTGGTGCCTTTGCATTAAGTGTTGAAGCCTTAACTCTTGAAATACTGACCGCTGAAGCCTTGCGCTGCCTCCGGCTTGTGGAGTTGTCCTGGCACTCTCCAGGGAAGGTTGGGGGATCATAAACAAGCCGTCTGCAGAGTCTGAAATAGTTCTGCTCCGTGATGGCAAGAATGTTGATTTGATAAGTGTTTTGACCCTTTGAAGTATTTGTGCAGTTTCCCTGAGGATTTGCTGTTCCTTTCAGTTGAAAATTAGCTGCTGCTTATATATATTGGGGACGTAATATAAATATTTAAAGAAAAAATATATTTCCTCTGTGGTTCCCTCTCCTGGTATGCTCTGTACATTTTAGAAGAGATACTGATCTTGTACTTTGTGTTCCTATGTACAAAATGTCCAGCAGTGGTCTGCTGGAAAAATACTGAGTTACCAGCAGCCCGGGTCGATCAGGCTCCTATTTCCTCAGAATGGATGACTGTATTTCAGATTCTGTGGCACTCGGTGTTCAGTAACGAAGTTTATGCAATAAATGGGAAAGACCATAAAACAGCGGTGGTCCTGCTTTAATAGGCTTTTCTGATCCAGGTCCTTCCTTCAATTTTCACTGAATTACATAATACTAGTTGTAACGGTAGTTATAATAACATGGAAATAAGTTCTAAAGTTCTATTAATATTTTACAGTAAATTTTCATGGGTTTTAGGTAGGATAAGCAGTAGTAGTGTAACCACAATGATTTGAGATACAGTGAAACAGTGCTCTGTAAACTGAAATTATTTTAGTCCTGGTCTGGAACTTCAAACAAGTTTAAGTAGTCCGGCTTCTCCTTTTTTCCTGAAGTATGGAGAAGAAGTTTTGTTTCTGCTAGTACATGACTGACACTTCGTACAGGTTGTAGTAAGTGTCAATATAGGAAAATTGGAAAATAGAGTGACAAAGTAAATTGCAGAAAGAAAGGAAGGTAAAGGAGTGCAGCTCACGGAAAGGGTGAGTGTGGTACCTGGGCCCCCTTCGCTGGCCTCTCCCAGTGGTGGTATGTGTCTGTCTTTGAAGAGTGCGTTTGGCAGCTTACACGGCATTTGGGCCGTTAATCCTTTTTGGAGGAATAACTGAGTGAAAATTAGCTGCTGAAAGTTGTCGTTGCTTTACAGATGTTGCTCTGGTTGAGACGAGTGATCTGCACCTAAGTTTGTGCAGCTCCCAGAGCCGTAAGCCACCTTTTCAAAGTCCCCCAAATACCCTGATCGTTCTTGGGGTCCTGGTAGCTGCTATAGTTTCTTGATCTGAGTGGGGGGTGCCCTTGGAAGAAAAACTGTAAGAACTTGCCATGTTGTACATAGTTTGGCAAAAACTTGGAGTAGAAATAAAACCTTTCGCCAGAGCCCCAGCCTTGCATCTCAAGCCTTCAGAGAGCAGCCCATAACTCCATAACTGAAGACTAGAGAGATACCCAGCAGTGACTTTATGGCTGAAGAGTAAATAGGTACCTGGCATTGACTTTTTTAACTTTGGAGAATTTTTTGTTCACTCCAATAATACTATTGGTGAAGAGCTTGAAAAATGTCTGAGTTGGGAGCACTGGACATGTTGTCTCATGCATGAGCAGATATCAGTATTTTATTAGCCTGGTTATTAAGATTTACTGAGCTATTACATGTATTTATTGCATATTATTTTCTAGGGCACCTTGTGCCATTTATAAATGTACTCATTGTTTATAATCCTTTTTCTATTTCATCATAACCCTTCATCTGTTCAGATTTTCTCTTGCTTAAGGTCTGCTCTGCTTGAAAGTATACAATATTTAGGAACATTTTCTGGGAGGTGCAGTGGAAAAAGAGCACCCTCTTCTCTTTCCTTTTTTTAAGCCGAGAGGCTGTGAAACAAAAGCCAAGGTCTATTTTCCCTGGTCAAAAAGGATCAGAGAGTATGAAATCTTTCTCGTTCTGTATGCTGAGAACTTTTTGTTGAGTATCTCCTGGGCTCTGGTGATGTCTTTTCAGCAGCTGACCATCTGCGTAGCCATGCGCACACGACTGTCGCCGTAAAACATCGGCAGAGTCAAATGGAACCAGAAGCCTTTGGCTGCTCCAGTGAGTATGAGGGAATATGGAAAACTTACCTGTTTTGTTGCTCCCGAAGATGGAATATGTGAGAGAATATCAGACATCCTCAGCTTTGCCAGAAATATGTTGATGCCTTTTTTCCAGCTGTCCCAACTGAAAACCGTAAAAGCCACATTAAATAGGACATCGATGCAACACAGGCATTTCTTTCTGCTTTTCTTGCATTAAGAGTAAAGATTGCAAGTTCATAGTTTTCAAACCATCTTAAGCAAGAAGATTCTTCCACTCGTGGTAAAACACATGGCTGCGTGAAGAAGACCTCTCCACAGCCATGCGTGGAAAATTTTCTGGCTAACAAAATGCAGTTCATCAGAATGTTCTTGACAGGTTGTGTTGTTATCAGCAGAGGTTGTGGAGAGCGTACGACGTTTTCTGCCAAGTTTGGCTGATGTGTTGCTGCAGAAACAGCTCAGTATTTCCACTTTGAGATTTATCGAGAACTTGAATAGAAAAAACAAGTGGGCTTTTGCCAGTTGCACCATAACATGGTAACTTTTCAAAACCTTGAAATATTGAACTTTTTTTTTTTTCTGGTGAGCTTTATTTACCAGCAGTATTTTATGTCATCTCTTTTAATCTGGGTGATTTGGAAACAAGCTAAAATACTTCAATTTTTCATTAAAATCTAAAATTTTTATCTAGCAGTCATCAGTTAGGCAGGGCTTGGGCCAGTGTGTCCCAGAGATGGTGCCTGTTCTTGGGTGAGTAACCAGTCTGTAGGTGGAAGCTCTTCAGTCTGTAGGTAAGAGATTTCCAGACATGTTGTCTGCGGTGCTGACCTCGATCTTATTTTCTGTAATATCTGATGCATTTGTGTCGCTGTTCAGAGAAGTGCTGACCCACGGTAGGTTAAAGTGCAGACAGCCTGTAAGGCAGGTGGGTTTTTTCTCTTCACTTTTGTTTTCCCCAAATGCAAAAAGCGCTCTGATCTTTGTAAGATTGCTCTTAAAATGAGATATTCAGAGCCCATTAAACTTGTGTTCTGTTTCTGTCGTACAAATATCAAAGTTGGATTGTGTGCCTCTTTGCAGTACCCTGATTTCATTATGTCATTGATTTTGTCTGCAGCTATGAAGGTTAGAAACATTTTTCTCTTTTGGAGCTTTGGGCGATCATTTGCATCAGAGGGCTCCCACGTGTCCCAGACTCTTGCACCTTTATGGTCAGCCAGGGGAGCTTCATCTGATCTCTCTCCTTTTACTCCACCAAGTTCTCCCTCCACTCAGCACTCAGATAAGCTTCATCACTTCAGTGCTTTATGGTCAGTGAAGAAGAAAATCTATAGCCTACCTGTGGGGGTATTTGACAGATGCTGTGGTACTTCAGAAATGGAATAATCTAAGTCCCTCTGTCTGTAGGTAATGTTCCCGGTTTATTTTTGGTGGCACTTGAGTGAGTTTCAGTGGTGCCTTCAGCTCAAGGCCAGGCAGTCAAAGGTGGTGTGTGCTTTAAAGCCGTGACATTTAAGTAGAACACAAACATGTTCTTTATCTGTATCCTGCTTTTGAAGTTTAACGTGACTTGTTTTTACTTTGTGTGGGGGGCAGAAATCTCAAAACGATGTGTTAATCTAGCTAGTGGGGAAGTTAATTTAATGGAGACCTAGTGTCATCATAATGGTTAAACGTCAGTTATAGGTCCTTGACCTTTTGAAGAAGGAGTTTGAATACAACTGAGGACTTCTATCATGATGAAGTAAAGATGAGATTTCTTTGGGTTTCGCTTTGTTTTGTTTTTTCATAATATGAGTCACATTTTAAGTCAGGAATAATACCGAGTTTTTCTGGTTGTGCAGGTGCTAACTGATGACTGTAGTGCCTGCTTATGTGTGAAAGTAAAATTAAATTTTTATTTATGTGTGTGTATATATATATGTGTGTTTGTGCATGTGTGTTTAATGCTGTTTGCAACTTGAAAATAAGGAAGACATTCCAGTACCTAATAATTGTATATATGTATAACGTTCATGCTAATAATATGCTGGTCTAATATGTCATTATTCACCTAGATGCTCAGGAAAGTTGGTTAGCTTTTCTTTAATTTCAGGGGGTTTTTCTCCAAATCTGACTGCGGGAAGTTTCAAGGGGAAAAACCTTACCTTTTTGTAATGAAACTTTAGCGGACTTTTCATTCTGAATCTCAACCAGCATTAGTTTCTAGCGGGAATTTAGCAATAAATGTGCATTTCTCTACTCTCAGCAGAAAACCTGAGATTAATTTTGCTGTGAAGTATCTTTAGGTCTTAATTAAAACTGAAGTTACTCATCCTGGTAAGCGTGCCCGGACAGACAATGCCCATATATCCTACTCTATTAAATTCTCAGGTATTAAGAAGGATATACTGCACTTTTAACTTAACGCCTGTGCTGTATATATGCAGTATTTCAAGTTAATGAGCAACTGCACTGTAGAAGGACGAGTTAGAGTTGAAGAGCGTTGTGTTAAATACGGGAAAAGCAGGTGAAGTATGAGAAGGTTTTCTCGTCCTCAGTGGTTTTTGTAATGTCTTTACGCGTGATGTCGTGCCGTGAATCGCTGCTATGGAGATATGTAATGGAGCTGTTCGCGAGCTAGAAGACTGGCTGGTTGCAAGAAGCGGTTTTACAAGCCTAAGCAGAATTGGACCCAAGTAATTCCAGGTCCCATGGTGAAGTCGTGGAAGGCTGCCGAAGCGTAGTTTCTTAGGCGGATATTAAGTACATTTTCAATTAATCGTCTTCTCTTGATAACGCTGTATCTGCTACCTATTGTATGAGCATTGCCTTTATAGGTGCTCACGGTTCTTTTCTGTATTTCTGTTCCCACCCATCTTAGTGGAATCGGTCGAAACTGGCCATGGGCCTCTGGCGGCAGCAGCATTTTGGCAGAATTTGGGACTTTGCACCTGGAGTTTGTACACTTGAGCCACCTGTCCGGAAACCCCGTCTTTGCTGAAAAGGTTAGACTCTTCAGTCACAATTATGTTGTAAAGGATAAATCACGATTGGGAGACTAATATCTCTGGGGAGAGGTTTGGATTTCCCTTCGTTTTGAGGATTTATCACAGGAGGTCGATATTTTCTAGATGTTTCCCTAATCACCTTGGTGTGTTTTCGTATTATAAAATCAAAAGTGTGTTCCAGAATCGCTGCGATGCATCTCCTTGTACATAGCACTTACCCAGCCCCATAACGCGTTTCATTTCTGCTTACGTTCTCCGAATACATTAGTATCTCATGAAACAAGCAGTCCATAGAGCTTTCCTGAGTGGTGCTGAACGTGGTGGTAACAAAAATTGACATTACGTTGTGATTCCCTTTGAAAGCGAAGCACCGTGACTACCTTGTGTGATTTCAGCAAGTTCCGTCTTCAGAATGCTGTATAACCCCGTGCTGTCAGTGAGGTCAGCAAGCCCCTCCATTGCACCGACCTTGAAGAAATGTGATTGGAACTTTCTGCGGGGAACGAAACAAAAACCAGAGAAACATCCCTTGACAAAACAGTTGTTGTGCTGACTAACTTCCAAAATTTGGTAACCTTGTCTTCTGGATGCTTTTTATTTATGTGATCCCTGGAAGGCAATTCCCACCTAAGCAGTTTTACTTTCCTTTTTGGGTGTAAATAGTCAGTGAGTTCTGTCCTTCATAATACACTGTATCATTTATCTTCCTTTTTTTTTTCTAATTAAAACTCCATTTGTTTTGCTTTTGTATTCTTACTGCAACTGCCCCACGTTAGCTAAAACTGATATTATCTAATAATCTAATTAATAGTTTTAACCTAGTTTTAACCTAATTAATAGTTTAACCTAGTTTAGCACTAGGTTTAAAAGCAGGAGTCAACTCTAAAGTGAATACTGGTTGTACCAAGCTTAAAGGACTGAGTGATTTTGCTGCAATATCATTGTCAGGACTGGAATAAATTTTGTGAAACAAACTCCTAGCAGTTTTAAAGTATTTAGGGATGAATTTAAAGACAGAGTTTCTCTTGAACAAATCTGAACTGGGCGGTGGGGGGGGGGGGAGGGAGTGTGGCAGCATCCAGGAACAGCCAGAAAAAACTTACTAGATAACTTAATTATCTTTTGACATTTATGGTAATTTAATGTATAACATCTGTTCGACTAGGAGACAATTAGAGTGTGATGAAACTGTGTTTGTTAAAAGTCCTAGCCTATGGTTCTCTTCCAACGTGACATCGAGCTACAGCTGCAAGATGCTGGGTACCTGCTTATGTAAGCTGCTCTTAAAACCCTTTAAGGACTGCGATTCCACAGCCCTCCCATGCCAGCCGTTCAGGGCTGCTACGCTTGATAAAGGAGAAGAAACACAGAAATAAGCTTTACATGGGAGTATTCAGAGAAGAATTCATTAAATGAGGTCTAGGACTCGTTGCAGTCTGCGTTTGGGCAGTGGCTGTTGGCAGTGTAGTGTCAAGATGCAGAAGGCGGCTTGTGTACTACAGCAGAAATCTTTCTGCGGCTTGGCGAAAGCTAATTTATCTTCTTTCTCAGCAGCTCCAGTTCACTTCATCTCTAGGCATGCAGGGTATTATAATGAAGCCGTCAGTACCTTTTTGTTAGGATTTCTGGTCCGTGGTTCTCAGGACCTTCATTCTCCCAAGTTGCCACATTTGCTTTTCCTGTGCACGTTAAAATTCAGTATGAACTGTTTCATGCGCTCTGCGGTAGATTGTGCTGCTGGATGGCTCCAGCTGCAGAGCATCTGGACCGTAAGTGTTTCCCTGGACCTCTCATTAGTAGCGAGCTCCTTAACAGCGTTGGTGGGGCGCTCAGGGCTGCGTGGGTTCCTGCTGGGCCAGCTGGTTGTGCGAAGCGCCGTTCCAGCAGTGCTCTCCTTTCAGGCAAAACTGCTTTACAATTCACTTCTGCATCTGAACTGGGTAGATAGGCTTAATACTTCATACCATTTCTGATTTGGTTATATGTGGAATATAATGCTGAAGTCGCTGAGCTTAGTTACTGCACCCAGCCACTGTGAATTCAGTATCTTCTGGAGGGGTGAGATACGCTGTATGGCATGTCCTGAACTTCAGAGCTTGCTTCTGTTCTGTTGTTCCATTATCAACACTTGACACACAAACTCCAGGGGTTTTGAGGAGCTCATTTGCATGATGATATCTGCTTAGAGGATCTTCTTCAACGGCAATATGATTGCACAGGGGTATGCAGGTATACGTGTTGAAGAAGACTTTTTTATTTTTAGGAATATTTGCTCTTTAAGACTTTTGTACTGACACTACTTTATTTTTTGGGGGGAAATGGATCAGTGCTCAGTGTTTTGTACCCTTCCAATAGGTAATGAATATTCGAAAAGTTCTAAATCAGCTGGATAAACCAGAGGGCCTTTACCCCAACTACCTGAATCCCAGCAGTGGCCAGTGGGGCCAGCGTAAGTAAATCGCTTCTTTGGTTCTCTGACCTGTCTGTTGGTGTGCTGCTTGCCGTCGTTAACTTCTTTCAGTCACCGTTGTGTAGCTTTTATATATATAGATATGTAAGAAACTTCTATAAAGTATCAAAATTTGCATAGTGTCTTGGATTCTGTAGAATGTAAAAAACACTACAAATATAAAAATTATAATCCTGCTTGCTGTATTTTAATGTAGTTTGATCTTTTAGTACGGCTTGTGCAAGCAGGGAAATGTCTGAGTATGTATCATTTTGGAAAGGAATTTGTAGACTGCAAAAGTCTTTTATTCAAAAACCTAAAGTACTCTCTATAGTAGCTGTTTATCAGCTCTTCTGAATCAAATTCCGTATTTTTCGAGTGATGTGGCTCCACTGAAGATAAGAAAAAAATAAAGCAAGTCTTTACTCATACCAGCTCATACATGATCACAGTTCATACCAGCTGTGATTTCTGTTGAAGTTTAATGCCAACAGCTGAGGAAGCAAGCTAAACATGACATGAATCCCCTTGGAACCAGTACTGGAGACACCAAAATTACAAGGGAAAGAGTATAATAAAATGCTTGAAGTATTTGAACTTCTTAGCCCCTTCCTGAAGACTGAGCCTTTTCTTGTTGTACGTTGCCTTCTCCAATCTACGTAACATGTTCAAAGCCTCCGTAGCGTGCAGGATCACTCTTCTAGAGACCCTACTTATTTTTCCATTTTTGCTACTTAGGTTCAGTCTACCACCACCCCATTCATGTGACTCAATGCTTTTTGTATTTTTTCCCTCCCTACATGATTGAAAGAATACAGGCAAGATACACTGTCTTGGTCTGAAAAGACCTGGGCCTGGAGATGGTCAGTGTTGGAGCTAGTTAGACAACACAAGAGGGGGAAAGGTCTGAAGAAGTTTTTGGATAGAACGGTTTGTTTAGCAAGCAGCTGCGCTGGAAGTGAAGTTCTGGAGTCCTTTTGGGACTGTCCACAGTCTGGATAGATAATTTTCACAAAGGCAAAGAATGAGTGTTTTATTGAATAAAATACATTTTTGAATGCTTTGGGTCACTTCTCGATTAAAAAGCTGTCCAGAAGATCTGTGCTGCTCAGTTGTATTGTCGCATCAAGGCAAAGGCCGTTTCCTTTCATGAATTGGAAGCATGCCCATCATTTTAGAAAGTCTTCTGGTCTGCCGCGCTGGGAGGCTTCCTGCAGGTCGCCGTGCCAGAAGGCCTGGGGCAGCTCGCCATGCGTAACCCTCGACTCCGGCTGGCATGTGGGTGTAAACTCGGGCGGCATTTACAGATCTGAGCGGAGCGTGCCTGCTTGTTACCCATGTTGGTTTAGCACAGCTCTGTATAACGTTAGCGCCCCCCACTGGAAGTGCTGATCCTACAGCAGTAGACGCTGGGTTTGGTTAGATGGGCACCTCAGCTTCTGTGAGCCAGGTCCAGTTGCTTTCTTCCTCAGCCTGAGTCAACCGCAGAAACTCAGTGTTTTGGCGAGCTGCATGAGATCAGATCTTTTTAGTGGCTGATGCTGTTACTGGCTCTGCCTTATTTATTTTAAAGCCGTCAAATACTTACTCTACCTTATGGCCTCTGCCATTTCCCCGTTTTTACTGTAGTTTTGTCTTATGCACTCCTTGTTCTCACTGCTTTCCAATAGCATGGAGTGTTGGACAAAGAAATAGCTCCCTGCACGTGCAAATGATGGACACAGATGTTGATGCAGGTTAGACCCTGGCATGCTGAAGCAGCAAAAGCAAATTTGATCTTGTTGCGTCCCTTCCAATTCAGCTGCCTCAGTTTGCAGACACTGATTTATTAAATTTTTTCCCATAGTAGAAGATCGGAATATAAGGCTTGAGAGATGTTTTATCTGAGATTGGTTTCTAGGCTGTTTTCAGCTGATTACAACAGGAGAAAAAAACCCAACCCTTGACTCTTAATTGGTATAAGACAGAAGTATTCTCTCTCAAACTTCAGGTGGGGAGGGAGGAATAGTTTCTGCTCCAGCAATGCTGTAACTGTGAAGGATGCTGCTGGATCACTGCCATTGTTCCTGTAAATTCATTTAGCCCTTGTTATTTTGACAGTAAACTGACAGTGATTTGCTGCAGCACGCGTCAATTGGATTTGTCTCCTGCAATAATGTATATAATAACAGGGCTTATTATTGATGAAACTGTGCTTCTGCTATTTAGTTTGCAAATGTCAGAGGTTTCTATGGTAATTTATTTAGGAAACTGTAAAGGTCATTTAAATGCTGCTGTTCAAAGATCAGCCTTCGATCATAGAAAATGTTCTCATTTTTTTAAGAATCCTCTTCCTTTTGCATCGTGAACATTTAATTAAATAAATGGTGTATTTTTTCCAGAAATGCAATATTTCTCATTCAAAAGGGTGGGGGGGGAAGCCACTTATAACCCAGGTTTGATGGTACAATGTATTTGTTAGGGAAAGGGACAGGACACGTTTGGAAAATGAAATTACTTTTTGTGTGTCACAGGCTAGTGGAGGAAAAAGACACTTAAGACTTCTTCCTATTCAAACTTTATTATCTTTTACATTTGCATGGCTTTTCAACCTATTCAGAAGGCAGAAGGAGGTGTTAATTCCATGAAGAGAGGATACTAAGCAGTGCTAAAATAAATTCTGTGTGTTCTTTTGAACTCCGCCAACAGAGGCATAACTTTGAAGCTAAGATCAGAATAAGGAGTTGGGAAGTGTGAGCTCTGTACCATTAACCCTTCTGCATCTCACATTATGAGCCCGGACTACCCCACGTGTGTTTTGCTTTTCTCAGGCGCAGAATTCTGTGGTATGACTCTCAGACTTGCTGCGTGATATACGTAACCACATCTCCATCCTGGATGTCTCGGATGGAATTAGCGGCCCCCTTCCTCACTGTAAAATTGAGAGTTATAAACAAGTGGTCCTGGTAAAAGACTCTGGAATCCTTTCACTGAAGACTTGATAAAGGCCAAATCCCTTAATACTACCAGGCAGCACTAAGTTAAAAGAGAAAACCTCAAACTCGTGTTCTTAGTTTAATGGAGCTTAGAGAAACACTTTACGTGTGTGTGTATATCTCTCTCTCTTGAACGGTCTGTCTTGTGTGGTGTTAGTGTTTGCAGGGTCACATCCTAAATGTGTGCAGTTGGGTAATCACAGCATCCGTAGCACCAGATCATTCTATGCCGTAAGCGTAGGGCAGAATAAAGCAGCGTGATAGCAGTAATCCTCTGTAGGTGCAGCAGTCTTTTTTTTTTTTTTTCCCATCCAGAACCACCGCTGAGTTCTAAGAGCAGTCAGCAGTTCAAACTTGTAGTATTATTTTTAAACATGTAAGTCAGCATTTTGAAATACCATTAAATAACTTGAAATTCAACTGTGCAGGAAGGAGCTAAAACATTTTGGCCATTTTTGTGAAGTGACTTAAATGGAGCATTAGTGAATAAAAGAGCAAACAAAAGCAACGGCTGCTTGTTAGGAGGGGAAAGCCTTCATCACACTAGAGAGCACTTTCTACTTTTTTTCTTGCTTTTAGAATAAAAAAGAACTCAGATTAACACATTTTTGTATGGGATAGACTACATCAATTAGATATTAAACATGTGAATTCTTGTTTCTTTGCCATGAACTCCTGTGGCACGTTGAGGATATTAATTAACTGTGGTGCTTTATCTTGATGGGAAAATTTGCAGTTTAAGAAATATTTCTCTCTCTATACCACTTAAGTTTTGACTCGTGTTCCAGTCTTACATGTATTAAAGATTGTTGTAGGACGAGATCATTAAATGCAGCGTTGCAAACTGTAATTGTCTTTTATTGCCCAGGCTGAGGATGAAATTACTATTCAGTCTCTTCCTTCCCTTTTAAGATCACGTCTCCATTGGAGGGCTTGGCGATAGCTTTTATGAATATTTGCTCAAGGCGTGGCTGATGTCGGACAAGACAGATGAAGAAGGAAAGAAAATGTATTATGATGCTGTTCAGGTAAATAAGAGACTTAACTCTTCCTTTCCATAATAATCTAATCTGTAATAATCCTGAAGAGACAGGCTCTGGGGACAGCAGGAGAGATTTATGTCTTATTTATGTCTTTGCCACCACATTGTGCGTTTTTTTCAAAGAATTAGTTTTATCTTTTAAAAAGACTTCATCAAATATAAATGCTAGAGGAGTACAGATACTGTGGGAAAGGGGAGAGTCTTGAAGTACAGCTAATTTTTTTTTTTTTTCCCAACTGCAATACAGTCAGTTCTATCTGATACTGGAGAAGAAAAGTATAAAATACGCAACAAAAAATGCATCACAGGGAGCTTTTAGATAGTAGTTCAATTCTTTTTTTTCCTCAGTCTTCCCTAAACATATTCCTTTTGTCCTTTTTTCCTTGTATCCAGGAGGGAGTTCCCCACTTGGGTTTCAACCTCGTATTTCAGCCATTAGAGTATTTTGATCATGGTCAGCACAGGGATCAATATTTTATGGTAGATAATTATAAATGAAATGAGAATTTTTTGTTGCACAATGACACTTTGTTACAAAAAGCATATATTTGACAACTTCTGTGAAACAGGCAATTATTCAAATTGGACACGAGAAAGTTTTCAAAAATCAGAATTGTTCATACTTGCATTTCTCTGTGGTGTTTTATTTATGATCCTTCTGCTCTGCAAGTTGCTTTGTTATTGATGGTATTTCCTCACTGTGCTATTTTGGGAGAAATAATGGGTTTGTGACACCAGATTGAGACTTGAGAAGTATTAAGTTATTCATATTTACAGGCTTTCCTTACAGTCTTGGGCAAATGACCTATTTTCTTGGTTCTTTCCTTTCATGTGTATGTATATATAAGTATATCTAAAGGGGGTTAATAGTACTTCTTTTTTCCCCATCACTTCATCTGTTTTGACTGAAAGCTCACTAGGGCCAGGACTTTTCTCTCTTGTTAACTGAATGCATGAGCCAGCAGTGTGCCCAGGTGGCCAAGAAGGCCAACAGCATCCTGGCTTGTATCAGCAATAGCGTGGCCAGCAGGAGCAGGGCAGTGATTGTCCCCCTGTGCTCAGCACTGGTGAGGCTGCACCTTGAGTACCTTGTCCAGTTTTGGGCCCCTGACTTCAAGAAGGATGTTGAGGTGCTGGAGCGTGTCCAACGAAGCTGGTGAAGAGCACAAGTCTTACAAGGAGCAGCTGAGGGACCTGGGGTTGTTTAGTCTGGAGAAGAGGAGGCTGAGCGGAGACCTTATCGCTTTCTACGACTACCTGAAAGGAGGTTGTAGCGGGGTGGGGGTCGGTCTCTTCTCCCATGTGACAAGCAATAGGACAAGAGGAAACGGCCTCAAGTTGTGCCAGGGGAGGTTTAGGTTGGATATTAGGAAGAATTTCTTTAGAGAGAGGGTTGTCAAGCATTGGAACAGGCTGCCCCCATCCCTGGAACAACGTGTAGGACATGTAGATACGGTGCTGAGGCACGTGATTTAGTGGTGACCTGGCAGTGCAGGGTTAATGGTTGGGCTTGATCTTAAAGGTCTCTGCCAACCAAAACAATTCTATGTTTCTAAAGTGCCTCCCTAGACAAGGCTTTGGGATGCTAAGCAAAATCTGCTTATTCTTTCCGACATCTGGAAATGCACTGTCCTGAGAGAAGAGATAGGCCTCCTTTTACTTACCGTACCACAAAAAATGGTGACATTAAAAAAATATAACCCTAGCTCATTGCAACTACCTTTTTTTTTTTTTTTTCATTAGAGAGAAAAGTCCTATGTGATGATTTAAAGGAGGGTGTGATCTCTGGTGGTAGCAAATCTGAAGATGAAGTATCCTTTGCTAAGAAAATCCTGTCTTTAATTTTGTAAGTGCAGATTTGGATGCAGTTGGCCTCATTTTCGCTGCTCACATGGTTTCAACTTCAGACCAAAAGGTGGATTTTACATTAGAGTGCCTTTGAGGCTGTAACAGAAGAACAGGGATGCTGTAATAGCATAGCCGTTAGCTTGGCAGCCAAAAAGAGAGAACAAAGTGTCTGATAATACAATATCAATTCATCTTGCCAGGGAAGGCATTTCGAAGCACCTCAAAGCTGCTTCTAGTCTTCCACCGGTTTAATAACGTCAAGTTTTTCTTTTCAACACATTCTTACAGAGGGTAAGTGCTAGTGCAGAGACGTGTGCAGTAAAAACCATGCTTTTGCTAGTACGGCTGTTGTGGAAACCACTGCAGGTAGAATGTCCCAAATGTGGTACAACATCACCTTTGTTGGCAGGACCGAGAGCGCGTTGCCTCTCGTTCTGCTGGGGAGCAGCAGGGGCACGTTGATGCCAGCTGATAACAAAGAGTCTGAGAGAGCCCCGTGCCTCGTTGGCCAGTGCTGGGCTGCTCCTGCTAAGATGAAGGTTCGCCTTGCCCTGACTTGAGCACGGTTGGAGTGAGGTACGTCAGAAAGTCTCTCTTGTCTTAGGCCATGGGAGCGGGTGTGCCGTCTGGTGTCTGCTGCAAGGTGGCGTTGTGCTTGGGTCCCTCCTGAGCCAGCGTGAACCACCCGGCAGGGGAAGAGCTACCTGCTCTTGGTTGATCATCAGGGAAGAGAACCAGGAGCGCTCCGATGTGTGTGTCCATGCAGAGTTACAGCAGCATGGCTTTGTTAAAACTCACACCTTACCTACCACTGGTATACCAACTTCCTTGGGTATGGAAGTTGTTGCAGGCATCCTGTGGTGCCAGTGCGGAGCAGAAGTGGTGGTGGCCACCACACTGCATGGCTGGTTCTCCCTGCTTGGGATTGAGCTGGTGGAGCAGAATTGCCTGGTCAGCAGCATCACCGAATGTGGCACTATCAGTGACAGGGTCTGAGCTCTGCTGTGTATGACTAGGTTTAAAGTACCTATTATCATGATACTTTTTAGTAGTACTAACTCTTAAGCGGTCCAAGCATCATCTGTCCAGAGTGTTAGTGTTTGAGAGGGCCAAATGATCACTAAGTATGTGCTAGATCTCACTATGCTTCCAGTATTTTCTGAGCAATGGCATTCGTGTTCTCTGTACCAAAGCACATCTGTACCAAAGCTGCAGGTGTGCATGCAGCATGTGGAGGTACAGCTTCACGTTGTAACATAGCTTGTTCAGAAAGCAGCAGGGAGGTTGCAGTCTCACAGAAACTGCGGGCTGTTTGGGCTCCATTGAGACGCCACGTTCTTCACTGGAGTAACTGGCCTGTTCTGAAACCCATCCTCATATTGGCTTTATTGCTATTGATCCCTTACTTACCTAAATTAAAGCTAATTGAAGTGTCTGCACAAGCTGCAGTCTTTCTTTATGACGAAGCCTACTCTGTTTGGGCGTTCTGAGTCTTCTTTGTATTTTATTAGATGAATGTCCCCTGACACTTTCAGAATCTTTTTAAGACTACGCCAAAGGGAACATCATGATTATTCCTGGCCATTCGGTCCAGCACACACTCACCAGATTCTGAAAGAGCGATGTGAAGGTTTGATGCCTACTTTGAGTATCTTTTGCTATCCAGAAACCACAAATGAAAACATATGGTGAGTTATAGTTCACTGTGAAAAGCTGAAATTTATTTAGGTGAAGCTTTGGGGTTATTCTTACATTGTTTTGTAACTCGTATTAAAACCAAAGAGTTCTTTCTGCTGGAATTTTTCTAGCACCTGGAGATTGTTTCATGGCTTCAGTTAAAAGCAATAACTAAGGTGTCAAATTAAAACCTTTTTTCTGCTTTCCGTGAATAACGTGTCTTTGGCTGATGCCATTTAAAGAGCAGCTTATTTCTAATGGGAAAAGGGACAGAGGTAGTCTTGTTTTGACTACCAGAGCATAATACGAATGTATTTTTATAAAGCTGTCAGAGTGATTCATAAACTCTAGAATTTGCACAAAAAGACAAGTGAATGTATTTTTAATGCAAGTTATTTCTCTCTTTTGAAAAGCATTGCATGAAATGTCCTGTTTCACATAATACAGGAAGAGATCTTCTTAAGCTGGTTTCAACAGATAGTGTGCAACGGACCGAACGCGTGTTCAGCTTTCAGTCATATTTTGAGGATGTAACTGCCCACAGAATAGTCTATCAGCCTTTGCAAGTATCCGAGACAGGAAGCATCCCATTCTTTTCAGTTCACACGGCTGATCTCTGAGACACAGTTGGGTAGGTTTAGTAAGACGACATGATAATTTAGAGCAGGAGTGGACCTTGCGGGTTCACTTATATCTAGTCTAGCAACAGCAGCGTCGCAAGCAACGGCATCAAATCCTCCCCTCTTGAATGCGTCAGCCCTCATTTTCTAAGTTTAAGGGCAGTTTTCCTGGAACTCCTGTTAATAGGTTGTCTCGCACGTGATGTCTGATGGTCAGGTATCTTTCCCAAATTTTTCCATCACGTTTATTTATGGCCATTGCTGCGAGATTTCTGCATCGTAAATATTTCTTCTCTCTCTCTGATGCTGCCTTCATCCCCTCCTCAGTGTATTTCTAGAGAAGTGGCATATCTAAAGGCTGTAAAGAGAGCAGTAACTTGGCCCAGAAGAACGTCATAGGAAGAGGGAGAATTGCTTGCCAGCACTTCACAAGGAGCTCGGTTCAGTGCAGCCCACAGTGACCCTGTGGTATCAGAGAGGTAACGCCGCTGCAGTCTGCAGTTTTACCTTTAGACAGGGTAGTTCACTCTTAGACATTTAGATGTTTAATTTTTCTTACCGAGTAACAACTCCTCAGAAGATCATAACAAGAAGACCAGTGGTCTTTAGAGAACCTAGCGTGTGTAAGTAGAAACCATGGAAATAGCAAAAAGGAGAACACGTGGTGTGAAAGAGTGCCACAGCCGTTCTCTACCAGAGTTCAACAGCACTCCTGAAAGTCAGCCTGCTGCTGGGCTAGGTTATAGAATCATAGATATGTTTTGGTAGGAAGAGACCTTTAAGATCATCAAGCCCAACCACTGACCCTGCACTGCCAGGTCACCACTAAATCATGTCCCTCAGCACCACATCTACGCATCCTTTAAATACCTCCAGGGATGGGGACTCTACCACTGCCCTGGGCAGCCAGTTTGAAGGCTTTGACAGCCCTGTCAGTGAAGAAATTCTTCCTAATATCCAACCTAAACCACCCCAGTGCAACTTGAGGCCATTTTCTCTCATCCTATTGCTTGATTCTTGAGAGAAGAGACTGACTGCCATCCCACTACAACCTCCTTTCAGGTAGTTGTAGAGAGCAATAAGGTCTCCCCTCAGCCTTCGTTTCTCCCAGTTAAACAACCCCAGTTCCCTCAGCTGCTCCTAGACTCTTCATCAGCTTCGTTGCCCTTCTCTGGACATGCTCCAGCATCTCAATGTCCTTCCTGAAGTGAGGGGCTCTAAACTGGACACAGTACTCAAGGTGTGGCCTCACCAGTGCCCAGTACAGGTGGACAGTCACTGCCCTGCTCCTGCTGGCCACGCTAGTGCTGCTACAAGCCAGGATGCCGTTGGCCTTCTTGGCCACCTGGGCACACTGCTGGCTCATGTTCAGCCGGCTGTCGACCAGCACCCCCAGGTCCTGTTCTGCTGGGCAGCTTTCCAGCCACTCTTCCCCCAGCCTGTACCATTGCAGGGGGTTGTTTGTGACCCAAGGGCAGGACCCGGCACTTGTCCTTGTTGAACCTCATGCCATTGACCTCAGCCCATGGATCCAGCCCGTCCAGATCCCTCTGTAGAGCCTCCCTATCCTCGAGCAGATCAACACTCCTGCCCAGCTTGGTGTCATGTGCAGACTTACCGAGGGTTGTGCAATTAAGGAATGCAGTAAGCTTTTGTGGGTATCAGAAAGTGAAAAAGTCTTTTTTGGCCTCAGGATTTTGAGTATTCAGACAGGAAAGGTATAGGATGATTTTAAATTTTTTGTAATTTTTTTTTGGCACATTGCTAACTTTTGAGACTAGCCTTGGTATACTCAGTTTGTACTCTGCCAATGGAAGCTATATGGTTTTGATTTTGTTTGAGGAGGGTTTTTTTTTTTGTGTATTTAACTGTCAGCATTAAGTAGTGAATATTTTCCAGAGCTGTCAAGATTTCAGCCTTTCAGATAAATAAAATGAATCCATGTAGACTACTTTCTCATTGAAATGAGGGAGAGAACAAAGTGATGTTAGCAAACTGAAAACAGGATACTGGCAGATACTCCCTTTTCATCTGCAGGGTTTCACGAGGGACTGTTTCACTGTGGGGACAGTCTGGTGGCTGGTCTGTGCTGATTGCCGTTTCCAGTAAGTTGCTTGAAGTGTTTTGCTTTGTGATTGTAGCGATCTTAAAAACTACATAAGTGATGTGGACAACGACAGCACTGCAACAACTCAATTAGAATAGTTTGTTCTACTGGCTAAAGCCAAAATTACATTGATGAATTGAACATTCAGTACTGGAGCGGTTATGGGCGCTGGAGGAGATACGTAAATAGGGCGGGCAGCGTGGTGCAAGAGGAGCCCGGCTTGGAATGAAATAGTTGGTGCCGGTCACCCAGCATTCCCACTACGGGCATTTTTTTTGGGGGGGGAGGGTGGTATTGTCTGCAACTTAAACACCTAAAAAAGAATAACCAGGCAGTTTATTTACACGTTTTGTCAGCTGTCACGTCTAAAATAGTTATCGCCCGGCTGCAGTGGTGTTGTGCACGTAGCGATAGTATAGCTGGGTTATGGAGGCACACGCGATTCGTGACCCTTACGCAGGCGAGAACGTCCGGAGGACTCGCCGCTCCCTTTTATTCGCTTCACTCTCTTGCCCCTCTTGATGAGGGTGCTGAGGCTCTCTGCAGCCGCTTTGCAGAGAGCATCAAGAGAAGAGTTCTGCCAGTTTTCAGATCGCTAACAATTTACGTGTAACTGGGCTATGTCTGTGTTTTGGAGTATAGGAAGTACTTACTAAAAAGTTTACTGGTTTATGGACCGTCAGGAGAAGCAGCAAGCTCTAATGCTGTTAGAACTCTTTAAGGAGGAGTTTAACTAGAAAAATCCTGCGAGAAAAATTGTACCCTTTTTGCTTGTGGGTTTGCTTTCGTTGTTAGAGCAGCCGTGTCCGTAGTACTTGTGCACTTTTCCCATCCTTTTTTGACAGCAAAACGGCTTGTTGAGAGTGGTAGAAAGTTATTCTAGAATATTCAGAAAATACATAATGTAATATTTTGAGAGTCATATGCTTTGGTTCAGGCCATTCCATTAATACTGTTTTAAGAATATGAATAAATCCAGCCTTCTGGTAGCAGGCAGCATGAAGTACGTTTAGTGCAAGAGCATTGGTGCTTTTAGAGACACTAATAGTTCTATACAGGGGAAAAAAACCATAATTACAATAGTAAATTACCAGTTTTCCCATAGCACTTAATCATCCTTTTACTGATCAGATGGATAGGTGTTATAGTAGCTTGCCACTGTTTCCAGTTTAAAAATTTAGGCATTTCCATTATAAGCATTCATATTTCATTTCAGATGTAAGCTTGCCTGTATAACACGTCTTAAGTCGAAAAGCAGTAAGCGCCTTATTACTTTCAAATGTTTCTTTTACATTGTGTTTAAACAAATTAAAGTTCTTTGTTCAGATTTCAGGTTTGATTTTTAAAGCGCAGTTTAGCTCAGGATAAGGAGATGCCACTTTTCTTTGGCAGAAGTATTTAAACAAATTGTAACAAGGGGTTTAACTTCCTATTCCATCCTAGTTTTTCTGACTTTATGCTTTCATGTGATTCATGCATCTCATAATAATCGATATTTAAGAAAACAGAATCAACTATAAATCTAAAGTTTAAAAAAAACTGCAGTGTTTTTCTGCCATCTCCAAAACAGCGGTAATAATAGAGCAATGCAAATCTTAGACTTTCCATAATAAACTCATTGGGATTTTGGAAAAAAGATAAATTTGATGAATTATGAAGATTGCTGAAGGGAAGTTTCTATTGCTCAACAGAGAAAACATGGGGGAAGTCAAGGAAACAGGCAATTGACTTACAAGCTTACAGCATCCAAAACCACAATAATCCTGACCTGCCTGCTGCTTCAGAGCAATAAAATGTATTGGTGCAAGCCATAAATATTAAAATAAATAAGCAATCGACACTATACATCTTTGAATTATTGGAAGTACCACATGGTAGAATTCTCTTTCCTACTCGCTGTTTCTTCAAATTGTCAAAATACTGTTTATGAAGAAGATTCCTAGGGGAAGAAAAATGTATTAAAAGTTTGGACGGAGGTAATTTATAGTGCTTTGTTGTAAAGTAACCTGCAGAGTTGTAATTATCCCCAGAGCAGCCTGCAGAGTTGTAATTAGCCCCAAAACAGAGAGAGCAGCCTTGCAGAGAAGGACTTGGGGGTGTTGGTGGGTGAAAAACTGAACGTGACCCGTCAAAGTGTGCTCACTGCCCAGAAATCCAGTCACATCCAGGGCTGCGTCAAGAGAATTGTGACCAGCAGGTCGAGGGAGGTGATGCACCCTCTCCACTCCACTCCAGTGAGACCTCACCTCTGAAGTACTGTGTCCAGCTCTGGGGCCCCCCATGTAGGAAGGACATGAACCTGCTCGAATGGGTCCAGAGGAGGGCCATGAAGATGATCAGCGGCCTGGAGCACCTTCTCTGTGAGGACAGGGTGAGAGAGGTGGGGTTGGGTGTCCAGCCTGGAGAAGAAAAGGCTCCAGGGAGACCTTATTGCGGCCTTCCAGTACTTAAAGGGAAGATCAGGAGGGACTCTCTATCAGGGAGAGTAGTGATAGGATGAGGGATAATGACTTTTAACTGAAAGAGGGTAGATTTAGTTTACGTGTAAGGAAGAAGTTCTTCATTGTGAGCGTGGTGAGACATTGGAACAGTTTTCCCAGAGAGGTTGTGGATGGAAGTATTTCAGACCAGGTCGGATGGGGCTTTGAGCAACCTGCTCCAGTGGAAGGTGTCCCTGGCCGTGGCAGGGGAGTTGGAACTAGATGATCTTTAAGGTCTCTTCCAAGCCAAACCATTCTGTGATTAGAAACCCTGGACATTTAGAACTAGGATCGTATTTTTGAAGTTTCAAATTTATTAAGGTATGGAAATATGCAACTATGACTTGCAAGACAGTTTTCTCTCCAGCTACAGTGACATCTTGAGGTGGGAAATGCAATGCCTGGTTGTTGTTGTTGTTAGAACAGCGATTGTCATTGAAGTCCATTAATCATACTTAAAGAGTTATTGTAAAAGGAGTGGTAAAGTGCCTAAGTGCTAAAGGAAGTAGAGCTGCAGCTTTATGATGCATTTTGAGGTTTGTAATTAGTTTTCCCTGCTCCTTTAGCAGAGTTAACTTGTTTTGTGGAACTTGTTTTGGTTTTTAATTGAGCAACTTTGAGGAGCAGAACATTTTTCCTGAGAGGCCTCCATCTGTGCTCTGTAGGCATCTCTGTTAATATTTTTATTACCTGTCAGCATTTTACCTCTGTTAAACATAAGCTTGTTGATGGTTTGGGTTTTTTTCCTCAGTCAAACGGTGAGGTGACTTCAGTTCGCTGTCCTCCGTGTTTCTCTGTAAGCACTCCAGTTCAACATCCGAAACATCTCAAAGGGTAAATGAAGGCCTTCCCAATCATAAAATCGGTTGAGGGGGATTGAGCAAAGGGGGTGGTGAAGACAGCATTTCAGCTGCTTGAAAAGCTTCAAGGAGTGAAACATGGAATGAAGGAAAATGGGTATTTATTAGGAGGGTCCAGTTCTGCTTAATTTTGCAAGTGTAGGGACTGACAGTCTAATGCAAAGGTTAAGGAAGAGGCTGATAAGCAGAGAACACAAAACATACCGCCTTAAGAAAGGGAGCAGGAGGGGGAGGAAATCGGCTTGGGAAAAAATGAAGAGTTTCTCTTTTGTGCTGTCAATACCAGAGATTACACACACATGCAACGTGCAATCCTGTCACCTAAACAATTCATAACGTCTCATTCACTGCAGTTCTTCCAGCGTGACTGATAGGCAAGGGCGTAATTTTAACGTGCAAACTCTTGAGAAAGATGCCAGGAGTAATACAAGGTGCACTCGAGTCACAATTCAAACTGCGGAAGAGACTGTTAGCGCTTCTAATTGAGTGCTCAAGCATTTTTACAGTGGTTGTAGAGAAGGAATAATTTCCCACAAGACAGGGAAAAAGGTAATTTAGCTACAGGCTTTATTGCAGTGAGGACTGTAAGCAGAGACTTACATAAAAGGTTTTCCTTTTATGGATACCTTTCCTGAGGTGTTCCTTTGGTAGGGAAAAGCCAGGGGAGCGGAGATACCCGCCAGGAGCCGGCAGCTCTCGCAGGAGAGGTGGATGGGTCTGGGCGTTGAGGGGGCAACGGCAACTCCTCACGCCTGTAAAAGACTCCTCCTCCCTCCCTCAGGGAGCATGAACAAACAGAGCAGCAGGAAGGGTGCTGAAATCTCTGCCTGCTCAACAGGCGAGCTCAGTTGGTGGTCGTCACCCTCTCAGAAGGGCCTTAGCTATGGTCTCCACCCAGCAGAAAGCCATGTCCTCTGCACTCACCAGAGTAGACGTGGCAGCCCGGACACAGCCTCCACAAAAACACGCAGCCACCCAGGTCTCAGGCTGCAGGCAGCGCCCGAGCCTTTCCCTGGGAACGGGTACAGAAGTGAGGACGGCTGTGCACACTGTGACCACGCGGACGATCTGCTCTGCCTGGTGGCAGAGCTGCGAGAGGAGGCAGAAAGGTTAAGGAGTATCAAGGAAGCTGAGCAAGAGAGAGACTGGTGGAGCCAAGCTCTGCCCTCCCTGAGACAGAAATGGGTGCACCCACCGGAAAATACCCAAGGTCAAGTGGTGTCCTCGCCCCGCCAGGCTGAAGGCAGCAGCCTAAATGCAAGAAGTGGATGGAGGCAAGTCCACGCTCAAGGCAGCAGGCACATTCCCTCCTTGCCCACCTCGCCCTCCCAGGTGCCTCTGTACAACAGGTATGAGACTGTGGATGACAGTCCGTCTGCACCAGAGGTGTCACCAAGGTCAGAAAGGCCTATGACCCATCTCACAACCACCTCCACGAGGGAGAAGAGATAGAGTTGTAGGTGACTCCCTTCTGAGGGGAGCAGAGGGTCCAATATGCCAAGCAGTCCCTCCTCATAGGGAAGTCTGCTGCCTCCCCAGGGCACAAGTTAAGGACGTCACTAGGAAACTTCCTTGACCCTGGTGACCCCTCAGCTTTATACCAAATACAGTGTCTATGGGATGGAACACCTTGTTGGTCAGTGTAGGGTCACCTGTCCTGTCCGCTCCTCCCCGCAGGTGCCGCCTCTCACTTACTGCACCCCAGTGTCATGCACGGGATTCAGCAGTGACCTTGGTTTCCACAGCAGAAAGAATAAGCCAGAGCCTTTCTGCACCCCAGTCCCTGGCAGTGACTGTGAACATCCAGCGTTATCACTGCTAGAAGCAGCCACTGTCTGCAAAAACACGCCGTTAACTTCAGAAAGCGCCGACACTTAGAAGAGACAGAGCTGGAAAGTGAAATCGCTGACCAGGACGAGTTCTGTTCTAGCTCAAACCAGGACAGTGGAGAGGAAGCTGCAGCCCGTAGTCCAGGAGCGATCAGAAGAGACTCAGGGCCTTGGGACAGTTGGAGAGGGAATCTGGGGCACAGGTTATTTTTAACTCTCTCCTTCCCGTCGCAGGCAGTGACACTGGAAGAAACAGCGGGATCCAGTCTATTAATACATGGCTCTGTGGCTAGTGTCAATTTTGCCACAATTTTGGGTTTTTTGCAAATGAGATGACCCACATGTCGCCAGTCTTGCTGGTGTCAGATGGGATTCACCTTTCCTAAAGGAGGAAGAAAGTCTTTGCTCAGGACCTGGCAGGGCTCTTTGACGGGACTTTACGCTAGACTTGAAGGGGGGGGGGGATAGTACCAGTTTTGCCTGTGACAAGCTTTTTGTTGACACACCATGGTTAGAGGGATGGGATGCTGGCGAGGGCCCTCAGCCTATTGCTCTGAGGTGTGCTGGGGACACTGCAGCACAGCTGAAGTGTGCTGGGAGTTGAGCTCAGGGCTCTTGAGGTAATAGGACCCAACAGGGAAACAGTGGTGAAATCTCTCAGAGGAGGGGGGTATTCCTCCAAGAAGGTGACACGGCCAGCAGCCCAGCTGAACTGCCTCTGCACCAACACGTGCAGCACGGGCAACCAACAGGAGGAGCTGGAAGCCACTGTGCTGCTAGACAGCTACAACTTGATTTTTACTACGGAAACTTGGTGGCATAAATCCCATGTCTGGAGCGTGACTATTGATGGCTGCAGGCTGTTCAGAAGGGATAGGTGACGAAGGAGGGGCAGAGGTGTTGCCCTCTGTCAAGTGATCAAGGGGAGCCTATTTGGTAGGAAGAGACCTTTAAGATCATCAAGCCCAACCACTGACCCTGCACTGCCAGGTCACCACTAAATCACGTCCCTCAGCACCACATCTACCCATCCATGAGAGCTGGATCCTCCAGGGATGGTGACTCCACCACTGCCCTGGGCAGCCTGCTTGAAGGCTTGACAGCCCTGTCAGTGAAGAGATTTTTCCTAATATCCAACCTAAACCTCTCCTGGTGCAACTTGAGGCCGTTTTCTCTCATCCTATTGCTTGATTCTTGAGAGAAGGAACTGACCCCCATCTTTCAGGTAATTGTAGAGAGCGATAAGGTATCTCCTGAGCCTCCTCCAGGCTAAACAACCCCAGTTCCCTCAGCCGCTCCTCCTAAGACTTGTTCTCTAGACCCTTCACCAGCTTTGCTGCCCTTCTCTGAACACGCTCCAGCACCTCAGTGTCCTTCTTGTAGTGAGGGCCCCAAAGCTGGACACAGTACTCCAGGTGCAGCCTCACCAGTGCTGAGCACAGGGGGACAGTCACTGCCCTGCTCCTGCTGGCCACACTGTTGCTGATACAAGCCAGGATGCCGTTGGCCTTCTTGGCCACCTGGGCACTCTGCTGGCTCATGTTCAGCCGGCTGTCGACCAGCACCCCCAGGTCCTGTTCTGCTGGGCAGTTTCCAGCCACTCTTCCCCCAGCCTGTAGCATTGCAGGGGGTTGTTTGTGACCCAAGGGCAGGACCCAGCACTTGTCCTTGTTGAACCTCATGCCATTGACCTCAGCCCATGGATCCAGCCCGTCCAGATCCCTCTGTAGAGCCTCCCTATCCTCGAGCAGATCAACACTCCTGCCCAGCTTGGTGTCATCTGCAAGTTAGCATCTGCTTTTGCGCTCTTTGGGAACATACATTTGCAGCCACTTCTTTACAAGCTTTTATGTTGCACAATCTCTTTGCTTTGCCTTGATTGTAAGAAAGAAATTACTATTTGAATTGCAGAAATATATTCTGGAAAAGAGCAAAGTGAAATTTCCATTTACTTGAAATAAAAACTGTGTCAGCTCCAAACAATTAGATATCTATTTTCAGCTAATCAATGTCTACATTCTTCTAGCTTTTTTGATTATTTACAGATACTGCGTAGTGGTTTATATTGAGAATATTCATTGCAGTAAATTGAAATAATCTCTATAGCGATATGACACCGTGTGATCTTCAAGCAGTGCAGGAAGGAATTATTCAGAGGTGGCGACCAATTTGCGATAGAGCTGCAATTCAAATAAACATGTACCTTTTCTAAGTGTGTACATAATTAGATCAAAATAAATTGATTCCAAGTATGAAATTCGGAATTAACCCTACCAAACGGAGCTTTTCACGTGGGTAGATCTTTGTCACCATGCTACCTATTCTCCTTCTATAAGAAATGGTTCTATTAACTTGATTTGCCTGTCAGAACTGTGCCCCAGCACTGCGGATGACAACTACCATGTCCCTATGGGATTGTAACTCTACCTTTCCATCCCACTGCTCCTATTTGGAGACCCTTATTATATCTTCATTTAAACTGATAGTATTTCTTCCTCTTTCTCAACTTTGTGTTCAAGGGGTTTGGTGTTTTTTTTTTTTTTTTTTTTACTTAAAACCGTGTATCCAGCTAGTGATTTAGACCTGCTCTGGACCTCAAACTTCCTTGAAAAATTAATAACTTTTCAGAAAGTTCAGTCCAGCCTGATAGCACTTACAACCTTTGTGAAACTCAGTGAAGAATGTTTTGATGTGCTGCTCATGAAGTACATACCATTATATTATATAAAAAAAAATTAAATCTGTGAATAGCAGTTTTTCAAATTTCCAGTAGATGGGTGGTAGGTGGCGCCTTGGCAGTTTGGGTCGAGATTCAGAATTGGTAATTGAAAGAGTACAGATTTTTTTTATTATTATTGTTTATTATTATTGTTTTATTATTATTGTTTACTTTGAAAATATTTTATTATACTAGTTCATTGTACAGACACCTTATACAAACATTATACATTCCAGAAGCAGGGTTTTAACAATATTTCGAAGTAAATTGTGAAATTAAACCATAAGTAGGTTGGACTTGTGGGGAAAGGGAAGGTTTTACCACATCTTAATGCTGCAAATACTGTTACCAATACAGGAGTTCAAAATTTCGATGAGTACATTAATCAATAGTTAATATTGAGGAGTTTCTTTTATATATTCCTCTCACACAGCTTATACAATTCTTTTAAGATCGAAAGCATTTACATTTTTGAGGCTTTCTAAATGTGCTGATTTTTTAGAATAACTTTTTTTTTTCGTGTTGAGCTCCTGAAACAACCGGAAGACACGTAACAAATTCATTATACTGTGCCACTTCAATACCCTGCTGGAATGATTCCAGTCTTCAGGCCACTCTGATACTGCAGATTTGTTAGCAGGCCTTTGGTGAACGCTGTTTCCGGGCGAGCAGCTAGTCTCCCTCTTCTCAGTCGGAGGGTAGACAAAGAGCGGTGAGAGAAGGGACACCTATTTCTGACCAAAACAATTTGTCTAGCTCAGGCTGTAAACGGCCCGTGGAGAAACTCCTCCGGTTTGGCTGAAGCTCTTGGCAGTCCCCCTGTAAGCTCCCTGGCCATGTTTCTGTGAGCTCTGCGGGTGCACCACCCCGTACCACAAAAAGAGCTACCAGCCCGCTGGGAAGAGATGCTCCTCTGCCTTTCGCGCTGTGCAAAAGCTGCGTGGTTGAGGTCAGTGGGCTTAAATCATGTCGCTTCTACAAACGACTGCATCCCAAGCATAGAACTCCGAGTGAAGTTGAGGCTTTCCCAAGTTAAAGGAGTTGTTTTCCTGTCCTCCAGAATAAGAGTGTGTTGAGTGCTGATGGACTTGCACGCTCGGGCTTACGGCCTCTGGAGGTTACTTGTGCGTATCAAAGGTGGTCTGGATTTCGTGTCTAGGTAGAAAAGATTAGTTAGCTTAACACCGTTAATACAGGTGTAGACATATTGGTCTAGGTATTACCTAGCACTCGGGGACCCATGAATGTACAAAGTGTGACAAGGCAATTTGAGAGTCTGTAATATATCAAATAATTACCCAATAAAAATAGCTTTAAATACGACGCTTACATAATGAAAATAACTTTTAATAGGCATATGTACTAGTTCTTAATAGGACCCATTTATAAAACCAAGATGATTTGCTTTACTAAGCATGAATAATTAATTTGGAAATATATTTTTATTTTGTGACATTCTTAGCATCAATTAACATCAATTTGTTAGTTTCTTAACATGAATTTTTTAGGATAATTTTAAAATTTCCCAAGTGGAAGTCATCTGTTTTCAGCCTGAACTTTAAGCTTGAGCCAGAAGAGGGGGGTGGAATAACTCTGAAAGGCTAGTTGGTGTTGCAAAATCCATTTTCGTACTGCAAGAATCACCTCTGGGCCAGTTGCTATAGTTCTGAAGGAGCGCGATTACTGTTATTTCTGTCAGGTGCAGTAATACTTCATTCAGTCTTTAATGCTTTACTAAAAGAATCGAAATATAGGTAAGTTCAGTCATCAATCTACTTTTCTCTTGTTTATTTTTAAAATTTTTTAAATAAATTCTGACTCAACAGCTGAGAGACCAGTAATCAACTATTACCAGAAATGTTGTGATGGGGAAACCGTGCTGAGAGGTTTCATGAAATGTCATTAAATAAGAAGTCTTTCATTTCTGAACCTGGTTTTAGGTAGCGTATTTTTTAGAATGCCTAAGTCGTCTGAAAGCTATTTCCCACAAAATTGTTGTGTGTTGTTAACAGTAGGGCATCCTATTGCGAGATACAAAGTGTTCGATAAAGATGCACGCAGCACTCGGAAATAATTGGAAAAATTCCAGAATCCTTCCATCTTCTCATCAGTTTTGCCCGTTTATGCATGAATACGTTTTGTAGTAGGTTCTTTGAACTCTGTTCTGTCAATTCTTCAATTATAAATTCAAATATTTTATACCCAAACGAGCACCAAATGCATGTTGTAAAGAACATTATTTTTAAAAAAGTACCTAGGTGCCCCGCTACTAGCTTCCCAGCCTGACAGAAAAGCTTTTTTATCCGCAGTTGGAATACACAGCCACCAATTCGCGCGACACCGACTCAGCCTCTGTAATTCTTTCATCTTCCCACAGCGCGGTCTGTGGTTTGGATGCTGAAGGAAACTATTTTCCCACCCTTCCCCTTTCATATGTAATTCCTCTTTTTATAGGCTAAATTGTGCAGGGTTTGTTTAAAGCGCAGGAACCTTCATTATTTACTGCTGCTTTAAAATTTAGGTATGTTCTTTGTAGGTACCTAGTGCTAAAAACAGGCAGTCGAGGAGGAAACAAAGGGCTGGAGGAGTTTTCTGAGCCAATAGTGGGTCCGGAGCTGGCAGAAAACATCCTTACAAAGTGCTTTGCACCACTGTTACTGGAAAATGCAGTGTGGTTTTCAATGTGACATTCTTGGCAGAAAAGACTACGTAGTACCTGAAACTTGTACAGTTATTCTGCCGATGCTTCTAGTTTTTCATGCTTATAAAAACAACCTTTACAGATGTTTAAATGGGAAGGAATAACGACAAGCAATACCTTCTCTTTGTAACAGTTCTTTTTAAAAATCCCGGGGTTTTTGATAATAGTTCTCTGTACTTCCTGGTTTTTCTCTTGTGTAACCCACGTTGAGGACTGCTTCTGTATGCCAGTGATTTCAGTAGGACAAACCAGAGCACCGCTGGATAACTGAATGTGTGATAGCGTTGTTCACCTCCTCTCCGTTACCCTTCAAAGAGTAATTGCTTACTTTCTGTGTGGGCTTCTAATTAACGTCCTGTTTGGCATCTCCTCGATTGTTTTAATTCTGTTCCTCCCTCAAGGCGAGGTTGTTTCCCTGGATTCTGCAATCCATGACCATACGCTGCTAACAACACCAGCTTCTAATTCTCTCTAGGAGATTTGTGTATTTTTATTCTGCTGAGGTTTTACTCTGGAAATCCCAGTGAGACCTTACTCTTGATTGATAACTACAGGAGAATTCAGTCTGGGAGGGGAAATCCATTAGACTTCGGGAATGCCATATGGACTAAGAGGCCTGACATCACTCAGTGCCCTCCCTGAGGCAGGCGTTTTGAATACGAGTTGTGTCTGCATATAATTGGCATGAAACTGTATGAATAAACCACATCCTTTAAGTCAGAATTAAAATGAGACGTATAGCAGCTGAAGTGATGGCTCATCAGCATTAAAGGTGAAATCACCTGAAATTACTCAAAGTAGAAAGGGAAAAAAATAAAATAATTTTAAATTGCATTTTTTCAGTCTTTTCAATGTTTTCATAAAACGTACTCTGCAAATTGCTCAAAGATGGAGCAAAATTAGCCATCGTTACTGATGTATGCTGATCTGTTGGTTTGGCTGCGCTTGGAGCTTATGCTAGCTCCTATTGTCCATTTTTCTTTATAAACAAAGGCGATATGGAGAAAAACCAACCAACATACAGGACTACTTTGTCTTTGTCCTTCATACTTTCCCAAGTGGGACCTTTGGCTTGAAAACCTGTACTTTTGCAGGCCATAGAGACCCACCTCATTCGAAAATCAAGCGGGGGACTGACATACATCGCCGAGTGGAAGGGTGGACTGCTTGAGCACAAGATGGGACATCTCACTTGTTTTGCTGGAGGCATGTTTGCTCTAGGAGCAGACGGAGCACCCAACGACAAGACGGGCCATCACATCGAGCTTGCTGCAGAAATTGCTAGGACTTGCCATGAATCCTACGATCGTACAAGTAAGTACCGGGTCGTGCTTTAGATTCACAGTTTGACCTTGTGAAGGCAGCCGTCGGTACCTTTGTGGAATGCTGAATGAAAGTTGTATGATGGTGAGAACTCTTCGTTTTTTCTGAGAAAGTGCTGCTTTGATCTAAAAGTAACTTTAAGAATGGCTGCTCTGTTTCGTAAATAATTTCTGCGCACCCAAACCATATCTACTCGCTCTACTAATTAATGTGACAGCTTTGTTTCACTTTGCCAATTTCTGTATAGCCAAATACAAGAGAGGGACCCTGTTCATTTATGAACCCTGCTTAATTTATGCAATATAGCTATTAATCGTGTTTTATGTACAAAAAATCATTTTATTCTTAGTTCTGTTGGTACTATGGTGCAAACAATAGAACTGCACGAAGGAGATGGATTTCTGTGCAGGAAATTTCTTCGGATTCTTTCGTTGTCTTACAGAAATAACCCTGGCAGTATTTTACGTCCCAGAGTGCATTTTCCAGTTTGATATGGAAAAGTAAATATCTTGTCTTTTAAGGAAAATTTCACATGTTGCTGGTTATATGCAGTCTTCCCAAATGCAAATGTTAGCATCGCTGTGCAAACTGGAACCGCTGTTTAAGGCATTGACAAAGAACGGCTCTCCCCTACTCTGAATTAATTACCAAGTATTAAAAAAAGGAGGTGCTGCAGTATCCTTCAGAAATTACATACCTGCTGGGTACCCTGGCTTTGTGCCACATGAAAGAGTAGCTGAGTTGGTAGGTTACATAATGTGAAACCTTTTTTCATGCCTCTATTTTAGCATGTGTTTTTCTCTTGGCTAGGCATGAAACTGGGACCAGAAGCCTTCAGGTTTGATGGTGGTGTTGAGGCCATTGCCACAAGACAAAACGAAAAATACTACATCCTACGCCCGGAAGTCATAGAGACCTACATGTACATGTGGCGGTTCACTCATGATCCAAAGTACAGGCAGTGGGGATGGGAAGCTGTAGAGGTAATGTTCTGTAGGAGTTTCTTCTTATTAATTCCTCATGTCTTGTTAAGTGAGCTATTGAATGATATCTGGATGTTGTTTAGCAGGTGGAGAGTAAGGTATGTATGTGGAATTAGTAATATCGACTCAAATTTCCAGAGATTCGTTTAATAAATAAATGACCTAAGATAATTTTCACAAAGCCAAATACTGCTGGTATTGTGTATTAGAAACATGCCTTGTGATTTCTCCGTCTTAAACACTTCTCAGCTCAGGGTCGTATTCGGATGTACTGCTCAAGATGTTGAGTATTGCTGCATGGGAATGGAAAGTGCAAACGTGTCAAATTTGAGCCTTGGCCATGGAAGTAATTTTCAGGAAGTGTATTTTAAACAGTGATTATATGAAGGTGATTTATAATTAAGGTGATGAAGGCCATAGATGAAGAACTTGATAGTACCACACATTTTAAAAGTGATTCACTTTCAAAAAGCAGAGGTCATCTGGACTGAACTCCATCAATAATAACAATCTCTTCTAGATTCAGATTTCTTGTCCCACTAGCCTTTGAGCTTCAACCAGTCATGCTGAACCTAACTAGTTGCATTTGCCTAGCACAAGGCTTCCAAGAGGGCAGCTAGTCTATACTGCAAAACTGGGCTGTGCAGTTCCGTTGTTTCCCCTATTTCAGTGGTGAATCACCCTTATTGTTAGAGGTGAGAGCTTTTGAATTTACCGTGTTTCATCCTCCAGGTACAGGTCCTTATTACACGTCTAGAGTTCTCTTATTTTCTCCTCACGTTGATCTTGCCCTCGCTAACTTATTTGCCTTTCGCTCTTACTTTGGAACTTCTAAGCAGACTGAGATCTTATAGGAGATTAAGGAAGACGGAAAAGATAATTTTTGTGGCTCTGGATACTTAAGAAAAATGCAAAAGTAAGGAAAAGAGAACTCTTGTGCAGTATTTTGTTCACGGTGACGCCCTCCTTTGCAGAGTTGCTGCTTTCCAGGATTTCAAAACGCCCTGTTGGTCAGTTTGTCCAACGCCTCTTGTTTCTAGGATTGTATGGTTATAACTTTCTTGGATGGGCCTACGCTGCTAGTTGTAGAAGGTTGCTCTATACTAGGGGAAGAACATGTCGACTTGTGTCCTGCAATTTCTGATCCCTGAGGGACCCTGCTTAGAGAGATGTTGCTGGGTTATGACACCATATATGGCATCCGCCACTTACCTGGTTCCCGCAGCTAAGATCCATAATTGTATTCACTCTTCGCTGTGTGAGATACTGAGCGTATCTCAAATGTTGTGCAGATATTGTTGAGCGTTGTGAAAAAAGAGCGTGTCAAGTTTGATAATTAGATATTCTTGAAGAATAAAATCTATGGTAAAATCTGTTTTCCATAGAGGAATAGCTGCTAGCATTAACTATAGCTCTCTCTAACTTCTCCTTGTTTGAAAATTCACAGCAATTCCACATCTGCAGTCAACACTGTGTTCAGCTAGGTAGACTGGAGTTATTCAGGACATTTTATTTGCCTCCCCCAGATGTTGGCTCTATCGGCCGTGAAACAATGTGCTCCTGAGTTAATGATTCCAAAGCAAATTTAAAAAAATATAACCCCTCTAATCCAGAGTGCTGTTCCCTTACTTTCTTCTTCGCTAACACCACCCATAGGCAAACATTTTACTACTGGAATCTTCCCAGGCAGATTAGAATTGGAGTATTAACAATGGCTGTTTATGGAAGTCATCCCACCAGGCTTCATCAGCGCCAAGTGTTCCTTCTCCAGGAGCTGTTTTTCCTGACTCGTCGTTGCTGCCCACACTGATAACATTGTTATAAACAATTGAAATGTTTTCCTTATTATTATTTTTCTCTTACCCTGTTGGTTCAGTTTGTGTTTATTTCAAGTTTGTACACTCCTTAACCTTCTTCGTGCTCCCCATGTGTTCCTTGTTTAACATTCTTGGGGTTACTCTCTCGTCTGGCTCTCATGTGGTGGGTTGCAGCTGGTGTGGGAGGTGCAACTGGTCCCATTCTGTGTGGGCTCATCTTCCACTGTCCTAACGTGCAGTTGCATCTTTCACAAAAACAAATCTTGCAGCTTCACAGAAGTTACACAGACAGTTGTAGGTTTCACTTTCCTTTTTTTTTTTTTTTTCCTCTTCTTCCTGGATCACAGAATCACAGAATGGTGCGGGTTGGAAGGGACCTCTGGAGACCATCTAGTCCAACCCCCCTGCTACAGCAGGTTCACCTAGAGCAGGCTGCACAGGATCCCATCCAGGCAGGTTTGAATGTCTCCAGAGAAAGAGACTCCACCACCTCTCTGGGCAGCCTGATCTAGTCCTCTGCCACCCTCAAAGTAAAGTTTTTCCTCATGTTCAGGTGGAACTTCCTGTGTTCCAGTTTGTGCCCATTGCCCCTTGTCCTGTTGCTGAGCACCATTGAAAAGAGCCTGGTCCCATCCTCTCGACACCCTCCCTTTAGATATTGATGAGCATCAGTCCTCTCTTCTCCAGGCTAAACAGACCCAGGTCTCTCAGCCTTTCCTCATAAGAGAGACGCTCCAGTCCCCTCCTCATCTTCGTAGCCCTCCGCTGGACTCTCCTCAGTAGTTCCTTGTCTCTCTTAAATGGGGAGCCCAGAACTGGACACAGGACTCCAGATGTGGCCTCACCAGGGCAGAATAGAGGGAGAGGGCCTTGCCCTGCTGTCCACATGCTTTTAAATGCACCCCAGGATACCACTGGCCGCCTCAGCCACAAGGGCACGTTGCTGGCTCATGGTGAACTTGTCCACCAGGACTCCCAGGTCCTTCTCCCTAGAGCTACTTTCCAGCAGGTCAGACCCTAACCTGTACTGGCACATGGGGTTATTCCTCCCCAGGTGCAGGACCCTGCACTTGCCCTTGTTGGACTTCATTCAGTTCCTCTCTGCCCAACTCCCCGGCCTGCCCAGGTCTCTCTGAATGGCAGCACAGCCCTCTGGTGTATCAGCCAGTCCTCCCAGTTTTGCATCACCAGCAAACTTGCTGAGGGCACACTCTGTCCCTTCTTCCAGGTCATTGATGAATATGTTGAAGAAGAGTGGACCCAGTACCACCCCTGGGGAACACCACTAGCTACAGGCCTCCAACAAGACTCTGGGCCACTGATCACAACCCTCTGAGCTCTGTCATTCAGCCAGTTCTCAATCCACCTCTCTGTCCACTCACCTAACCCACACTTCCTAAGCTCTCCTAGGAGGATGTTATGGGAGACAGTGTCAAAAGCCTTGCTGAAGTCAAGGTAGGCAATACCCACTGGTCTCCCATCATCTACTCAGCCAGGCATGCCATCATAGAAGGCTGTCAGATTGGTCAAGCATGATTTCCCTTGGTGAATCCATGCTGACCACTCCTGATAACCTTCTTTTCCTCCACATGCTTAGAGCATCCAGAATAAGTTGTTCCAACACAACTGGAGGTGAGGCTGACTGGCCTGTAGTTTCCTGGGTCCTTCTTCTTGCCCTTTTTGAAGTCTGGAGAGGCATTGGCTTTTCTCCAGTCCTCAGGCACCTCTCCTATTCTCCATGACCTTTCAAAGATGATGGTTAAGTGGTTTAGCAATAACATCTGCCAGCTCCCTCAACACTCATGGGTGCATCCTATCAGGACCCATGGATTTGTGGGTGTACAGTTTGCCTAAACGATATCTAACTCTGTCCCTCCTTGACCGAGGGAAAGTCTTCCTTTCTCCAGACTTTCTCTTACCTCCAGGGACTGGGAATCCTGAGGGCCAGCCCTAGCAGTAAAGACTGAAGCAAAGGCAGCATTCAGTAACACCTCCTTCTCTGTATCTTCCAATACCTGGGCACCCACCTCGTTCAGCAGCGGGCCCACATTTTCCCTAGTTTTCCTTTTGCTACTGATGTACTTGAAGTTCTTCTTGTTGTCCTTGGCATTCCTTGCCAGATTTAATTCCAGGTGGGCCTTAGCCTTCCTTGGTGCATCCCTGCATACTACGACAACATTCCTATATTCCTCCCAAGTGGTCAGTTCCTTTTTCCACATTCTGTAAACTTCCATCTTCCCTTTGAGTTTTTCCAGAAGCTTCTTGCTGATCCATGCAGGTCTCCTGCCTCCTTTGCTTGATTTAGTACTAATCTTGACCTCGGATCAAGTGGTGCTTGAATGTTAACCAGCTGTCTTGGGCCCCTCTACCTTCTAGAGCCCTAACCCATGGGATTCCTTCAAGTAAGTCTTTGAGGAAGCCAAAGTTAGCTGTCCTGAAGTCCTGGGTTGTAATCCTACTTATTGATCTTACTTAAAAGGGCTTGAATTCCTTGATGTTTATAGCCTGTGCAGCTCCACCTGATACTGTATTTTATTTTTACACCACATGTCATGATAGCTTACCACAACTATTTCATGAATACTGCTCCCTCTTGCTCCATATTCTTGCACCAGAGAGCACGTCACGCCACCCTTTTGTTCTGGGGGAGGTCCCTGACCACTGAATATGGTTGGTTTAATGACCAACACATGTTCTACAAAGAGGAAGCTGAGATTGAAACAAGACAAAATGAGGAACAATCAGACCGTTGGTTGTTGCCTCAAAAGGATGTTTTTCAGGTGTTTCATGTCCGTTTTCAATTTATACACTGGAAATAGGAACTCCTTAGGTTCGTTTCCCAGTGCCCTTGTAGTAGAAATGGAGGCTGCTCATGACTTCTAAACTCTCCAACAAGTCTTTTAATTTTTTCTGTAACTTTTATAGGCTAAAAACATGTTCTACCCTCGCCATTTTTCCTTTGGAAACTTGCTTTACTGCTTTAATTTGAGTCCAAGATCATTCTGTATGTACTCCAGCAGCTGGAGAAAATGCAGTTATGACCGACAGCAATATCTACGGTTACTGAGTCAGAGAGGTTTTATCAGCTTAGCTCATGAAAGTCTCCCTTTCTGCATTATAAATGTGGCACATAATTTGAATTCATCGCACTTCCTTTGTTTTTTCCCTTTATTGTCCTTTGAGACTGTCAGCCGGTTTCCACTCTGCTTGACGTTTTCCATTACTCTAGCATAACTAATCTTAGCCACCCTCATCTTCTGAGAACAACTAATTTAAAAGGTGTTTTACGGTTTCTTCCCGCCCACCACTACCCCACTGTCAGAGTGAACGCCGCTGTACTCTGGTGCTGCAGGTATGGGCACGAAAGGCCACTGCTGCCAGTTAAAGGAGGGTGTCAGCCAAGAGCCTTTTTATCTTACTAGTGCTGCGTGTGAATGTCCTGTTCCTTTAGTTAAGTGGGAGGTAGCTGTGCGTCACGTTTGCGTCCAGTAGACACCACCAGATGGCTAACACGGTGCACGGTAACCTCTTCGTACATCCTAGCAGTATGTTCGGGTACCTCTACAGTATCTCCCTGCAGGGAACTCGTAAAGAAGGCTCTAACTACATGTTAGAGCACATAAACAGCAAATGCAATTTGCTTTTATTTTGCCTCACCCTGTTTAGACTGCAGATGTTGCCTTGAATTATAGCCTTATCCTTCAAGTTCTCCTTTTGCCGTGCCCGGGAAAACATAATCTTGTGTTCGACACTGAAAATCCAGACACAGATTCAGCAGTTTGAATTCATTGCAGGTTGAAGTAGATGAGAGGGAAGGAGTACAAGCCAGGGGAAATTACTTGTTTAAACTTAAGTATATTTGTCACTTAGTAAAAGTGTCCATGAAAACTAAAGACACATAAGAAAAGATAAATAGGCCTGTTATATTTTAAAGGATTTCTCCTGGAGAAAAATCCCTTTTAAATATACAATAGGCAGCTTACTCCCCAGCGAAAACTGTGGCGAGCCTGACAAGCAAGCTAAAGATACGCAGATAGCTGCAGGGACTCCGGGGCAAACAAGGACGTTCAGCATATCTACTCACACAGATCTTGAACAGCCTTTGGAGCAGGTGGAGGTGATGGGTACCTCGGTAATTGTGGGTGACTTTTAGTCCCATCTCTCATCAGAAGGTGCTGCTTCTGCCTGTGTGCTTGGTTTAGACAGCTCTTCTGCCTTTTCGTACCTTTTCACCGTGTGTGGTTTGAAATGCAGCATCTTTCCCTAAACAAAATCTACATCCCGTAATCACTTCAGTGGTATTTGTAATAACTTCAGAAACAGGGGGACTAGTTGTCTTCCATCTCTCCATCGGGGGTTCAATAAAGCCCCAGGTATTTCTGCCTGAAAGTTGTTGCTCCAGTACCCATCTCCTCAGCAAGCACCGTGTTTCGGGGTAGAGTGGTCCTGAGTGGATGTAGCGATCCACCACGTAATTCTCATTCTGAGGAGTTATTTAGGGCTAAAGAGCATTTTCTGGATTTGTAGTTGAATACCGAATTGTTTCAAATATAATCATCTCAGATTCTCTTCACTCCTTTGTTGTACTGCATGATACCAGAGAGTTAAACAGAATAAGAAAAATGAAGAGGCTAAGAATACTTCTGACATTGTTAAAAAGGTCGATTATAAAGAGAAAAGATGAATTAATATTTTTAAACAAAGCAGTGATAAAAGATCTAATATTCAAACAAGGTATTGGATAGCCGTGTATTTAAAGAAGTTATGACTCATATGTAGACGTATAGGTACCACCTTTCAAATGCAAGCACCTGTCTAAAAAAAAGAAAAGCAGCAAAGTCTATTAAATAGTATCACGGAATAGACCGTCTGTTCTTCCAGCACCAGGTACATGGGGTTTGCCCTTCTGTGTACACCCTTCATCTGATCTTTCTTCTCCTTCAGAATTAGCTGACTGTAGAGAACATTCCTGTGGGCAGAAAAGGAATTTTATTTTTAGGTGATTTTTTTCTCTTGCAAAATAGGAATCAATCGTCTGTTTTACACCTTTTAACTGAATACGCAGTTTGGAAACTAGTGAGAGAAAACCGCGCTCTTACATCTAAAACATGCTGCATTGTCCAGCCACGCACTGGCTTTCCATCCACCCCTGTGTAACAGACAAAGCTTCTGCACAAAGCTATCGAAGAAGAATAGTACCTACTGCAGGAAAGGAATTCAGCCACGTCAGAGGTTTCCCGTTGAGAAATGAAATAAGTGCAAAGAGAAGCCAAACAGCTTTCACAGAAAAGGGAGAGTTGCCTTTCCTTTTTCAAAGGGACTTGCAGCAGGTGGGGAAAAGGCTGGTCTTTATCATGGTGTTCAATTCTGTCACGATAATTTCTAAGCACTAAAATATGACCACGAAAGGCAAATGTGACATGATCGCTGAAGGCTGGCAGACAAGCCTCTGCGAGAGAGGGAAAAGAAAATAAGTGACGATCCATATATCTTTCCATCCCTGTATCTTTCCTTCTGAAAACGGGTTTGTGTTCACTTCTTTTATTTATCATTTTTCTTCTCTTTCTAACTACAAAATCAGGTACATGTGCCTGTGTCCTTTATTAAAAAGTTTTCTGTCTAGAGCCATATGCAGTTTTCATCTCTTCATGACAAAATTGTGACAATTTTTGTTTTGTTAATCCCACTGGTTATATTTTTTTTTTTCCCCCTCCTCTTTAGGCACTGGAAAAACACTGCAGAGTAGATGGTGGCTATTCTGGCATTAGAGATGTTTATAACAATCATGAAAGCCATGATGATGTGCAGCAAAGCTTCTTCCTTTCAGAGACGCTCAAGTAAGTTAAGAAAGTTGACTTTCTTTAATATGAAGTAGTTCTGTGTATCGTCTTTACAGGTAAGTGTTTGTCATTGGTACCCTTGACACTGACGTAACAAAATCTGACTGAAATAGCAGAGCTTTTCTTAGGTGACGGGAAGCCAAATTGCCCTTTTTTTCCTCCTCTATCAATAAACTAAATTCTATGACTTTGGGAAGTCATCTTTATGTCTTTTAAAGGTTCTTGATAGTCTTTGTTGAGCAATTACGTCTCCTAGCTTTGATGGGATCCAATCACATATGCCAACGCTAGTGAAATGACTCGACTGGACAGAGGAGTTATCGGGCTCGTGTTGCACACTTTTAATTTTAGAGCTACAGAAAAAGAAGTGCACTTGCATAGTAAGCTCACAGGGCCTGTTAAGAGAGAAAAACAAAAGGTTTCATTATCTACCACAGTCTTCTAAGTTTTTAATGACATTAAGGAAGTTTTGTCTTGGTCCCTCCACTTTTCTTTTTTTTTGCTGTGCAAGAAAAGGTTGCAAAGACCCGAAAGAAGCAATCGTGCCGTTTGGACAGGAAGTGTGACACTCAAGTAAATGAAATATCATGAATACATCTGTATTCATAGTGGCACTTTTTGAGATCGTGCACTCCTCCTACTACACCCTTTAAATTGGCCTATCAGAATTAGACCAAGAAAAGCCTTCAGAAAAGGATTGTGATTGAGAAAAAAAAAAATTAATTTGCAAAGCAGACTTTCGTCCCTAAGCAGACTTCAGTAATCAGTCTACAGTAGCTATTACCTCGTATCATAAATAAATAAAACATTGGATTTGTTTCTGCTGGGTTTAATAGCCCCTGTCGGAGTAAAGGGATGCCCAAGCTACTGGTCTAGTGCTAGTTTTCTTCTTTAAAAATGCGAAGGCAAAGGTTGTTCTCAGAAGTAAGACAGGACTGGGCTACAGTATTTTCATTCCTACACCTCGATCTATGTGGACATTCAGGAGAAACAAAAATACTACAGTTGGATATTATCAAAACAATCTGTAAGAAAATTACTGAGGATGAAGAAGTAAACGAATATTTAACCTTGATGGCCTAAACTCCTTTGTCCTCTGTCAGGATAGGGGGGTTCTTTTGTCGGTTTGCAGCCGCTCTTGCCCTTGAGTCCAATCTGAGTTGAGCACCCCACAGTTCTGTACTAATCATGGTGATGCTGGGACTTCGCTGGTGTTTTGTGTTTGGTCGGCTGTTTCCATCGGTACCTTCACCTGGGGAAATCAGGTGTTGATGTTTTCCTGCAAACTGCTGCACTCCCACTTCCCTGATGCGGTCACATTTCCTGCTGTTTTTTCTTGCCAGGTACTTATATCTGCTGTTTTCTGAAGATGATCTTCTTCCATTCGAACACTGGGTCTTCAACACAGAGGCTCATCCTCTCCCTGTTCTTCACAAAGATGATGGGAATAAAGAGGAAAACCAGAAATAGATGAAGATTAAGTTATACTTTGTTTCATTCCTTATGTTTCTTGCCAGGACTTGGGCACATGATTTGATTTTAAATTCCTGAGTGAAAGTTTTAAATCAAGTGTTTTGCAGTCTGTTTTCTTTAACAGTGAATATTTATGGATGGGCCCCAGCTGATTATGATAAATCTTCATTCCTCTTATCCAGCTGAATCACTTCTTAGAAGATAGATAGGACATCTCTCCAGGTTTTGTGAGGTTGCAGTGTCATCTTGGCCATGACGATCAGAGGGTCTGCATGTTACTTGTTTCCTGTTATGCTTTTAATTTGACTGCAAAATCCTTTTCTCCTCTGTGAGGAGATGTCTGCTTTAAGCTGTAATATTTTGCCATGTTGCAAAAAGCCATATTGAATTAAGTATAAAGAGCTTTTTTTTTTTTTTTGTTCTATGTTGATTTGTTTTGTGTGTCTTCCGAGACAAATCTTGTGACTGTGACAGCCTCTTCTTACGCGGGTCTATCATTACTTGGTAAAGTATCTGATGTATTTCATTGTCAATGAAGTCTACGTAGGAATATTTTCATCTCATGCAGACACAACTCTGAAACTGCAGTATACGTTGAAGTTAGTGTAAACTTAGTTTTTATGAATTTAGCACATTAGTTAGCAGTCCTTAGTTTTTCAGGTTTTGATTAGAATATTGTGATAGAATAAATTGTTCCCTCCCTTTTCTAGGTGGTGTAATTCTCATCTCTTTAGTCAGGCTAAATACAGAGTAAAATAAGAGTCATTTCGTATTAGGAAAGGAAGTCTTACCTTCTTTACACATTTAGTCCAGTAGCTTTCATTTGGTTGGATGGTAAAAAGACAAAAAAAATACCTGATGACATTTACCTTGAAGCTGAGAACTACACCAGAGACAATTTGTTTGGTTTTCTGGGACTCTCTCAAACAGATAGGGTCAGTCCTGACAGTTTCTTGTCACAGAGCAATTTAATGTATCTACATGAATAAAATTAATGTCCAGATGCCTCAGAGAAAACTTGTCTCCTTAAAAGAAGATAATCATTCGGAGAGGACATTATCCAGCGTACAACTAAAACTTCCTGAAAGCACCGGGTCACTCTTCTCTCCGTGACAGAAACCCAGTGTGCTAAAATTTACTCCCTAGATTATAGGCCTGGCTTAATAAGAAAGGCAGCGACTTTGCCAAAAATACTTTACTTTGTAGCATCACCAAAGGGAAAAAAATTAGGCACCATTAATTCCTGTTTCTACTTAAGAATAGTTTGGTGTGATTGACATGATTATTAAGTCTCACTAGGTTTTCCTTTAATGAGAGGATGACTTTCACGGATTTTGAGTAGGGTGTAACGCCTGCCTCCCTGTTCTCTGGTTTGACTGCAGCAAAACAAATACGGTTCTGAACAGTAATGGTCTTTAAAGGTATTTGGTAAGATAGCGCACTTTTCCAGCGTAGCTCATCACAGCCAAGGAAACAAATTCGTTAGGCATTACAGAGTACATTTTTCTTCTCTGCTGACAGAGGTCTGCGATGTCGTCGTTCTTAGGTAGACGCCAAGAGCAAAGATAGCAGATTACAGTTTTATATATAGCAGCTGGAGCCTGGCCCATGAACTCCTCCGCTGCAGGCTGTAGAGACAGCGCTGCTGCTCTGCTTCCCCTGCAGCCAGAGAAGGTGGCATGTGCCACCTAGAGCTGTCAGAGGCATTTATGTAGGGGGCCAGGCAAGAGGATCTTCAGTGATGCTGATCCTCCTGTCCCAGGACTGGCAGAGCTGAGCACTCAGACATGGACGTTAACAGGGGTACCCTGCTGAGCCTGGGCACCCCAGAGCCGCGAGAACGGATGCAAATGTATGTGCATCTGCCGGAGATAAAGCCTGCTTACATGGAACTGGCACCTTGAGTCAAGAATTTTTGCTTTACCACCTTTTTTTTTAAATTATTATCATTTTCTTTTTTAAAGTATGGATTCCCTTATGTCACAGTAACAGGTTTCTGAAACTAAACGAGCAAGGATGAAGTCTTGGCTCTCCTCTGCTGAAAAGCAGAGCTCCTGCTAGTTTTGATACTCCGGGTTTCGCATCATTGGAGGACTGTATTTCACTGTATTTCTTCAGAAACAGTATTTATAAGAGTGCCTTTTTTTTTTTCCCCTCCCCAGATACCGCAGAGGAATTACAGCTGTGGAATAAAACCAGAAATTCTCTTCCCTCTTTAACAAAAAAACTGCTAATAATTACTTTTGTCTTTGTTATCTTTATTGGGTCATCCGCTGCTGCCTGCCACCGGGTTGCGCACGTGCTGCTGCAGGCCTCCTATCAGTTAGATAACAGCTCAGACAAAAAAACACGGCAAGAAGTGGGGTTCGTCAGCCTCTTTGTACATGGCTTTCTGTGTCACAGTATGCTTCCCCCCAGAGGAGGGAAAACAAGCTGAAGAGAAAGAATGGACAGCTCTTCCCCATCTTGCCTAAAGCAGGCTACAAACACACAACTCTTGTATTCCTTGGGTCCGGTGTACTTAAATATAAGCATCACGACTGTTCCGTTGTGATACAGACACTTAGGGTTGTTTATTTTGGGTTGTTTTGGTTTAGTTTGGGAGTTAGGATGGTGTGAAAGAGCACAAATTTGATGTGACTGGTATTGGTATTCAGGTTGTCTGTACAAACTGCACTATAATGTACTTTTTGTAAACTATTGTAAGTAGACGAGATGATTGTACAACATGTAGATCTGCCAACTGTAAGAAAAAAACCCCTTTTCATAAACTGAGAATATATTGATTTTTCTTCCTTTTTTTTTTTTAAATACCCCCCCAAACACCCAAGTTAGAGCGATCATTTTGAAATGGTCAGTACTTACCACTGCTTGTTAGATCGCTGAGATGACGTGGAGTTTTTTCCTGTTCCCTGAACTAGCTGCCTGGTACTGGCTAGTGATAGTCACTTCATGTTCCCCGTCATTCCAAAGAGCAAACGAAATTGCTTGGGGCAGGGGGAGCATTATCCCCGCGTGAACACCCTGCCTATACTTTTTTCCATTTCTTCATAGCTTAAGAATGCATTTCAATCTGCGTACGTTAAGTCCTAAGAGAGAGATCACTTTAAACAGCACCCACATTGTTTCATGGGGAAAAAGAAAATGTTTTGGTTGTTTGTGAGAGAAGTATTGCATATGTGTTGGTTGTACACAGATTTTTGCAACCCCCAATGGCTCACTGTTTCTACAGTGACTTCATCATACAGATTATCCATTTCTGTCATGCATTTAAATCGTTTTTGATTTGTACGTAGTCCATTTAGTCTTTTCATCTTTATATAAACTGAAATTACGGAATACATAACAGATCAAGATGCTTAATTTTTAAGAACTTATATTTGTAAAAATTTCTCTATTGTGAATAAAGTCTTTTAATATATCTGTTCAACTTGTTACGGTTTTTCCTAAGTGCGTTGCAGAAGTAACTACTGCCGCGTAGTCTGGTTTGGCTGCTGCACGCCTGAGTTTCTGACAGCAGATTGGTTCGGTACGGATCAGTACTGTGTGACCTTGTTTGGATACTATTATTAATTAATGTGAGTCAGCATACGGAGTTGCTACCACAGAAATGAATCCCTAGAAGTTTTTCTCAATAGAATCCATCCTACCAGACGTGTTTCGGTAGAAAGTGAGCGTACTACTGAAAAGCAGGAGGCGGGGAGGTCGGAGGTGGCCGGCAGTAAGCACGGCAAAGGTCAGTCACTCCAATTCCTGTTCTGTACAATCCAGGCGGGCTGCAGCTAAAGGCCGTTTCGGAGCAAACACCGGGGCGGAGATGACAAGGCCGTCACAGTGCCCAGTGTTACGTGCTCATGTAATGGAACACCGCTGTTCGTCCCTCCTCCAGACGAGACAGGAACAGTTGTCATAGGAACTGAAACTGCGTTTCGTGTCGGAAAGATCTCCCATGTAAACGCTGAAATAACAGCTACACCTCGTAGGTAACCGTGTTTTCTGAAAGCCTCATCCAAAGACGTGAGTGAAGCAAACTGCAGGGATTTTACAGAACAGTCTCAGCAGTATCCATTTCGGTCAAAGGACTTCCTCATTAGACCTGCTTACGTAATTTTTGAGGGTAGCTCTTAGACCTGATGTCTCATTTTTCCAGCACCTCTGTGGGTGTGGAATCCTTGGGGCAGCCAGCAGGCGGTCCCCTCCTGTAGCTGGCTCCAGGACCACACAACGTGCTGCTCAACGAGTGAAACGTCGTTGGTGCAGCACGTTGTTCACAAGAGATGTCAGTACAAGCCCGGGTTCGACCAGTTCAGTCTCTTAATTGGATGCTTGGTGTGGTTTGTTTCCTGCAGGGGAAAAAGGGCTGGGTTGTCTCGTCAGTCCAGACAGACGGGATTTGCCCCACCGCCTGCATCGCCCTATGGCCTTGCTCTATCACAAGAGGAACTCGGCACTCACATGACAGCATTTGCTATGGAAACAGCCCTTCATCTGATCCGCCTTAATCCTGGGATTAGTCTGACTTGGTTGATCTCAAATGCGGGAGGAAAAATTATTTCTTTTTTACCGAAAAGCAGTCTGCCAAGCCCAAGAAATGGTCAAGAGACTCGCGGTTCCTGTCTGCATACTCTAAGAAGAGATAAAACATAGGTTTTGCTCTCTCCTGGTTTTACACGTTCATACACGCACGAAGTGGGGGATGGAGCAAGCCACGCAGCCGCGGAATCCAGTCAGAGCCCAGCAGGCTATTAGCCCTCAACAGCACCGCAAAACCCAGCCGTCTGACCTTCGTTTCTTAAGGGGTCTGCTCCTCCATCTGCACCAGCTCTCGCTCACCCTGGAATTAAAAAGATCATCCTCCCTAAAACTCGCACATGCTCTCCAAACTTCCCATGCACACTTTGAGGCCCGTTTCTGGAAGGGTGGCTGCCTTTCACCGTTCCCATACTGACATTTTACAGGACATTAAAGACTCCTCTCATTACTGATATTTTATCCCTTCACTTAGGTTGTGCTTTACCTTTACACCATCCATCAGAGTAGCACCGAGGTACTATTAGTCTTGAGCACCTCAAGTTATCAGAAAATAATAAAATTGTCAGTGTGACTTTATTATACTGTCACAGTCTGGCCATGGATTCACCTGCCAAGGAGCATCGCCCTATGACAAGGGGACTTGCTGGTCCTACAGAAGCTCAGAGAGGTGTTACAGTTGGCAAGGCACATGACAGAAGAGCCCACAGTTACTTCAGCCACAGGGGATACCTGAAGGTGATGCTGAAAATAGTGATCCTACAGCAATGACAGGTTACATGATTTAAAAGTTCATCAGCCCGTACAGAAGTAGCACACAGGCAATGGCAGACTGAGGTACCATCTAATAACATCCTGCCCCAGCTACTCCCCAGGCCCATGGCAGGAGCTGTCAGCCCCTCAAAGACACATCTCCATACAGCCAGATGAGCACAGGGACACCCAGGCAGGCCAGAGCCTATGTGAGGGACCATGAGGAAAGGACATCCTGCCCAGGCCCGCTCCCAGAGCTGTCCCAGGAAAGCCTCAGCCCTGGTGCCCAGGTGTCCACCCATCCGCATGAGTCAAAAGGAGCAACTTTTTTCGAGAGCACCTTTTGGACTGGGGTGGGGAGGGTGTGCATTGCCAAGGAGTATGTGGGGGAAGAATAATTTGGATTTGCACAAGAGGCATCAAAGGTGAGGAAAGCAAGGGATATAGGCGATTTGGATAGGAACAAGGATGGGAAAATACAGGAATGAGGGGTAAGAATCACACAGAATCACAGAAAGTTTAGGGTTGGAGGGGACCTCTGGAGATCATCTGGTCCAGCTCCCCTGCTACAGCAGGTTCACCTAGAGCAGGAGTCCAGGCAGGTTTTGAGTATCTCCAGAGGAGGAGACACCCCAAGCTCTCTGGGCAGCCAGTCCCAGGGCTCTGTCACGCCAGCCTGACCTGAAGAGCCAGCCACGTGCAAGTCGTTTGCTGGCTGACACGCTTCTCCAGCTCTTCCCTGCTCCTGACCATTCTTTTTCAATCCAATTTCTAATTATTTTCCTGAGTGAGGGACTTTTCTACATGTGCACAAACACCAAGCTCGTTCTCGCACGCGTGCGACCGTGCTGATCTGTGCAGCTGGCCGTATACGTTCTGTACACTTCGGTCTATTTATGCCCCTCCCTACGGCGGATGCATGCTAAGCCCAGCTGCTGGCTGGACCCAGGGCACAGAGCTGTGGCAGCCTCACCAGCCTGCCACGTTCGGCTGCCCCAGCGCGACAGAGCCCAGAAGCCAAGGATGAGGACGAGGTTTTGGGAGTGCCTGTGCGGTGGGCAGCTGCGTCGCTGGTCGAACTCGGCTGGTTTGAATTTGTTTTCTAAAATACATGGTCAAAGGTTTTCACCTTTCTTGCTCTGCTTGTTAAGATCTCACAGTTGTGATCCTGCTGCTCTTACTCAGAAGTTTAGATGTTATAACCCATCTTTATCTCTAACTGGAGCCTGACTATTAACCTTCACCTGCTAAATACTTGCTATTTCATAACCAGCACGTTCCCTTCCAAACAGCTTCCTGGTTTTGTGCCTGTTCCTTAAGGCACCTCAGTTGGTATGAAACATCTCTGTGCTTTCGTCCTCCTTTTCTCACTCTGGCACTTTACAGCTGCTGCTGGGGGCACCTCTTCTTCCCTCAGCTCCAACTACCTCAGGTGCCCCCAGACCCTCTCCAATGTGGAGACCGTTACCCCAGAGATAACACATCTCAGAGCTTGGTCCTCTGCTGCTCTTCGAGTCTTACAAGTCACTGCTGCTTGCTCCTAGCATGTTAAAGCCCTCGACTTCAAAAAACTCAGAATAAGAGGAGGCTCATAACCTTGCTACTTTCACGTTTGCAGTGTCCAGTGGCACGTTCAACCCCATGGGAAGAACTGTTGCCACGTGCAGCGATGAGCTCTATCTATAAGCTCTGTTCTGTTCCCACGATTTGCAATACAAAAATATTACAATGTTCTATTTCAGAAGTACAGTGCAAAGAATTGTTAAGCAGGGGGGACAAAGTAAGGGATGAGCAAAACTATATCAAAAGCTCTATTTACATGAGGTTTTATTATAGTTTGATTATCTTTTGGCTACAGCTAAATGTTCAGCCACAGCTGCTTTCTGTTTCATTTGCTTCTGGGTTTGATGTAATTCCCAGCTCCTCTTCTGTGTGTTTCAAAAGCTTTTCCTTAGATATTTGCATTTAGCTTTCCAGTGCCAACAACTAGCCATAAGCACTCCATTTAAAAAAGAAAAATAAAAACACGGCAAAACTTTATGTCACTTTAAATATCAAGCTACCACTCCATGGTACGTAAATAAGCAGAAACAGAGCTTGTTCTAAAAACATGTTTTTCGCGTGCAGTTCCAGTCCTTACAGTTTATACGACACTTGCTAATCTATGACTGCACAAGGGTTTCAGGATTTGTCTCAGCCATCCCCGCAGGCACCACCCAGAGCTAACAAGGGCAGCAGCAGCGAATTAATCCTACAAGACTCCAGAGCCATTCTGGGCAGGAGCTGGCAAACACCAGAGCGCAGGAGAAACCCGGGGAAAGCAAAACGTAATGGCTCAGAATACCACCAAGAAGAGAGTCTAACATCCAGACACGTTTACTGTGCTCTTCCCTGGAAGGGTAGAGGGAGAAGAGGCTCAAACCATCAGCTCAAGCATCACAGAGCTCCTTCTTTGTGGTTCAGGAACCAGAGAACGAGTTCCTGGTTTTTCTCCTGTGTCAGTAGGAGTTTCCCACCAGTCCCCTTCGCTGCCTGCCCATACGTAACCAGTGTCCCTCAGTGGGCACGTCTCTCAGTGCCGGTGCCCCACAGTCCTGCTGCCCACCACTGGGCTGCTGCAGTGCAGCACGACAGTGTCTGACCAACTTTTGGGCGTGCTGCAACGGAGCTGCTAGATCTGCTGGATTTGCAACTAGATTTGCTAGTAGTTGAAAAGACACAGTTCTTTGCAAATGCACCTTTCAGTTACAGTTTTTTCGAACCACCACTGTCATCTGCTGACCAGAAATTCCACCCAGAGAGCCAGAGGCTCAGGCACTCACTCATGCAGTAAAGGATGCAAGTCAAGTGCCTAGTCTAAGCTGTTAAAGAGCCCCAAACCCGTCCTATGGGGTCAATGAGCTTTCCTCCCCACCTCTCCAGACACCTCCTTGGTCCCACTGAATTCTCCATAGATGTATCAGACAGGAGCTGGCCACAGGAGCAAGGTCTTTGGAGGAGCTCAAGTGCAACAGAGCCAGGTATTGCTCGCAGCACCTCAGCCAAGAAATGCTGTGGAGCTGAGTGCTGTCAGCGCTGTACGGGAAGCAAGGTTACCATAACGGCTTGACTCCTCCCGGAGTCCAGTCATTTCTCCAGAAAATCTGAAGCCCAGGAAAGATTGCTGCTTTATTTTGCGTCAATATTTTAACGTTAAGCAGCAAATTGCCAAGAAGTAGCTTCACACATGCTTTTTCCGCTGCTAGTTACGGTGTAGAGCCAGCTCTCACCACCATGACCACGTGGACTAGAAGCGAGCACGAACAAATCAAAACTCGCTTAAGAGCAAATGGAATCTGCCTCAGTAGTAGTTAACTGCACCACGGACTCCTGATAAAATACTGACTGAGCGTTAATCAAGCAGCAGCCGTGGAAGCTGGGAACAGCCCCTCCCCGCAATATCAAACTCCGTCATGGCTCAGAGCGGAGAAAAGCTCAAGAGTGAAATCCCTGAAAGCAGGAGCAGTGATTTCTCACAGCACAGCGCTGGCACTGCTCAGACAGCCCAGCAAAGTAATTTCAGTGACTTAGCTCCAGTGCAACCCACTCCAGCAAAAGAACAAAAAGCAAAGGAGCGGAGGCTTAGCAGGCTAAAAGAGCAGGAGATTAAAAGAAAGATGCTAGAAATACCGTGAGTCTCTAAAGACAAAGAAACATGTTCTTAAAGCATGAAGCACCTTTCCACTGTAAGTGTCATTACAAGCATACAGATGGAAAACTAATTAAAACACACCTTCAGGGTCCAATGGGACGGAGACAGAAAAAGGGAGTTTATCATCTTATTGACCACCTCTCTCCTGATATCCACGGATGCCAATAAGGGGAAGAAGATAAGCCAGGACCTACATAATGAGGAATTACCTGGGAGGCCCCCCTAGTGTCTCCCAGCAAGACCCACGCAGAGCAATGCAAGAGAGCCTCACGCCGTTTCTGCAAGGGCCCTCAGCTGCTACCAGCACCATTTCCAGTCTGAGAGCTCTAGAGAAAATAAGTTTACGAATGAAGTCAGTTGGTGTTGCATCCACATCTACAGCCCTGAAAAACTGCATTAAATTACAAGAAATTGAGGTTATAGAGAAAAATAATCCTGTTTTCCAGTTTGCTGGGTTTGTTTCAAGCTTATCTCTGAATAACCAATGAAGTATTCTTTGATTTTTTTCTTAGATCCGAAATTGAATACATTTGTCCAGTAAAATGCTGTTGTCCACATCTTACTTTAAGCCAAAACCTGAATGCTCCCTAATAAAAAAGAAAAAGCAAGATACACGTAGACTCTATTAATGTTTTATACGAAGGTATTTTTACAGATATAAGCAATACTTGTAACTAGCCACTTCTGCCGTAGGATTTGATAGACTGTAACACAGATCTCAGTGTCTAATTCTCATTTCTTTCTGTTCCAAGGTAAAAAGGAGGAGGAAACAGCCTCTCGTTGAACTGTGTGAACTTTTTCCAACTAGAGAATTAATTGGTTCCTCTCGATCACAACTGGTTTGGGGCACTAAATCTTCTATCTTTATGCCCACGCTATCACCATCATGGGCTAACTGCGGAAAAAGTCTTGCATCGATGAGCATTTTTCTTTCCAAAAATAACTTACACAGCAAGAAAACGAGCTCCGTTTACGTTGATGGCAACACTCCCGTTTATTTTAGTGAAGTCAATTTTTCACTCAGAGAAAACAATTTCATAGAATTTTACATGGGGAGTCATGGAGCAGATACAGCCTGAGGAACGCTCGAGGAAAAGACAGCATAGGTGCTGTGTGGCTTCTTCTCCTTTTTTAATATCCTGTGGATGATCTATTTTTCAAATACGGTTATTTTAGACAATAAATACTATGTCTTGCTATTCTCACTGAGCAAATGATCCATTTTCTTACCGCTCAGAGCTACATCGTCCCTAGCGAAGACAGATCAGTGCCTTCGATTCAGCTGATGTTTGGCTTCTTTAATTAAAGCACGCATGTCTTAACATGAATAGCTTCAACAAAATTTGAAGCTTTCTTTTCTCCATCATTCTCAAATGTTATAATATATATCACATCTCAGGTTCTTTTTTTCCCCCTCTCCCAACACTGGCTGCCAACGTACATGAAGCCGAATCTCCACCTTTCAGAATTTGCATATGAAATCCTGCAGCCTTCTCCCATTTCTCAGCAACAATTTAACAGCCAGACACAGCAGCGAGTCCCCATTTTGCGGGACTCCGTCATTTTTATAAAATACGCTGCAGAGCACTTCCAAGCATGCCATAGATATTACAGATTGAAACAAAAGGACCCTTGTCAAATAAGAGACCGTTTTGAGATGCATTATTAATAACAACCATCTGAACTCTATAAACGCCATAAAGGAAGCACAAGTTATACAGACACATTCTCTTCCCGGAAATTTTTACAGTAGAAGATAAGATAAATATTAGTCACTGGGCAATTATTCATACAAGAAAAGGTCACAGGGAGATCAGTGGTGAAAAGAATAAGGCAAAATGAGTTGCTAAAAGCGTGGGGTTGAAAAGAAGGTGGCGAAGAGACGATGTAACTTTTGCAAGCAGAAGCCACTAAACTAGGCATGATAAACCATGATATAGGTGAGATGCTTCAGGACTGTCGTGGTTTAAACCCAGCTGGCCAAACCCAGGACAAGGATGGGGGAGGAGAAGGAATCTTCTTGTGTCTCCCACACAAACCCAAAACGGGCACTTAAAAAAATTCATCTTCAGATGGGCAAAGAATTGAGTTATGGTGAGAGTGGCACTGCTGCCTAGGAGACACCTCTTCCCTTTCAGGGCTGAGGCATGCAGAGCAGACACACTGAGCGGCGCAGCTAGAGCACGCCTGCTCTGCCTCTGCGGGACCACCGACTGTGGAAACCTGACGTAAGGGTCCATCGCTGAAAACACGACCTGCTGACTACGACCAAAAAAAAATCATTACCCTGCTATGACTCGGCATTGCAGACTGGCCTCCCGTCCTCTCAGGATTCCACAATTCCCCTCCCTCATCCTGGTGTGTCCATGGGCTCTCTGCTTCTCCATGGCACAAGCAAGTGCTGGTACCATGAGAGGACCCAGCTGCCGGGAAAAGTTCCCGATCTTCACGCATAGTTTTCCTTCCCCGGCTTATTAGAGTGTAGCACGTCTGACAGCCACTTTGGTCTTGCTGTGTTTGTTAAAACAACAAACCCAAACAAAACCTGAGGTGGTATTTTTCCCCCCTGTTATAAAGAGGGCAGTCACAGGTCGTTGTTGCTCATCAACACAAACACCACCTCGCAGTTTTTACCGCTTTCTGCTTAACCTTATCGACTTCACAGCCTGCTGGAACCCCTCACTGGATTTGCCCTTTCGGCAGGAGGTGGGTGTCTATAGACTGTCTTCAAGTAGCTCTCCTAGAGAGATGCACATAGACCTTTTAAAGGTTAGGAGAAACGGAGATTTCCCTGAGCTCGTATGGCTCTTGCCTGCCTACCCAGACCTCGAGCACTTGTTCAGCTTCCTAAATTTGAGTAGGCTTTTTAAATCCCAGCAGTGAATCACAGCCCGGGCTGCAGAGCGCGAGGATTAGCACCGAGGCTACAGCAATCGCTGTAGACTCCAGCAAGTCCCAGGCCAAAGTGTTTGTAGTGTTTAGCGAAGAGCCCCAAACTCTTGTAAACAACATTCATCACAGATCTGCAGCAGGATGAGCTGATCAACAGCACAGAAGCGAGGTCTGTGCTAGCACGGCCACAGCAGCATCTTCAGAGTAGTTTAGGGGAATGTTTTAAAGAGGCACAAGTCATCTCACTGTCTCCAGTTACCAGCAATAATGTGTAAATAATCCATTAAGAAAGGGCAGCCTGCACATCACCACCACTCAGAGGAACCTAAAAGCCCACAAAAAGTGGAAACAGAAACATGATCATTACATTAATTACTGATAATGCAAGATTTAGCAACTCCATTTTATACTATAACATCCCGGCTTCAAAAAGACTGATAGCAAGGACTGCCTCTGAGCCCAAATGCCAGCAGAAATAAACCAGTCTCACTGTTTGGCTTTCTCAAGAGCCTAAAACTGCTGAGACCAACCTGGTTAGGCAGAAAATAGACTTTTTTTGTTGTTTTTAATCCATTCACACCAGTAAATAAACATCACCTGCATCGTGGAACTAACGCATTTTTGATAGTCCCACAGATTTTAATAGAGCAGACTCTTGAACCTTTGAAGACCAGAGGCCATGTCAGACCCTGTTTACTCTCAAACCTCCTCTTCTGCCTCAGCCCCACCTTCAAAAACAAAACACACACCACAACACAACCTGTTATCCTTCTCCACCACGGAGGAACAAACTGCTCCACAGCAAAATCTTCAGCTCTTTTCATGCACTTTTTATCATCCACCTTGTCCTTGCCAGGGCTCTCTCTCATTGCAGCCATCCATACCCCTTGAGAGGGAGCTTCACCAGCCCACACCACAGAGCAGCCCTGATCACCCTTTAGCTCACAAGGACTTTCTCAGCACTTTCACTAGTAACGTGGGAAATTTTTTCTTGCATAGTTTTACTCAGTCTCATTTTTGCTTTGTGTTTTTAATAGGGAAAGAACTTCCCAGGCACACTTCATTCGTGCCTTCCGTCCAGCTTATTTGTCCAAGGAGGCAGGTACCTTAGTAGATCATATACTTCATTTGAGTCTCCTAATGCCTAGTCCCACAGGCTCTAATCTTTTTATCGTACTGTTATATATCTTTAAAACCAAAGGATATTTGCTTTTCTTTCAGGATTACATTCCACTCTCTCTGTCCCCAGAAAAGATGTGAAGGCTGAAACATGCTTATGGAGCAAATACATCAGCCACAGGAGAATAGAAAAGAGGAGGAAAAACTCTTATTCAAACATGGCAATGGAGCAGTACCACACTGGAGTCCTCTTTTCTGGCGCTTCGCATGGGGAGAACAAAACCCTCTCCAAACCAGCCAAGAATTAGATCTGTATTTACGGAAGGGAACATGTACACGAGGCACACAAAACGACTCACCCGAAGTTACAGAGCCAGGCAGTTGAACCCACTCAGCACAGCTGCCAATTCTCAACTCCATTCCATGTTCCAGCCACCAAACAGTATTCTTCCTCCCACCCCTTTGTAAGGCATGAGCCAATTTTACTTTTACGAGACTAAATTACCTCTATTCATCTCCTGTCATGGTAAATGAGTTACTAGCAAAGTCTCTCCTTTCTCAAAATTTTATTCAGAAAGTCTCCTTTTTATAATTCTATTTACCTGTATGTGAAGAAATACACGCTGTTTATACAATCATAAATCGGGTGTGATTTCCATCGCACTACATTGCTGTTTCTTTTACTGCAGGGGAAGAGGTAAGCATAAGCAGTAAAAGAAAAAAAACCGCAAAGAATTAGAAGTGCAGAGATTATGGTTAATATGTCTTAAAGGGGGAAAAGTGTTCCCAGTTTCAGGAGGCAGACTCAAAGAGACACCGCCATGAAGTAACGACCACAGCACACATATCTCAACATGAGGAAGCTGACTCAGGATGCCTCCTGCATCCTCCCTCTGCGTTCCCATGAGGGACAGAGGAACGGCCATACACATCACAGATCGCTCCTGGAGTGGTTGGGTGCAATCAGGAGTCTGCAACACAGGAGTGTAAGAATAACATTAAATAAATTACAAGGTACAAAAATACACCCAAAGGGATACCAGGAGATAACCGTCTCCATCTTTCGAGACGTGGCAGCATGTAAATTATCATGGCCTGACAATGCTCCTGGAAAAACAGTAGATTTCCAGCTATAACCCATTTCCAAACAGTCATTTAGTCCACCCGTGTTAGTTTGTCCTTTTCTAAGGGTTTTCTAACCTGTCAGGCTGATTCCAAACAAGTTTTTCTCCAGAGACGAAGCGCTTGAGTCCCACTAATAACTGCACGCCTGTAAGCTCTTAAAAACACGTGGTTAAGAGAAGGAGAGGGTATTTACAGTCGCCACAGACGTGTGATCCAATCAAAGGTGGTGGTGGTAAATCGGTTGGGGCTATGGAGCTACTCATTTTAGAAAAAATACGGACCCTGCAGTCAGACATCAGTAACTCCGGGCCCAGTACTGCTGGCTGCTCTCAGCAAAAGGGACGCCACGGAGGAGAGAGGAGGCAGCGGCACCCCAGTGGGAGCTGCAGCGCTTTGGAGGCAGCAAGGAGGGCACTTAGCAGGGGGCAAGGCTCTGGTTGTGCTGTGCAAGGTCGGGTCTGGAAGGAAGCATCTTTGAGCAAAGACTCTCTTCTTTACACGAAAGAGAAGACAGGGAGTTCCTTAGCATGTGTACCTGCAACCCAGTTATTTTCACTTTGTGGGAGTGTGAAAATGTGTCAGGTCCTTCTCCCAACCCAAGGGAGGGGAGCAAAATTAAAATGAAATCTCAGTTACTAAATGAGCATCTTACATGCCTATGGGAATTTTGTTCTCCTGCCTTACGACCTTTCAAATTCATTTTTTCTTTCCTGGTGACTTGGAAACTACAGACACATAAGCATTTCCGTAGCCAAAAGTTAAAAAAAATTCCTTGTAAGAGCCATGTAAAGGAGAGGAATAACAACTGTTTCTCCTTCACTAAACAGAAATAAGGAAGGCACTGGGAGGAGTTTGGGCTTGAGTTTTATTTTAAGGCAGAGAAGAGAGGGGTCTTTGAGTAAAAGGTAAGTCTACTGCAGTTCAATGGACTTTGAATTCCCACGCTTTTAATTAAAATGTGGCTCCAAGTAACAACGAATGCCAGTTGGAAAGCCTGCGTTCCTCTGCAAACGGAGACCAGCCAGTCCAGAGCTTTCCAAACCCACCACATTCAGCAGCCCCACAAGGGATGGAGGGGAACAGCACAGACCTGCTCAGCCAGCTGGGCTGTCAAGTGGCTTTTATTTCCCCACGTGAGAGAGCAGCAAAGGTGTTGAGCAGACAGATGATGAAGAGATAGAGGAGAGCAGAGCAAAACATCAGAGGAAACAGATTCATAAGAATAATTTAATTTAGAACATAAAATTAATCCAACAAAATAGAGGAACAGATGCGAAGGGATTTGAAGCTCCTTCTTGGATCATATCCCCTTAACTTTACTGTACTCACAATCTGAATGTTATCTTATTTATTCATCATGTTGAAACCATATTAATTAAGCAATAAAATACTCCAGACAGCTTATTGTTAGGATTATTTACATAATGTGTGTATTAAAGGGGGAGGAGGAGAAATTAGTGGCTCCATCCTGAGAGGTGACTAAACGCTGGAGGAAACAATTCCTGGCTTTTTATAGCACGCAAGATTCCTCTTGCCGTTAGAGCACTTGCCACAGACAGTTTTCCAAATAACTTTGCTGATTAAGATATGTCCTCGTAACAGCAAATATTTGGCTCTCTCAGTGTTGCTGTTACCTTGCCCACGAAGCTGAGAAAACCCAGGCCAACAGAGAGGACTAAAGCGATCTGAAGTATTTGCCACCTCTGACCCCACTAAGCAGGTTAAGCCAGTCACCCGCTTTAGCCGCGAGGTGATTAGTACAGCAGCGACGAGCAGATACAAATTTGGACGAGCCCTCGAGGGAGCCTGCCAAGGAACAGGCTGCCTTTCCAGGCAGAAGACGAGGCACTCCTCGCTCTGCCATATAACTGATGTGTGACCTTGGGCAGCAAACTACCCATCTCAAGGATGTTGGTGTTGCCTCCAAGGTAGCAGCACAGAGGTCGCTTCGCTAACCTCCTCTGCTAGCTTCTGCAAGCCAGGCCTGTCTGTTACTACACAGCTTTGGTGTGCAGGACCTGGCTGAATTTTGCCTGTACAAACAAACTGGACAAATAGAAATTAATGAAGAGCGGGGAGGAGAGGAAAGAGTTCATCAACAGATGCTTACCTGAATATTTCATGCAACGGGCAACATGAACCTCATTTTTCTCTGTCCATGCAAAGAGCTCTCTTATTTCACAACCTTGGTACTATTAGCGGAGGTGGTTCCACATTTTTTTCCGGCAGGGATTACTAGGGGCCCTGCTCACCTTAAAGCTGATTCAGTTTTAAGGGACACCACTGATCTAAGTACTTAACCAGTACGGGTCAGGCCATCACGTCTGTGTCATTTACTAAGGAGACAGCGGCATTTGTGCTCCAGACGCCTTCACTACTTTTCAGTCTTTTTCCTTTGGAGAGGGACGAATCATGACCACACCAGCCTTTCTTCATAGCGTAGTCTTCCCAATCCTGTGTGCCAGCCATTCCCTGCAGAGCACAGAGGAACATGATCTGATGCACAAGCAAGTGCAGCTGAAGGAGGAAGCTGGAACAGAACATCTTTCACGGGCATGGGGTCACTGTCCATGACCAGCGTCAACAGAACAACGCTTGAGAGAGCTTAAGTTTTTAACAACCTCACTGACTAACTTCACAGAACTCTAGGGCTGAGTGAAAGGAAAAGAATATATCTGAGAAAAAAAAACCCACACTTGCTTGTTTCAAACACTTTGCTTTTCCAACTATAAAAGTTGACCCTCCGCTTGAGAATATAGTAAAATATTTCTCCCCAATATCACTACTTTTACCAGTCTCCTCTAGTTTGTTTGCCAGTGGCTTAAGAGAAAAGCTTGCTTTTTTGTGTAGATAAAGGCACCTTGTATGAGGAAGACCCAGTCGCGCTGGGAGCCCTACGTAAATATTACAGTACTGAAGAGTGGAGACTTCATCACTGCTGCGGACAAACTGTTACTTTCTCCAATGTAAATCTAGACACATCTTTACTCTTGGAAAAGAAAACTATTTTATTGATCTCCCTTCAGAGGCTAATGGAAGAAAGAAGATTTTGAAGGTTGGTATGAAAAAAAAGATTCAGCCACCAGGCCATTACTGACAATATGCCTGGACGCTGCAATTATTCTTTCTAGCTTTTGATACAGCTGCTCAAAAAGACCTTTCTCTCCTAAATAATTTCCAAAGATTTTGTTTTTCTCCCCCAATCAAAATTTTTATATCGAAAACTGTCTTGTACTGAATGCAGCTGGCGGCCGGTCACCAGTGGTGTTCCTCAGGGCTCAGTATTGGGGCCTGTCCTCTTCAACATCTTTATCAATGATCTGCATGAGGGGATTGAGTGCACCCTCAGCAAGTTTGCAGATGACACTGAGGTAGGAGGTAGTGTGGATCTGCCTGAAGGTCGGGAGGCTCTACAGAGGGATCTGGTCAGGCTGCATCGATGGGCTGAGGCCAATTGTATGAAGTTCAACAAGACCAAGTGCCAGGTCCTGCACTTGGGCCACAACAACCCCCTGCAACATTACAGGCTTGGGGAGGAGTGCTGGAAAGCTGCCCAGCAGAAAAGGACCTGGGGATGTTGGTCAACCGCCGATTGAACATGACCCAGCAGTGTGTCCAGGTGGCCAAGAAGGCCAACAGCATCCTGGCTTGTATCAGCAATAGCGTGGCCAGCAGGAGCAGGGAAGTGATTGTCCCCCTGTACTTGGCACTGGTGAGGCTGCACCTTGAGTAATGTGTCCAGTTTTGGGGCCCTCACTACAAGAAGGACGTCGAGGTGCTGGAGCGGACTTAGAGAAGGGCAACGAAACTAGTGAAGGGTTTAGAGAACTTATCTTATGAGGAACGGCTGAGGGACCTGGGAGTGTTTAGCCTGGAGAAAAGGAGGCTGAGGGGAGACCTTGTTGCTCTTTACAACTACCTGAAAGGAGGTTGTAGAGAGGTGGGGGTCAGTCTCTTCTCCCATGTTACAAATGACGGGATGAGAGGAAATGGCCTTAAGTTGCATCAGGGGAAATTTAGGTTGGATCAGGAAAAATTTCTTTACACAGAGGGTCATTAAGCATTGGAACAGGCTGCCCAGGGAGGTGGTGGAGTCCCCTTACCTGGAAGTGTTTAAGAGACATGTAGATGTGGCACTGAGGGACATGGTTTAGGGACCCTGTCAGTGCAGGGTGAACGGTTGGACTCGATGGTCTTAAAGGTCTCTTCCAGCCGGATGATTCTGTGATTCTGTGAATGTGATGTCAGCGAAATAAACTGCATAAAGTTCTGGTAATAAGGTTAGCACAGCTGCAGGAGATTATCACACTACTGTTTAAAGGAATAGCTAGCAAGACTCTCTCAGTAGTATTTCAGACTCTTTCCACAAATATAAAGTACAGTTCCAATGAAAATGTGTGCTGTGACTTCTATCAGTCAGGTCTTGACTTGTCTAACACTACTTTCTTTTTTACTAGTATAAGTTAGCCTGTTCAGAGCTGACCTTTGTGCTATCGAGGATTTTTAATGCCTTTATGAAAAGATCTAGAGAGCTGCCATCCAAAAGGAATTGAGGTGGAAGCTGTTCTCCTCTGTTTTTTTATACTCAGATGCTCTGACTGCTCAACAAAGGCACTATAAAAACGTAGTGATGAAGCTAGAAAAGAATTCTACAGAGTGACTTTAATCAGAAATAGAAGTAAGAGTCAGCTGGAAGAGGCAATCTTTTCTCTCCATTCTTCTGAGTCATATTGGACTTCAGTGGAGTTAGTCTACCAAGCTCTTCTACTGTTTAAGCTTGGGAATAATACTTCCACAACTGAAAAGCTTTAAAAGTTTCCAGAATATTACATCTTCAGCTCAGGAATGTTCTTTTGCATCATTCTGTTCTGATCTAAAATCATGAGCAGTATGAAATAGGTATAAATATTGGTCCTGTTTCCCAGTAAGCTACTTATAACTTCTGGAGTCGATTCAGAACTGAAATAATCACTCCTGGGATTATCAGACATAAAATAATTTCATCTGCACAAATAAACAGATTGTGATGCATTTCCTGATTAGCCAAAAGAGCACAGCAAGACAAGACTAAGTAAAACAACTGACGTAAAAGCAAAATATAACATTTACGTGAACTGTTGAAGTGCTAAACACAAAGAATGAAGAAAAAGGCATTTGTAAAAGTGATCCAGTGTTTGTGTATGTTTTTTCTTTTTCAAAGAAGCTCTTGTGATAGCACAAGTCGTATATAAATGATATTTTATTTCTATACAGTTGCAGTAAACACCATTTGGTGGTTATGTTTGTCACCCCAGATTTGCAGGGATTTTCAAGCTACATCACTAATACATAACACAGGTCCAAATCATGTCGCCAGTTTACAACAATATAAAACTTTTCAATTTGAGCTTTAACCAATGTGCTCCAAAAACTTTGATCTGCCATCTAAAAGCTGACTTTTCATTCAGAACATAGGAGACTAAGACTATTCCTGCTAACGGAGGAAATGGGCAAGGCTTCCTTTCAATGCTCAGCTTGCTTCTTTCAAAAAAGCTAATTTTTGACACTCATTCAGGAAACCTTTTATTAGTACTAAGAACTCTGGATGATCCTTCTGAAATTCTACTTACTGTTTTCCTCAAAGAACAAAGAGGGTTCATTAATAACATTTTGGACATGAGCATGTATTTCTAGCATGCTACCAACAGCCTAGCACCTTCAGGTCTCTGAACTGGGAACGTGAGAGAGGGATAAAGACTGTACCAGTGTACCAGTTTTTCAATGGGGATGGAGATCTAGTTTCGGTTTAGGGAGCTTGGGGGCTGGTGCGTTGTGGGTTTTGGGTTAGTTTTGGAAGCTTTAGTCCTGCTCTCAGCACTGTAGAATTAGAATTCCAACCTGTTCCAGTAGCACATTAAGCAATTTGTTATCTCAGTTTCTCCACAGAGGGGGTGGAATGCAAAATGAAGCATTTTAAGGCTCCTGGAAGCATGCCTCCTTCTACAGTCCCTGGGTCCATTTCTCCCTACTACGGTTTTTACCAAAGATTCTTCACCCTCCCCTCAAGCTAGAGCTGGTTATAGCCTTGGTTGCTTGTTTACTCTTCCTTACACTAAGAAACAACCTGTTTCTTATTGTCAGAAGAAGCAGCATTTTTATAGTATTTCATAAGTAAAAGATCAGCGACTGACCTCTCAGAGGCAAGTTTTCTCTCTGCGTACATGCGCTATACACATGACTCACGGTTTTAAACTTCACTGCCTAAGCTTAAATCAAACAATAAGATACAGTTTAAAACATACCAAAACACACAGAAGTTATTTTTGCCCCGTTGTTAAGCAAAACAAACAACAAAAAACCCCCCCGTAGGTTTAATTAGAAGCAATTTCGTGCGAAATGTCTACACCCACTCAGCAGTGCCACAGCCTCCACAATTTGTGCGGGTGAGCTCCCACAGTGCTGTGCTGCCACCCGTTGTCCTCAGCCCTCCTAAGCATCAGCAATTCACATCTGGGCAATATTGACTTCTCTTCAACCTGGGAATCCATGTAAATTCTACAGCATACAAGCAGCTGATGAGTCATCAGAGCGTAAGAGAGAGCTTGTTCTGCTCACCGAGCATAGTAAGCCTTGCTGAGCATCCTGTGCTATCCGTAACGCTCTGGTTACAGGACCATTTGGGAAGCCCATGGTAAAAGGTCTTAGCTCGGAGGAAGAGTCTCGGTGAAGCAGGTCTGTGTGTACCTGCAGCTGCATTCAGTGTTACCAAAAAAGGGACAAAACTCAAAGCTGGCCCTACATTTGAAAGGACCTGACCACTTCTGCTCTGGTGATTCTCTTCAGGTTCTTAATGTCCACATTTACTCTGTGATAGCCTTTAGAAACAAATAAAGTTAAGCATTGTTACATGTGTACGTTTCCTGCACTTCAGGGTATGTTTATTCAGTATTATTCATGTTTGAAACAACTGGAGAAACCTGCTTTTGCTTGCACGTCCCAATATGTCCCAAAGGACCACTGTTTTGCAAGTCCTGTCAGCAAAAAGAGAGGCTCAATATCTTCCTCATCACACTGACCGGCACTGACTTGCCCTGGGTATTTTCGATGAAGTCAAGAACTAGGATTATTTTGTCCACAGGATCCTCTCCCAGACTGGACTTCTTGAAGCACTTCAATGGAACATGTGTCACTTTGTGAAAGAGGGAGGAGCAGTTAGCGTAGTTGGTGAAATGAAAACCAACACAGACCCTCAACCACAAAGGCAGAGGAGCGATATCTTAACAACCAAGCAGAATGGCAAAACAACTTCCACCTTCCTGGCTAGCGCGTGCCTGGCTCCAGTCCTTCAACTCAACGCCAAGTAATTCTTCCAGTCCCATGTTTAGGCAGGTTCCATCAAAAAATCAAGAATTATGACAAGAGGGACTAGATTGCTGAACTCTGAGCAGTCATCAGGTCAAGCACACACCTTTCTACCCTAGCCATGTAACAGCAAGGAAAAGAGCTGGTGACATGGGAGACCTGAACAGAACGTAAACAGCCCAGAAGCGTCCTCGGTCTATTATCCTCAGCTTTCCATAAGGACTGCCAGCGTTGCTTTTGAGGGCATCTGTCTGCTCTGAAAGCAACATATAAAGCAGAATGTAAAGCAGAAAATAAGGATAAATGCTAGTAAGACGTTTTTCTTCTGCGTGATTTTTCTGTGGGAAGGGAAAAAATACAGACTGTGAGCTGATAAAATGAGCTGGAGTCTAGAGAACGCTGCCCATTTCTCAGGAGGTTGTTAAGCATTAACAATACTCCACTGTACAGCAGCAAGCGTACATGGAAAGGATTTTCCACAGTGCTAGCAAGGCACCGACACTTGGTGAAGCCGCACTTTAGGCACACTCGAAATGCCCAGGCAGGAGCGCCCTGTAAGCAGGGCTGTGCAGCCTCGTTGGCCGCTGCCTGGCGTGCCCAGCTCACTTGCCCAGAGCGCCCGCCTCACAGCCCGGCTCCAGCGCCGTCTGGAGCCCTGCCGCACATCGCTGTGGTGAGACGGGCGGAAGCGGGAGGGTTTTGGGGAGGTGGGGTTTGCGCGGGTGGCCGTGTGGTGCCCTGCGGAGCTCCGTGGGCGGGTGTCGGGGTCCCCCATTTCTTCCCGTTGGGGCAGTTGGCGCTTGTCAGGCCTAACTGTGTCCTCCTTCCTTGGCAGCAGCGTGGCGTTGGCGAAGAAGGAAGAGGCCTTGATGGAGAAAGCAGGGGCGTGGTGTGCCACGGCGAGTCAAGAGTAGAGCGAGAAGCGGAGCGTCTTGGTGCTGGAGAAGGGCTCCCGAGAATGGCGCTCTGGAGCAGTGGAAACCGGAGGTGTTTTTTGAAGCTCTGGTTTCTTTCAAGTTGTGAGGGGTTTTTTTATAGAAATGAAATAAAAACGACCCTTTCCAAGTACTGTCACTCCCTTCAAGTCTAGACATGACACTGTTAAGTCCCAGCCTTCATTCCTGTATTTCCTGTGCTGTACTTCCTGGCTGATAGATACTACGAGAGAGATCTATTTCTATCTTGCAGAGTTAAAATGTAATAGATTACCTGGCGAATGTGTGTCAGCCGCTCTGTTAAGAAAAGACCAACTGTCTTGTGATGCTGGTTGTTAATATGGGAGCTAAAACAAACCCAGAAGAATTCTGCTGTTCACAGACTGTACTGTGAATTCTGGCTCGGTGTACTCAGAGATTTCTAAAATGTTTCTAAGTGTTATGACTTTTGAAACAGCTTGTGAAGTCACGTAGGGAGCAACAGCTGTCCTTAGGCGATGTTTAGGTAACCTCTTTCTGCGGTTTACCTGTGCTGCTACAGTGCTCGGTGCAAATTCTCACTTCCACAGGATCGCCAAACAAGGGGGAACGGTGCTAACGATAATGGCTTTGTCCTCGTCTCATCTGGAGCTGGCGTGATACACCCGTCAGAAGACAGAGCGAATCAGTTAGCACATGCTCTGGCCCGACTGCCACCGCGTGTTATTTGGAGGTAAGTGAGATGGTGGAAGTACCTGGGGTAATTCAAATCGTGTTTATGACCTCTTGCGGCATCTTGATCTAGAGTTGCAGATGCTGAAATTAAGACAGTCTCGGTGGCACAGAGGACGTGACTCTTTTGAAGGACGCTCTTTGTGGCAATGCTGCAGTCACCTGATAACACGGAGGAGCAATGATTTTGTGGCAGAATAAGGCATAGGTTATACTCCAGTGCCAGGTTTAGATACTAGAAGGATTGGGGACAGTGAAAAGGGTCTGGAGCTACAATATTTGTGACATACTATTGTCATTTGTGATAAAGAAGCCACCCTAAGGAGCAAGATTAAATCTTGCTGATTTAATCCTCAGTTTTCTTCTTTTTCTCTTCTTTTTCCTCGCTTTTTTGGGCCCCTTCTCCCTCTTTTATCCGTAAATGTAGACTTTCCAATTGCTCTTGTTGGTTGCTTTGGCTGATGGGCTCCAGCGGGGCTTCAGCTGGGGCTGGCCCTGCTGCGGGCAGGGCTCCAGCTCTGAAGTGGGGTGCCTGTGCGCGCCCGCTGGAGGCAGCTGACCGAGGGCCTCTCTCCGAGGAGGGGATGTCACAGGCAGCTGCCCCCAGCAGGGCACGGCCAGTCCCCGTGGCCGGGAAGGATCCCTCCACCGGCACGTGGTGCCGGGAGCTCGGGGCCTCCGTCGGCTGCGTGTGGGAGTCTCCCCGTATCCTGGAAGCCTTGCAGGCGAGAAGCGTGGGGGCGTCCTGCGGTGCATTGCCGAGGGTCAGGCAGGCGGCGCTGCGGGGCAGGAAGGGGCAGAGGCAGAGCGAGAAGAGCCTGGGCGGGGAAGGTCTCCTGCCGCCCCAGCAGATGCGGTGCCTGCCATCTTCTCTGGCGTCCGGGCGCTGGCGTCCGGGCGTTTGCCTCCCGGCTCGCTCCCTCGGTTCAGGTGGTTCCCTCTGTTAGAGGGAAGGTGTGGGAAGACAACGGGTAACGGGGAGGTGGGAGAAACGCCGTTTCCCTGATTTAGCTCACGTCGTCACAGGCAGTGCAGCCCCTTGGGGTGAGACGCGGTGGCTCCACTTGAGTTGATCCCAGGGACGGAACGCGGTGGCCGTGGGCAGGGCCTGCCGTGGCCGAGCAGAACGTGCGGCGTCTCTGAACTGGAGAGCAGGCCGGCACGAAGGTGGTTCCCGTGCATCACGCGTCAGGCCGCTGCTGGACTCTGGCTGGTGTTCCTGAACGGAAACCAGAGCTCTGGGCTTGTGGAGCTGTCGATCGGCATCCGGGCGGCATCCGGGCGACTCGTTCGGTGCTGTTATTGCAGGTGCAGAGGGACGAGCCCCGGGCCAAAGGGCGACGGAGGAGGCGAGCGCAGCGCCAGAAGAAGGTGGGCCGGTGCGTGGTGTCGGAGGGAACAGGTGAGTGGTGGCTGCGCGACTGGCTGACGGGTTTGGGGTTTTTTATTCTGAAGGTGCGAAGCGATGAGGGCAGTGGGATATCGGCCCCGGAGGGGACTCGGGCGAGGTGAGTGATGATGAGCGGGCTGCAGGAGCAGTTCTTTTCCAGGCGTCACGTTGTCGGTGAAGTTTGAAGCGTCCCTTGTTGTTTGTGTTGTGCAGGTGAGACCCGAGCCTCCCCGTGGCAACCGTGAAGGGCAGAGGCCGGGCAGGTGAGCGGTCCGGCTGAAGGAGCGGGAGGTGGGGATGGCTGCGGGCAGGCTGGGCTTTGGGGCAGCACCTCAGCACGTGCCTTTGGCTTTGGCTTTGGCAGGTGCCGCTGGGAGGGACGAAGGCGCCCGCCAACAGGGGGTCTGGGACGTGAGGCTCTCGGGGGCTGGGTCAGCATCTCAGAGCAGAGACTCCCGGGGCAGCTGGGTGACGCGTTTCTCGCTGGTTCCGCAGGCGCTGTGCGGGCCGCCTCTAGAACCGGAGGAGCGTTTGAGGTGAGCTGGGGAGCACCGAGGAGGAGCCTGGGGCTGGGGATTCCTCACCAGCCCCACAGCCGGCTTTGGCTCCGCAGCCAGCGTGTTCTTTGGAGCAGCCCGGCAGCGTGTGCGCCTCTGTCGGGAGCTGTGGGAAGGGAGCCTGGGGAGGGGGAGAGGAAGTCTCTGTAGAGGGGAGGTCGTTGTTTCCTGACCTACTTGGCTGTGTTTGTGCAGTTAAGATTAAAACGTACAACATATGGCTATTGGAATTGTTCCCTTGGACAGAAGAACAGAGGAATTGGGGGGAGGAGGAGAGACTCTCCCCCGGGCCCCGCTCTTTCCGTGCTGCTGCCATTTCTTATTTTGTCCTGCTCCCTCTTTGTCGGTCGTTCTGCCACTCCCTTTGCTTTTTCTCTCTGAGCTTTTGCCCTGCTCCCCCCCCCTCCTCTTTTTGCACCTTCCATCTCTGTCCTGCGGCCCATCGCTGTTTTTCCCTTCTCCATCTCTCTGTCCTGATCTGCCTCTGCCTCTTTCCCCACAGTGTCTCTGGCCTCTTCCCTGCCGTTCTTCTTCTCTCTGCGCCTGCAGGTGCTGCTCCGTGTCCCTGCCTTCCTGTCCCTCTCCTCCCTCCCCTGCCCTTTCTTCCTCTCCACCTTTCTCGGGCTGTCGCTGTTTTTCCTCACTCTGGATCTCACTGTCCCCGTTCTCCTCCCTGTCCATTACTCAGTCTCTCTGACCCTTTGTGCTGCTCCCTGTCCCTCTTATTAATTGCTCCATCTCTCTGGCCCTGTTGTTTCTCTCGGGCCCGAGGGCAGGGAGCGCAGGCAGGAGGTGATGAAGGTTAGTGGCTGAAGGCAAAGTGTGAGCCCCAAATTTCTGGTGGCATTTGAGAGGCTCCTAAAGGAGGATGCAAAGCAGGCACGAGCTTCGGGTCTGGCTCTTTTGGTTGGGGAGCACTGGCTGGACATAGTGACTTTGGAGCCTGGTCCCGAGGGAAGTGAGGCCAGAGAGGAGGTGATGAAGGTTAGTGGCTGAAGGCAAAGTGTGAGCCCCAAATTTCTGGTGGCATTTGAGAGGCTCCTAAAGGAGGATGTAAGGAAGGCACGAGCTTCGGGTCTGGCTCTTTTGTTTGGGGAGCACTGGCTGGACATAGTGACTTTGGAGTCTGGTCCCGAGGGGAAGTGAGCGCAGAGAGGAGGTGATGAAGGTTAGTGGCTGAAGGCAAAGTGTGAGCCCCAAATTTCTGGTGGCATTTGAGAGGCTCCTAAAGGAGGATGCAAAGCAGGCACGAGCTTCGGGTCTGGCTCTTTTGTTTGGGGAGCACTGGCTGGACATAGTGACTTTGGAGCCTGGGCCTGGTCCCGAGGGAAGTGAGCGCAGGCAGGAGGTGATCAAGGTTAGTGTCCAGCCATTCCTCCCCCACCCAACGTGCGTCCTCATCTGCATTGCTGCCCGTTGGCTGCACCCCCGGCAGGTCCTGCCTCCCGGGCACCGGGTGCCCAGCACCCAGCTCCCCGCACCCACACCCGCACACCCCCCACCCAGGGAGTGCCTCAGCCCTGCCGCACTGTCCCCCAACACGCCGGGCCGGGGGCAGCGGGACCCTTTAGTGGGCAGAGCCGGAGCGGCCGCGGGCACCGCCAAGCGCCGACGGGGCGGGCCGGGGCCGGATGGGGCGGGGCGGGGCGTGGCGGGAGACACCTGGGAAGGGCGGGGCGGAGCGCGGCGCCGCGCGCCTGCGTGCCGGGACCGGTCACGGGTCGCCGGGGGGCAGAGGCCGGACGGCGGCGGAGTAGCAGCGCAGCGGCAGCACTTGTTTCAGGAGCACTGTGGGGTGACAGAGAGAGGGGGGCAGCGCCGGGACGGGACGGGGCGCGGACGGCGCGTCCCCAGGGCTCTGGCCCGGGGCTGGCGGGAGACCCGCTGCGGAGGGACGCGCTGCCCCACGGGCACCTGCCCCCGCGGGACGGCTGGCGCAGGGTGGGGGGAGGCGGGCGTTCCCTGCAGCCGGGGGCACGGGGTGCCCAGACCCCCAGAGAGAGACGAGCTCGGTGCCTGTGGGGAGGCACCGCAGCCCCCGCCTCGCGACCATGGAGCCCCCGGGGTCCCCCCAGCCCAGCCCACGCCCTAACCCCCCGCTCACCTTCTTGCGCAGGTAGAGGAAGAGCCCCAGCGCCAGGAAGAGCAGCCCCAGCACGAAGCCCCCCACTGCCGTGAGCATCTGCAGGCTGCCGTGCTCCACCTGGCACAGGTGGCTGTCCTCACGCTGCAGGCTGGTCTCCAGCATCACCAGCACCTGCTGGGTCCACTCTCTGTTCTGCATCACGCCCGTGGACACCACGCGCTCCGTCTCCTCGTGCCCGTTCTGGAACCACTTCACCTCCACGTTCACCAGGTAAGAGCCTGACATGTGGCAAACCAGCGGGTTGATGTGGGGCAGGGAGCCCGACTGCATGGGGGACAGAATCACCTTGGGCAGCACTGGGGCAGATGAGAGCAAGCTGGGAAGGGGCTGCCCGAGCCCGGGGGACTCCGTGGCCTCAGCCTGTAAAGTGAGCCGAAAGAGGAGATGATGAAGGTTAGTGGCTGAAGGCAAAGTGTGAGCCCCAAATTTCTGGTGGCATTTGAGAGGCTCCTAAAGGAGGATGCAAAGCAGGCACGAGCTTCGGGTCTGGCTCTTTTGGTTGGGGAGCACTGGGTGGACATAGTGACTTTGGAGCCTTGGACGAGGCCAAGAGAGGAGGTGATGAAGGTTAGGGCCGAAGCCAAGGTGTGAGCCCCAAATTTCTGGTGCATTTGAGAGGCTCCTAAAGGAGGATGCAAAGCAGGCCCGACCTTCCGGGTCTGGCTCTTTGTGTTGGGGGAGCACTGGCTGGACATAGTGACTTGGAGCCCTGGTCCGAGGGAAGTGAGGCCAGAGAGGAGTTGAGGAAAGGTTAGTGGCTGAAGGCAAAGTGTGAGCCCCAAAGTTTCTGGTGGCCATTGAGAGGCTCCTAAAGGAGGATGCA